>OY804579.1:48696535-49896535 GCA_963680875.1 Bathymodiolus brooksi
GATGGGATGTTTATATATAAATGAAGGAGGGATGGGATGTTTATATATAAATGAAGGAGGGATGGGATGTTTATATATAAATGAAGGAGGGATGGGATGTTTATATATAAATGAAGGAGGGATGGGATGTTTATATATAAATGAAGGAGGGATGGGATGTTTATATATAAATGAAGGAGGGATGGGATGTTTATATATAAATGAAGGAGGGATGGGATGTTTATATATAAATGAAGGAGGGATGGGATGTTTATATATAAATGAAGGAGGGATGGGATGTTTATATATAAATGAAGGAGGGATGGGATGTTTATATATAAATGAAGGAGGGATGGGATGTTTATATATAAATGAAGGAGGGATGGGATGTTTATATATAAATGAAGGAGGGATGGGATGTTTATATATAAATGAAGGAGGGATGGGATGTTTATATATAAATGAAGGAGGGATGGGATGTTTATATATAAATGAAGGAGGGATGGGATGTTTATATATAAATGAAGGAGGGATGGGATGTTTATATATAAATGAAGGAGGGATGGGATGTTTATATATAAATGAAGGAGGGATGGGATGTTTATATATAAATGAAGGAGGGATGGGATGTTTATATATAAATGAAGGAGGGATGGGATGTTTATATATAAATGAAGGAGGGATGGGATGTTTATATATAAATGAAGGAGGGATGGGATGTTTATATATAAATGAAGGAGGGATGGGATGTTTATATATAAATGAAGGAGGGATGGGATGTTTATATATAAATGAAGGAGGGATGGGATGTTTATATATAAATGAAGGAGGGATGGGATGTTTATATATAAATGAAGGAGGGATGGGATGTTTATATATAAATGAAGGAGGGATGGGATGTTTATATATAAATGAAGGAGGGATGGGATGTTTATATATAAATGAAGGAGGGATGGGATGTTTATATATAAATGAAGGGGGGATGGGATGTTTATATGTAAATGAAGGAGGGATGGGATGTTTATATATAAATGAAGGAGGGATGGGATGTTTATATATAAATGAAGGAGGGATGGGATGTTTATATATAAATGAAGGAGGGATGGGATGTTTATATATAAATGAAGGAGGGATGGGATGTTTATATATAAATGAAGGAGGGATGGGATGTTTATATATAAATGAAGGAGGGATGGGATGTTTATATATAAATGAAGGAGGGATGGGATGTTTATATATAAATGAAGGAGGGATGGGATGTTTATATATAAATGAAGGAGGGATGAGATGTTTATATATAAATGAAGGAGGGATGGGATGTTTATATATAAATGAAGGAGGGATGGGATGTTTATATATAAATGAAGGAGGGATGGGATGTTTATATATAAATGAAGGAGGGATGGGATGTTTATATATAAATGAAGGAGGGATGGGATGTTTATATATAAATGAAGGAGGGATGGGATGTTTATATATAAATGAAGGAGGGATGGGATGTTTATATATAAATGAAGGAGGGATGGGATGTTTATATATAAATGAAGGAGGGATGGGATGTTTATATATAAATGAAGGAGGGATGGGATGTTTATATATAAATGAAGGAGGGATGGGATGTTTATATATAAATGAAGGAGGGATGGGATGTTTATATATAAATGAAGGAGGGATGGGATGTTTATATATAAATGAAGGAGGGATGGGATGTTTATATATAAATGAAGGAGGGAAGGGATGTTTATATATAAATGAAGGAGGGATGGGATGTTTATATATAAATGAAGGAGGGATGGGATGTTTATATATAAATGAAGAAGGAATGGGATGTTTATATATAAATGAAGGAGGGATGAGATGTTTATATATAAATGAAGGAGGGATGTGATGTTTATATATAAATGAAGGAGGGATGTGATGTTTATATATAAATGAAGGAGGGATGGGATGTTTATATATAAATGAAGGAGGGATGGGATGTTTATATATAAATGAAGGAGGGATGGGATGTTTATATATAAATGAAGGAGGGATGGGATGTTTATATATAAATGAAGGAGGGATGGGATGTTTATATATAAATGAAGGAGGGATGAGATGTTTATATATAAATGAAGGAGGGATGGGATGTTTATATATAAATGAAGGAGGGATGGGATGTTTATATATAAATGAAGGAGGGATGGGATGTTTATATATAAATGAAGGAGGGATGGGATGTTTATATATAAATGAAGGAGGGATGGGATGTTTATATATAAATGAAGGAGGGATGGGATGTTTATATATAAATGAAGGAGGGATGGGATGTTTATATATAAATGAAGGAGGGATGGGATGTTTATATATAAATGAAGGAGGGATGGGATGTTTATATATAAATGAAGGAGGGATGGGATGTTTATATATAAATGTAGGAGGGATGGGATGTTTATATATAAATGAAGGAGGGATGGGATGTTTATATATAAATGAAGGAGGGATGGGATGTTTATATATAAATGAAGGAGGGATGGGATGTTTATATATAAATGAAGGAGGGATGGGATGTTTATATATAAATGAAGGAGGGATGGGATGTTTTATATATAAATGAAGGAGGGATGGGATATTTATATATAAATGAAGGAGGGATGGGATGTTTATATATAAATGAAGGAGGGATGGGATGTTTATATATAAATGAAGGAGGGATGGGATGTTTATATATAAATGAAGGAGGGATGGGATGTTTATATATAAATGAAGGAGGGATGGGATGTTTATATATAAATGAAGGAGGGATGGGATGTTAATATATAAATGAAGGAGATATGGGATGTTTAAATATAAATGAAGGAGATATGGGATGTTTAAATATAAATGAAGGAGGGATGGGATGTTTATATATAAATGAAGGAGGGATGGGATGTTTATATATAAATGAAGGAGGGATGGGATGTTTATATATAAATGAAGGAGGGATGGGATGTTTATATATAAATGAAGGAGGGATGGGATGTTTATATATAAATGAAGGAGGGATGGGATGTTTATATATAAATGAAGGAGGGATGAGATGTTTATATATAAATGAAGGAGGGATGGGATGTTTATATATAAATGAAGGAGAGATGGGATGTTTATATATAAATGAAGGAGGGATGAGATGTTTATATATAAATGGAGGAGGGATGGGATGTTTATATATAAATGAAGGAGGTATGGGATGTTTATATATAAATGAAGGAGGGATGGGATGTTTATATATAAATGAAGGAGGGATGGGATGTTTTTATATAAATGAAGGAGGGATGGGATGTTTATATATAAATGAAGGAGGGATGGGATGTTTATATATAAATGAAGGAGGGATGGGATGTTTATATATAAATGAAGGAGGGATGGGATGTTTATATATAAATGAAGGAGGGATGAGATGTTTATATATAAATGAAGGAGGGATGGGATGTTTATATATAAATGAAGGAGGGATGGGATGTTTATATATAAATGAAGGAGGGATGGGATGTTTATATATAAATGAAGGAGGGATGAGATGTTTATATATAAATGAAGGAGGGGTGGGATGTTTATATATAAATGAAGGAGGGATGGGATGTTTATATATAAATGAAGGAGGGATGGGATGTTTATATATAAATGAAGGAGGGATGGGATGTTTATATATAAATGAAGGAGGGATGGGATGTTTATATATAAATGAAGGAGGGATGGGATGTTTATATATAAATGAAGGGGGGATGGGATGTTTATATATAAATGAAGGAGGGATGGGATGTTTATATATAAATGAAGGAGGGATGGGATGTTTATATATAAATGAAGGAGGGATGGGATGTTTATATATAAATGAAGGAGGGATGGGATGTTTATATATAAATGAAGGGGGGATGGGATGTTTATATGTAAATGAAGGAGGGATGGGATGTTTATATATAAATGAAGGAGGGATGGGATGTTTATATATAAATGAAGGAGGGATGGGATGTTTATATATAAATGAAGGAGGGATGGGATGTTTATATATAAATGAAGGAGGGATGGGATGTTTATATATAAATGAAGGATGGATGGGATGTTTATATATAAATGAAGGAGGGATGGGATGTTTATATATAAATGAAGGAGGGATGGGATGTTTATATATAAATGAAGGAGGGATGGGATGTTTATATATAAATGAAGGAGGAATGGGATGTTTATATATAAATGAAGGAGGGATGAGATGTTTATATATAAATGAAGGAGGGATGTGATGTTTATATATAAATGAAGGAGGGATGGGATGTTTATATATAAATGAAGGAGGGATGGGATGTTTATATATAAATGAAGGAGGGATGGGATGTTTATATATAAATGAAGGAGGGATGAGATGTTTATATATAAATGAAGGAGGGGTGGGATGTTTATATATAAATGAAGGAGGGATGGGATGTTTATATATAAATGAAGGAGGGATGGGATGTTTATATATAAATGAAGGAGGGATGGGATGTTTATATATAAATGAAGGAGGGATGGGATGTTTATATATAAATGAAGGAGGGATGGGATGTTTATATATAAATGAAGGGGGATGGGATGTTTATATATAAATGAAGGAGGGATGGGATGTTTATATATAAATGAAGGAGGGATGGGATGTTTATATATAAATGAAGGAGGGATGGGATGTTTATATATAAATGAAGGAGGGATGGGATGTTTATATATAAATGAAGGGGGGATGGGATGTTTATATGTAAAGAAGGAGGGATGGGATGTTTATATATAAATGAAGGAGGGATGGGATGTTTATATATAAATGAAGGAGGGATGGGATGTTTATATATAAATGAAGGAGGGATGGGATGTTTATATATAAATGAAGGAGGGATGGGATGTTTATATATAAATGAAGGAGGGATGGGATGTTTATATATAAATGAAGGAGGGATGGGATGTTTATATATAAATGAAGGAGGGATGGGATGTTTATATATAAATGAAGGAGGGATGGGATGTTTATATATAAATGAAGGAGGAATGGGATGTTTATATATAAATGAAGGAGGGATGAGATGTTTATATATAAATGAAGGAGGGATGTGATGTTTATATATAAATGAAGGAGGGATGGGATGTTTATATATAAATGAAGGAGGGATGGGATGTTTATATATAAATGAAGGAGGGATGGGATGTTTATATATAAATGAAGGAGGGATGGGATGTTTATATATAAATGAAGGAGGGATGGGATGTTTATATATAAATGAAGGAGGGATGAGATGTTTATATATAAATGAAGGAGGGATGGGATGTTTATATATAAATGAAGGAGGGATGGGATGTTTATATATAAATGAAGGAGGGATGGGATGTTTATATATAAATGAAGGAGGGATGGGATGTTTATATATAAATGAAGGAGGGATGGGATGTTTATATATAAATGAAGGAGGGATGGGATGTTTATATATAAATGAAGGAGGGATGGGATGTTTATATATAAATGAAGGAGGGATGGGATGTTTATATATAAATGAAGGAGGGATGGGATGTTTATATATGAATGAAGGAGGGATGGAATGTTTATATATAAATGAAGGAGGGATGGGATGTTTATATATAAATGAAGGAGGGATGAGATGTTTATATATAAATGAAGGAGGGATGGGATGTTTATATATAAATGAAGGAGGGATGGGATGTTTATATATAAATGAAGGAGGGGTGGGATGTCTATGAAGGAGGGATGGGATGTTTATATATAAATGAAGGAGGGATGGGATGTTTATATATAAATGAAGGAGGGATGGGATGTTTATATATAAATGAAGGAGGGATGGGATGTTTATATATAAATGAAGGAGGGATGGGATGTTTATATATAAATGAAGGAGGGATGGGATGTTTATATATAAATGAAGGAGGGATGGGATGTTTATATATAAATGAAGGAGGGATGGGATGTTTATATATAAATGAAGGAGGGATGGGATGTTTATATATAAATGAAGGAGGGATGGGATGTTTATATATAAATGAAGGAGGGATGGAGATGTTTATATATAAATGAAGGAGGGATGGGATGTTTATATATAAATGAAGGAGGGATGGGATGTTTATATATAAATGAAGGAGGGATGGGATGTTTATATATAAATGAAGGAGGGATGGGATGTTTATATATAAATGAAGGAGGGATGGGATGTTTATATATAAATGAAGGAGGGATGGGATGTTTATATATAAATGAAGGAGGGATGGGATGTTTATATATGAATGAAGGAGGGATGGGATGTTTATATATAAATGAAGGAGGGATGGGATGTTTATATATAAATGAAGGAGGGATGAGATGTTTATATATAAATGAAGGAGGGATGGGATGTTTATATATAAATGAAGGAGGGATGGGATGTTTATATATAAATGAAGGAGGGGTGGGATGTCTATATATAAATGAAGGAGGGATGGGATGTTTATATATAAATGAAGGAGGGATGGGATGTTTATATATAAATGAAGGAGGGATGGGATGTTTATATATAAATGAAGGAGGGATGGGATGTTTATATATAAATGAAGGAGGGATGGGATGTTAATATATAAATGAAGGAGGGATGGGATGTTTATATTTACAATGTTGTCAAAAGTTAACAGATAAAATATATATATAATTTACGGTGAGATTGACTCATGGAATGTGATAGGTAAAAACTGGTTACAGAAATACGATAATAAACTTGGAGTTGATTTGTTTTCTTTGTAAATGCACCGATATTACAGGTTTAGATATCGCATCCATTCCAAAATATTATCAAGACACTTTACATGCATGGAACAATTTTTTGGGGACATGTTCTACGGAGTCTAAAAATGACATTTCAGATAAAAACATATTTGGTACCTTTGATTGTTGTTCAACGCCAATTCAGCAATTTTTCAGCTATATCATGGCAAGAACCAGATAAGTTTCGATGAGATGATATTGAGGTCCGCTTTGTACTTGACCAACACGCCGAGTTGGATTTTTATAGTGCTAGCTCACTGAAACAACAGTCTTGAGGATAGACATGTCGCCCGGGACACATTATTCTGATTCCGAGCCAACCAGTCTTTGCTCTTTCTCCATAATGTTGCATGCTTAGTGGAAAAGCAACAAATACCAATTATATCGTCTTTGTTTTGACGCGACCGCGGCTCAAACCCACCATCTACCGCACTCGAGGCAAGCACGCTCACCATTACGCCACCAATGCGGTTGAATTAAGAAGAGGTAATCAGATTTTGTAAATCGAAGAAGAACAGACAACACAATGGCCAAAAGAAAAAGACCAAACAACGATCTACAAAACATTACACATAAAACTAAAGATCGAGTAACACGAACCCCACTAAAACCGGGGGTGAACTCGGGTGTTCCGGAAGGGTTAGTAATTTCTGTAGAACCTGTATCACTCAGTCCAGTATAAAGTCAACTGAAACGGTCGGGAAAGGAAAATTACTTACAGCGTGGCATCAACTTAAAGTGTATCTCAAAGACAAAAGGGAGACTAATGGATACGAGAATTAGGGACTGCAACACCCTATGGTTGTAATGACAAAATTAATGGTATAGGTATCCTACCTAAAGATCGGTGAAAGTGGTGGATATTTTCAACTCCACTCCTCGACGTAAACGAAGCCATGGTCATCGTCATTATACATCCCCTATACTTCATGATGTTTCACTAAATGACCTTCTACCATTTATGCAGAAACAGTTGGGTATGCATCACCTTCGCTCGAATCTATTTTCACTAACCCTTTCAAAACTACATGCCTTGTACAACTCTTGTTTGGAAAACCAATATAAAAATCCGAATTAAAATGAATACAAACTTACAGCAATCATCTTGGATATTGTCGGTCACAGATTTGTTTAAAAACCTATTGGCATAAAGAAAGATGATATAGACAAACGTTCCTTTCTGAAACTGTCGTTTGCCAACGAAGATCTTGATGCTATTAACTTAAACAATATCCTCCATCACAAATCAGTTAAGTCTGATGATGATCAAATTCTTAGTAACGAACTTATGACACATGTCGAATACTTGGTCAATACATAATTCAAATGGAAAGAGAGACAACTCTATATCATCTTAACTAGCACAACATAAAGCGGCAATTTCACGAGTTCGTACCAATCCAAAATACAGTAAATATTTTGCATATGACGAGTTAATGCAACCGTATATATTTAATGGTAAATATTGTTATACAAAACAAAGGATCACAATTTCACGACTTTAACGAAAACAATGACTTTCCACGTAGCTGAAAATGAAAGAAAATTCACATGACATTAGGTTAAAGGTCAAACGTAGCTCGACCCTTTATTTTACAGGGAAATTACATAGCCTTAGCAGCAAGACCACTGGCCGCCGAGGTTATTGTACTACTATTATTTCTAAGGAAATATGTCTATTATAAGTAGGACGAACACTAGCCGGCAGGTTAATTGTACTATTATTATTTTTAAGGAAATTCATCTAACTTTATCCTTTGTATTCTTACTGTGGTTTTGTTATGTCTACTATGATTTTCAATTACAAATGACGTTCATGTCATCCTTAGAGCGCATAACAGATGTCATATATGACAAAATGGAGCGTCACAACGCCACCATCTCCATGCCAATTTCTCCATGTTTATCCTTTACAAAAGATAAATAGGGAAAACTGTATTTTATTATAACATCCATTTTCAGCGTCGCTTGAAGTACAAATAAACGATTTCTGAGAATTACATGAGCAAATCACAGCTTATGTATTTTCCATGAGAAAATAATAAAGACTTGTTTATTTTGCATTTAATACAAAATAAAGCAATATACGTTCTACAATTAATCATGGAATGTCATGTCGTCATACAGTGTTCAGAAAAGTTATAGTACACTGAAAACGCGAAGGCATATTTTATAGAGGACACCTTTTTCCCAACCATAAAACTGCAGACAAAATACAAACATTCTTTGAAAAACACGAACTCCTATTAAAACCGGAGTCAAGGTCAGGTCTAAATTCCTGGAAACAAATATAAAATTTGAAATAAACAATATACAATAAATTATAAAATAAAATAATAAGAACAAACAAATGGATCACATCACATTTATTATAAATAATAATAACACAAACCCACAAAAACTGAGGATTAAGATCGTGTGCTTCATAAGATTAAAGGGGAAATACTAGTAGGTATTGGAAATATGTTTTGGGGGGTTTTGGACCTATAGAACTAGCTTATTCTCGTCATTTTTTTTATTGAAGTGCCTGTACCAAGCAGGCAGGAAAGTGAGAGGTCATGTTCTCTTGTCATAACCTTCATTCTGTTATCTCATGTGCTTAACCCTATAACGTAATGTCTCATATACCTTATCCCACACATGATATGTGTATTTAGCAAAAGAAATGTAAAGCGTATTATATTATAACTCATGTAATGAATACACTGAAATAATAAAGAAACAAAACTCTTATAAGGTGCAAAGCTACACGACAACACCGCTGAGTTTATTATATATACAATCATATATGACATTCAATGTCAAATCATAAATATTCATTATATAGTATTATTTTTTTAGGAATCACAAATCACATATGTAAATATGAAAACCAAAATGGTTATGAACTAGAATATCATAATGTTATCCCTAAAATAACGTCCAGTCATATCAATCTTATAACCTTTAAAAATGGGGAGGGGGAGGTAATTGAAATTAACCAAAAATTTTGATGTGTACTCTTTGGCGCTGTCGTGCTGAATGACCGAAACCCCCGTTTCGCGGAAAAAACAGCCGTGCGACTAGCACGCCACCTATGCATAATGAAATACAGCAAGAGAAAATAATTTCACTCTAATTCACTGTGTTCAAACGCATCAAATTATATTAATTGTGTATTATGGTTATATAATTTGCCTTTCTAAGAATTGAATTATTTGATCTTGGAATTGTTTCGACAGTGTTCAATCAATGTTAGCACAGAGAGTAATTAAATGTAAACTTTCAACAAACTTTGTAATTCAAAACATCAATAGGATTTCTCCTATTCTTGGCGTGTTGAACAAGTTGGTTAAATCTGAGGTCCGTTGTTGAACTTGTGATTAAGCTAATCATATGATTAGCCCTAATTGCATTTTTATTCCTAATCACATAATTAGCTAATGAAATGATTAAATATGATTAGTTAATACATGTACATTGATTAAAAACAGTTCAGCAACAGAATTTAATCATTGCATTAGCCAAATATATGATTAGGAATCAAAAATGTTATTAGGGCTAATCATATGATTAGTTTAATCACAAGTTCAACAATGGACCCTGGCAGGGTGCAGTAATATTCTTAATCACCATGATGGCTAAATGTTTCCATGGGAATTGCTGCCATTTTCCTTCCGAAGACCATTAACGACGGAAATTAACAACTTAAAAAATATGTTTGACGTTTTGGTCATAGGAGAAACATATTCTCCTGTTACCAGTGGATGACGATGTTACTACACTATTTTCAAATGGCTCAAATTTTAAAAGTTAAATTTCGTGTTGAGAAATATCGTAATACACCGATAGCAGAATGAGAATCTGTATTAATAATCCATTGGTGAATGGTAAATGTATATGTAAAGTAAAACGAACAGTAATTACATTATATAAAGTGGCAATAACAGAAAGCGCACGGTCTACGAAAAACAAAATTACAATAATGTCAGCTCAAAGCGTTGTTTTCATTAAGTGATATACAACAGTCCATTGCTATTGGTATTAATTTGGCAACTAAATATAAAAATGTTGTGGCACATATACAAGGAAAATAGCACAAAAACATTATTAACTCATAGTCACTACTATCATCAGAGTATGATACTCTTCAAGTTATTGTAAGGCATTCAGGTGGAACCTTTCCAACAAGAAGAACCTCACTATGTGCGTCAGCAAATTTATGAAACCTTTCTTTTATTGCCATTCCATGTTGTAGCTCATATATTTCTCTGTCTATAGATGTTCTTAAATCTATTATTTCGACTTCCATCGGTAAAGTAGCAACATATATTTCAGCTATGTCTGTCCGTCCATTTCTATATTTACAACGCCCTCGTGTTTTCAAGTAACGGAAATGTTGGGCGGCATCGAAGGACGAGCAGGTGGATATATACCGTGATTTTCCATCACCGCTACCGTTAGCAACATGCTTTGCAACACTAATTTGCCTATCATCTGGATTCTTGGCAACTAAACCGTATTTTAGTATATCATCGTCGCTTAGTAGTCGGTACAGCTTTGGAAGCGTTTTCTAAAAAAAGAATAGATATTCCTTAAATAAGACAGACAAAATAAAATGTGCTTCTGTAGGTACGAACGTAAAGAAGTCATGTACTGTGTTATTTCCGCAATATAATGTGCTTGTATATGCATGTATGTAAGAAGGTCGCATATAATGTGATTTCTGCAGAACAATATAACGTGTTTTTACTTCTTTGAATGTGTAGCAGTCGCACATTGAAAGGGACGTTTAGGCTCGTATATCCCGTCACTTTTTAATGAAATGCCTGTATCGAGACAGGAAATTGAACGTTCGCGTGTTAGGGTATCTATTGGCTTTGTTTCTAACGATATTTCCAATAGACTTTGGAATTGTTTCAACAGTGTGTTGTTTTGTTTTCATATTTTCTCAATACATTTTTATAATGTAGTTATAGTTGAAACTAAGTAAAGTGGTATAATGTGTTTTTACGTGTATGTAAGTAAATAAGTATGATAGGTAATTGTGTTCTCAGTATAATGTGGCCCTACATGTATGAACATAAAGGATGTGTTAATAGCCATAACTTTTCAATATAATGAATTAGTGATAAAAACATGGCAAATTGTTATATTCGTGATTTTTTCTTCTTCAATATAATATATTACTGATACATAAAAATGGCAAATTGTTGTATGCGTGAGTTTTTTTCCAATATAATAAATAAGTGATAAATAAAAAGGGCATATTCGTATATGCGTGAGTTTTTTTCTCTCAATATAATAAATAAGTCATGCATAAAAATGCCAAATTGTGTTTTATAAAATTTCGAATACGTGATTAAACTTTAAACTGCTCATCATATCAATTTGGGGGGTTGACAATTATATGTGAATTCATTAGTTTTGGGGGGGGTTTCGTTTTTACCAAAAAAAAAGAAGATTTTTTATTGCCCTATTAGTTAATATCAATCGTATAGTTAACTTTATTCGGTATTCATCGTGTGATTTCAATCTATGAAATGCTAAAATTGTATTTTGTTAATGAAAACAGTTAATACCGCTTCTGGTCTTATAGGATCTTGCTCATCTTCGTCCTGATTTGCAACATTCACTTCTACGTCGTCACTTTCGCTATCACATTCATCAGTTTCGATCACCACTGAATCCTTCAGGGTACAGTTGTCCTCAATCTGGTCACCACTATCTTGTATTCCACTCACATTATCATCTGAAATTTCGTCTTCTTTATTTTCCTGTCTGACCTCCTGGTCAGATGCGTTTATCTCAGGCTTGCTTTCTTCAAGTTTAGCTTTCTTTGAATGCTGCTCTTCATTTGTGATAGAAACCACGTGCACGTTCTTTCGTTTTAAAGGATTTGTTGAATTGCTTTGATACTCGTTTGACGAGGAGGTAGACTCATTTAATTGGCAATCCTCAGGAGAAAGTTCGTCGTTCCCAACATTCCTCACAGTACTGTCACCGGTCAACTTTTCAACGCTATTATCAACTTCTGCTGCACTGGTATTTCTCGGACAACATACATCAGCTTTATATTCCTAATCCATGTTCTTTATCTCTCCTTTGTTAACTATGGTCTAAAATTGGATAAGTGAGATAGTATTATGTATTTCTTAACATGAACGCTAATGTATGCTGTTGATGCATAACAACAGTGTCAGTAAATACCTTATATATGCAATATTAGTGCAGTGTTTTAAAATGAAATATAATGTTTATGTTTATAAGGTTTAGATACTGGAACAAAGTAGACGTTTACTGAGCCATTCCTCGGTTGTCCGCCAAAACTTTATATTATAAAGATACTGCATTAATATATCTTACAGAATACCCAAGAGACATTCCAGAGATACAGGCAACATTGGGCTCAAGACACAGAACATAGAAAAAAAACGAAAAAAAACCCAGCAAACTAAAATGATGAGCAACACAGACACCACTACAAAACCTGGACTTGAACGAACGTCGATAATTAAAGGCTTTTGGTGTAATGAGTGAAGCATAGGTATAAAAAATGATAAGAACAGATTGATCTTTGAAATAAGGTGGAACATAGCTCTGACATATTTATGATGTAGGATATTACCCATGTTGATGGCATCCAAACCTTTGTTAGCAAAAAAAAAGGTGGAGTAAAGATCGATTTTCCTTTTCATTGTATATGTGCAATCGCAGTAAGTTTGTACAGAGTACATCCTATTACATCCCCTCCTATTTTACTCTTGCATAGAGTGGTACTATTCTGACCACCGTAAGGGAAGTAACTCTTATGAAAACATATAATTTTGAAATCAAATCGAGAATTTGCCAATGGTAATCAAATAGACATAAATCCGAAATATGTCTAAATTTAAAAACATGACGTGTTATTGATTTATTGAGGATTTTTTTTAATCGTAGAAAGACTCGTGTTGACGGATAAATCAAAATTCAAGACTTTGGTCTCAATATACAACCTAGAAAAACTACTATGGGCTAATTTTCTACAAATTCTAAAATGGAAATCGTTTCGTAAAACATAAAAATATATAATCAAAATCGTAGACAAATGAAAAACATTTCATAATTTTTGACAGTTGATGACTATTTCGAACTGTTCCAATAGATAGGACGTAAAAAGTACGATCGGGCGACTTTAGCTACGAACAATATATGAATGGCATCATAACAATCTTGCAGATAAAAGAACACAACATTATCAATAATTTACGTTTGGTCCATTTTCGGACCAATGGATCTTATGATTAATTGGCATTCGGATCAGTGGACTTACGGGGTAATGGACATTCGGAGCAAAGAACCGGCTCTCGGAATAATGAACATTTGGAGCAAAGAACCGGCTCTCGACCTAATGAACCTTCGGAGCAAAGAATCGGCTCTCGGACTAATGAACCTTCGGAGCAATTAAGAACCGGCTCTCGAACTAATAAACATTCGGTGCAAAGAACCGACTTTCGGATTAATGAACCTTCGAACCAAAGGTGTGTAGTTGAACTGTCCGCATAGGACATTGTTGGGTCTGTATATCCTTAACATAAAATAGCATGCTTTAATATACTGAAACTCGTTACAGGTTAAATCACTAAAGTTGGTACGTGTAGTAAATATGCAACTTGTTATAATAGTATACTTCCTGAATCTATATTAAGAAATTATTTAACTAAAACATATGGTCTAACATATCGTATGCTATTTCATATCAGATTAAAAAAAGGCCATTACCTTTACTTCAACTCGGATGAGATTTTGTTAAATGGTTTAAATCGTAACTTATATACATAAATACCATTTTATAGAATTCAAGAATATCATGTTTTACTTTCGGTTTCAATATAATCTTCATTTTCGGAAAACCAATTTTTATAAAAACTTAATGTGGGTCTGCATTTCCTCGTCAAATTCACCAGTAATATTGATAACTTCCCACTGTATGTTCAATGAAGTGTCAAGCTTAAATACCTATATACTTAATAATAAAATGCTATCTGTATTTAGATTAGCGTCATTGTTGTTGAACTAAAATTTGGACTTGGTCACTGTTGAATGCTTAAGATATTTGTTTTTCCCCAATTTTTCCGAGGTCCTCTGTCCACACATGCAGGACGACTCTCCTTATATGCAAATCGGTAGTTAAATCGAACAAATTCTGAGAAAAGAAAGCTAAGTACCTATGTTAAAATTAAACAAAACTTTGGATTTGAAAAATATTTTACTGCTGTTAAGAATACATACCTATTGGAAATCTGTGTACAAATTAAAAAGAGTTTGAAGATACCAAAGGGGTAATCAGAATCCGTAAATCGAAGAACAGACAACACAATGGCCAACAGAAAAAGAACAAAAGGACAAACAACGATCTACAAAATATACACATAAAACTAAGGATCGAGTAACGCGAACCCCAATAAAAGCCTGGGGTGAACTCAAGTGCTCAGGAACGAATCAATTATGATACACAAAATGCGTAACTTTGCAATAATTATTATAGAACACAAATTCTTTTATTTATTGAATTCAGAAGACAATATATGTCTTAACCCTGTTGGTAAATTTATAGAAGATAATATGTAACCTAGTCACATGCTATACGGGTAGTATCTTTTTGTTGAAATCTGAACACTATTAATACTTATCGTTTATGAGATGTACTCGATACAATAGTATGTGATAAAGTTTGTCTCTGACTTGCGGCAGATCGGCGGTTTTCTCCGACTTCCTCTACCAATTACACTGACCACCACGAAATAGCTGAAATATAGTTGAAAGTGCCGTTAAACACCATAAGCCCTAACGTTGTTCATGACGAAAACAGGCTTACAAACAATAAATCATGCCAAGTTAAAAAGGTAGCAGTGAGATGGACCTATGGATTATATTAGATTTCGGCAGGAAAACGTGGATAAAATGGATAGAACATGAACACTTTGCCTTGCAACGGGCCCACAACGACCATTATTCACAAGCTATCGCTTATTAGGAGCTGTTGTAATGTGTCTCTTACATAGAAGGGGAGCAACATTCTAAATACAAGTCAGTTATTTACGTCCCGTTTTAGGGGTGGGATGTGTATTTGATTTATACAGCACAACTATAAAACTAGCGGATGTCCCTTTCGGAGGGAGTGTTATCACGTTACAGATAAACAACGTCGTATGTTTTATATCTCTGGGTTCCAATGGGGACTTTCGTAGTTTTGTATTACATTTCCTCATTACATAGTGTCTGTAGTCTATATTTGTACATATTTATTGGCTATTTTGTTATCGTTACATTAGCATAAGAGAAACTTATGTCTTTTATACAAGTATGTGAGTGAGTGATTGTTATTTTGCGCCAATTGAACATATATTTCATCTATATCATGGCGAGAACAAGTTACATTCAATCAAGATGATGCCTGCATGTACCAGACCAACACAAAATCCAGAGAAGCAACAAATACCAATTATAGTCTTTTCGTTTGACCCGGCAACGGCTCGAACCCACGATCTCCACATTAGAGGCGTGCACGCTGGCCATTATACAGCTGATGCGGTTGCTTCTTTATATTTGATCATAAACGGATTTTGAAGCTTTTTTTTATTAAAGCATTTTTACATACAGTACCAATAACTTCTCACTATTTATAAGAGCATTACCGCCGCGACATAGCTGGAATATTGTTGAAAGTAGCGTTAAGCACCATAACCCTAATCCCTTAAGAGCATTATCGACTTCGTCATTTTTTTCAGTCGTTGAATGAATTCCATTAATATATATCTTATATTTAAAATATGAATAACTACATTTTTAACATTATACTTCAGTAATTGCAAGATATTCACCTGTTATTATTTTGTTTTTATCAATTCTTACCTATTTCTCTAATTAAATTAGATTCTGTTCAATGGCATACGTTTTTTTCCCCACCAAATATCATTCCCGGATGTTTGTGGGTTTCTGTTGCTCTTTTGTTTTCCGTGTATTGTTTGGTTTGACCATTGTATTGTCTGTTCTTAGTCGAGTTACGCCTTCTGGTTACACCTTTGTTATCTTTAAACTTGTCAAATGTAAATGTACCATGCATATACACGTACAACGATACGAAATTAAATTATGTCATACTGTTATATAGTTTTGTATTTTCACTTTCGTTTCTTCTAACCATATTCAACTTTCATTCAGAAAATTATACTTCTAAGCTCAAATATGAATTATTTCGTCATTTGACGAGTATACATTTTAGATTAAGCACATTTTAGATTCAATAAAGTGTTTAGTACATATGTATAACAATGTAAAACTAGAGGACGGTCCGTTTCGAGGTGGTGTACCCGGCCGCGGAAAAAAACTAGATCCTGTTTGAAGAATCCTAGGTTCTCTCAGGTGTTGTTAGAAATTTCTCATTTCTGTTTTGTATTGACCACATCAGATGTAATGTCCATAATGTTTGTGTGTATTCTACATTTTACCATAGGTAGTATTTATCTTGTAAATAATTTTCTGGGTTTTGTCTATTCAATTTGTTGTATAACTTGCAACTAGTTGTTAGTTGTTTGTTAGCATATAAGAAACATTATAATTGAAATCATATTTAGAAATTTTACTTTAAAGTTATTTCTTTATATGTTTACCAACAATATATAACCTGTTCAAGATTTGCAGTAAACAAATTGCATATCCATTATTAATAACTACCCAATATTAGACCTGGGTTCATCCTCCGTTGTTTTGTTTGTGTGTTGCTCATCTTGTTGGTTTTCTGTGTTGTGTTTTTGGTTTGTTTGTATAGGTTGTGTGTCTTGTATCCAGTATTACGTGTTTTTGTGCATTGTCTATTCATGATTGTCTCTTCAGTTTACTCTAAAGTTTATTTGTAAATAGAGGAAATATGGACATTTTCTCTTCAATAAATTGATTCCACAATAATTGAATTGATTGTTGTTTAACGTCCAGTGAGCAGTATTTCAGCTATATGCATGCCCCAAATACGAGTCATTCATTAACATCCAGTGTATTCGAGTCGTTTCGTACAGACATCACATGTCCTTGTTGGAGTATTGTTGTTTATCACATTCCTGATACTAAAAGTTTGAGTTCGAACCCCGATCATGGCGAGGTGTTCTCGATACAACATTATGTGATAAAGTTTGTCTGACTTGCGACAGGTCAGTGGTTTTCTCTGGGTACTCTCGTTTCCTCCACCAATAAAACTGACCACCACAAAATAACTGAAATATTGTTGAAATTGGCGTTAAACACCATAAACCAACAACCTAACCCAACCTATATTCTTGACATGAATTCCCTTATCTTGTATTGTATATATGATATTTCCATTATGATAGAAAAATAATTTTAAAACACAAATACATGCATGACTATTCCATTGATCCGATATGACTATAATTTGACATTTCTTAGCGTTTGTTTTAAGATGGACACAGTGGTTCATTCATTTGTGCAAAATTAAATCGCTGAAATTACAATCTTAAATCTGCATTATCATAATAATATTTTATGTTATTTACTAATTGCATTTCCATAAATGATTCTTAAGGGAATTATTTGTTAGCATTTCCCATTGCAGTCTATGTTCAGCATTGAATCCCTAAATGCTCGGACACCACATACCATGGAGACTTCATTAGATACAAAATTGAATCTCCATTACAATAATATTAATAATGCCTATCAAACATTGGAATTGTTGTTTATTGGAAATATGTTTTCAAATTTTAACCTTTGCATCATGTGGACAACTTTGGACCCTGTACATGATGGAGTCGTTATTCGTGCAAGCTTGAATCTGCATATGACATTCATTATTCATGCAATTTTTAATTCTTTTTTAATATTGGATCTTATGATACGATTTGGTTTTGATTTTCCTCCATTGTATCTTAAGTTAAACTTTGGGCGCCATGGAACGTCCCCAAAATACAATGAGATCTTCGTTTGCACAAATATTAATTTGCATATCACAATAATATTGCACAGACAATTAGCCGATGTTGACTGGTTGTCTATTCACGCCTTTGGTTTGCCTGCTCCAAAGGACTTTTAAATTAATTGGGTTCCCAATTATTTGACTGAGCAGACATGATGAAGAGACGTTCGAACTAAATTAGATATCTACGTTTTTATTATTCTAGAAACGCGTTCAGTGCCGTAAATTAGATATCTATGTTTTTATTGTAAAAATTATACATATATATCTTTGGATGGATACTTCCATAGAGGATCCGCATCATTCCTGTCATGTTTCGGTCAATTTGCTTCAATATTTTTGCAGGAAAACATTTTAATTGAGGAAAAATTAACTACAACTGACGGACGCCAAATGATAGCAAAAGTTCCTGTCTATTAATTAATTTTAATATGAATCATAATTTCGGCAATGATTCGTCTTCCGTGTACATACCGATTGACATTGTGAAGGATTCTGAAAACACCCACCTGAAAGCTCTTGTAATACACTTACGATACAAACAATGCAAACACTGGTCGAAAAGAAAACCGTATACAGTGAACCAAATCCTCTTGGGACCAACTTTTGTGTTTGGAATAGACAGGTGTTCGGTTTGTACAGGTTAAATTAACAAAGATTTCCTGTATTATGACTTTATTTAAATTTCGGTTTATACAGGATTTCGGTTTAGACAGGTTTCACTGTATATTCAAAACGATGCAAGTGGATCATATGTTATTATTGAATTAAGAAGAGTGGGTGAGTGATTGCATGAGCAAATCACGGTTTATGTATTTTCCATGATAAAATAATAAAAGACTTGTTTATTTTGCATTTAATACAAAATAAAACAATATACGTTCTACAATTAATCATGGAATGTCATGTCGTCATACAGTGTTCAGAAAAGTTATAGTACACTGAAAACGCGAAGGCATATTTTATAGAGGACATCTTTTCCCCGACCATAAAACTGCAGACAAAATACAAACATTCTTTGAAAAACACGAACTCCTATATGGTACTGCTTTGACAACTATTTTACCTATTTTGTTCCTGTACTTAAATACTGTTATAGTGACAGCCGGAACCTTTGAACCGTAATGAGAGCGGGAGGTTTGGCGCCTTAACATCTGATTCAACCCACCATTTCTTTAGAAATGCCTGTACCAAGTCAGGGTCATTACGGTTTTCACAGTTTTCCGGGTTAGGGTTAGGGTTAGGGTCAGGTCTAAGTTCCTGGCAACAAATATAAAATTTGAAATAAACAATAAACAATAAATTATAAAATAAAATAATAAGAACAAACAAATGGATCATATCCACAGGCACTTGTTTCATTCAAAAAATATATGCCCCCTCCTCTTCCTTACTTCAAGGTAAATATCTACCCTTTTCCCCTTCCCCAGTTCGCCTCAATATTTTTCGCTTATTTGTGATCCTTTCGCTGACCCAATTATATCGTTACACTCCCGAGGTATTTCTCTTTTCGACTGCTACATTTAAATATATCTACCGGGCCCCCCTCAGACAAATTGGACAAGAATAGTCAGCGAATGTGGCTTATTAAAAATTTCAGTCAATGAAACGGATACACCCACTTCCGGTCCGGTTTAAATTGATTTAGAAAATTTAAAAAAAGGTGCTTTAAAAATCAAATGTCAGTAATTTGGAGTTGAACATATATTTATAATCTGCATTAGAACAATTATCTGTATTTTAAAGGCTTACTTTACATTTGAGAGGAGATGATCATGTGACATTGTTACACATGGCCGGTCTAGAGAATTCCGAATGCATATGAAAAATCCTGCGCAAACCGGAAGTGGCTGTATCCGTTTCATTGATTGAATTTTTTAATAATCAACATTCGCTGACTACTCTTGTCCAATTTGCCTGAGGGGGGCCCGGTAGATGTATTTAAATGTGGCAGTCGAAAAGAGAAATATCTTGGTAGTGTAACGATATAATTGGGTCAGCGAAAGGATCACAAATAAGCGAAATATATTGAGGCGAAGTGGGGAAGGGGAAAAGGGTAGATGTTTCCCTTGAAGTAAGGAAGAGGAGGGA
This sequence comes from Bathymodiolus brooksi, assembly GCA_963680875.1. Classification (NCBI taxonomy): domain Eukaryota; kingdom Metazoa; phylum Mollusca; class Bivalvia; order Mytilida; family Modiolidae; genus Bathymodiolus; species Bathymodiolus brooksi. The sequence continues at coordinate 48,717,340 of OY804579.1, forward strand.
GGGAGCATATATTTTTTGAATGAAACAAGTGCCTGTGATCATATCACATTTATTATAAATAATAATAACACAAACTCACAAAAACTGAGGATTAAGATCATGTGCTTCATAAGATTAAAGGTAAAATACTAGTAGGTATTGGAATTATTTTTTGGGGGTTTGGACCTATAGAACTAGCTTATTCTCGTCATTTTTTCTTATTGAAGTGCATGTACCAAGCAGACAGGAAAGTGAGAGGTCATGTAATTGTGTATTAGGGGTATAGAATTAGTCTCTTTCTAAGAATTTGAATTTCTCCTATTCTTGGCGCGTTGAACAAGTTGGTTAAATCTAGGTCCGTTGTAGAACTTGTGATTAAGCTTATCGTATGATTAGCCCTCACTCGATTTTAAATTCCTAATCACATAATTAGCTAATGCAATGATTAAATATGATTAGTTAATACATAGATTAAAAACAGTTCAGCAAGAGAATTTAATCATTACATTAGCTAGGTATATGATTAGGATTTAAAAATGTTATTAAGGCTAATCATGTGATTAGTTTAATCACAAGTTCAACAACGGACCCGTGCATGATCAACACTGTGGTTAAATGTTTCCATGGGAATTGCTGCCATTTTCCTTTCGACGGCCATTAACAACCGAAGTTAACAACTAAAAAAATATGTTTGACGTTTTGGTCATATAAGAAACATATTGTCCTGCTACCAGTGGATTACGATGTTACTACATTATTTTCAAATAGCTCGAACTTTAAAAGGAGAAATATTGTAATACACTTATAGCAGAATGAGAATCTATATTCATAATCCATTGGTTAATGGTAAATGTATCTGTAGAGTAAAACGAACAGTAATTACATTATATAAAGTGGCAATGACAGAAAGCGCACGGTCTACGAAAAGCAAAATTACAATGTATCCATGTCATCTCAAGACGTTATTTACATTAAGTGATACACAACAGTCCATTGCTATTGGTATTAATTTGGCAACTAAATATAAAAATGTTGTGGCACATCTACAAGGAAAATAGCACAAAAACATTATTAACTCATAGTCACTACTACCTTCATCAGAGTATGATACTCTTCAAGTTAATGTAAGGCATTCAGGTGGAACCCTTCCAACAAGAAGAACCTCACTATGTGCGGGAGCATATTTATGAAATTTTTTATTTATTTCCATTCTATTTTGTAGTTCATATTTTTCTCTGTCTATTGGTGTTCTTAAATCTATTATTTCGACTTCCATCGGTAACTTAGCAACATCTATTTCAACTATTTCTTTCCGTCCACTTCTAAATCGACGCGATTGTGTTTTCAAGCGACGTAATCTTTGGGCGGCACCCAAGGACGAGCAAGTTGATATATACCGTGATTTTCCACCATGACTACCGTTAGCAACATGCTCTGCAACACTAAGATGTCCATTTGGATCTTTAGCAACTAAACCGTTTTCTATTATCTCATTTTCTCTCAGCAGTCGGTACAGCTTTGGTAATATTTCCTAAAAATAAAGAATAGTTATTCCTTTAATAAAATGCGCTTCTGTGGGTACGAATGCAAGAAAGTCATGTACTGTGTGATTTCGCAATGCAATGTGATTGTATGTGGATGCAAGTAAGGAGGCCACATATTGTGTGATGTTTCATGACAATACAATGTTTTCTTACTTGTATGAATATGTAGAAGGGATGTCTAGGTCCATAAAACTAGCTTAACCCCTGTACCAAGCCAGGAAAGTCAACGATCATGTTTTTAATACTAATATATTAATATTTGTGTATTAGGGGGAATATACTGCCTTTGTTTCCAACGTGCAATAAGTGCCTATCAACACTAACGTTTTGGGTTCGATTCCCGCTCATGCGAGGTGTAATCGATACAACAGTATGTGATAAAGTTTGTCAGTTACTTGCAATAGGTTGGTAGTTTTCTCCGGGTACTCCGGTTTCCTCCACCAAGGAAACTGACCGCCACGATATAACTGAAATATTTGTGAAAGTGCGTTAAATATCATAATCCTAATCCTGTTTCTAACGATTTTTGGATGGATTTTGGAACTGTTTGGACAGTGTGTCATTTTGTTTTCATTTTATTTCTCAATATAATATAGTTTTACATGTACACATGTAGTTGAAAAGAAGTTGTAGTAAGTAAATAAGTATGATAGGATGTTGTTTTCTCAGTATAATGTGTCCTTACAGGTATGAACATAAAGAGGGTTTGGTAATAGCCATAGCTTTTCAATATGATAAATTAGTGATAAAAATGACAAATCATTACGTGCGTGAGTTTTTTCTCAATATAATAAATTAGTCATATACATTTTGTATAAAAATAGCAAATTGTGTTTTATAAAACTTCGAATACATGATTCAACTTTAAACTGATCATCATGTCAATTTGAAGGGTTGACAATCATATATGAATTCTGTTTTTTTTCAGTTTTCTTTCGTTTTTTTTCCGATTTTGTTTTTTACCAGAAAAGAAAAGATTTTTTATTGCCCTATTAGTTAATATCATTCGTATGGTTAACTTTATTTTCACCGTTGCATTTTTATTTATGAAATGCTAAACTCGTATTGTTTTGTAATGAAAACAATTAATACCGCTTCTGGTCTTTTAATTACTGTGGCAGTCGATGCGGATGCCGAAGGACCTTGTTCATCTGTTTCATCTTGTGTACTACTGGATGTATGTGATTGGTCCTGATTTGGAACATTGCACAATTTTTCCGCCAATGACGTTGGGCGATTTATATAACAAATGTTCCCTATGAAAGGCGTCTGATCTTCCATATACTTTTCAGCAACTACAGGCAATCTAAAAAGGAATAATATTTTGTTTGTTTATTATTTATTCCAAGTATGTTTGTGTTGAATTGTATTATTGTCACACTTCCGACTGCTGTATGAGCGTTTCTAGTTGTCGAAGAATATCTGCATTTTAAAACATATCCTTACTGTATTTATTTTGCTATTGTTGTATGTCTGTTTATATTTGTGTATCAATTAATTATTAGTTATTCACTGTGTAGTTAGTGGAAAGCGTTATTGTTTCAGGGTTTTGTCATTTTGTCAATCATACCATTTGAGGTAATATACTTCCGGTGTATATAAAATATATCAGAAACAAAAATAATCAGGAAATGTTATGTAAATATCTACACAATACAGTCATAGCTAAGTTAAATTCAGAGATTCAGAAAATTATTTTTTTAAATGTAATAAATAACAAAAAGATAAAACACAACTGCAGAAAATCACAATATTTGTGTTTAAAGTTAAATTGAGACAAAATGTTTACATATTTTTAATGTTTTTTCTTCTTCAAATTTTCAAACCTATAAATCCCAGAGGGTATCATCTGCCCAATATTCAAAGTGTTTCAACACTGACATGGTTTAATAAATATATTAAAGAAATAAATCATGGAAGCCAGAATTTTTTTTGAGTTTTAACATGGGTTGGCGGATATTAGTATTTTATCCTGAGCGGTATGAATTATTTCTATTCTGATATGTCTAACAGTACAACTACGGTAGTATACTTTGATTGGAAGATGGCAATTTATATTTATGTATGTGGACAATGTCGCACACCATTTATGCTTCCAAATTCGATCGCAAGTAGACGATAACTCATCAACATGTACTTTTACAACGGGAAAGTCAGCCACATATACTTTTACAATGGGAAAGTCAGTCGTATTGATGGTGCATCCATAACAATAATATTGTGTTTGCATGTTTAAGTTTCACGTCGCATATTATTAATTTTGGATATGTTAATTAGTTTCAGTGAATATAGATGTTTAAAACGTTAACAACCGTGTAAATAATTTTGCGATTCTTTTCTGTAGCGGTCAATGTCTCCTCTATATTTATGTTCAGTGTCAATGTGCTCCCGAATTTGTCCTGCAAATCTGCAAGAAACAAAAGAAACATGTACAGTACTAAGGTTATACTAGGAAACAATGATGAAAATAAAAATCGAATTCTTCCTTTCGTTTAGCTAGAAATGTAACGTATCTTACTTTTTATTCAGACATGCCTCTTCACTATTTAAAACGAATAAGGCTCTATGGATATAAGACGCACAACACAACTTTAAACCATAGCCGGTAGGTCAGTTGCATCGTGGCGACTAGTTTGTACTTTGTTCAGGAAACAGGAGCACCTGGAGATAACCACAGGTCTTCCTCTAATGACAAACTTGATAATATAAAATTGTATGATATCGCCATGGGCAGAACATCACATTATAAAGGTCATTAATGATAAACACTGATTACATCAGGAGATTTCTAGGTATCCAAGATTTCTAGGTATTCAAGATTTCTAGGTATCCAAGATTTCTAGGCATCCAAGATTTCTAGTTATCAAAGATTTCTAGGTATCCAAGATTTCTAGGTTTCTAAGATTTCTAGCTATCAAAGATTTCTAGCTATCCAAGATGTCTATATTTCCAAGATTTCTAGCTATCCAAGATTTCTAGGTATCCAAGATTTCTAGTCATTCAAGATTTCTAGGCATCCAAGATTTCTAGCTATCCAAGATTTCTATGTTTCAAAGATTTCTAGGCTTCCAAGATTTCTAGCTATCCAAGATTTCTAGCTATCCAAGATTTCTAGGCATTCAAGATTTCTAGGCATCAAAGATTTCTAGTCATCCAAGATGTCTAGCTATCCAGGATTTCTAGGCATCCAAGATTTCTAGATATCCAAGATTTCTACGCATTCAAGATTTCTAGCTATCCAAGATTTCTAGGTATCCAACATTTCTAGGCATCCAAGATTTTTAGCCATCCAAGATTTCTTGGTATCCAAGATTTCTAGGCATGCAAGATTTCTAGCTATCCAATATTTCTAGGTATCCAAGGTTTCTAGGCATCCAAGATTTCTAGGTATCCAAGATTTCTAGGCATCCAAGATTTCTAGCTATCCAAGATTTCTAGGTATCCAAGATTTCTCTGCATCCAAAATTTCTAGGTATCCAAAATTTCTAGGCATCCAAGATTTCTAACTATCCAATATTTCTAGGTATCCAAGATTTCTAGGTATCCAAGAATTCTAGGCATCCAAGATTTCTAGCTATCCAAGATGTCTAACTATCCAGGGTTTCTAGGCATCCAAGATTTCTAGGTATAAAAGATTTCTAGGCATCCAAGATTTCTAGCTATCCAAGATTTCTAGGTATCCAAGATTTCTAGGCATCCAAGATTTTTAGCCATCCAAGATTTCTAGGTATCCAAGATTTCTAGGCATCCAAGATTTCTAGCTATCCAATATTTCTAGGTATCCAAGGTTTCTAGGCATCCAAGATTTCTAGGTATCCAAGATTTCTAGGTATCCAATATTTCTAGGTTTCTAAGATTTCTAGCTATCCAAGATTTCTAGGTATCCAAGATGTATATATTTCCAAGATTTCTAGCTATCCAAGATTTCTAGGTATCCAAGATTTCTAGTCATTCAAGATTTCTAGGCATCCAAGATTTCTAGCTATCCAAGATTTCTAGGCATTCAAAATTTCTAGGCATCAAAGATTTCTAGTCATCCAAGATTTCTCTGCATCCAAAATTTCTAGGTATCCAAAATTTCTAGGCATCCAAGATTTCTAACTATCCAATATTTCTAGGTATCCAAGATTTATAGGTATCCAAGATTTCTAGCTATCCAAGATGTCTAACTATCCAGGATTTCTAGGCATCCAAGATTTCTAGGTATCCAAGATTTCTAGCTATCCAATATTTCTAGGTATCCAAGGTTTCTAGGCATCCAAGACTTCTAGGTATCCAAGATTTCTAGGTATCCAATATTTCTAGGTATCCAAGATATCTAGGCATCCAAGATTTCTAGCTATCCAAGATTTCTAGGTATCCAAGATTTTTATGCATCCAAAATTTCTAGGTATCCAAGATTTCTAGGCATCCAAGATTTCTAGCTATCCAAGATTTCTAGGCATCCAAGATTTCTAGGTTTCCAAGATTTCTAGATATCCAAGATTGCCAGGTATCCAAGATTTCCAGGTATCCAAGATTTCTAGGCATCCAAGATTTCTAGGTATCTAAGATTTCTAGGTATCCAAGATTTCTAGATATCCAAGATTTCAATGTGTCCAAGATTTCTAGGCATCCAAGAATTCTAAATATCCAAGATTTCTATGTATTTAAAATTTCTAGGTATCCAAGATTTGTAGGTATTCAGGTATTCAAGATTTCTATGTATCCAAGATTTCTAGGAATCCAAGATTTATATGTATCCAAGATTTCTAGTATCCAAGATTTCTAGGTATCCAAGATTTCTGGGAATCCAAGATTTCTAGGCATCTAAGATTTCTAGACATCCAAGATTTCTAGTCATCCAAGATTTCTAGCTATCCAAGATTTCTAGGTATCCAAGATTTCTATGCATCCAAAATTTCTAGGTATCCAAGATTTCTAGGCATCCAAGATTTCTAGCTATCCAATATTTCTAGGTATCCAAGATTTTTAGGTATCCAAGATTTCTAGGCATCCAAGATTTCTAGGTTTCCAAGATTTCTAGCTATCCAAGATTTCTAGGTATCCAAGATTTCCAGGTATTCAAGATTTCTATGTATCCAACACTTTTAGGCATCCAAGATTTCTAGGTATCTAAAATTTCTAGGTATCCAAGATTTCTAGATATCCAAGATTTCAATGTGTCCAAGATTTCTAGGCATCCAAGAATTCTAAATATCCAAGATTTCTATGTATCCAAAATTTCTAGGTATCCAAGATTTTTAGGTATTCAGGTATTCAAGATTTCTATGTATCCAAGATTTCTAGGAATGCAAGATTTATATGTATCCAAGATTTCTAGTATCCAAGATTTCTAGGAATCCAAGATTTCTAGGCATCTAAGATTTCTAGGCATCCAAGATTTCTAGGTATTCAAGATTTCTATGTATCCAAGATTTCTAGGTTATCTAGATTTCTATGTATCCAAGATTTCTAGGTATCCAAGATTTCTAGTATCCAAGATTTCTAGGTATCCATGATTTCTAGGAATCCAAGATTTCTAGCAATCTAAGATTTCTAGGCATCTAAGATTTCTAGGCATCCAATATTTCTGGTTATTCAAGATTTCTATGTATCCAAGATTTCTATGTATTCAAGATTTCTAGGCATCCAAGGTTTCTAGGTATCCAAGATTTCTAGGTATCTAAAATTCTAGGCATCCAAGATTTCTAGGTATCCAAGATTTCTAGGCATCTAAGATTTCTAGGTATCCAAGACTACTAGGTATCCAAGACTTCTAGGTATCCAATATTTCTAGGTATCGACGATTTCTAGGTTGTCATACTTTTCCCTTGAACAAGATTGAATTAGGGATCTTTGTATTTACCAAACATCATTTAAATGAGTTAAATATCACATCGTAAAAAGCTCACATGACCTTTGTCTAGGTGAACTACAAATCCATAAAGATAATTCTCATTTTCTTACAAAAATTCAAAATCTTTAAATATGCACATATAACACAAATAAAGTGCTACATGTATGAACGTTGATATATTTCTCTGTTTGTTTCTGTTACTGATCTCGGATATAAATTTGCTACGTACAAAAATAAAAAGTAGTCAGCTATTTGAAGAATAATAATCATTGTACCATATAGATATCTTTCTTTTAGGAAGAAAAAATGTGCTTGCCAAAACTAAGATATAAGGCAATATAAGGCATAATAAGAATAATTTGCTGCAATAATTTTTTTTTGGCCAACCTGTCTTTGCTCTTTCTCCTTAATGCTGCGTGCTTAGCAGAGAAGCAATAAATACCAATTTTATAGACTTTGGTTTGACCCACGATCTACCGCACTCGAGATGAGCACGCTAACCATTACGTCACCGATGCGGGTTTAAGCATTAAATTGTGATAATTCTGCCAATATATCTATTAACATTACTTTATTCTCTTTTCAAGTTCCGTAATTTCTTGTCTCTGATCAAGAAGATCTTCTTCTAAAAGTGCCTTTTGTTGTTTACATACTGCATAATCGTTTTTCAATTGCAAAAGTTCATATGCATTGTGTTGTGTTGCCGTTTCACCAGGTGTATTCCTAGAAGAAACAATTTTTTTCAAGGGACCAATTAATATCACATTAATCTATTCTTTGTTGTAAGCGGCCTTAGTCCAAAGTCCGGGATTATTTTCAAGATCTATGGCATAAATGTAATCATAAATCATCTTCCAACCAACAAATGTATGAAAACTTCCTTATGTGACGATATGTGCATAACTGCCACGATAAATAAATTGCGTGTTTACAAATGCAAATGACGTCTTGTTTGCCTTTTTTTACTCCAATTGACCGTTGGAACATAATGGCGGCGATAGCATGAAATTGGTCTATTGAAACGTTGCAGGCTATATAAGACTGTCTTGATTGCGGTAAATGATGTGATAAGGGATAACGTAACGACAAACAATAACAACTTTACTAAATTCGTTTCAACTCTAAACACCACATATTTCCAACGAAATAACGGCAAACTAATTACTGACAAGACAAAATCAGTGTCTGTGAATGCTCATATTAACACTACTTGCTAAGGTAGAATCTTTATATTTGCCATGCCAATATTTTGGCTTATCAGGATCTGATTGTCTCAGTTGAATGATTACATAAGGAACGGTAGATCAGGGCATTCCACTCCTTTTCAAGAAGGAAGCGATAACTCTAAAGTAGAAAAAAAAAGGGGGGGGGAGGTTCTGCAAAACCACCAGCAAAACAAAGCTGCACATTACTTTCACTTTGATATTTTCATTCTTGAAAAAAAAGCAGCCGGGGGAAACATGTAATTAGACAGGCAATTTGCCTGGAGTCCGACTACTGTGGAATGCCCTGTAGATAGTTAAAATGCCGATTTAAAAAAAGATGACGTGATAATACAATAGATAAATTACCACAAGTATTCAGTGACAAAGTCTTCAAAAGTCTTGTGACAACTTAAAATAACAATAATTGTGGTGAAATAAGTTAAAGTTTGTTACCTTGCAACTAATGTTTCACGTTCTTTTTCCAACTGATCAATTTTCTCTTGATATCTTTTAGCCTTCTGTTTAAATATGGAGGTGAGCTCATTTTTGTCCTTCTTTAAGGTGTCATGTTCTACTTTTGCTGCATCAATTTCATGTTGTAGTTCGTGTTCAAGTTCGTCCTTTTCCCTAGTGATTCTATCAACGTCGTATTTTGGTTTATTTCTCTCTTTCCGCAGTTTGTAATTTTCATCTTTCAGTTTTGTTGTGGTACCATCTGTGCTTATTCTTATTGCTGTCGCTTTTTTATATCTAAATCCACATACAACAAGGGCAACGCAAAGCGTGGCGTATCCCCTCACCTAAAAATTTGACCTTTGACCTTGAAAATCAATAGGGTTCCAGATTCTCTTAAGGACTAAGTATGGTCAAAATCCATTGAAGGATGTTGATTCTAGAGTGTTCACAAGGATGTTGCGGAAGGACGGACGGTAGCGTTACTATATCCCTTCGTTGGCGAGGGGATAAACAACTAAGCATTAATTACCAGCCTAAGGAAACATTATTACATAGTAATGCTTGAAATTTACAGTTCATAAATATTCGTTTGATGGAGTTTAACGCCAATTTCAACAATATTTCAGTTATATTGTGGCGGTCGGTTTTATTGGTGAAGGAAACCAGGGGACCAGAAGAAAACCACCGAACTGTCGCAAGTCACTGACAAACTTTATCACATAATGTTGTACACCTCGCCCTGATCGAGATTCGAACATACAACATCAGTGGTGATTGACACTAGTTGCATAGGTAGTTGTGAATCCAACAACTGCCAGGTGATCATTGCCACGACGGCCCCTCACTTCATAAATAATGTAATTATATAATTGATTAAAAACTAAGGTCAATCTCCTTAATTCAGACATGGGTAACCTTAGCCGATTTAAGCTCTCCTCTTTATTTTACTTCCTTCTAAAAACTTATTAATTTATTTGGCTTTCGATTCTGTTGACAATAAGTGTACCCTGCATACTAAATTTTGGTTTGGGTTAGTGTTATGGCGTTTATCGCCACTTTCAACAATATTTCAGCTATATCGCGTCAGTCAGTTTTATTGGTGGAGGTAAGGGGTACCCGGAGAAAAACTACTGACCTGTCGCAAGTCACTGACAAACTTTATCACACCTAGCCATGAGCGTTATTCGAACTCACAACGTTAGTGGTGATATGCACTGATTACACAGGTAGTTGTAAATGCAACTACCATAAGATCATGACCATGATGGCCCCTCATACTAAATTTTATATATCTACGTTTTCCATATTTATGTAATTTTTAAAAGTCATATCTGAGTTATACAGAGTTATTGGTTGATGGGTATTATTCGTCAACTTTGACAATTTTGTCAGCTATCACATGACTACCAGACATTGCCGACAATTAAAAATAACTGATGGTTGGAACTCTCAACTGTGTCTATAGACCAATATTTTAGGTAGGTATAGAGGCTCAGCGATGTTACACTTGTGGTCAGAAATCACCGACCTTAATCACTGGCAGAAATGAATTACGTCAAACTGTTTTGTTTATTGTATATTCATATTTTGCATATATGTGTCTTGTGTTCGGACTATTGTATTAATACCACTATATACCATTATTTGTGAAATGATAAAGATGCGAATTGTCTCCAAGGTAACAACACATAATAATAACTAAGACTTTGATATGACTGATTATTTGTCATGGCATTTAATAAATTATCAAACAAACAACAACAAACTGGCCAACAAGTAAACACTTGATGACAATGAACACTGAAGGGCGAACCAACAGTGAAAGTTAAATCAGGTATCCTAGCTGCTGGGCATCTCCATAACAGCTTAATGAACATACTTTAATGAACATACTAAGGTAATCACTGCCAGTTGTAATATATTAAGCCTCTTTTTAGTTGTTGCTCGAAAAATATGAATATAGACACCAACATCTGTAACTCATTTCCATTAATGCCATGACTGTAGAAGGAAGTTCACTTATCTTAGCTGCTGGGAATCTCTATAACAGCTGAATGAATATACGTATTATCAATCGTCCTTTTAGCTGTTGCTCGGACATCAACATATGTAGATCATTTCCATGAATGAAGTCAGGACAGCATTATATGCATTGTTCCACAAACCTGAAATTATAAAATTAAAAGGCAGCAACATTTGTTCCATAGGGATATGGGAGGGTGGGGTTTTGACTTCCTTCACCTCCCAATTTGCACGTGGAATAAGAAATTACCCGCGAACATTGGTTTTTATACGACTCGAGTGCACGAGGCGCTTTAAATTCGTATTCCGTGAATTGTTTTAATAAATGGACATGCTAAAATAATAAACTTTGGTTACAATGGTGGTAATGAATTACTTTGAAATACAATAAACCAATTTAATTTTTATTTAATTAAATTTTATTATTGTATATTCATATTTTGCATAACATAATAAGGTAATCACTGCCAAAATTAGCATTTTAATTATAACTTTAATTCAAATGCTAATCCGCCATAACCAACAAAAATAACCAGCCAACGTGTACAATATTAAACAATAAATTTCAATGTAAATCTATTATAAACTAACATAATTTTTAAACAAAAGCAACAATTGAAATTAATTCAAATGGATATGTATTATAACCAACAATTGTAATTAATAATTATGAATGTGTTTTTGTAAGCCAACAAACATTGAATAAATCACATAATTGTAATGACCAATATAATACAATATTTCATAAATCAATAGGAAAAACCAAGTTGTGAGGAGTGAGTATAAATTGTTCCAATGCACTTTGCATTGCATGCATAACAATGTCATTTCCAATAAAAGATAAATGTATTCCATCATTGTCAAACAATGATGGATGCTTATCATCAAAATCTGCATAAACTATAGTATAATATCCTATTTTTTTAAATACGACTTTAAACCTCTGTTTAACCTTTTCCTTGTATCATCCATAGCTTTTAGATCTTCAGAATATCTCCAAGACAATCTTGGTAAAATACTTGAAAACATTATTTTACTACCAGAGAGCATTTGAGAAATTACAAAAAACATATATTTCATGTCAAATAACAATTTTCCACAAGGTTCAATACCAATGTCATTGCCACCACAATGTATTAACACTGCGTACGGTAGTCCAAAGTAGTTTACCATGCTATGTAGAAGACTTACAACACAATAACTGGACATGCCAGATATTCCTGTCCACACCAGTTTGTAATCTTTTTCATTAAAACCCAAATTTAATCCCATAGGTCTATTTTGTGTGTGAATAGATGCTTCGGCTATCAGTGACGATCCAATAATCCAGATGATCTTTAAGTACCCTGCAAATGCTTTAACTTTAATTTAATTACTTAAATTTTAATGAGACAGTCCATTCTGATATATCTTTTAAACGAATCCGATTTCCATCGACCCATAGATTTTATTTCATCATATTTTTTTCCTAACATTGCAGCAGTTGTAGCAGCTCCAATTCTGAAAGAATGCGTGTTATAATCGTCCGACGATAAACCTACTACTTTAATATTACCGACAAATAAATGCGAAAGTATGTGTGTTGCAAGGCAATTAAAATCCTATTTAAAGTTTCGACCAAACATTGATGGTTAGTAACGTTCAGATTATTTCCTTCAAATTTTATATCAGAAATTTTGATAACATGATTATCAGAAACATTTCCAGTTTCAGTAATTTCACAATTCTTAAAAAACCAAAAAGGCAAATAAAAATGCTGCAGACAACAAATGGGTTTCATAGTTCGAACTACAAACCATACGTAATATTGGTATAATTTTCTGCAGAATATCAATTGTAATTGGTTTACGAGAATCATTCTTTTTATCTAAACGTTGCATTCCTTGAAGCATTTTTTTTTTAAATGAATGATTGAATCCTATCTTCTAAATTATTTATTTTTATTTTATAACTTATACCAGATATATACGATTTTGCTGTAGCTGAAGAGTAACCTTTTTTTTTTAGAAAGAAACGCTATATAACTAATCAAATGATGAATTGGAGGTGACCAAATATTTTCTATCCCAAATTGATTTCTAAATCTTTCAAAATATTGAATTGCATTTTCATATACATTCCATGTACTTTATGACACAGATTTTTTCAATAGATTCTTTACTTCATCTTCAAAAGGTTCCAAAATTCCACAGGAATTGGTACTGGCAAAATGTCGGCTATAGGTGCTAGTTGACGACATTTCTGAAAATTTGCACGAGATAACGCATCAGCAATCATATTATTCTTTGAATAAATGTGTTTTACTTTAAACTGGAAATTTCCTATTAAAGAGCAATAAAGTCTCCAAATACACATCACTCTCTCTGATTTGCAAGATTTACTATTGAGTATGCTAACTACGGCCACATTATCTGAATAAAACAATATATTCTTCAATTGAAACCTATCAAGCCATAAGAATATTGCAAGTGCAATTGGAATTATTTCAAGATAAGTCATATCTCGTAAAATATCAGTCTCAGACCATTCTTTTGGCCATTTAAGATAAGCCCAGTTTCCTTGTAGATAAGCAGCACACCCGTTACCAATACCCGGCACTATCTGTATAAAGTTCAAGTTCAACATTTGACATCCATTCTACCTCCAGAATGTAAGATACTCCATTACATTTTTCTAAAAACATTTTCCACATAAGTAAATCATTCCGCATACCTGTCGTTATTCTTATAAAATGATGTGGTTTTGAAGCCTTGTTAGTAGCCATATACAGACGACGACTAAAAGCGCGACCTGCAGGCAATGCCTTTGCACAAAATTCCAATGAACCACATATAGATTGCAATTCTTTCAACGTCACTTTTTTCCTATAGGAAAGCAATTTTATCTTTTTTAGTAGGTTTTTTCTCAGGAATTTTTATCAACTTATTTACCGTATCTATTGTAAGACCTAAATATTCAATAATCGTAGAGGGCCCTTCTGTTTTTTCATTTGCTATTGGAACACCAATTTCACTACAATTTTCTTCAAATTGCAACATTAAATTTGTACATTCATGTGTACCCTTTTCACCACCAAATAAAAAATCATCTAAATATTGATCAATATTTTTAGATCCAGATTTGTTTTAAATTACCCAATGCAAAAATGTTGAAAATCTTTCAAAAGTGGCACATGATACAGAACATCCCATTAACATACATTTGTCAATGTAAAATTTTCCTTCAATCTTAAAACCTAACAAATCAAAGTCTCCAGGATACACCGGAAGTAAACAAAATGCTGATTTCAGGTCCATTTTTCCAAGTTCCACATTTTTTCCTAATCTTTGAACTATAGAAATTGTATTGTCAAAAGACGAGTATTTAACCGAAGTATAATGTTCATCTATAAAATCATTGACACTATTTGCTGGTGGATATGACAAGTGTGTTATCAACCGAATTAAACAAATCGGAGAGCATCTCAAGTTTGATATAGGTCGGGTATTAAACGGACCCACTATCCTCCCTGCTATAATTTCACTTTCAATTTTTAATCGGGCTCCCTCTGGATTTGAAAGTACAGATTTTAAATTCTTTGAATCAAAAGAGTGTCTTGGTCCATTATAATTTATATAAAAACCATATTTAAACTCATCATAAATCATTTTAGACTCATTCTTCTTTAGGACAATACATTAAATATTGGCTAATTTTATCTAATTTGATTGGTGAATATCCCATTTTCCAAACATTAAATCTATCTGATAAATCTGAAATAAACAATTAAGCTTCAATGATATGCATGATTGAATCTTGGAACAATTGCAAACCTATGTCGAAAAGCAGGTCTATGATTTTGATTTAATAAAGGTGGTCTGTAAGCAGCAGCATTAGGATTATTAAATCTTGGCCTATTATCTAATGTTTGATATCCATTTACTCTATGGAACCTAAGACATGTAATTGCAGGATGTACTAACGAACATTTCATACAATTATGTTTATAAATACAATTGAAACGATGACAAACTCCTTTGAAATTGTAATTAAAGCATGGCTTTGTTAGATTATCATGAACAGCGGCATTGGACACACCTTGAGCACCTTTTGCAATGAATTGTAACCATAAAAATCCATCTATTTGGGCCCATGACTTTATATGGTTTTGCGCTAGACGTAACCTGAATTGTCTATCATACTGATAAATACGCTCAGCAACTGCACCCCTGATTATAGACATATACGTTAACAAATCTGAGGCCAACTATGGGTGTTTCTGAATAAGTAATTTAGAAAAATTGGTGAAAGCTTCTGTCCATAAATCAATATTGTCAATTGATTTAAACTTAGAAGACCTATTGGAAATTACAAGTTTTCCATTTTCTAAAACGATTTTTTTTTCAATAATATTGTAATATTGACCATTTTGTTTAATTAACTGTGCGAACTCCATATTTTATCCTTTATTTGTTGTGATACCAAATATCTGTTTCATTTGAACATGACATTACTATCGGATTAGCAATATTTAAAAAATTGTCAATAATATCCTCACCATTGCCAGCTTGTACACTGGTTCTCATTTGCTTAAGAGGTGGTGGATCAACAACTTGATCTGCTTCCATCTGTACATTTTGTTCATTGACTGGTTCCTGCTCCACTGGTGCTCGCCGTCTGTTGGCTCTCGGTCGTGCAGCCGGACGTTGGTTGACACGTTCAACATTCTGTGCAGGAGCCACTATTTGCTCACCAACTGGAACCTCATTTCCTCCTCGTCTTGGTCTAAGTTGCCTGACAGGCGCTACACGCGTCCTCAAGTTTCTCCTAGGCATATTTGTATAATAGTAAAAAATAAAAAATAAAATTATTATTACTATTTTCCAAGTTTATCTAAATTTACAATTAGAAATGTTAATCGTATATGTTTATATATATATATTGCATATCTGTTATGACGTTGTAATATGTTGTTATGATATTAAACGAATGTGTGAGCTATTCAACCAGACGACCACTTTAAATATACCAATTATTAACTGATAAATGAGTGCATTCTTCCTTGTGTAATTAATAAACGAATATACCTTTCAACGTGAACATAGTTAACATAAAAGGATAGACCCTGCAATGTGCTACATTAAATCAATCTTATTATATAAATCCTTGATTAAATACTTTACGGAATAGTTTATAACCAGCAAACAAGTGTACATTCAATGTGTAAATAATTTAACAACAAACGCGTATAATATTTAAACGTGTACCATTAAATTTAAACCTTTACTGAATATTTGTACACGTGTACTAAAATAAATAACATAACGTAATCAAGTTATCGTGTTCACCTTGTGTAAAATGTTACACTCTGCCAATACACTATTTTTAAACATTGTTAATGTGTATATGTCATATTAAGCCGAGTGCACCCTTGTCACGGCTTACAAGAAAACAAGATATCTCTTCAATTGCATTGTAATTTAATTTAAATTGTGCAATGACGAATTCAACACAATCAATTGTATTACAAAATGTGTAATTATTTAATAACTTGACATGTTTTCCTGTTTCATAACTTTAAATCGTAACTTCAAGTATGTTCGTGAAAATGTTATCCCATCTCGCTACAATATGGAGGGGGGGGGGGGGGGGGGGAATTTAACGTGAATATTGTTGAGAACTAAAAGCAGAAAACATATTTGTGGAAAAAACATAAAACTTTTTAAAAGCAAACAAAATATTGTACTTATCTTATTTCAATGTCTTCAAGTTTTGACTTCCTTCACCTCCCAATTTGCACGTGGATTAAGAAATTACCCGCGAACATTTGTTTTTATACGACTCGAGTGCACGAGGCGCTTTACATTCGTATTCCGTGAATTGTTTTAATAAATGGACATGCTAAAATAATAAACTTTGGTTTCATGATAATGAATTACTTTGAAATACAATAAACCAATTTAATTTTTATTTAATTAAATTTAATTAAGCATAAAATATATTTTTTTTACTTATTTAACTCGACACAATCCATCCTTTTTTAATTAAAAAAAAGTATATTTGAAACATTTATCAAATGAAAATCATCTCATTTTCTATCATAG
This sequence comes from Bathymodiolus brooksi, assembly GCA_963680875.1. Classification (NCBI taxonomy): domain Eukaryota; kingdom Metazoa; phylum Mollusca; class Bivalvia; order Mytilida; family Modiolidae; genus Bathymodiolus; species Bathymodiolus brooksi. The sequence goes on from OY804579.1 coordinate 48,734,468, forward strand.
ATGTGTAGGTAGGTATATTAGTTTTCACGCAGATAGAAAGAAATACAGAAAACCCAGATCAACTTATTTCAACATATAAGTTTCACTATTCAACTTCCATAATTTCCATATCTTTTCACTATTCAACTTGCCTTTCTTCCATATTTTCCCTATCTTTTCACTATTCAACTTACCTTTCTTCCATATTTCCATATTTGTTCACTATTCAACTTACTTTTCTTCCATATTGTCCATATCTTTTCATTATTCAACTTACTCTTCTTCCATATTTTCCCTGTCCTTTAACTATTCAACTTACTTTTCTTCCATATTTTCCCTATCTTTTCACTATTCAACTTACTTTTCTTCCATATTTCCATATTTTGTCACTATTCAACTTACTTTTCTTCCATATTTTCCACATCTTTTCACTATTCAATTGACTTTTATTCCATATTTTCAATATCTTTTCACTATTCAACTTACTTTTCTTCCATATTTTCCACATCTTTTCACTATTCAACTTGCCTTTTTTCCATATTTTCCCTATCTTCACTATTCAACTTATTTCACTTCCATATTTTCCATATCTTTTCACAATTCAACTTACTTTTCTTCCATATTTTCCCTATTTTTTCACTATTCAACTTGCCTTTCTCCCATATTTCCCCTATCTTTTCACTATTCAACTTACTTTTCTTTCATATTTCCATATTTTTTCACTATTCAACTTATATTTCTTCCATATATTTTCACTATTCAACTTACATTTCTTCCATATTTTAACTATCTTTTCACTATTCAACTTACATTTCTTCCATATTTTAACTATCTTTTCACTATTCAACTTATTTTACTTCCAAATTCTCCATATCTTTTCACTATTCAACTTACTTTTCTTCCATATTTTCCATGTCTTTTCACTATTCAACTTGCTTTTCTTCAATATTTTCCCTATCTTTTCACTATTCAACTTGCCTTTCATTCATATTTCCCCTATCTTTTCACTATTCAACTTACTTTTCTTTCATATTTCCATATTTTTTCACTATTCAACTGACTTTTCTTCCATATCTTTTCACTATTCAACTTACATTTCTTCCATATTTTATCTATCTTTTCACTATTCAACTTATTTTACTTCCATATTTTCCATATCTTTTCACTATTCAACTTACTTTTCTTCCATATTTTCCATATCTTTTCACTATTCAACTTGCTTTTCTTCAATATTTCCCTATCTTTTCACTATTCAACTTACTTTTCTTCCATATTTTCCACATCTTTTCACTATTCAACTGACTTTTCTTCCATATTTTCCATGTCTTTTCACTATTCAACTTGCTTTTCTTCAATATTTTCCATGTCTTTTCACTATTCAACTTGCTTTTCTTCAATATTTTCCCTATCTTTTCACTATTCAACTTGACTTTCTTTCATATTTCCCCTATCTTTTCACTATTCAACTTACTTTTCTTTCATATTTCCATATCTTTTCACTATTCAACTTATTTTACTTCCAAATTCTCCATATCTTTTCACTATTCAACTTACTTTTCTTCCATATTTTCCATGTCTTTTCACTATTCAACTTGCTTTTCTTCAATATTTTCCCTATCTTTTCACTATTCAACTTGCCTTTCTTTCATATTTCCCCTATCTTTTCACTATTCAACTTACTTTTCTTTCATATTTCCATATCTTTTCACTATTCAACTTATTTTACTTCCAAATTCTCCATATCTTTTCACTATTCAACTTACTTTTCTTCCATATTTTCCATGTCTTTTCACTATTCAACTTACATTTCTTCAATATTTTATCTATCTTTTCACTATTCAACTTATTTTACTTCCATATTTTCCATATCTTTTCACTATTCAACTTACTTTTCTTCCATATTTTCCATATCTTTTCACTATTCAACTTGCTTTTCTTCAATATTTCACTATCTTTTCACTATTCAACTTACTTTTCTTCCATATTTTCCACATCTTTTCACTATTCAACTGACTTTTCTTCCATATTTTCCATGTCTTTTCACTATTCAACTTGCTTTTCTTCAATATTTTCCATGTCTTTTCACTATTCAACTTGCTTTTCTTCAATATTTTCCCTATCTTTTCACTATTCAACTTGCCTTTCTTTCATATTTCCCCTATCTTTTCACTATTCAACTTACTTTTCTTTCATATTTCCATATCTTTTCACTATTCAACTTATTTTACTTCCAAATTCTCCATATCTTTTCACTATTCAACTTACTTTTCTTCCATATTTTCCATGTTTTTTCACTAATCAACTTGCTTTTCTTCAATATTTTCCCTATCTTTTCACTATTCAACTTGCCTTTCTTTCATATTTCCCCTATCTTTTCACTATTCAACTTACTTTTCTTTCATATTTCCATATTTTTTCACTATTCAACTTACTTTTCTTCCATATCTTTTCACTATTCAACTTACATTTCTTCCATATTTTATCTATCTTTTCACTATTCAACTTATTTTACTTCCATATTTTCCATATCTTTTCACTATTCAACTTACTTTTCTTCCATATTTTCCACATTTTTTCACTATTCAACTGACTTTTCTTCCATATTTTCGTATCTTTTCACTATTAAACTTGCCTTTCTTCCATATTTTCTTCAATATTTTCACTATCTTTTCATTATTCAACTTATTTTTCTTCCATATTTTCCATATTTGTTCACTGTTCAACTTATTTTTCTTCCATATTTTCCATATCTTTTCACTATTCAAATTAATTTTCTTCCATATCTTTTCACTATTCAACTTACTTTTCTTCCATATTTTCCATATTTTTTCACTATTAAACTTGCCTTTCTTCCATATTTTCTTCAATATTTTCCCTATCTTTTCACTATTCAACTTACTTTTCTTCCATATTTTCCATATCTTTTCACTATTCAACTTAATTTTCTTCCATATGTTTTCACTATTCAACTTACTTTTCTTCCATATTTTCCATATCTTTTGACTATTCAGCTTAATTTTCTTCCATATCTTTACACTATTCAACTTACTTTTCTTCCATATTTTTTCACTATTCAACTTGCCTTTCTTCCATATTTTCTTCAATATTTTCCCCATCTTTTCACTATTCCACTTACGTTTCTTCCATATTTCCCATTTCTGTTTTCATTGTTTCTAATGATTCTTTCAAATATGAATTTTCTTCTCTCAATGTTTGCTTATTTTCCAAGATTAATTCTGCTTTTTTAATTCTGGAAATATAAAAGAATGATTAAAATCCTAACTTCAGATGCCATGACTATGATATTGTGGTGCTTACTCTCAGAACAGTGAAATCTATATAAACATATTAAAGCTCTGTAAAATGAATATATCAAATAGTCATAATGTTAATGTCTAATATTAACATCGGTTACATGTCTTTATGCAGGTGAGAGATGGAAATTGGCATAAGAGGCTGATTCATTAAGGTAATACAGTGACATATGATCACTGACATAGGTTCGTGCCCCAATACACTATTCTAGCTCTTACCAATTGACGGGAGATTCACCAGTCAGTTCGTTACAAAAAACGTATAACAGTCTAGATTTTCTCTACCATTAAATCTGATAGTCACAATATAGCTGAACAATTGCTAAAATTAAAGATAAATAACTAAAACCCAACACAGCCCAACCCAACAAAACCCAACCCAGTCCAGTCCAAACCAGCACAACCCAACCCAACCCAGCCCAGCCCAGTCCAAACCAGCACAACCCAGATGGACAAACATAAAGATAGAGGAATTACCCAGATGGACAAACATAGCGATAAAGGAATTACCCAGATGGACAAACATAAAGATAGAGGAATTACCCAGATGAACAAGCATAAAGATAAAGGAATTATCGAGATGAATAAACATAAGAATAGATAAATTACCCAGATGGACGAACATAAAGATAGAGAAATTACTCAGATGGACAAACATAAAGATAAAGGAACTACCCAGATGTACAAACATAAAGAAAGCTGAATTACCCTGATGAACAAACATAAAGATAGAGGAATTATCCAGATGAACAAACATAAAGATAGAGGAATTATCCAGATGAACAAACATAAAGATAGATAAATTACCCAGATGGACAAACATAAAGAAAGAGGAATTAACCAGATGGACAAACATAAAGATAGAGGAATTACCCAGATGAACAAACATAAAAATAGAGGAATTATCCAGATGAACAAACATAAAGATAGAGGAATTACCCAGATGGACAACATAAAGAAAGAGGAATTACCCAGATGGACAAACATAAGATAGAGGAGTTACCCAGATGGACAAACATAAAGATAGAGGAATTATCGAGATGAACAAACATAAAGATAGAGGAATTATCGAGATGAACAAACATAAAGATAGAGGAATTTTCGAGATGAACAAACATAAAGATAGATAAATTACCCAGATGGACAAACATAAAGATAGAGGAATTATCCAGATGGACAAACATAAAGATAGATAAATTACCCAGATGGAAAAACATAAAGAAAGAGGAATTATCCAGAAGAACAAACATAAAGATAGAGGAATTATCGAGATGAACAAACATAAAGATAGAGGAATTATCGAGATGAACAAACATAAAAATAGATAAAATACCCAGATGGACGAACATAAACATAGAGGAATTATCCAGATGAACAAACATAAAGATAAATAAATTACCCAGATGGACAAACATAAAGATAGAGGAATTATCCAGATGGACAAACATAAAGATAGATAAATTACCCAGATGGACAAACATAAAGATAGAGGAATTATCCAGATGGACAAATATAAAGATAGAGAAATTACCCAGATGGAAAAATATAAAGAAAGAGTAATTACCCAGATGAACAAACATAAAGATAGATAAATTACCCAGATAGACGAACATAAAGATAGAGGAATTATCCAGATGAACAAACATAAAGATAGATAATTTACCCAGATGGACAAACATAAAGATAGATAAATTACCCAGATGGACGAACATAAAGATAGATAAATTACACAGATGGACAAACATAAAGATAGAGGAATTACCCAGATGACAAACATAAAGATAGAGGAATTACCCAATTGGACAAACATAAAGACAGAGGAATTACCCAGATGGACATACATAAAGATAGAGGATTTACCCAGATGGACAATCATAAAGATAGAGAAATTACCCAGATGAACAAACAAAAAGATAGAGGAATTACCCAGATGACAAACATAAAGATAGAGGAATTACCCAGATGAACATAGTGGTAAAGGAATTACCCAGATGACAAACATAGATGCATGTAAAGGAATTACCCAGATGGATAAAACATAAAGATAGAGGAATTACCCAGATGGACAAACATAAAGATAGAGGAATTACCCAGATGAACATAGTGGTAAAGGAGTTACCCAGATGACAAACATAGATGCATGTAAAGGAATTACCCAGATGGACAAACATAAAGATAGAGGAATTACCCAGATGACAAACATAAAGATAGCGGAATTACCCAGATGGACAAACATAAAGATAGAGGAATTATCCAGATGAACAAACATGAAGATAGAGGAATTACCCAGATGGACAAACATAAAGAAAGAGGAATTACCCAAATGGGCAAACATAAAGATAGAAGAATTATCCAGATGAACAAACATAAAGATAGAGGAATTATCGAGATGAACAAACATAAAGATAGAGGAATTATCGAGATGAACAAACATAAAGATAGATAAATTACCCAGATGGACAAACATAAAGATAAAGGAATTCTCCAGATGGACAAACATAAAGATAGAGAAATTACCCAGATGGAAAAACATAAAGAAAGAGGAATTACCCAGATGAACAAACATAAAGATAGATAAATTACCCAGATGGACAAACATAAAGATAGGGGAATTATCCAGATGGACAAACATAAAGATAGAGAAATTACTCAGATGGAAAAACATAAAGAAAGAGTAATTACCCAGATGAACAAACATAAAGATAGGTAAATTACCCAGATGAACGAACATAAAGATAGAGGAATTATCCAGATGAACAAACATAAAGATATATAAATTACCCAGATGGATAAACATAAAGATAGAGGAATTACACAGATGAACAAACATAAAGATAGAGGAATTATCCAGATGACAAACATAAAGATAGAGGAATTACCCAATTGGACAAACATAAAGACAGAGGAATTACCCAGATGGACATACATAAAGATAGAGGATTTACCCAGATGGACAATCATAAAGATAGAGAAATTACCCAGATGAACAAACAAAAAGATAGAGGAATTACCCAGATGACAAACATAAAGATAGAGGAATTACCTAGATGAACATAGTGGTAAAGGAATTACCCAGATGACAAACATAGATGCATGTAAAGGAATTACCCAGATGGATAAAACATAAAGATAGAGGAATTACCCAGATGGACAAACATAAAGATAGAGGAATTACCCAGATGAACATAGTGGTAAAGGAATTACCCAGATGACAAACATAGATGCATGTAAAGGAATTACCCAGATGGATAAAACATAAAGATAGAGGAATTACCCAGATGGACAAACATAAAGATAGAGGAATTATCCAGATGAACAAACATAAAGTTAGAGGAATTGCCCAGATGGACAAACATAAAGAAAGAGGAATTACCCAAATGGGCAAACATAAAGATAGAAGAATTATCCAGATGAACAAACATAAAGATAGAGGAATTATCGAGATGAACAAACATAAAGATAGAGGAATTATCGAGATGAACAAACATAAAGATAGATAAATTACCCAGATGGACAAACATAAAGATAAAGGAATTATCCAGATGGACAAACATAAAGATAGAGAAATTACCCAGATGGAAAAACATAAAGAAAGAGGAATTACCCAGATGAACAAACATAAAGATAGATAAATTACCCAGATGGACAAACATAAAGATAGGGGAATTATCCAGATGGACAAACATAAAGATAGAGAAATTACTCAGATGGAAAAACATAAAGAAAGAGTAATTACCCAGATGAACAAACATAAAGATAGATAAATTACCCAGATGAACGAACATAAAGATAGAGGAATTATCCAGGTGGACAAACATAAATATTGCAAATTTACCAAGATGGACAAACATAAAGATAGATAAATTACCCAGATGGACGAACATAAAGATAGAGAAATTACCCAGATGGACAAACATAAAGATAGAGGAATTACACAGATGAATAAACTTAAAGATAGAGAAATTACCCAGATGAACAAACATAAAGATAGAGGAATTACCCAATTGGACAAACATAAAGAAAGAGGAATTACCCAGATGGACAAACATAAAGATAGAGGATTTACCCAGATGGACAATCATAAAGATAGAGAAATTACCCAGATGGGCAAACATAAAGATAGAGGAATTACACAGATGAATAAACTTAAAGATAGAGAAATTACCCAGATGAACAAACATAAAGATAGAGGAATTACCCAATTGGACAAACATAAAGAAAGAGGAATTACCCAGATGGACAAACATAAAGATAGAGGATTTACCAGATGGACAATCATAAAGATAGAGAAATTACCCAGATGGGCAAACATAAAGATAGAGGAATTACCCAAATGACAGACATAAAGATAGAGGAATTACCCAGATGAACATAGTGGAAAAGGAATTACCCAGATGACAAACATAAAGATAGAGGAATTACCCAGATGGACAAACATAGCGATAAATGAATTACCCAGATGACAAACACAAAGATAGAGGAATTACCCAAATAACTTAGATGTAAAGAAATTACCCAGATGGACAAACATAAAGATAGAGCAATTGCCCAGATTGACAAACATAAAGATAGAGACATTACCCAGAAGAACAAACATGAAATAATAGGAATTACGAGATGGACAAACATAAAGATAGAGGAATTACCCAGATGGACAAGCATAAAGAAAGAGGAATTACCCAGATGGACAAACATAAAGAAAGAGGAATTACCCAGATGAACAGACATAAAGATAGAGGAATTATCCAGATGAACAAACATAAAGATAGAGGAATTACCCAATTGGACAAACATAAAGAAAGAGTAATTACCCAGATGGACAAACATAAAGATAGAGGATTTACCCAGATGGACAATCATAAAGATAGAGAAATTACCCAAATGACAAACATAAAGATAGAGGAATTACCCAGATGGACAAACATAGATGTAAAGGAATTACCCATATGGACAAACATAAAGATAGAAGAATTATCGAGATGGACAAACATAAAGATAGAGGAATTACCCAGATGACAAACATAAAGATAGAGGAATTACCCAGATGGACAAACATAAAGAAATAGGAATTACCTGTATGGAAAGCACAACAGTAGAAACATAAATTAATTACCCTTATTGTAATGAAAACAATACAAACATAAAAATAAAGCAATTACCCAGATGGGAAAACAACTGTGCAAACATAAAGATAGAGAAATTACCTGGATGGAAAACACGCCAGAGTACATTGAGAAACCCATCTACCTGCCACAAGTCACTGGCAAACTTTGTAAATGTAAATCAAATACCATACGACAGGCGGCGATAACGTTTCGTTCACTTAATATTTCATATTGTTATTTTATGATACAATCATACAGAAACAAATAGTAAAAAAAGATATTGGTGTAAATCAACATGCCTTACACTTTAAACACAAATCAAAGTAAAGGAATAGTGCTTTTATTGCTTTTTTACATTTGACAGTCACAGAAAAGGTCATACCCTACATACCCCGCAAAACATGAAACAGAAAATCTACAAATGGATATTCATCCGGGACTAGGTGTACTTGCTACTGGAAACTAGAACTAAAGTAAGATAACGGAAAAAAATGTGCACAGACGACGACGACTGCGCCATACCATAATACGACCCCAAAATTTTTGCGGTCGTATAAAAATAATATAAGACCCAAACTTTTACAACAGGAATAACAATAAAACAAAAATGTATGTAGTGACATGAATGATAATCATTTCCTAGGGAAAATGTTATAGTTTATGGTGATATTTTGACAATTAGTAATTATTGGTACTGGAAATTGACACATTGACTTAGAAATGGGTACATTACTACATGTTTCTTGTGCAGGAATATCAAGAGATTTAAGAAAGTCATCTACACCATCATTGTCAGGTAACAGATCATTTAATACGGTCTCTCTCTGCAAACTTGACAGTGCATGAAGTTCAAATGAGTTGCCAAATGCAGTACCAGAATCATGTGCAATCGTAATATTACTCTGCGAAAGAGACAACAAGTCGATATTAGACGGCAAGGTTGTTGGTTTTAATAAACCGGTGGTAGAATGTGGAATTTTAACCGCTGTGTGCGTGTGCCTTTTTGTGTTTTTTGCATCTAGGTTTTCCATAATCTCATCCATCTCATCTTTATTTAAAGACGCAAAACGTTTCTGGCCGGCAGTGGCCATTTTTGTTTATTTGTCACTCGCCAGCGAGCAGCCGATCAATAAAACGGAAGTAACTTTTGATTGGTTGTTCCTTAAACGTCATGAAAATATTGGAATTTCTTAATCTATTTTTAGTAACCGTGCACAAGGATTTATATAGTCCTAGTATATAAATCCTTGCCGTGCAATCCGCAAAAGTCAACCTGCCAAAATACAGAACACCACGTGATGGGCATTGAACAAATCAAATGACCGTAACATTTTCAATTAATAATATAATAAAATATTGCGTACTAAATAATAAAATAAAATATTGTATATTAAATAATAAACTAAAATATTGTGTACTAAATAATAGAATAAAATATTGTGTATTAAATAATAAAATACAATATTGTGTACTAAACAATTAAATAAAATATTGTATACTAAATAATAAAATAAAATATTGTGTATTAAATAATAATATAGGGCTATTGCATGAATATTGAAGAATATTGTCCCGAGCAGTATGTCATATTGATATACTGCGAGGGACAATATTCACCAATATTCATGTAATAACCCTTTTATTATATAGTAATAAATATTCTTAGTAACAAATTTTGAAATTTTTGAAATTTACCACAATTTTTTTGAAATTTTTGGAATTTTGAAATTTTTTGAAAATCTTGAAATCTTACGAAATTTTTGAAAGTTTGAAATTTTATGAAAATTTTGAATTTTATTGAAATTTGTGAAATTTTAAAAAATTTTGAAATTTCTGAAAATTTTTTTTTTTATTATTTTTCTATTATTATTTTATAATTTTGAATTTTTTTTTTTAATTTTTTAAATTTATGAAATTTTGAGACAGTGCAATATATATATAGCGTGCAAATACAAGGATATATTGCACGATTCTTTTCCATTGAAATTAATAGGAAAATATTTATTACTATTATACAATTATAGTCTTTTGTTGAGGTCAATACGAGTTTTTATGGACCATAAAAACGATGTTCACCGAAGCCTTTAGTCCGAGGTGAATATTGATTTCTAAGGTCCATAAAAACTCGTATTGACCGATACAAAAGACTGTAATTGTTTTATTACATTAAAATGAAATTAAAATGAAAAGTGAAAGTGAAACCAAGTCAATATGAAATTAGTCACTTCATTATGACGTCAAACATAATGCAATGGAAAATGAAAGTGAAACCAAGTCAATACGAGTTTTAATCAAACAATATCAAATTTTACGGAATGTCAGGTGACAGCATGATAGCCAATAAAATTGTTTAAATAAAATCATTTTGTAATAAATAATAAAATAAAATATTGTGTACTAAATAATAAAATAAAATATTGTGTATTAAATAATAAAATAGAATATTGTGTACTAAATAATAAGATAAAATATTGTGTACTAAATAATAAAATAAAATATTGTGTATTAAATAATAAAATAAAATATTGTGTATTAAATAATAAGATAAAATATTGTGTACTAAATAATAAAATAAAATATTGTGTATTAAATAATAAAATAGAATATTGTGTACTAAATAATAAGATAAAATATTGTGTACTAAATAATAAAATTAAAAAATTGTGTCCTAAATAATAAAATAAAATAGTGTGTACTAAATAATATGACGACATGTGTCAATAATTCAGAGACTGGTCGATGATTCAGAGACTCATGTGAACCTGGCTTGCACGTCTGATAATAATGTTACTATATATCATATGAACGGAGCGTCAACGATTGCTGCTTAATGCCAAGTGAGCAATATGTTCAAGATTAACTAGCGTTCTTTTTAATAACGATGTTCTATCGGTTATATTTGAGGGTTGGCATTTTACTCATATATGGAAAGCACGTGCATGATCATACCATTTCACTAAGAGGGGAGGTGTGGTCAAATAAAACTAGTAAGACCCCACCACTTTTTATTGAAGTGACTGTGCCAAGCCTGGAGAGGGAACCATCATGTATTTGTGTGTTAGGGGGGATTAGTTGTAACATTGTGGTGTTTATTTGTCATTTTATGCTAAATTTACACTGGCAACCACTTTAAATGTTATATATATATATATATATATTACTTCCTGTGTCTGGTCTGATCATCTTCAAAATTCAATGTTACTTCCACGTCATCACAGAACTGAAAATAGTGTCGTAAATTAACAATTGATGACTACTTGAACAACATTTTCAATTTAAACAATTCCTATAATTCCATCACATTCTACACCAATATATCTCAGTAACTCTGCTGAGAAAGTTTAGACACTTTTTTCAATATTAACAATTAAGGATACATGTTTCATACAGTCTTACTAATCAGGGGCGTAGATGCACATGCCTCTTTCCCCAACACGTTCAAAAGTGGAGGGTAAAACTATGTTTTTGATATCCCACATTTTGTAGTCCTATTGCAAATCTCCCCCCTCCCACTTTCATGTCTCCTCAATAAGCTTGACACTCCTATGCTTCTGCTAATAGTTTCTAGGAGGACACTGAAATATATATACATTATGTATTTTTTTTAGGAAAGCAGCAGTCATCCGTCTATTTTTTTTTATTAGATTTCTGATGATGATCGTGTAATATAAACAACAGTGCACTTCTCTCTATTGTAAATAAAATTTATCCCGAGAATTCAAGTATTATGAAATATTGTTGAAAGTGGCGTTATACACCATCAAACAAACAAACAATCAAGTCGATTAAACTTGCACATAAATCACATAAAGTTTAATAGCTAATAGTATTTAGTTTTATACATGTAATTAATTCGGCTTGCGGCTATTTATAGAAATGATGTTACTATTTTTATGACAAGCTCCATCAACCCCCATGTCTGATATTTTTTTTTTCCAAAACAAGCTTAAACCGTCTATGCATGTGGTAGATGATGTGTTATACTCCCGGGCAAACCTGAGACTATTAAATTGTTATTTGCTATTTTCCGTCAAGCATACAGGATTAAAGAGTAGTAAAGGAAACTGGCCACACCTGAAGTCAATATGTTTCCAAGTGGGGCTATATGTCTCCCTGTAGACTGCTGTTTCAATTAGCTTAGCATTATAGCAACCACATTTAGGTTTTTGGTCTCATACAAAACATCAACCTCATATCAAAACGTACATCGTTCTCGGCATGACATAACTGACAATTTGTTAACTTGATATCATACTAACTATACACCAGACACTCGCTCAGTTTTAATCAATCTGATGAATTTCACATAAACATCCTCAAATTCAATTGATTAGATAGATCCTACATTGGATGGCTTATTTGTTTTAACAATTAATTCAAGTCTTAATATTATATAATTCTAAAAATTGTAATACTCTGGTATTCTATCAGATAATTATAGATTATTATATGTCATTTCAACCCGAGACACCCATATTAGCACGGTGCCTGTCAAATAGTCCAATAATCCGAAGTTCCGATAGTCCGGAAATGCAGTAATAATAAACTTAGAAGGTAGTAAAAACTATTGCCTTTTTATCTACAAATTGATTACTGTTAAGTATAGTGTCATTAAATAACAAAAGATACATACTTCTGACCCTGGTGTAGTACGAAAATGTTGTCTTCTATCTGGACTGGCTGGATGAGGTCTTGGTGATCCGTGTTTTGGCTTGTGTAGATGTGCGTTTTCATCCAAGACCTTTTAATTTAAGAAAAGCAAAGGCTAATATCAATTACTATCGTATTGATTACCTGGTAATGGCCTACAGTATACTCATATTTATATCAAACGGAAAATAAACGTTCCTCTCCAGTCTAATTAAGGGGCACTGGTTGCCATCATCATGTAGTAGTTGGATTAACCTTTACGTATGCATGCTTTCTACTACTAGTATACCACACAACAGGTATATAGGTTGCTCCACTCGGACACAATATCCTTACTGTCAGCCTGTCAGCCAGCCAGCCTGTCTTATTCCTGAATGTTGCGTGATTGGTGGATAAGCATCAAATACCATTTGTATAGTCTTTCTTTAATCCTGACCAACGTGATCTTCTTCACTCTAGTTTAACATTATCAATACTAATTTACCGAGGATAAAGAAGAATCATTATACTTTTATAAAAAAAAACACAAAAAAACTAAAAAAACCAACAACATTGAAGATTGAAATGAAACTGTATAGTAATATATTTAGATAACATAGAGAATGTAAAGTATTAATGTTACCAAATTAACACATTGTTGGGATTGATGAACAAGCATAGTAAACCTGTTGCTGCTGCTATAAGTTTACTAATTGATTAACAAAATGTTTTGTTTTTAAACTACTGTTTAGTAAGTAATGAACAAAAACATCGTCATATCTACATGTATTTATAGAAATAAAATTGTGAGTCGATGAACAACAATTTTAAAGCAAAACAACATCTGCTTACCTTTCCGGAACATCTGAGTTCACCCCGGTTTTTAGTGGGGTTCGTGTTACTCGATCTTTAGTTTCATGTGTATATTTTGTAGATCGTTGTTTGTCCTTTTATCATATTTCTTTTGCCCATTGTGTTGTGTGATGTGTCCTTCTTTGATTTACGGATTCTGATTACCTCTTTGGTATCTTCAAATTCTTCTTAAGTTAACATGTAGCCATTAGAGTAGGAACAAAAATGAAAATAATTGTATTATAATTTAAAAATAACAAAATATTGTATCTTACCCCGTGCTCAAGAAAAAACTTAAAACTATCTGCAGCAAGTTTGCTAATACCATCTACTACAGTAAATGGGATATCTTGCTCTTTAGCATTCTCTATTGCCCTATGCAATTTCCAAACCAATGTTGATATCCTATTATTATTAGCCGTTTGTAATGCCTTGGTACCCTTGTCAGACATTTTCTGAAAATAAATATATAAAACATACACTACCATAAAAAGTGCATTGGTTCTATAAACTGTCCGATGAACTGCGTGAATTTCTAAAATGGAGTGTTCGCCTGTTTTTTGTTTTATTTATCACTTCTGTATATTTTTTATAAATTTATTTATTATTAATTATTTCATAAATTATCTAATATGGAATTTTCGCAATATCCATGACATTTGGTTTTCTAATCTTTTGATTATGGGCGTACCTAATGAAGGTTAATCCAGAAACGCGCTGTTCGCGATAAATTAGATATCTACGTTTTTTTTTTTATTCATGTCACTGAGTCAATACCTCTGTTGACAGACTATTATTACCCGATGATATCACCCGCCCAGTAGTCAGTGCCTGGACACTAAAATGGTTTATTAGATATATTTATTTTTGAAATTTACAGATCCTCAATAATGTAATTGATTAAAACTAATATTCTCCTCCCTCAGGCAATACCGTAAATCGGGAAATTTTGGTCATGGTTTTATGTTGGCCTATTTTGGCCCCTAAATACGAAGTGCCAAAATTAAACACACCAAAATATGTCACACTCCAAAAATTAACCGCCAAAATTGAACACTGCCTTAATATCTTTTTATATTTATATTCCCTAATCTGTACCTTTTTGTCTTACTTCTTTCCTAAGTAAAACTTTGTCAATTACGTCATACATGTATATACACACACAAGTCAAACTTAAAAGTGATCACGATGTGAAAAATCAATAAACACGTAATTAGTGTGTTATCGGTTTTATTATTATGTATAATTGTTGTGTAAACAAATACATGTACTGACCGTTAAAAGACTGTTTACCTGTAAAAGCGATGATTAATACCAGTGCAAAATTATTATTTTGTTGTTTTTATATTAAATGCATTTTACTTTATGTTGTTTAAATATTTAAAGTCCTAGTTTTAATAAATATCACAATTTATCCAAAATCGATTTGGTTTTCAGTACGACATCAAAATATCCGGTAAGTAACAGCTGGTTGAAATGAGAACGCTTCCATTTACTTTCTGAATTAACTTACAAAAAAATTAAACACATGGGAACCAAAAGTGGCCAAAATTAAACACACTAGAAACGAAAATGGCAAAAATTTCACACACCAAATTAAAACAACCGTCTTTTGGAGAAAAAAAGGCCAAAATTAACCTACATCAAAATTTCCCGTTTTACGGTAGTGATACTAGACGATTTTGGCTATCATGTTTATGTCCTTTTGATCACTTGCTCCCAGGGGCTACTAAATTATTTGGCTTTCCAATCTTTTGATTATGAGCGTTCCCGAAGATTTTTGTTTTTGTTTCGTTGTGTTATTTTAATTTTAGTTTTGTTTCACTACTTTTCGTTTCGTCTCGTTTCCGTTTCGGAAATTTCTTACTGAGTTGTTTGCTTTCAAGAAATTGTTATTTTCTGAAAATAATCGTTGTCTGTTGTTTCATATATACATATAGACATATATCATTTACAGAAAATACATTAGTAAAAAAAAAATAGAACAAGACAAGACACGAAATTTAAAGGTATAAACTGCGCAGAGTCACATAGTCAACTTAATACGTTAATATATACATGTTATAGTGAAAATTTTACCTTATATCTTCAATTCAGCATAGAATGTGTCCAAAATGAACAACTAATATTATCTACAATCCAGCTGCAATTCATTTTTCATTTTGTTATGTAATCCGTTATCAAGGAAGTACATAGTTATTTGATTTTAAACTGAGTCAAGTTTAAAAATAAAAGATTATATGTTAGTATTGTAATGTGTGAATTAAGAAATAATTCTTGGATGCCGGGCTCTATGCTTACTTTAACATGGGTAGGTATTATATTTGTCATTATTTTACACCGATTGTAACATGGGGAGGCATTATATTTGTCATTATTTTACACCGAGTGACGTGTAAAATAATGAAAAATATAATGCCTACCCATGTTAAAATAAGCATAGAGCCCGGCATCCGAGAATTATTTCGATTCTAAAAGGGTATTTACGGTAATTTTATGCATTCAAGCGTACCTAGACAGAGGTTATTTTGGGCGCTGTTCCAATTACCTCCCGCTATTATTTACAAGAATATATAACGCTACAGAAACTTTATAGAAATTGATAACGATCAAAAATTAGCTTCATCTGATTTCTTTTGTATATTTATTAATTTTATTCTTTTAATTTAACATACATAAAGTACAAATAGGCAAAACACGCTGTCGATTAGATATGCCTTCTGCGCATGTACAAGGGTGTTCTGTGCTATTTAGAGCCCTCTATTGTTTTCAAAGCGAAAGTAGCACGCCATGTTAGAATGTTCGATCTACCAATTATTATTTTTTTATCAAATTATGGAATCATGAATCTTAATCCAGCAAGTCTGCTAGTGCTTAGGTGTTGTATATTTTATTCTTCTCGCTCAAGCAGTGAACACTATATTTTTGAATTAGTATCTCGCGGTGGAGAAGGGTCTTATTTTGACCCATGGGATTCCGCCGAGGGGGGAGCATTTCTCTTCCTGGCATCCACGGAGATGTTATTAAAAATATCTTTCAAGTGTCGACACTTCTGAACCTATTAGATCTTTAGAACTATTTTTGCTAAGGTAATGATAAACCAACTGTACTTTAAATATATTTTTATTGCCGAGACACATGTTATATTCCCAAATATTATGCCTACACTTTGATGATACTTCCTATGTATCTGGTTTCTCACGAAGACTATTAATTTTTTTGCATGTTTATTAATACATTGGTATTGACTATTTGTTAATCTATTAAGCGAATGCATTTGTGATTTTGTATTCACTGAATAACTGCAACCAACGTTAACGAATTCTGCCATCTTAGCTTATGTTAGTAGTCACTGCCAGCTAACAACGAACATTTATTGACCAACCAAACGCAAAGTACAAGATTGTGTTGCCGTGTTTTTTGTGATGTTTATTGTCTTTGCTTTGAAGCGAATTTGTGCGTTCACTCAGTATTTCAAACTATGTTAATGTATGCTTCAACCTAATTTATTATGCATTTCAAGATATTAGATGATACCTTATACTTGATCTTGAGCAGAAATTCCTGCAAATTGTCTCAGATTTGTAAAACTATGCTTTATCGATATTCAAGTTATGTTATTTCTTACGACACACGACTGTAATTTTCCTCAAAACTCAATAACTATAGATTTATTTCTTGATAACTTTGTTCATCGTTTTCATGTAAGTGGAATGTTAAAATGTATGGTACTTTTACAATCAATCAGTACCCTAAAACATAAAATCCAAATTGAGAATTTGATTGGTTTTATGGTTTGGTTTATGGTGTTTAACGCCACTTTCAACAATATTTCAGTTATATCGCGGCGGGCAAAGGTCTCCAACTCAACTGTTCTCATTCTCCGGGTTTTAAGTGAGGGTAACTTCGAATTTTGGGGTAGTGTTTCGTATGAGCTGATATATATTAATTATAATTAATTGTGGTTTGTAAATATTGTAAATGTACTTGCAGGAGCGGTCAATCATCTTGAACACTAGTTATTTGTTTATTTGAAAATGTTATCCAATTCCTTAGTATTTTCATTTAGGAAAACAGGAACACTTTAGTTTTATGTGCAGTTCTGGTAAAGGGGCAATTGTGGTCGACCCTTTAGCACGTTTTTACCACCAAACTTTGTCTCGTGAGATCAGTTTGAGTAAATATGTTTTGACAATATAATAATAACGGCCACAACTGTTGGTCTAAGAAGACTTTGAAGATATGAAAAGGGTAATTATAATTCCTAAATCGAAGAAGGACAGACAAAGCAATGGCAAAAGAAAACGGACAAAGAACAAACAAAGATCTACAAAACATTGTATTTAAAACTACAGATCGAGTAACACGAACCCCAATTAACACTGGTTCTTGCTCCAATTACTATCATATGTTGTTTAGTTGTAATACTTATTAAAAAAAACTAGATAAGGAGAACTCACTGCACCGAGTAAAGGAATAAAAACAAGAGTGGAATACAGGAATCTTGAATTAGTATAAGCATTTTGATTGTTATACTGAAATTCTAGCTTGATAGGCCTAAAACAGAGAATACAGGTTAGTCAGTCTAATTGACGGAGCATGACAGTATAATGTTCACCTTAGAGATACACAAAGCACTTATATACTGTCATGCTCCGTCAATTAGACTGACTAACCTGTATTCTCTAAGTGCTTTGTGTATCTCTAAGGTGAACATTTGAACTTGAAGATGACACGTTATACCCGTGACAATTGTAGTCCTGGGTTATCATTGTTTGAAGATATACCATTTACAAATTAATTTGGCATATTGCCAACATAAAACTTCTGATAAGACGATTATGAACAAATCTGATTAATAACACATAATGTAGTACTGTAGCCTTATCTGTTCAGATGTAAATATCAAAACTCTTGTCACAACTGCCTCTATTATATGTATATAAGAAAATACACAACGATAAGTTAACAGAGACTATTCAGAATTATTTGTTATTTAATATGAAGAGTTTGAAGATACCAAAGGGAGGTAATCAGAATTCGTAAATCGAAGAAGAACAGACAACACAATGACCAAAAGAAAAAGGACAAAAGGATAAACAACAATCTACAAAGCACTACACAAAATACTAAAGATCAACAACACGAACCCCACTAGCAACTGGCGGTGAACTCAGGTGCTCCGGAATCGTAAGCAGTTCCTGCTCCACTAGTGTTTTAAAAAGAAATAAAACGATGTTCGGTTCGCCTTTACCTTCAATTGTTTTGTTTTCTTTGTCTTGTGTGTCATATGTTTCCAGTTTCTCTGGATTGTCAATTTTTGATAGCCCCTTCGGTGTTCTCTAACCTTTATATTATCCACAATAAACTTTTGACAGGATGTTTGAAATTAATAGTGCATTAAAATGTGCAGATATATAATATGGTTAACTATTAGACTGAATAAATGTTGGACAGAAGTTTCAATAATTCAATAACATGAGTGGTTCCGCTAGTGGAGCAGGAACTGCTTTCCCTTCCGGAGCACTTGCATTCACGCGGGTTTGTAATAGGGTTCGTGTTGCTGGATCGTTAATTTTCTGTATAATGTTTTGTAGATCGTTGTTTGTCCTTTTGTCCCTTTTCATTTTGTAATTGTGTTGTCTGTCCTTCGATTTACGGATTCTGATTACCCCTTTGGTATCTCCAAACTCTTCTTTCTATATATTTGTGTGAGGTTGACTGAGTAGTAAATTAAGCAAAGTATAGAAATGTTTGAAGAATTCATGTAAAAGAAGAATATTGCATCCTGATGTGATAGTTGGTACAGACTTGAAAAATATTGAATACGAAAAAAATCTTATACAATTGTATGGCATGCATAATCTTTCATAGAGATCGATATGAGATTTTATGGACCTGACAATTCAATATTAAACAAAAGTGGAGGTCCACATAAGTTTATGCTGTCAGATTAAAAAGATAAGGCCTTAGGTTAAAAGTTTATACTATCCAATTCTAAAGAATGTAATTATTGATATTACATAATAAGTTAATGAGGGTGAATAGGAATCAACATGTGTTTAAATCAACTAAAAAAAGACTGTCAGTAAAAATGTTACATATATAAAAGTGACGAGTCAATAAAAAAAAAGCTTTAACAGTGATAGTCAAGAATTCTACCAATATCAACAAAACAAGCATTCACATGTCATCTTAACTCACAAGATCTACTGTCGTGGCAGTGGTCGCATGGTAGTTGGATTTACAACTACCTATGCAATCGGTGTCTATCACCACTAATGTTATGAGTTCGAATCTCGATCAGGGCGAGGTGTACAACATTATGTAATAAAGTTTGTCAATGACTTTCGACAGGTCGGTGATTTTCTCCGGGTCCTCCGGTTTCCTCCATCAATAAAACTGACTGCCACAGTATAAATGAAATATTGTTGAAAGTGCCGTTAAACACCATCAAACAAATAAACAAACACAAGATATAAACCAATCGATGTATGCATCCATGTATCATTATGAAATAACTAAAGACATTAAAAATGGATATCAAAACACCAATATAAAGAAAAAGTAAGTTTAAAGAAGAGTTTGAAGATACCAAAGGGGTAATCAGAATCTGTATATCGAAGAAGAACAGACAACACAATGACCAAAAGAAAAAGTGCAAAAGGACAAACAACGATCTACAAAACTAAAGATCGAATAACACGAACCTCACTAAAAACCTGGCGACCGTTTCACTAAAGGTCGTAAGTCGTAAACGTAGACGTAAGTGTACTCTTAAGAGTTACGACCGTTTCACTAATAGTTATGATTTACGACTTACGATAACAAGTTATCGCAAAGTTAAGAGTGGTGGTAGGTACTCATAAGTCGTAAATCGTAAGCCTATTTTTGAAGAGAAGAATTGCTATCTGTATCTTTTTAATATGAACATTAATCAAATGAAGCGAGCAATACATATTAGATACACTCAACAATTTGTATATTTCGAGAGCCATAACAAATCACTAATACAGCTATGTACACATTATTGTTTGTTTCAGTGTACTTTCTATCAGTTACGCATTTACAATATCAACATATTTTATTAACGAGGGTACTGAGAAGAAATTCAAAGAAATGAACGATATCGGGTACATGTACAAACAATGACTCAAAAATAAAGTTAACAGAGGGCGCATTACATTTGCGTGGATTTGGGGATTAACAGGTATTACATTTGCACGGAGAAAGGGCATTACAATTGCCCGTAAAATATACCTGAGAGTTTTTAGGTTTTTTTTTTTTACATTTACGCGGATTGCCTGTTATCTAGAATATATTTAATTTATTCATAACATTTTCTGCATTTTGCAGCATGACTGACGATGCGATATCATATGGATTATTCACCACGTTCGTCAGTCTTTAAAATGAAAACCAAACATATAAGAATAACATACACATAATTAAAAAAAAGATTAATTTGTAACATATATGTATAAAAAAAACAAAAAAAAACCCAATAATTTTGAAGGCAACAGATATTTCTGCAGTCCAAATGTTAAAATTCATTGGTAGTTTTTATTGATTATATAAAGCGTTAAAACACTCATAAATATAAATCAACAGTACATGTTAAGGTTTAATATTGGAAGATGCGAATTTTTGTTGTTTTATGTGTTGATAAAACATATTATTTTATATGTGTGAATACAGTGATGCAATAAAACTACCCAAATCCTACTCACCCCACCCCCCCCCCCCCACCTTGATGGGCAGGGGTTACAGATTAAGGCATTTCTGGCTGGCAAAAGAGGTAAATATAGAGGTAAAAAAGAAGTTGCAGCAACAGTGCTTATAAAAACCATAAAATAATATGAAAATACGAAATATATTGTAAAGAAAGGTAAACAAAAATCCGCACAATTGTCATGTGTTTAAATTCTTCACGTAAATGTAAGATTTTTTTCGCACAATTGGAATGCACCGCAAACGGATTATCGGGGCAGAATGTGAATGTATTGCCAAATCAATGGTCATATTTTTGAAATTTCCCCTTACATATAGCATGAAATTCATTAAAATATATTCTATAAAATAAATTTCTTCTCAAATTTCGGTAAAATTTTACACTTAACAATTTTTTTCTAACAGCTTTGGTTTATTAATTTCAAAAATCACTTTAGAGTTTTAATTAAAAATGTATTTTAACACATTTAAAATGTGATTATTAATGTAATCAGCTTCTGAGCTGTTGGGTATATATACAATGTATGATACAATATATCTTTTTACCTCCATTATAGGAGATGTTACTTGTCGCAATTCGTAAGTCGTAACTCTTAAGCTTAGGACTAGTTTAGTGAAACGCACGTATACATGCACGTAAGGAAATCTTAAGAGTGATTTTAGACTTACGATTTACGATCACTTTAGTGAAACGGTCGCCTGATCCTTAAGAGCAAACTTGAATATTTACTGGTTGTCATGGCATTATTTGTAATCAGTAATGTAATCGAATACATTTTAAAAGAGTATATGCAATTTAATCAATTACATTTGGAAATTGATGTAATTGTAATCTATCATGAAAATTGAAAAATAATTGACATGTAATCAATTGCATTTCAAAGTAATTGACACCATGTCTGTTTATTTCTTTCTACATGGATGTTTTCTTTCCTCTATCACTGCCAAGACTTTTGTCAGACGTGCCTGTTTATATGAATAACACGGCGGGTGTCTTATAACAAGCAGGAATTGCTTACCCTTCGCGAGCACCTGAGTTCACCACCGGTTTTGTTTGGTAGGGTCTGTTGATGCTCATTTTTGTAGTTTATTTGTGTTGTACTATTATGTGTCTTACGTTCTGCATTCCGTGTTATGATGTATGTTACGGTTTCCACATGGACACGATGTTCGGTTCGTCTTTGCCTTCAGTTGTTTGTAGGAGGGATCATGTCTTGTTTACGTTGTTTGTGCTTGCTGGCATGTGGTGGTGTCCGGCTCGCGTTATGTTGTGTATATGCTTTGTTTTTCTTTGTCTTGTGTACCCTGTGTTGCCAGTTTATCTGGATTGCCCATTTTTGATTTTCCTTCGGTGTTCTCTGACGTTTATTTTTTTTTATTTTGGTTACTTATACAGTCAACCAAGTTCACCATGGCAACATTGTTTGTCTGTGGATTGAAATAAACAATATATGTCCATCGTATATAGAGAAAGCCTTACTTCATCTGAATGCTCAAATGGCATGACATATTCATTCATGTACACCCATATCATTAACTGATGACCTGACGGGGATTTCATAAGGCTGAACAAAGGAAAGATAACTACATTAGAATATTCACTGAGGAAAAAATGAAATATGTTTCTTCTAATTTTATTATAATCACTAAAAACATAATCAAAAATCACTATTAAGAAGAGTTTGAAGATATAAAAGGGGTAATCAGAATCCGTATATCGAAGAAGAACAGACAACACAATGGGTAAAAGAAAAAGTACAATAGGACAAACAACGATCTACAAAACATACTCATAAAACTATAGATCAAGTAACATATATGTAAATTACTAGTATATGATTTATGCAAATTGGCATTCAGTATGAAGTAAAACATTCTACAAAAAACATTATGTAACAAATATACTATACACAGAATGGTGATAATTTTAGTAAGTTTCACCAGTTTCAAGATGCCAATAGCTTTCATGAGCTAGGACTGTAAATTGCATTAATGTTCAAATAAATATTTTCCAAAATAAAAATGATTCTAGATGGATGATGAGAAATGTTATCAAATACAATGCCAATAAACTTTCAATACCTCCAGGCTATCAGGGGCCGTCGTGGCGTGATCGTATGGTACAACTACCTATGAAGTCATTGTTGTTGTGAGTTCGAATCTCGATCAGGGCGAGGTGTACAACATTATGTGATAAAGTTTGTCAGTGACTTGTGATAGGTCAGTGGTTTTCACCGGATCCTCCGGTTTCCTCCACCGATAAAATTGACCGCCACGATATAACTGAAATATTGTTGAAAGTGGCATCAAACACCATCAAGGAAACAACCAATCATTAATCGTTAAATAGTTCTGATAGTTCAAATGGGATTTGACACTGAAATGAGGCAGGTACCAGAAAATTTTTAAAAAAAGAGGTGAATGACTTGATTTGGAAATTTATTTGGGACAATAAACCAAATTAAATAGAAAGAAACATACAGTGCTTATATATAAATGAAGGAGGGATGGGATGTTTATATATAAATGAAGGAGGGATGGGATGTTTATATATAAATGAAGGAGGGATGGGATGTTTATATATAAATGAAGGAGGGATGGGATGTTTATATATAAATGAAGGAGGGATGGGATGTTTATATATAAATGAAGGAGGGATGGGATGTTTATATATAAATGAAGGAGGGATAGGATGTTTATATATAAATGAAGGAGGGATGGGATGTTTTATTTACAATGAAGGAGGGATGGGATGTTTATATATAAATGAAGGAGGGATGGGATGTTTATATATAAATGAAGGAGGGATGGGATGTTTATATATAAATGTAGGAGGGATGGGATGTTTATATATAAATGAAGGAGGGATGGGATGTTTATATATAAATGAAGGAGGGATGGGATGTTTATATATAAATGAAGGAGGGATGGGATGTTTATATATAAATGAAGGAGGGATGGGATGTTTATATATAAATGTAGGAGGGATGGGATGTTTATATATAAATGAAGGAGGGATGAGATGTTTACATATAAATGAAGGAGGGATGGGATGTTTATATATAAATGAAGGAGGGATGGGATGTTTATATATAAATGTAGGAGGGATGGGATGTTTATATATAAATGAAGGAGGGATGGGATGTTTATATATAAATGTAGGAGGGATGGGATGTTTATATATAAATGAAGGAGGGATGGGATGTTTATATATAAATGAAGGAGGGATGGAATGTTTATATATAAATGAAGGAGGGATGGGATGTTTATATATAAATGTAGGAGGGATGGGATGTTTATATATAAATGAAGGAGGGATGGGATGTTTATATATAAATGAAGGAGGGATGGGATGTTTATATATAAATGAAGGAGGGATGGGATGTTTATATATAAATGAAGGAGGGATGGGATGTTTATATATAAATGAAGGAGGGATGGGATGTTTATATATAAATGAAGGAGGGATGGGATGTTTATATATAATTGAAGGAGGGATGGGAGGTTTTATTTACAATGAAGGAGGGATGGGATGTTTATATATAAATGAAGGAGGGATGAGATGTTTTTTATATAAATGAAGGATGGATGGGATGTTTATATATAAATGAAGGAGTGATGGGATGTTTATATATAAATGAAGGACGGATGGGATGTTTTATTTACAATGAAGGAGGGATGGGATGTTTATATATAAATGAAGGAGTGATGGGATGTTTATATATAAATGAAGGAGGGATGGGATGTTTATATATAAATGAAGGAGGGATGGGATGTTTATATATAAATGAAGGAGAGATGGGATGTTTATATATAAATGAAGGAGGGATGGGATGTTTATATATAAATGAAGGAGGGATGGGATGTTTATATATAAATGAAGGAGGGATGGGATGTTTATATATAAATGAAGGAGGGATGGGATGTTTTATATATAAATGAAGGATGGATGGGATGTTTATATATAAATGAAGGAGGGATGGGATGTTTATATATAAATGAAGGAGGGATGGGATGTTTATATATAAATGAAGGAGGGATGGGATGTTTATATATAAAAGAAGGAGGGATGGGATGTTTATATATAAATGAAGGAGGGATGGGATGTTTTATATATAAATGAAGGAGGGATGGGATGTTTATATATAAATGAAGGAGGGATGGGATGTTTATATATAAATGAAGGAGGGATGGGATGTTTATATATAAATGAAGGAGGGATGGGATGTTTATATATAAATGAAGGAGGGATGGGATGTTTATATATAAATGAAGGAGGGATGGGATGTTTATATATAAATGAAGGAGGGATGGGATGTTTATATATAAATGAAGGAGGGATGGGATGTTTATATATAAATGAAGGAGGGATGGGATGTTAATATATAAATGAAGGAGGGATGGGATGTTTATATATAAATGAAGGAGGGATGGGATGTTTATATATAAATGAAGGAGGGATGGGATGTTTATATATAAATGAAGGAGGGATGGGATGTTTATATATAAATAAAGGAGGGATGGGATGTTTATATATAAATGAAGGAGGGATGGGATGTTTATATATAAATGAAGGAGGGATGGAAAGTTTATATATAAATGAAGGAGGGATGGGATGTTTATATATAAATGAAGGAGAGATGGGATGTTTATATATAAATGAAGGAGGGATGGGATGTTTATATATAAATGGAGGAGGGATGGGATGTTTATATATAAATGAAGGAGGGATGGGATGTTTATATATAAATGAAGGAGGGATGGGATGTTTATATATAAATGAAGGAGGGATGGGATGTTTTTATATAAATGAAGGAGGGATGGGATGTTTATATATAAATGAAGGAGGGATGGGATGTTTATATATAAATGAAGGAGGGATGGGATGTTTATATATAAATGAAGGAGGGATGGGATGTTTATATATAAATGAAGGAGGGATGAGATGTTTATATATAAATGAAGGAGGGATGGGATGTTTATATATAAATGAAGGAGGGATGGGATGTTTATATTTAAATGAAGGAGGGATGGGATGTTTATATATAAATGAAGGAGGGATGAGATGTTTATATATAAATGAAGGAGGGGTGGGATGTATATATATAAATGAAGGAGGGATGGGATGTTTATATATAAATGAAGGAGGGATGGGATGTTTATATATAAATGAAGGAGGGATGGGATGTTTATATATAAATGAAGGAGGGATGGGATGTTTATATATAAATGAAGGAGGGATGGGATGTTTATATATAAATGAAGGGGGGATGGGATGTTTATATATAAATGAAGGAGGGA
This sequence comes from Bathymodiolus brooksi, assembly GCA_963680875.1. Taxonomy (NCBI): domain Eukaryota; kingdom Metazoa; phylum Mollusca; class Bivalvia; order Mytilida; family Modiolidae; genus Bathymodiolus; species Bathymodiolus brooksi. The sequence continues at coordinate 48,761,379 of OY804579.1, forward strand.
TGGGATGTTTATATATAAATGAAGGAGGGATGGGATGTTTATATATAAATGAAGGAGGGATGGGATGTTTATATATAAATGAAGGAGGGATGGGATGTTTATATATAAATGAAGGGGGATGGGATGTTTATATGTAAATGAAGGAGGGATGGGATGTTTATATATAAATGAAGGAGGGATGGGATGTTTATATATAAATGAAGGAGGGATGGGATGTTTATATATAAATGAAGGAGGGATGGGATGTTTATATATAAATGAAGGAGGGATGGGATGTTTATATATAAATGAAGGAGGGATGGGATGTTTATATATAAATGAAGGAGGGATGGGATGTTTATATATAAATGAAGGAGGGATGGGATGTTTATATATAAATGAAGGAGGGATGGGATGTTTATATATAAATGAAGGAGGAATGGGATGTTTATATATAAATGAAGGAGGGATGAGATGTTTATATATAAATGAAGGAGGGATGTGATGTTTATATATAAATGAAGGAGGGATGGGATGTTTATATATAAATGAAGGAGGGATGGGATGTTTATATATAAATGAAGGAGGGATGGGATGTTTATATATAAATGAAGGAGGGATGGGATGTTTATATATAAATGAAGGAGGGATGGGATGTTTATATATAAATGAAGGAGGGATGAGATGTTTATATATAAATGAAGGAGGGATGGGATGTTTATATATAAATGAAGGAGGGATGGGATGTTTATATATAAATGAAGGAGGGATGGGATGTTTATATATAAATGAAGGAGGGATGGGATGTTTATATATAAATGAAGGAGGGATGGGATGTTTATATATAAATGAAGGAGGGATGGGATGTTTATATATAAATGAAGGGGGGATGGGATGTTTATATATAAATGAAGGAGGGATGGGATGTTTATATATAAATGAAGGAGGGATGGGATGTTTATATATAAATGAAGGAGGGATGGGATGTTTATATATAAATGAAGGAGGGATGGGATGTTTATATATGAATGAAGGAGGGATGGGATGTTTATATATAAATGAAGGAGGGATGGGATGTTTATATATAAATGAAGGAGGGATGAGATGTTTATATATAAATGAAGAGGGATGGGATGTTTATATATAAATGAAGGAGGGATGGGATGTTTATATATAAATGAAGGAGGGATGGGATGTTTATATATAAATGAAGGAGGGATGGGATGTTTATATATAAATGAAGGAGGGATGGGATGTTTATATATAAATGAAGGAGGGATGGGATGTTTATATATAAATGAAGGAGGGATGGGATGTTTATATATAAATGAAGGAGGGATGGGATGCTTATATTTACAATGTTGTCAAAAGTTAACAGATAAAATATATATATAATTTACGGTGAGATTGACTCATGGAATGTGATAGGTAAAAACTGGTTACAGAAATACGATAATAAACTTGGAGTTGATTTGTTTTCTTTGTAAATGCACCGATATTACAGGTTTAGATATCGCATCCATTCCAAAATATTATCAAGACACTTTACATGCATGGAACAAATTTTTGGGGACATGTTCTACGGAGTCTAAAAATGACATTTCAGATAAAAACATATTTGGTACCTTTGATTGTTGTTCAACGCCAATTCAGCAATTTTTCAGCTATATCATGGCAAGAACCAGATAAGTTTCGATGAGATGATATTGAGGTCCGCTTTGTACTGGACCAACACGCCGAGTTGGATTTTTATAGTGCTAGCTCACTGAAACAACAGTCTTGAGGATAGACATGTCGCCCGGGACACATTATTCTGATTCCGAGCCAACCAGTCTTTGCTCTTTCTCCATAATGTTGCATGCTTAGTGGAAAAGCAACAAATACCAATTATATCGTCTTTGTTTTGACGCGACCGCGGCTCAAACCCACCATCTACCGCACTCGAGGCAAGCACGCTCACCATTACGCCACCAATGCGGTTGAATTAAGAAGAGGTAATCAGATTTTGTAAATCGAAGAAGAACAGACAACACAATGGCCAAAAGAAAAAGATCAAACAACGATCTACAAAACATTACACATAAAACTAAAGATCGAGTAACACGAACCCCACTAAAACCGGGGGTGAACTCGGGTGTTCCGGAAGGGTTAGTAATTTCTGTAGAACCTGTATCACTCAGTCCAGTATAAAGTCAACTGAAACGGTCGGGAAAGGAAAATTACTTACAGCGTGGCATCAACTTAAAGTGTATCTCAAAGACAAAAGGGAGACTAATGGATACGAGAATTAGGGACTGCAACACCCTATGGTTGTAATGACAAAATTAATGGTATAGGTATCCTACCTGTAGATCGGTGAAAGTGGTGGATATTTTCAACTCCACTCCTCGACGTAAACGAAGCCATGGTCATCGTCATTATACATCCCCTATACTTCATGATGTTTCACTAAATGACCTTCTACCATTTATGCAGAAACAGTTGGGTATGCATCACCTTCGCTCGAATCTATTTTCACTAACCCTTTCAAAACTACATGCCTTGTACAACTCTTGTTTGGAAAACCAATATAAAAATCCGAATTCAAATGAATACAAACTTACAGCAATCATCTTGGATATTGTCGGTCACAGATTTTTTTAAAAACCTATTGGCATTAAGAAAGATGATATAGACAAACGTTCCTTTCTGAAACTTTCGTTTGCCAACGAAGATCTTGATGCTATTAACTTAAACAATATCCTCCATCACAAATCAGTCAAGTCTGATGATGATCAAATTCTTAGTAACGAACTTATGACACATGTCGAATAGTTGGTCAATACATAATTCAAATGGAAAGAGAGACAACTCTATATCATCTTAACTAGCACAACATAAAGCGGCAATTTCACGAGTTCGTACCAATCCAAAATACAGTAAATATTTTGCATATGACGAGTTAATGCAACCGTATATATTTAATGGTAAATATTGTTATACAAAACAAAGGATCACAATTTCACGACTTTAACGAAAACAATGACTTTCCACGTAGCTGAAAATGAAAGAAAATTCACATGACATTAGGTTAAAGGTCAAACGTAGCTCGACCCTTTATTTTACAGGGAAATTACATAGCCTTAGCAGCAAGACCACTGGCCGCCGAGGTTATTGTACTACTATTATTTCTAAGGAAATATGTCTATTATAAGTAGGACGAACACTAGCCGGCAGGTTAATTGTACTATTATTATTTTTAAGGAAATTCATCTAACTTTATCCTTTGTATTCTTACTGTGGTTTTGTTATGTCTACTATGATTTTCAATTACAAATGACGTTCATGTCATCCTTAGAGCGCATAACAGATGTCATATATGACAAAATGGAGCGTCACAACGCCACCATCTCCATGCCAATTTCTCCATGTTTATCCTTTACAAAAGATAAATAGGGAAAACTGTATTTTATTATAACATCCATTTTCAGCGTCGCTTGAAGTACAAATAAACGATTTCTGAGAATTACATGAGCAAATCACAGCTTATGTATTTTCCATGAGAAAATAATAAAGACTTGTTTATTTTGCATTTAATACAAAATAAAGCAATATACGTTCTACAATTAATCATGGAATGTCATGTCGTCATACAGTGTTCAGAAAAGTTATAGTACACTGAAAACGCGAAGGCATATTTTATAGAGGACACCTTTTTCCCAACCATAAAACTGCAGACAAAATACAAACATTCTTTGAAAAACACGAACTCCTATTAAAACCGGAGTCAAGGTCAGGTCTAAATTCCTGGAAACAAATATAAAATTTGAAATAAACAATATGCAATAAATTATAAAATAAAATAATAAGAACAAACAAATGGATCACATCACATTTATTATAAATAATAATAACACAAACCCACAAAAACTGAGGATTAAGATCGTGTGCTTCATAAGATTAAAGGGGAAATACTAGTAGGTATTGGAAATATGTTTTGGGGGGTTTTGGACCTATAGAACTAGCTTATTCTCGTCATTTTTTTTATTGAAGTGCCTGTACCAAGCAGGCAGGAAAGTGAGAGGTCATGTTCTCTTGTCATAACCTTCATTCTGTTATCTCATGTACTTAACCCTATAACGTAATGTCTCATATACCTTATCCCACACATGATATGTGTATTTAGCAAAAGAAATGTAAAGCGTATTATATTATAACTCATGTAATGAATACACTGAAATAATAGAGAAACAAAACTCTTATAAGTTGCAAAGCTACACGACAACACCGCTGAGTTTATTATATATACAATCATATATAACATTCAATGTCAAATCATAAATATTCATTATATAGTATTATTTTTTTAGGAATCACAAATCACATATGTAAATATGAAAACCAAAATGGTTATGAACTAGAATATCATAATGTTATCCCTAAAATAACGTCCAGTCATATCAATCTTATAACCTTTAAAAATGGGGAGGGGGAGGTAATTGAAATTAACCAAAAATTTTGATGTGTACTCTTTGGCGCTGTCGTGCTGAATGACCGAAACCCCCGTTTCGCGGAAAAAACAGCCGTGCGACTAGCACGCCACCTATGCATAATGAAATACAGCAAGAGAAAATAATTTCACTCTAATTCACTGTGTTCAAACGCATCAAATTATATTAATTGTGTATTATGGTTATATAATTTGCCTTTCTAAGAATTGATTTATTTGATCTTGGAATTGTTTCGACAGTGTTCAATCAATGTTAGCACAGAGAGTAATTAAATGTAAACTTTCAACAAACTTTGTAATTCAAAACATCAATAGGATTTCTCCTATTCTTGGCGTGTTGAACAAGTTGGTTAAATCTGAGGTCCGTTGTTGAACTTGATAAGCTAATCATATGATTAGCCCTAATTGCATTTTTATTCCTAATCACATAATTAGCTAATGAAATGATTAAATATGATTAGTTAATACATGTACATTGATTAAAAACAGTTCAGCAACAGAATTTAATCATTGCATTAGCCAAATATATGATTAGGAATCAAAAATGTTATTAGGGCTAATCATATGATTAGTTTAATCACAAGTTCAACAATGGACCCTGGCAGGGTGCAGTAATATTCTTAATCACCATGATGGCTAAATGTTTCCATGGGAATTGCTGCCATTTTCCTTCCGAAGACCATTAACGACGGAAATTAACAACTTAAAAAATATGTTTGACGTTTTGGTCATAGGAGAAACATATTCTCCTGTTACCAGTGGATGACGATGTTACTACACTATTTTCAAATGGCTCAAATTTTAAAAGTTAAATTTCGTGTTGAGAAATATCGTAATACACCGATAGCAGAATGAGAATCTGTATTAATAATCCATTGGTGAATGGTAAATGTATATGTAAAGTAAAACGAACAGTAATTACATTATATAAAGTGGCAATAACAGAAAGCGCACGGTCTACGAAAAACAAAATTACAATAATGTCAGCTCAAAGCGTTGTTTTCATTAAGTGATATACAACAGTCCATTGCTATTGGTATTAATTTGGCAACTAAATATAAAAATGTTGTGGCACATATACAAGGAAAATAGCACAAAAACATTATTAACTCATAGTCACTACTATCATCAGAGTATGATACTCTTCAAGTTATTGTAAGGCATTCAGGTGGAACCTTTCCAACAAGAAGAACCTCACTATGTGCGTCAGCAAATTTATGAAACCTTTCTTTTATTGCCATTCCATGTTGTAGCTCATATATTTCTCTGTCTATAGATGTTCTTAAATCTATTATTTCGACTTCCATCGGTAAAGTAGCAACATATATTTCAGCTATGTCTGTCCGTCCATTTCTATATTTACAACGCCCTCGTGTTTTCAAGTAACGGAAATGTTGGGCGGCATCGAAGGACGAGCAGGTGGATATATACCGTGATTTTCCATCACCGCTACCGTTAGCAACATGCTTTGCAACACTAATTTGCCTATCATCTGGATTCTTGGCAACTAAACCGTATTTTAGTATATCATCGTCGCTTAGTAGTCGGTACAGCTTTGGAAGCTTTTTCTAAAAAAAGAATAGATATTCCTTAAATAAGACAGACAAAATAAAATGTGCTTCTGTAGGTACGAACGTAAAGAAGTCATGTACTGTGTTATTTCCGCAATATAATGTGCTTGTATATGCATGTATGTAAGAAGGTCGCATATAATGTGATTTCTGCAGAACAATATAACGTGTTTTTACTTCTTTGAATGTGTAGCAGTCGCACATTGAAAGGGACGTTTAGGCTCGTATATCCCGTCACTTTTTAATGAAATGCCTGTATCGAGACAGGAAATTGAACGTTCGCGTGTTAGGGTATCTATTGGCTTTGTTTCTAACGATATTTCCAATAGACTTTGGAATTGTTTCAACAGTGTGTTGTTTTGTTTTCATATTTTCTCAATACATTTTTATAATGTAGTTATAGTTGAAACTAAGTAAAGTGGTATAATGTGTTTTTACGTGTATGTAAGTAAATAAGTATGATAGGTAATTGTGTTCTCAGTATAATGTGGCCCTACATGTATGAACATAAAGGATGTGTTAATAGCCATAACTTTTCAATATAATGAATTAGTGATAAAAACATGGCAAATTGTTATATTCGTGATTTTTTCTTCTTCAATATAATATATTACTGATACATAAAAATGGCAAATTGTTGTATGCGTGAGTTTTTTTTCCAATATAATAAATAAGTGATAAATAAAAAGGGCATATTCGTATATGCGTGAGTTTTTTTCTCTCAATATAATAAATAAGTCATGCATAAAAATGCCAAATTGTGTTTTATAAAATTTCGAATACGTGATTAAACTTTAAACTGCTCATCATATCAATTTGGGGGGTTGACAATTATATGTGAATTCATTAGTTTTTTGGGGGGGGGTTTCGTTTTTACCAAAAAAAAAGAAGATTTTTTATTGCCCTATTAGTTAATATCAATCGTATAGTTAACTTTATTCGGTATTCATCGTGTGATTTCAATCTATGAAATGCTAAAATTGTATTTTGTTAATGAAAACAGTTAATACCGCTTCTGGTCTTATAGGATCTTGCTCATCTTCGTCCTGATTTGCAACATTCACTTCTACGTCGTCACTTTCGCTATCACATTCATCAGTTTCGATCACCACTGAATCCTTCAGGGTACAGTTGTCCTCAATCTGGTCACCACTATCTTGTATTCCACTCACATTATCATCTGAAATTCCGTCTTCTTTATTTTCCTGTCTGACCTCCTGGTCAGATGCGTTTATCTCAGGCTTGCTTTCTTCAAGTTTAGCTTTCTTTGAATGCTGCTCTTCATTTGTGATAGAAACCACGTGCACGTTCTTTCGTTTTAAAGGATTTGTTGAATTGCTTTGATACTCGTTTGACGAGGAGGTAGACTCATTTAATTGGCAATCCTCAGGAGAAAGTTCGTCGTTCCCAACATTCCTCACAGTACTGTCACCGGTCAACTTTTCAACGCTATTATCAACTTCTGCTGCACTGGTATTTCTCGGACAACATACATCAGCTTTATATTCCTAATCCATGTTCTTTATCTCTCCTTTGTTAACTATGGTCTAAAATTGGATAAGTGAGATAGTATTATGTATTTCTTAACATGAACACTAATGTATGCTGTTGATGCATAACAACAGTGTCAGTAAATACCTTATATATGCAATATTAGTGCAGTGTTTTAAAATGAAATATAATGTTTATGTTTATAAGGTTTAGATACTGGAACAAAGTAGACGTTTACTGAGCAATTCCTCGGTTGTCCGCCAAAACTTTATATTATAAAGATACTGCATTAATATATCTTACAGAATACCCAAGAGACATTCCAGAGATACAGGCAACATTGGGCTCAAGACACAGAACATAGAAAAAAAACGAAAAAAAACCCAGCAAACTAAAATGATGAGCAACACAGACACCACTACAAAACCTGGACTTGAACGAACGTCGATAATTAAAGGCTTTTGGTGTAATGAGTGAAGCATAGGTATAAAAAATGATAAGAACAGATTGATCTTTGAAATAAGGTGGAACATAGCTCTGACATATTTATGATGTAGGATATTACCCATGTTGATGGCATCCAAACCTTTGTTAGCAAAAAAAAAGGTGGAGTAAAGATCGATTTTCCTTTTCATTGTATATGTGCAATCGCAGTAAGTTTGTACAGAGTACATCCTATTACATCCCCTCCTATTTTACTCTTGCATAGAGTGGTACTATTCTGACCACCGTAAGGGAAGTAACTCTTATGAAAACATATAATTTTGAAATCAAATCGAGAATTTGCCAATGGTAATCAAATAGACATAAATCCGAAATATGTCTAAATTTAAAAACATGACGTGTTATTGATTTATTGAGGATTTTTTTTAATCGTAGAAAGACTCGTGTTGACGGATAAATCAAAATTCAAGACTTTGGTCTCAATATACAACATAGAAAAACTACTATGGGATAATTTTCTACAAATTCTAAAATGGAAATCGTTTCGTAAAACATAAAAATATATAATCAAAATCGTAGACAAATGAAAAACATTTCATAATTTTTGACAGTTGATGACTATTTCGAACTGTTCCAATAGATAGGACGTAAAAAGTACGATCGGGCGACTTTAACTACGAACAATATATGAATGGCATCATAACAATCTTGCAGATAAAAGAAAACAACATTATCAATAATTTACGTTTGGTCCATTTTCGGACCAATGGATCTTATGATTAATTGGCATTCGGATCAGTGGACTTACGGGGTAATGGACATTCGGAGCAAAGAACCGGCTCTCGGAATAATGAACATTTGGAGCAAAGAACCGGCTCTCGACCTAATGAACCTTCGGAGCAAAGAATCGGCTCTCGGACTAATGAACCTTCGGAGCAATTAAGAACCGGCTCTCGAACTAATAAACATTCGGTGCAAAGAACCGACTTTCGGATTAATGAACCTTCGAACCAAAGGTGTGTAGTTGAACTGTCCGCATAGGACATTGTTGGGTCTGTATATCCTTAACATAAAATAGCATGCTTTAATATACTGAAACTCGTTACAGGTTAAATCACTAAAGTTGGTACGTGTAGTAAATATGCAACTTGTTATAATAGTATACTTCCTGAATCTATATTAAGAAATTATTTAACTAAAACATATGGTCTAACATATCGTATGTTATTTCATATCAGATTAAAAAAAGGCCATTACCTTTACTTCAACTCGGATGAGATTTTGTTAAATGGTTTAAATCGTAACTTATATACATAAATACCATTTTATAGAATTCAAGAATATCATGTTTTACTTTCGGTTTCAATATAATCTTCATTTTCGGAAAACCAATTTTTATAAAAACTTAATGTGGGTCTGCATTTCCTCGTCAAATTCACCAGTAATATTGATAACTTCCCACTGTATGTTCAATGAAGTGTCAAGCTTAAATACCTATATACTTAATAATAAAATGCTATCTGTATTTAGATTAGCGTCATTGTTGTTGAACTAAAATTTGGACTTGGTCACTGTTGAATGCTTAAGATATTTGTTTTTCCCCAATTTTTCCGAGGTCCTCTGTCCACACATGCAGGACGACTCTCCTTATATGCAAATCGGTAGTTAAATCGAACAAATTCTGAGAAAAGAAAGCTAAGTACCTATGTTAAAATTAAACAAAACTTTGGATTTGAAAAATATTTTACTGCTGTTAAGAATACATACCTATTGGAAATCTGTGTACAAATTAAGAAGAGTTTGAAGATACCAAAGGGGTAATCAGAATCCGTAAATCGAAGAACAGACAACACAATGGCCATAAGAAAAAGAACAAAAGGACAAACAACGATCTACAAAATATACACATAAAACTAAGGATCGAGTAACGCGAACCCCAATAAAAGCCTGGGGTGAACTCAAGTGCTCAGGAACGAATCAATTATGATACACAAAATGCGTAACTTTGCAATAATTATTATAGAACACAAATTCTTTTATTTATTGAATTCAGAAGACAATATATGTCTTAACCCTGTTGGTAAATTTATAGAAGATAATATGTAACCTAGTCACATCCTATACGGGTAGTATCTTTTTGTTGAAATCTGAACACTATTAATACTTATCGTTTATGAGATGTACTCGATACAATAGTATGTGATAAAGTTTGTCTCTGACTTGCGGCAGATCGGCGGTTTTCTCCGACTTCCTCTACCAATTACACTGACCACCACGAAATAGCTGAAATATAGTTGAAAGTGCCGTTAAACACCATAAGCCCTAACGTTGTTCATGACGAAAACAGGCTTACAAACAATAAATCATGCCAAGTTAAAAAGGTAGCAGTGAGATGGACCTATGGATTATATTAGATTTCGGCAGGAAAACGTGGATAAAATGGATAGAACATGAACACTTTGCCTTGCAACGGGCCCACAACGACCATTATTCACAAGCTATCGCTTATTAGGAGCTGTTGTAATGTGTCTCTTACATAGAAGGGGAGCAACATTCTAAATACAAGTCAGTTATTTACGTCCCGTTTTAGGGGTGGGATGTGTATTTGATTTATACAGCACAACTATAAAACTAGCGGATGTCCCTTTCGGAGGGAGTGTTATCACGTTACAGATAAACAACGTCGTATGTTTTATATCTCTGGGTTCCAATGGGGACTTTCGTAGTTTTGTATTACATTTCCTCATTACATAGTGTCTGTAGTCTATATTTGTACATATTTATTGGCTATTTTGTTATCGTTACATTAGCATAAGAGAAACTTATGTCTTTTATACAAGTATGTGAGTGAGTGATTGTTATTTTGCGCCAATTGAACATATATTTCATCTATATCATGGCGAGAACAAGTTACATTCAATCAAGATGATGCCTGCATGTACCAGACCAACACAAAATCCAGAGAAGCAACAAATACCAATTATAGTCTTTTCGTTTGACCCGGCAACGGCTCGAACCCACGATCTCCACATTAGAGGCGTGCACGCTGGCCATTATACAGCTGATGCGGTTGCTTCTTTATATTTGATCATAAACGGATTTTGAAGCTTTTTTTATTAAAGCATTTTTACATACAGTACCAATAACTTCTCACTATTTATAAGAGCATTACCGCCGCGATATAGCTGGAATATTGTTGAAAGTGGCGTTAAGCACCATAACCCTAATCCCTTAAGAGCATTATCGACTTCGTCATTTTTTTCAGTCGTTGAATGAATTCCATTAATATATATCTTATATTTAGAATATGAATAACTACATTTTTAACATTATACTTCAGTAATTGCAAGATATTCACCTGTTATTATTTTGTTTTTATCAATTCTTACCTATTTCTCTAATTAAATTAGATTCTGTTCAATGGCATACGTTTTTTTCCCCACCAAATATCATTCCCGGATGTTTGTGGCTTTCTGTTGCTCTTTTGTTTTCCGTGTATTGTTTGGTTTGACCATTGTATTGTCTGTTCTTAGTCGAGTTACGCCTTCTGGTTACACCTTTGTTATCTTTAAACTTGTCAAATGTAAATGTACCATGCATATACACGTACAACGATACGAAATTAAATTATGTCATACTGTTATATAGTTTTGTATTTTCACTTTCGTTTCTTCTAACCATATTCAACTTTCATTCAGAAAATTATACTTCTAAGCTCAAATATGAATTATTTCGTCATTTGACGAGTATACATTTTAGATTAAGCACATTTTAGATTCAATAAAGTGTTTAGTACATATGTATAACAATGTAAAACTAGAGGACGGTCCGTTTCGAGGTGGTGTACCCGGCCGCGGAAAAAAACTAGATCCTGTTTGAAGAATCCTAGGTTCTCTCAGGTGTTGTTAGAAATTTCTCATTTCTGTTTTGTATTGACCACATCAGATGTAATGTCCATAATGTTTGTGTGTATTCTACATTTTACAATAGGTAGTATTTATCTTGTAAATAATTTTCTGGGTTTTGTCTATTCAATTTGTTGTATAACTTGCAACTAGTTGTTAGTTGTTTGTTAGCATATAAGAAACATTATAATTGAAATCATATTTAGAAATTTTACTTTAAAGTTATTTCTTTATATGTTTACCAACAATATATAACCTGTTCAAGATTTGCAGTAAACAAATTGCATATCCATTATTAATAACTACCCAATATTAGACCTGGGTTCATCCTCCGTTGTTTTGTTTGTGTGTTGCTCATCTTGTTGGTTTTCTGTGTTGTGTTTTTGGTTTGTTTGTATAGGTTGTGTGTCTTGTATCCAGTATTACGTGTTTTTGTGCATTGTCTATTCATGATTGTCTCTTCAGTTTACTCTAAAGTTTATTTGTAAATAGAGGAAATATGGACATTTTCTCTTCAATAAATTGATTCCACAATAATTGAATTGATTGTTGTTTAACGTCCAGTGAGCAGTATTTCAGCTATATGCATGCCCCAAATACGAGTCATTCATTAACATCCAGTGTATTCGAGTCGTTTCGTACAGACATCACATGTCCTTGTTGGAGTATTGTTGTTTATCACATTCCTGATACTAAAAGTTTGAGTTCGAACCCCGATCATGGCGAGGTGTACTCGATACAACATTATGTGATAAAGTTTGTCTGACTTGCGACAGGTCAGTGGTTTTCTCTGGGTACTCTCGTTTCCTCCACCAATAAAACTGACCACCACAAAATAACTGAAATATTGTTGAAATTGGCGTTAAACACCATAAACCAACAACCTAACCCAACCTATATTCTTGACATGAATTCCCTTATCTTGTATTGTATATATGATATTTCCATTATGATAGAAAAATAATTTTAAAACACAAATACATGCATGACTATTCCATTGATCCGATATGACTATAATTTGACATTTCTTAGCGTTTGTTTTAAGATGGACACAGTGGTTCATTCATTTGTGCAAAATTAAATCGCTGAAATTACAATCTTAAATCTGCATTATCATAATAATATTTTATGTTATTTACTAATTGCATTTCCATAAATGATTCTTAAGGGAATTATTTGTTAGCATTTCCCATTGCAGTCTATGTTAAGCATTGAATCCCTAAATGCTCGGACACCACATACCATGGAGACTTCATTAGATACAAAATTGAATCTCCATTACAATAATATTAATAATGCCTATCAAACATTGGAATTGTTGTTTATTGGAAATATGTTTTCAAATTTTAACCTTTGCATCATGTGGACAACTTTGGACCCTGTACATGATGGAGTCGTTATTCGTGCAAGCTTGAATCTGCATATGACATTCATTATTCATGCAATTTTTAATTCTTTTTTAACATTGGATCTTATGATACGATTTGGTTTTGATTTTCCTCCATTGTATCTTAAGTTAAACTTTGGGCGCCATGGAACGTCCCCAAAATACAATGAGATCTTCGTTTGCACAAATATTAATTTGCATATCACAATAATATTGCACAGACAATTAGCCGATGTTGACTGGTTGTCTATTCACGCCTTTGGTTTGCCTGCTCCAAAGGACTTTTAAATTAATTGGGTTCCCAATTATTTGACTGAGCAGACATGATGAAGAGACGTTCGAACTAAATTAGATATCTACGTTTTTATTATTCTAGAAACGCGTTCAGTGCCGTAAATTAGATATCTATGTTTTTATTGTAAAAATTATACATATATATCTTTGGATGGATACTTCCATAGAGGATCCGCATCATTCCTGTCATGTTTCGGTCAATTTGCTTCAATATTTTTGCAGGAAAACATTTTAATTGAGGAAAAATTAACTACAACTGACGGACGCCAAATGATAGCAATAGTTCCTGTCTATTAATTAATTTTAATATGAATCATAATTTCGGCAATGATTCGTCTTCCGTGTACATACCGATTGACATTGTGAAGGATTCTGAAAACACCCACCTGAAAGCTCTTGTAATACACTTACGATACAAACAATGCAAACACTGGTCGAAAAGAAAACCGTATACAGTGAACCAAATCCTCTTGGGACCAACTTTTGTGTTTGGAATAGACAGGTGTTCGGTTTGTACAGGTTAAATTAACAAAGATTTCCTGTATTATGACTTTATTTAAATTTCGGTTTATACAGGATTTCGGTTTAGACAGGTTTCACTGTATATTCAAAACGATGCAAGTGGATCATATGTTATTATTGAATTAAGAAGAGTGGGTGAGTGATTGCATGAGCAAATCACGGTTTATGTATTTTCCATGAGAAAATAATAAAAGACTTGTTTATTTTGCATTTAATACAAAATAAAACAATATACGTTCTACAATTAATCATGGAATGTCATGTCGTCATACAGTGTTCAGAAAAGTTATAGTACACTGAAAACGCGAAGGCATATTTTATAGAGGACATCTTTTCCCCGACCATAAAACTGCAGACAAAATACAAACATTCTTTGAAAAACACGAACTCCTATATGGTACTGCTTTGACAACTATTTTACCTATTTTGTTCCTGTACTTAAATACTGTTATAGTGACAGCCGGAACCTTTGAACCGTAATGAGAGCGGGAGGTTTGGCGCCTTAACATCTGATTCAACCCACCATTTCTTTAGAAATGCCTGTACCAAGTCAGGGTCATTACGGTTTTCACAGTTTTCCGGGTTAGGGTTAGGGTTAGGGTCAGGTCTAAGTTCCTGGCAACAAATATAAAATTTGAAATAAACAATAAACAATAAATTATAAAATAAAATAATAAGAACAAACAAATGGATCATATCCACAGGCACTTGTTTCATTCAAAAAATATATGCCCCCTCCTCTTCCTTACTTCAAGGTAAATATCTACCCTTTTCCCCTTCCCCAGTTCGCCTCAATATTTTTCGCTTATTTGTGATCCTTTCTCTGACCCAATTATATCGTTACACTCCCGAGGTATTTCTCTTTTCGACTGCTACATTTAAATATATCTACCGGGCCCCCCTCAGACAAATTGGACAAGAATAGTCAGCGAATGTGGCTTATTAAAAATTTCAGTCAATGAAACGGATACACCCACTTCCGGTCCGGTTTAAATTGATTTAGAAAATTTAAAAAAAGGTGCTTTAAAAATCAAATGTCAGTAATTTGGAGTTGAACATATATTTATAATCTGCATTAGAACAATTATCTGTATTTTAAAGGCTTACTTTACATTTGAGAGGAGATGATCATGTGACATTGTTACACATGGCCGGTCTAGAGAATTCCGAATGCATATGAAAAATCCTGCGCAAACCGGAAGTGGCTGTATCCGTTTCATTGATTGAATTTTTTAATAATCCACATTCGCTGACTACTCTTGTCCAATTTGCCTGAGGGGGGCCCGGTAGATGTATTTAAATGTGGCAGTCGAAAAGAGAAATATCTTGGTAGTGTAACGATATAATTGGGTCAGCGAAAGGATCACAAATAAGCGAAATATATTGAGGCGAAGTGGGGAAGGGGAAAAGGGTAGATGTTTCCCTTGAAGTAAGGAAGAGGAGGGAGGGAGCATATATTTTTTGAATGAAACAAGTGCCTGTGATCATATCACATTTATTATAAATAATAATAACACAAACTCACAAAAACTGAGGATTAAGATCATGTGCTTCATAAGATTAAAGGTAAAATACTAGTAGGTATTGGAATTATTTTTTGGGGGTTTGGACCTATAGAACTAGCTTATTCTCGTCATTTTTTCTTATTGAAGTGCATGTACCAAGCAGACAGGAAAGTGAGAGGTCATGTAATTGTGTATTAGGGGTATAGAATTTGTCTCTTTCTAAGAATTTGAATTTCTCCTATTCTTGGCGCGTTGAACAAGTTGGTTAAATCTAGGTCCGTTGTAGAACTTGTGATTAAGCTAATCGTATGATTAGCCCTCACTCGATTTTAAATTCCTAATCACATAATTAGCTAATGCAATGATTAAATATGATTTGTTAATACATAGATTAAAAACAGTTCAGCAAGAGAATTTAATCATTACATTAGCTAGGTATATGATTAGGATTTAAAAATGTTATTAAGGCTAATCATGTGATTAGTTTAATCACAAGTTCAACAACGGACCCGTGCATGATCAACACTGTGGTTAAATGTTTCCATGGGAATTGCTGCCATTTTCCTTTCGACGGCCATTAACAACCGAAGTTAACAACTAAAAAAATATGTTTGACGTTTTGGTCATATAAGAAACATATTGTCCTGCTACCAGTGGATTACGATGTTACTACATTATTTTCAAATAGCTCGAACTTTAAAAGGAGAAATATTGTAATACACTTATAGCAGAATGAGAATCTATATTCATAATCCATTGGTTAATGGTAAATGTATCTGTAGAGTAAAACGAACAGTAATTACATTATATAAAGTGGCAATGACAGAAAGCGCACGGTCTACCAAAAGCAAAATTACAATGTATCCATGTCATCTCAAGACGTTATTTACATTAAGTGATACACAACAGTCCATTGCTATTGGTATTAATTTGGCAACTAAATATAAAAATGTTGTGGCACATCTACAAGGAAAATAGCACAAAAACATTATTAACTCATAGTCACTACTACCTTCATCAGAGTATGATACTCTTCAAGTTAATGTAAGGCATTCAGGTGGAACCCTTCCAACAAGAAGAACCTCACTATGTGCGGGAGCATATTTATGAAATTTTTTATTTATTTCCATTCTATTTTGTAGTTCATATTTTTCTCTGTCTATTGGTGTTCTTAAATCTATTATTTCGACTTCCATCGGTAACTTAGCAACATCTATTTCAACTATTTCTTTCCGTCCACTTCTAAATCGACGCGATTGTGTTTTCAAGCGACGTAATCTTTGGGCGGCACCCAAGGACGAGCAAGTTGATATATACCGTGATTTTCCACCATGACTACCGTTAGCAACATGCTCTGCAACACTAAGATGTCCATTTGGATCTTTAGCAACTAAACCGTTTTCTATTATCTCATTTTCTCTCAGCAGTCGGTACAGCTTTGGTAATATTTCCTAAAAATAAAGAATAGTTATTCCTTTAATAAAATGCGCTTCTGTGGGTACGAATGCAAGAAAGTCATGTACTGTGTGATTTCCGCAATGCAATGTGATTGTATGTGGATGCAAGTAAGGAGGCCACATATTGTGTGATGTTTCATGACAATACAATGTTTTTTTACTTGTATGAATATGTAGAAGGGATGTCTAGGTCCATAAAACTAGCTTAACCCCTGTACCAAGCCAGGAAAGTCAACGATCATGTTTTTAATACTAATATAT
Source organism: Bathymodiolus brooksi (assembly GCA_963680875.1). Classification (NCBI taxonomy): domain Eukaryota; kingdom Metazoa; phylum Mollusca; class Bivalvia; order Mytilida; family Modiolidae; genus Bathymodiolus; species Bathymodiolus brooksi. The sequence goes on from OY804579.1 coordinate 48,778,684, forward strand.
TAATATTTGTGTATTAGGGGGAATATACTGCCTTTGTTTCCAACGTGCAATAAGTGCCTATCAACACTAACGTTTTGGGTTCGATTCCCGCTCATGCGAGGTGTAATCGATACAACAGTATGTGATAAAGTTTGTCAGTTACTTGCAATAGGTTGGTAGTTTTCTCCGTGTACTCCGGTTTCCTCCACCAAGGAAACTGACCGCCACGATATAACTGAAATATTTGTGAAAGTGCGTTAAATATCATAATCCTAATCCTGTTTCTAACGATTTTTGGATGGATTTTGGAACTGTTTGGACAGTGTGTCATTTTGTTTTCATTTTATTTCTCAATATAATATAGTTTTACATGTACACATGTAGTTGAAAAGAAGTTGTAGTAAGTAAATAAGTATGATAGGATGTTGTTTTCTCAGTATAATGTGTCCTTACAGGTATGAACATAAAGAGGGTTTGGTAATAGCCATAGATTTTCAATATGATAAATTAGTGATAAAAATGACAAATCATTACGTGCGTGAGTTTTTTCTCAATATAATAAATTAGTCATATACATTTTGTATAAAAATAGCAAATTGTGTTTTATAAAACTTCGAATACATGATTCAACTTTAAACTGATCATCATGTCAATTTGAAGGGTTGACAATCATATATGAATTCTGTTTTTTTTTCAGTTTTCTTTCCTTTTTTTTCCGATTTTGTTTTTTACCAGAAAAGAAAAGATTTTTTATTGCCCTATTAGTTAATATCATTCGTATGGTTAACTTTATTTTCACCGTTGCATTTTTATTTATGAAATGCTAAACTCGTATTGTTTTGTAATGAAAACAATTAATACCGCTTCTGGTCTTTTAATTACTGTGGCAGTCGATGCGGATGCCGAAGGACCTTGTTCATCTGTTTCATCTTGTGTACTACTGGATGTATGTGATTGGTCCTGATTTGGAACATTGCACAATTTTTCCGCCAATGACGTTGGGCGATTTATATAACAAATGTTCCCTATGAAAGGCGTCTGATCTTCCATATACTTTTCAGCAACTACAGGCAATCTAAAAAGGAATAATATTTTGTTTGTTTATTATTTATTCCAAGTATGTTTGTGTTGAATTGTATTATTGTCACACTTCCGACTGCTGTATGAGCGTTTCTAGTTGTCGAAGAATATCTGCATTTTAAAACATATCCTTACTGTATTTATTTTGCTATTGTTGTATGTCTGTTTATATTTGTGTATCAATTAATTATTAGTTATTCACTGTGTAGTTAGTGGAAAGCGTTATTGTTTCAGGGTTTTGTCATTTTGTCAATCATACCATTTGAGGTAACATACTTCCGGTGTATATAAAATATATCAGAAACAAAAATAATCAGGAAATGTTATGTAAATATCTACACAATACAGTCATAGCTAAGTTAAATTCAGAGATTCAGAAAATAATTTTTTTAAATGTAATAAATAACAAAAAGATAAAACACAACTGCAGAAAATCACAATATTTGTGTTTAAAGTTAAATTGAGACAAAATGTTTACATATTTTTAATGTTTTTTCTTCTTCAAATTTTCAAACCTATAAATCCCAGAGGGTATCATCTGCCCAATATTCAAAGTGTTTCAACACTGACATGGTTTAATAAATATATTAAAGAAATAAATCATGGAAGCCAGAATTTTTTTTGAGTTTTAACATGGGTTGGCGGATATTAGTATTTTATCCTGAGCGGTATGAATTATTTCTATTCTGATATGTCTAACAGTACAACTACGGTAGTATACTTTGATTGGAAGATGGCAATTTATATTTATGTATGTGGACAATGTCGCACACCATTTATGCTTCCAAATTCGATCGCAAGTAGACGATAACTCATCAACATGTACTTTTACAACGGGAAAGTCAGCCACATATACTTTTACAATAAAGGTAATAACAAAATTACCGAACTCCGAACAATCTTACAAAGGGAAAGTCAAAACTCATGAAAGTCAGTCGTATTGATGGTGCATCCATAACAATAATATTGTGTTTGCATGTTTAAGTTTCACGTCGCATATTATTAATTTTGGATATGTTAATTAGTTTCAGTGAATATAGATGTTTAAAACGTTAACAACCGTGTAAATAATTTTGCGATTCTTTTCTGTAGCGGTCAATGTCTCCTCTATATTTATGTTCAGTGTCAATGTGCTCCCGAATTTGTCCTGCAAATCTGCAAGAAACAAAAGAAACATGTACAGTACTAAGGTTATACTAGGAAACAATGATGAAAATAAAAATCGAATTCTTCCTTTCGTTTAGCTAGAAATGTAACGTATCTTACTTTTTATTCAGACATGCCTCTTCACTATTTAAAACGAATAAGGCTCTATGGATATAAGACGCACAACACAACTTTAAACCATAGCCGGTAGGTCAGTTGCATCGTGGCGACTAGTTTGTACTTTGTTCAGGAAACAGGAGCACCTGGAGATAACCACAGGTCTTCCTCTAATGACAAACTTGATAATATAAAATTGTATGATATCGCCATGGGCAGAACATCACATCATAAAGGTCATTAATGATAAACACTGATTACATCAGGAGATTTCTAGGTATCCTAGATTTCTAGGTATTCAAGATTTCTAGGTATCCAAGATTTCTAGGCATCCAAGATTTCTAGTTATCAAAGATTTCTAGGTATCCAAGATTTCTAGGTTTCTAAGATTTCTAGCTATCAAAGATTTCTAGGTATCCAAGATGTCTATATTTCCAAGATTTCTAGCTATCCAAGATTTCTAGGTATCCAAGATTTCTAGTCATTCAAGATTTCTAGGCATCCAAGATTTCTAGCTATCCAAGATTTCTATGTTTCAAAGATTTCTAGGCTTCCAAGATTTCTAGCTATCCAAGATTTCTAGCTATCCAAGATTTCTAGGCATTCAAGATTTCTAGGCATCAAAGATTTCTAGTCATCCAAGATGTCTAGCTATCCAGGATTTCTAGGCATCCAAGATTTCTAGATATCCAAGATTTCTACGCATTCAAGATTTCTAGCTATCCAAGATTTCTAGGTATCCAAGATTTCTAGGCATCCAAGATTTTTAGCCATCCAAGATTTCTTGGTATCCAAGATTTCTAGGCATGCAAGATTTCTAGCTATCCAATATTTCTAGGTATCCAAGGTTTCTAGGCATCCAAGATTTCTAGGTATCCAAGATTTCTAGGCATCCAAGATTTCTAGCTATCCAAGATTTCTAGGTATCCAAGATTTCTCTGCATCCAAAATTTCTAGGTATCCAAAATTTCTAGGCATCCAAGATTTTTAACTATCCAATATTTCTAGGTATCCAAGATTTCTAGGTATCCAAGATTTCTAGGCATCCAAGATTTCTAGCTATCCAAGATGTCTAACTATCCAGGATTTCTAGGCATCCAAGATTTCTAGGTATAAAAGATTTCTAGGCATCCAAGATTTCTAGCTATCCAAGATTTCTAGGTATCCAAGATTTCTAGGCATCCAAGATTTTTAGCCATCCAAGATTTCTAGGTATCCAAGATTTCTAGGCATCCAAGATTTCTAGCTATCCAATATTTCTAGGTATCCAAGGTTTCTAGGCATCCAAGATTTCTAGGTATCCAAGATTTCTAGGTATCCAAGATTTCTAGGTTTCTAAGATTTCTAGCTATCCAAGATTTCTAGGTTTCCAAGATGTCTATATTTCCAAGATATCTAGCTATCCAAGATTTCTAGGTATCCAAGATTTCTAGTCATTCAAGATTTCTAGGCATCCAAGATTTCTAGCTATCCAAGATTTCTAGGCATTCAAGATTTCTAGGCATCAAAGATTTCTAGTCATCCAAGATTTCTCTGCATCCAAAATTTCTAGGTATCCAAATTTCTAGGCATCCAAGATTTCTAACTATCCAATATTTCTAGGTATCCAAGATTTATAGGTATCCAAGATTTCTAGCTATCCAAGATGTCTAACTATCCAGGATTTCTAGGCATCCAAGATTTCTAGGTATCCAAGATTTCTAGCTATCCAATATTTCTAGGTATCCAAGGTTTCTAGGCATCCAAGACTTCTAGGTATCCAAGATTTCTAGGTATCCAATATTTCTAGGTATCCAAGATATCTAGGCATCCAAGATTTCTAGCTATCCAAGATTTCTAGGTATCCAAGATTTCTATGCATCCAAAATTTCTAGGTATCCAAGATTTCTAGGCATCCAAGATTTCTAGCTAACCAAGATTTCTAGGCATCCAAGATTTCTAGGTTTCCAAGATTTCTAGATATCCAAGATTGCCAGGTATCCAATATTTCCAGGTATCCAAGATTTCTAGGCATCCAAGATTTCTAGGTATCTAAGATTTCTAGGTATCCAAGATTTCTAGATATCCAAGATTTCAATGTGTCCAAGATTTCTAGGCATCCAAGAATTCTAAATATCCAAGATTTCTATGTATTTAAAATTTCTAGGTATCCAAGATTTGTAGGTATTCAGGTATTCAAGATTTCTATGTATCCAAGATTTCTAGGAATCCAAGATTTATATGTATCCAAGATTTCTAGTATCCAAGATTTCTAGGTATCCATGATTTCTGGGAATCCAAGATTTCTAGGCATCTAAGATTTCTAGACATCCAAGATTTCTAGTCATCCACGATTTCTAGCTATCCAAGATTTCTAGGTATCCAAGATTTCTATGCATCCAAAATTTCTAGGTATCCAAGATTTCTAGGCATCCAAGATTTCTAGCTATCCAATATTTCTAGGTATCCAAGATTTTTAGGTATCCAAGATTTCTAGGCATCCAAGATTTCTAGGTTTCCAAGATTTCTAGCTATCCAAGATTTCTAGGTATCCAAGATTTCCAGGTATTCAAGATTTCTATGTATCCAACACTTCTAGGCATCCAAGATTTCTAGGTATCTAAAATTTCTAGGTATCCAAGATTTCTAGATATCCAAGATTTCAATGTGTCCAAGATTTCTAGGCATCCAAGAATTCTAAATATCCAAGATTTCTAGGTATCCAAGATTTCTAGGCATCTAAGATTTCTAGGCATCCAAGACTACTAGGTATCCAAGACTTCTAGGTATCCAATATTTCTAGGTATCGACGATTTCTAGGTTGTCATACTTTTCCCTTGAACAAGATTGAATTAGGGATCTTTGTATTTACCAAACATCATTTAAATGAGTTAAATATCACATCGAAAAAAGCTCACATGACCTTTGTCCAGGTGAACTACAAATCCATAAAGATAATTCTCATTTTCCTACAAAAATTCAAAATCTTTAAATATGCACATATAACACAAATAAAGTGCTACATGTATGAACGTTGATATATTTCTCTGTTTGTTTCTGTTACTGATCTCGGATATAAATTTGCTACGTACAAAAATAAAAAGTAGTCAGCTATTTGAAGAATAATAATCATTGTACCATATAGATATCTTTCTTTTAGGAAGAAAAATTAAGCATTAAATTGTGATAATTCTGCCAATATATCTATTAACATTACTTTATTCTCTTTTCAAGTTCCGTAATTTCTTGTCTCTGATCAAGAAGATCTTCTTCTAAAAGTGCCTTTTGTTGTTTACATACTGCATAATCGTTTTTCAATTGCAAAAGTTCATATGCATTGTGTTGTGTTGCCGTTTCACCAGGTGTATTCCTAGAAGAAACATTTTTTTTCAAGGGACCAATTAATATCACATTAATCTATTCTTTGTTGTAAGCGGCCTTAGTCCAAAGTCCGGGATTATTTTCAAGATCTATGGCATAAATGTAATCATAAATCATCTTCCAACCAACAAATATATGAAAACTTCCTTATGTGACGATATGTGCATAACTGCCACGATAAATAAATTGCGTGTTTACAAATGCAAATGACGTCTTGTTTGCCTTTTTTTACTCCAATTGACCGTTGGAACATAATGGCGGCGATAGCATAAAATTGGTCTATTGAAACGTTGCAGGCTATATAAGACTGTCTTGATTGCGGTAAATGATGTGATAAGGGATAACGTAACGACAAACAATAACAACTTTACTAAATTCGTTTCAACTCTAAACACCACATATTTCCAACGAAATAACGGCAAACTAATTACTGACAAGACAAAATCAGTGTCTGTGAATGCTCATATTAACACTACTTGCTAAGGTAGAATCTTTATATTTGCCATGCCAATATTTTGGCTTATCAGGATCTGATTGTCTCAGTTGAATGATAACATAAGGAACGGTAGATCAGGGCATTCCACTCCTTTTCAAGAAGGAAGCGATAACTCTAAAGTAGAAAAAAAAGGGGGGGGGGAGGTTCTGCAAAACCACCAGCAAAACAAAGCTGCACATTACTTTCACTTTGATATTTTCATTCTTGAAAAAAAAGCAGCCGGGGGAAACATGTAATTAGACAGGCAATTTGCCTGGAGTCCGACTACTGTGGAATGCCCTGTAGATAGTTAAAATGCCGATTTAAAAAAAGATGACGTGATAATACAATAGATAAATTACCACAAGTATTCAGTGACAAAGTCTTCAAAAGTCTTGTGACAACTTAAAATAACAATAATTGTGGTGAAATAAGTTAAAGTTTGTTACCTTGCAACTAATGTTTCACGTTCTTTTTCCAACTGATCAATTTTCTCTTGATATCTTTTAGCCTTCTGTTTAAATATGGAGGTGAGCTCATTTTTGTCCTTCTTTAAGGTGTCATGTTCTACTTTTGCTGCATAAATTTCATGTTGTAGTTCGTGTTCAAGTTCGTCCTTTTCCCTAGTGATTCTATCAACGTCGTATTTTGGTTTATTTCTCTCTTTCTGCAGTTTGTAATTTTCATCTTTCAGTTTTGTTGTGGTACCATCTGTGCTTATTCTTATTGCTGTCGCTTTTTTATATCTAAATCCACATACAACAAGGGCAACGCAAAGCGTGGCGTATCCCCTCACCTAAAAATTTGACCTTTGACCTTGAAAATCAATAGGGTTCCAGATTCTCTTAAGGACTAAGTATGGTCAAAATCCATTGAAGGATGTTGAATCTAGAGTGTTCACAAGGATGTTACGGAAGGACGGACGGTAGCGTTACTATATCCCTTCGTTGGCGAGGGGATAAACAACTAAGCATTAATTACCAGCCTAAGGAAACATTATTACATAGTAATGCTTGAAATTTACAGTTCATAAATATTCGTTTGATGGAGTTTAACGCCAATTTCAACAATATTTCAGTTATATTGTGGCGGCCGGTTTTATTGGTGAAGGAAACCAGGGGACCAGAAGAAAACCACCGAACTGTCGCAAGTCACTGACAAACTTTATCACATAATGTTGTACACCTCGCCCTGATCGAGATTCGAACATACAACATCAGTGGTGATTGATACTAGTTGCATAGGTAGTTGTGAATCCAACAACTGCCAGGTGATCATTGCCACGACGGCCCCTCACTTCATAAATAATGTAATTATATAATTTATTAAAACCTAAGGTCAATCTCCTTAATTCAGACATAGGTAACCTTAGCCGATTTAAGCTCTCCTCTTTATTTTACTTCCTTCTAAAAACTTATTAATTTATTTGGCTTTCGATTCTGTTGACAATAAGTGTACCCTGCATACTAAATTTTGGTTTGGGTTAGTGTTATGGCGTTTATCGCCACTTTCAACAATATTTCAGCTATATCGCGTCAGTCAGTTTTATTGGTGGAGGTAAGGGGTACCCGGAGAAAAACTACTGACCTGTCGCAAGTCACTGACAAACTTTATCACACCTAGCCATGAGCGTTATTCGAACTCACAACGTTAGTGGTGATATGCACTGATTACACAGGTAGTTGTAAATGCAACTACCATAAGATCATGACCATGATGGCCCCTCATACTAAATTTTATATATCTACGTTTTCTATATTTATGTAATTTTTAAAAGTCATATCTGAGTTATACAGAGTTATTGGTTGATGGGTATTATTCGTCAACTTTGACAATTTTGTCAGCTATCACATGACTACCAGACATTGCCGACAATTAAAAATAACTGATGGTTGGAACTCTCAACTGTGTCTATAAACCAATATTTTAGGTAGGTATAGAGGCTCAGCGATGTTACACTTGTGGTCAGAAATCACCGACCTTAATCACTGGCAGAAATGAATTACGTCAAACTGTTTTGTTTATTGTATATTCATATTTTGCATATATGTGTCTTGTGTTCGGACTATTGTATTAATACCACTATATACCATTATTTGTGAAATGATAAAGATGCGAATTGTCTCCAAGGTAACAACACATAATAATAACTAAGACTTTGATATGACTGATTATTTGTCATGGCATTTAATAAATTATCAAACAAACAACAACAAACTGGCCAACAAGTAAACACTTGATGACAATGAACACTGAAGGGCGAACCAACAGTGAAAGTTAAATCAGGTATCCTAGCTGCTGGGCATCTCCATAACAGCTTAATGAACATACTAAGGTAATCACTGCCAGTTGTAATATATTAAGCCTCTTTTTAGTTGTTGCTCGAAAAATATGAATATAGACACCAACATCTGTAACTCATTTCCATTAATGCCATGACTGTAGAAGGAAGTTCACTTATCTTAGCTGCTGGGAATCTCTATAACAGCTGAATGAATATACGTATTATCAATCGTCCTTTTAGCTGTTGCTCGGACATCAACATATGTAGATCATTTCCATGAATGAAGTCAGGACAGCATTATATGCATTGTTCCACAAAACTGAAATTATAAAATTAAAAGGCAGCAACATTTGTTCCATAGGGATATGGGAGGGTGGGGTTTTGACTTCCTTCACCTCCCAATTTGCACGTGGAATAAGAAATTACCCGCGAACATTGGTTTTTATACGACTCGAGTGCACGAGGCGCTTTAAATTCGTATTCCGTGAATTGTTTTAATAAATGGACATGCTAAAATAATAAACTTTGGTTACAATGGTGGTAATGAATTACTTTGAAATACAATAAACCAATTTAATTTTTATTTAATTAAATTTTATTATTGTATATTCATATTTTGCATAACATAATAATGTAATCACTGCCAAAATTAGCATTTTAATTATAACTTTAATTCAAATGCTAATCCGCCATAACCAACAAAAATAACCAGCCAACGTGTACAACATTAAACAATAAATTTCAATGTAAATCTATTATAAACTAACATAATTTTTAAACAAAAGCAACAATTGAAATTAATTCCAATGGATATGTATTATAACCAACAATTGTAATTAATAATTATGCATGTGTTTTTGTAAGCCAACAAACATTCAATCAATCAAATAATTGTAATGACCAATATAAAGCAATATTTCATAAATCAATAGGAAAAACCAAGTTGTGAGGAGTGAGTATAAATTGTTCCAATGCACTTTGCATTGCATGCATAACAATGTCATTTCCAATAAAAGATAAATGTATTCCATCATTGTCAAACAATGATGGATGCTTATCTTCAAAATCTGCATAAACTATAGTATAATATCCTATTTTTTTAAATACGACTTTAAACCTCTGTTTAACCTTTTCCTTGTATCATCCATAGCTTTTAGATCTTCAGAATATCTCCAAGACAATCTTGGTAAAATACTTGAAAACATTATTTTACTACCAGGGAGCATTTGAGAAATTACAAAAAACATATATTTCATGTCAAATAACAATTTTCCACAAGGTTCAACACCAATGTCATTGCCACCACAATGTATTAACACTGCGTACGGTAGTCCAAAGTAGTTTACCATGCTATGTAGAAGACTTACAACACAATAACTGGACATGTCAGATATTCCTGTCCACACCAGTTTGTAATCTTTTTCATTAAAACCCAAATTTAATCCCATAGGTCTATTTTGTGTGTGAATAGATGCTTCGGCTATCAGTGACGATCCAATAATCCAGATGATCTTTAAGTACCCTGCAAATGCTTTAACTTTAATTTAATTACTTAAATTTTAATGAGACAGTCCATTCTGATATATCTTTTAAACGAATCCGATTTCCATCGACCAATAGATTTTATTTCATCATATTTTTTTCCTAACATTGCAGCAGTTGTAGCAGCTCCAATTCTGAAAGAATGCGTGTTATAATCGTCCGACGATAAACCTACTACTTTAATATTACCGACAAATAAATGCGAAAGTATGTGTGTTGCAAGGCAATTAAAATCCTATTTAAAGTTTCGACCAAACATTGATGGTTAGTAACGTTCAGATTATTTCCTTCAAATTTTATATCAGAAATTTTGATAACATGATTATCAGAAACATTTCCAGTTTCAGTAATTTCACAATTCTTAAAAAACCAAAAAGGCAAATAAAAATGCTGCAGACAACAAATGGGTTTCATAGTTCGAACTACAAACCATACGTAATATTGGTATAATTTTCTGCAGAATATCAATTGTAATTGGTTTACGAGAATCATTCTTTTTATCTAAACGTTGCATTCCTTGAAGCATTTTTTTTTTAAATGAATGATTGAATCCTATCTTCTAAATTATTTATTTTTATTTTATAACTTATACCAGATATATACGATTTTGCTGTAGCTGAAGAGTAACCTTTTTTTTTTTTAGAAAGAAACGCTATATAACTAATCAAATGATGAATTGGAGGTGACCAAATATTTTCTATCCCAAATTGATTTCTAAATCTTTCAAAATATTGAATTGCATTTTCATATACATTCCATGTACTTTATGACACAGATTTTTTCAATAGACTCTTTACTTCATCTTCAAAAGGTTCCAAAATTCCACAGGAATTGGTACTGGCAAAATGTCGGCTATAGGTGCTAGTTGACGACATTTCTGAAAATGTGCACGAGATAACGCATCAGCAATCATATTATTCTTTGAATAAATGTGTTTTACTTTAAACTGGAAATTTCCTATTAAAGAGCAATAAAGTCTCCAAATACACATCACTCTCTCTGATTTGCAAGATTTACTATTGAGTATGCTAACTACGGTCACATTATCTGAATAAAACAATATATTCTTCAATTGAAACCTATCAAGCCATAAGAATATTGCAAGTGCAATTGGAATTATTTCAAGATAAGTCATATCTCGTAAAATATCAGTCTCAGACCATTCTTTTGGCCATTTTAGATAAGCCCAGTTTCCTTGTAGATAAGCAGCACACCCGTTACCAATACCCCCGGCACTATCTGTATAAAGTTCAAGTTCAACATTTGACATCCATTCTACCTCCAGAATGTAAGATACTCCATTACATTTTTCTAAAAACATTTTCCACATAAGTAAATCATTCCGCATACCTGTCGTTATTCTTATAAAATGATGTGGTTTTGAAGCCTTGTTAGTAGCCATATACAGACGACGACTAAAAGCGCGACCTGCAGGCAATGCCTTTGCACAAAATGCCAATGAACCACATATAGATTGCAATTCTTTCAACGTCACTTTTTTCCTATAGGAAAGCAATTTTATCTTTTTTAGTAGGTTTTTTCTCAGGAATTTTTATCAACTTATTTACCGTATCTATTGTAAGACCTAAATATTCAATAATCGTAGAGGGCCCTTCTGTTTTTTCATTTGCTATTGGAACACCAATTTCACTACAATTTTCTTCAAATTGCAACATTAAATTTGTACATTCATGTGTACCCTTTTCACCACCAAATAAAAAATCATCTAAATATTGATCAATATTTTTAGATCCAGATTTGTTTTAAATTACCCAATGCAAAAATGTTGAAAATCTTTCAAAAGTGGCACATGATACAGAACATCCCATTAACATACATTTGTCAATGTAAAATTTTCCTTCAATCTTAAAACCTAACAAATCAAAGTCTCCAGGATACACCGGAAGTAAACAAAATGCTGATTTCAGGTCCATTTTTCCAAGTTCCACATTTTTTCCTAATCTTTGAACTATAGAAATTGTATTGTCAAAAGACGAGTATTTAACCGATGTATAATGTTCATCTATAAAATCATTGACACTATTTGCTGGTGGATATGACAAGTGTGTTATCAACCGAATTAAACAAATCGGAGAGCATCTCAAGTTTGATATAGGTCGGGTATTAAACGGACCCACTATTCTCCCTGCTATAATTTCACTTTCAATTTTTAATCGGGCTCCCTCTGGATTTGAGAGTACAGATTTTAAATTCTTTGAATCAAAAGAGTGTCTTGGTCCATTATAATTTATATAAAAACCATATTTAAACTCATCATAAATCATTTTAGACTCATTCTTCTTTAGGACAATACATTAAATATTGGCTAATTTTATCTAATTTGATTGGTGAATATCCCATTTTCCAAACATTAAATCTATCTGATAAATCTGAAATAAACAATTAAGCTTCAATGATATGCATGATTGAATCTTGGAACAATTGCAAACCTATGTCGAAAAGCAGGTCTATGATTTTGATTTAATAAAGGTGGTCTGTAAGCAGCAGCATTAGGATTATTAAATCTTGGCCTATTATCTAATGTTTGATATCCATTTACTCTATGGAACCCAAGACATGTAATTGCAGGATGTACTAACGAACATTTCATACAATTATGTTTATAAATACAATTGAAACGATGACAAACTCCTTTGAAATTGTAATTAAAGCATGGCTTTGTTAGATTATCATGAACAGCGGCATTGGACACACCTTGAGCACCTTTTGCAATGAATTGTAACCATAAAAATCCATCTATTTGCGCCCAAGACTTTATATGGTTTTGCGCTACACGTAACCTGAATTGTCTATCATACTGATAAATACGCTCAGCAACTGCACCCCTGATTGCCAACTATGGGTGTTTCTGAATAAGTAATTTAGAAAAATTGGTGAAAGCTTCTGTCCATAAATCAATATTGTCAATTGATTTAAACTTAGAAGACCTATTGGAAATTACAAGTTTTCCATTTTCTAAAACGATTTTTTTTTCAATAATATTGTAATATTGACCATTTTGTTTAATTAACTGTGCGAACTCCATATTTTATCCTTTATTTGTTGTGATACCAAATATCTGTTTCATTTGAACATGACATTACTATCGGATTAGCAATATTTAAAAAATTGTCAATAATATCCTCACCATTGCCAGCTTGTACACTGGTTCTCATTTGCTTAAGAGGTGGTGGATCAACAACTTGATCTGCTTCCATCTGTACATTTTGTTCATTGACTGGTTCCTGCTCCACTGGTGCTCGCCGTCTGTTGGCTCTCGGTCGTGCAGCCGGACGTTGGTTGACACGTTCAACATTCTGTGCAGGAGCCACTATTTGCTCACCAACTGGAACCTCATTTCCTCCTCGTCTTGGTCTAAGTTGCCTGACAGGCGCTACACGCGTCCTCAAGTTTCTCCTAGGCATATTTGTATAATAGTAAAAAATAAAAAATAAAATTATTATTACTATTTTCCAAGTTTATCTAAATTTACAATTAGAAATGTTAATCGTATATGTTTATATATATATATATTGCATATCTGTTATGACGTTGTAATATGTTGTTATGATATTAAACGAATGTGTGAGCTATTCAACCAGACGACCACTTTAAATATACCAATTATTAACTGATAAATGAGTGCATTCTTCCTTGTGTAATTAATAAACGAATATACCTTTCAACGTGAACATAGTTAACATAGAAGGATAAACCCTGCAATGTGCTACATTAAATCAATCTTATTATATAAATCCTTGATTAAATACTTTACGGAATAGTTTATAACCAGCAAACAAGTGTACATTCAATGTGTAAATAATTTAACAACAAACGCGTATAATATTTAAACGTGTACCATTAAATTTAAACCTTTACTGAATATTTGTACACGTGTACTAAAATAAATAACATAACGTAATCAAGTTATCGTGTTCACCTTGTGTAAAATGTTACACTCTGCCAATACACTATTTTTAAACATTGTTAATGTGTATATGTCATATTAAGCCGAGTGCACCCTTGTCACGGCTTACAAGAAAACAAGATATCTCTTCAATTGTATTGTAATTTAATTTAAATTGTGCAATGACGAATTCAACACAATCAATTGTATTACAAAATGTGTAATTATTTAATAACTTGACATGTTTTCCTGTTTCATAACTTTAAATCGTAACTTCAAGTATGTTCGTGAAAATTTTATCCCATCTCGCTACAATATGGAGGGGGGGGGGGGGGGGGGGGGGAATTTAACGTGAATATTGTTGAGAACTAAAAGCAGAAAACATATTTGTGGAAAAAATATAAAACTTTTTAAAAGCAAACAAAATATTGTACTTATCTTATTTCAATGTCTTCAAGTTTTGACTTCCTTCACCTCCCAATTTGCACGTGGATTAAGAAATTACCCGCGAACATTTGTTTTTATACGACTCGAGTGCACGAGGCGCTTTACATTCGTATTCCGTGAATTGTTTTAATAAATGGACATGCAAAAATAATAAACTTTGGTTTCATGATAATGAATTACTTTGAAATACAATAAACCAATTTAATTTTTATTTAATTAAATTTTATTAAGCATAAAATATATTTTTTTTACTTATTTAACTCGACACAATCCATCCTTTTTTAATTAAAAAAAAGTATATTTGAAACATTTATCAAATGAAAATCATCTCATTTTCTATCATAGATGTGTAGGTAGGTATATTAGTTTTCACGCAGATAGAAAGAAATACAGAAAACCCAGATCAACTTATTTCAACATATAAGTTTCACTATTCAACTTCCATAATTTCCATATCTTTTCACTATTCAACTTGCCTTTCTTCCATATTTTCCCTATCTTTTCACTATTCAACTTACCTTTCTTCCATATTTCCATATTTGTTCACTATTCAACTTACTTTTCTTCCATATTGTCCATATCTTTTCATTATTCAACTTACTCTTCTTCCATATTTTCCCTGTCCTTTAACTATTCAACTTACTTTCCTTCCATATTTTCCCTATCTTTTCACTATTCAACTTACTTTTCTTCCATATTTCCATATTTTGTCACTATTCAACTTACTTTTCTTCCATATTTTCCACATCTTTTCACTATTCAATTGACTTTTATTCCATATTTTCAATATCTTTTCACTATTCAACTTACTTTTCTTCCATATTTTCCACATCTTTTCACTATTCAACTTGCCTTTTTTCCATATTTTCCCTATCTTCACTATTCAACTTATTTCACTTCCATATTTTCCATATCTTTTCACAATTCAACTTACTTTTCTTCCATATTTTCCCTATTTTTTCACTATTCAACTTGCCTTTCTCCCATATTTCCCCTATCTTTTCACTATTCAACTTACTTTTCTTTCATATTTCCATATTTTTTCACTATTCAACTTATAATTCTTCCATATATTTTCACTATTCAACTTACATTTCTTCCATATTTTAACTATCTTTTCACTATTCAACTTATTTTACTTCCAAATTCTCCATATCTTTTCACTATTCAACTTACTTTTCTTCCATATTTTCCATGTCTTTTCACTATTCAACTTGCTTTTCTTCAATATTTTCCCTATCTTTTCACTATTCAACTTGCCTTTCATTCATATTTCCCCTATCTTTTCACTATTCAACTTACTTTTCTTTCATATTTCCATATTTTTTCACTATTCAACTTACTTTTCTTCCATATCTTTTCACTATTCAACTTACATTTCTTCCATATTTTATCTATCTTTTCACTATTCAACTTATTTTACTTCCATATTTTCCATATCTTTTCACTATTCAACTTACTTTTCTTCCATATTTTCCATATCTTTTCACTATTCAACTTGCTTTTCTTCAATATTTCCCTATCTTTTCACTATTCAACTTACTTTTCTTCCATATTTTCCACATCTTTTCACTATTCAACTGACTTTTCTTCCATATTTTCCATGTCTTTTCACTGTTCAACTTGCTTTTCTTCAATATTTTCCATGTCTTTTCACTATTCAACTTGCTTTTCTTCAATATTTTCCCTATCTTTTCACTATTCAACTTGCCTTTCTTTCATATTTCCCCTATCTTTTCACTATTCAACTTACTTTTCTTTCATATTTCCATATCTTTTCACTATTCAACTTATTTTACTTCCAAATTCTCCATATCTTTTCACTATTCAACTTACTTTTCTTCCATATTTTCCATGTTTTTTCACTAATCAACTTGCTTTTCTTCAATATTTTCCCTATCTTTTCACTATTCAACTTGCCTTTCTTTCATATTTCCCCTATCTTTTCACTATTCAACTTACTTTTCTTTCATATTTCCATATTTTTTCACTATTCAACTTACTTTTCTTCCATATCTTTTCACTATTCAACTTACATTTCTTCCATATTTTATCTATCTTTTCACTATTCAACTTATTTTACTTCCATATTTTCCATATCTTTTCACTATTCAACTTGCTTTTCTTCAATATTTCCCTATCTTTTCACTATTCAACTTACTTTTCTTCCATATTTTCCACATTTTTTCACTATTCAACTGACTTTTCTTCCATATTTTCCATATCTTTTCACTATTCAACTTACTTTTCTTCCATATTTTCCATATCTTTTCACTATTAAACTTGCCTTTCTTCCATATTTTCTTCAATATTTTCCCTATCTTTTCACTATTCAACTTACTTTTCTTCCATATTTTCCATATCTTTTCACTATTCAACTTAATTTTCTTCCATATGTTTTCACTATTCAACTTACTTTTCTTCCATATTTTCCATATCTTTTGACTATTCAGCTTAATTTTCTTCCATATCTTTACACTATTCAACTTACTTTTCTTCCATATTTTTTCACTATTCAACTTGCCTTTCTTCCATATTTTCTTCAATATTTTCCCCATCTTTTCACTATTCCACTTACGTTTCTTCCATATTTCCCATTTCTGTTTTCATTGTTTCTAATGATTCTTTCAAATATGAATTTTCTTCTCTCAATGTTTGCTTATTTTCCAAGATTAATTCTGCTTTTTCAATTCTGGTAATATAAAAGAATGATTAAAATCCTAACTTCAGATGCCATGACTATGATATTGTGGTGCTTACTCTCAGAACAGTGAAATCTATATAAACATATTAAAGCTCTGTAAAATGAATATATCAAATAGTCATAATGTTAATGTCTAATATTAACATCGGTTACATGTCTTTATGCAGGTGAGAGATGGAAATTGGCATAAGAGGCTGATTCATTAAGGTAATACAGTGACATATGATCACTGACATAGGTTCGTGCCCCAATACACTATTCTAGCTCTTACCAATTGACGGGAGATTCACCAGTCAGTTCGTTACAAAAAACGTATAACAGTCTAGATTTTCTCTACCATTAAATCTGATAGTCACAATATAGCTGAACAATTGCTAAAATTAAAGATAAATAACTAAAACCCAACACAGCCCAACCCAACAAAACCCAACCCAGTCCAGTCCAAACCAGCACAACCCAACCCAACCCAGCCCAGCCCAGTCCAAACCAGCACAACCCAGATGGACAAACATAAAGATAGAGGAATTACCCAGATGGACAAACATAGCGATAAAGGAATTACCCAGATGGACAAACATAAAGATAGAGGAATTACCCAGATGAACAAGCATAAAGATAAAGGAATTATCAAGATGAACAAACATAAGAATAGATAAATTACCCAGATGGACGAACATAAAGATAGAGAAATTACTCAGATGGACAAACATAAAGATAAAGGAACTACCCAGATGTACAAACATAAAGAAAGCTGAATTACCCTGATGAACAAACATAAAGATAGAGGAATTATCCAGATGAACAAACATAAAGATAGAGGAATTATCCAGATGAACAAACATAAAGATAGATAAATTACCCAGATGGACAAACATAAAGAAAGAGGAATTACCCAGATGGACAAACATAAAGATAGAGGAATTACCCAGATGAACAAACATAAAAATAGAGGAATTATCCAGATGAACAAACATAAAGAAAGAGGAATTAACCAGATGGACAAACATAAGATAGAGGAGTTACCCAGATGGACAAACATAAAGATAGAGGAATTATCGAGATGAACAAACATAAAGATAGAGGAATTATCGAGATGAACAAACATAAAGATAGAGGAATTTTCGAGATGAACAAACATAAAGATAGATAAATTACCCAGATGGACAAACATAAAGATAGAGGAATTATCCAGATGGACAAACATAAAGATAGATAAATTACCCAGATGGAAAAACATAAAGAAAGAGGAATTATCCAGAAGAACAAACATAAAGATAGAGGAATTATCGAGATGAACAAACATAAAGATAGAGGAATTATCGAGATGAACAAACATAAAAATAGATAAAATACCCAGATGGACGAACATAAACATAGAGGAATTATCCAGATGAACAAACATAAAGATAAATAAATTACCCAGATGGACAAACATAAAGATAGAGGAATTATCCAGATGGACAAACATAAAGATAGATAAATTACCCAGATGGACAAACATAAAGATAGAGGAATTATCCAGATGGACAAATATAAAGATAGAGAAATTATCCAGATGGAAAAATATAAAGAAAGAGTAATTACCCAGATGAACAAACATAAAGATAGATACATTACCCAGATGGACGAACATAAAGATAGAGGAATTATCCAGATGAACAAACATAAAGATAGATAAATAACCCAGATGGACAAACATAAAGATAGAGGAATTATCCAGATGGACAAACATAAAGATAGATAAATTACCCAGATGGACAAACATAAAGATAGAGGAATTATCCAGATGGACAAATATAAAGATAGAGAAATTACCCAGATGGAAAAATATAAAGAAAGAGTAATTACCCAGATGAACAAACATAAAGATAGATAAATTACCCAGATAGACGAACATAAAGATAGAGGAATTATCCAGATGAACAAACATAAAGATAGATAATTTACCCAGATGGACAAACATAAAGATAGATAAATTACCCAGATGGACGAACATAAAGATAGATAAATTACACAGATGGACAAACATAAAGATAGAGGAATTACACAGATGAACAAACATAAAGATAGAGGAATTACCCAGATGACAAACATAAAGATAGAGGAATTACCCAATTGGACAAACATAAAGACAGAGGAATTACCCAGATGGACATACATAAAGATAGAGGATTTACCCAGATGGACAATCATAAAGATAGAGAAATTACCCAGATGAACAAACAAAAAGATAGAGGAATTACCCAGATGACAAACATAAAGATAGAGGAATTACCCAGATGAACATAGTGGTAAAGGAATTACCCAGATGACAAACATAGATGCATGTAAAGGAATTACCCAGATGGATAAAACATAAAGATAGAGGAATTACCCAGATGGACAAACATAAAGATAGAGGAATTACCCAGATGAACATAGTGGTAAAGGAGTTACCCAGATGACAAACATAGATGCATGTAAAGGAATTACCCAGATGGACAAACATAAAGATAGAGGAATTACCCAGATGACAAACATAAAGATAGCGGAATTACCCAGATGGACAAACATAAAGATAGAGGAATTATCCAGATGAACAAACATGAAGATAGAGGAATTACCCAGATGGACAAACATAAAGAAAGAGGAATTACCCAAATGGGCAAACATAAAGATAGAAGAATAATCCAGATGAACAAACATAAAGATAGAGGAATTATCGAGATGAACAAACATAAAGATAGAGGAATTATCGAGATGAACAAACATAAAGATAGATAAATTACCCAGATGGACAAACATAAAGATAAAGGAATTCTCCAGATGGACAAACATAAAGATAGAGAAATTACCCAGATGGAAAAACATAAAGAAAGAGGAATTACCCAGATGAACAAACATAAAGATAGATAAATTACCCAGATGGACAAACATAAAGATAGGGGAATTATCCAGATGGACAAACATAAAGATAGAGAAATTACTCAGATGGAAAAACATAAAGAAAGAGTAATTACCCAGATGAACAAACATAAAGATAGGTAAATTACCCAGATGAACGAACATAAAGATAGAGGAATTATCCAGATGAACAAACATAAAGATATATAAATTACCCAGATGGACAAACATAAAGATAGAGAAATTACACAGATGAACAAACATAAAGATAGAGGAATTATCCAGATGACAAACATAAAGATAGAGGAATTACCCAATTGGACAAACATAAAGACAGAGGAATTACCCAGATGGACATACATAAAGATAGAGGATTTACCCAGATGGACAATCATAAAGATAGAGAAATTACCCAGATGAACAAACAAAAAGATAGAGGAATTACCCAGATGACAAACATAAAGATAGAGGAATTACCTAGATGAACATAGTGGTAAAGGAATTACCCAGATGACAAACATAGATGCATGTAAAGGAATTACCCAGATGGATAAAACATAAAGATAGAGGAATTACCCAGATGGACAAACATAAAGATAGAGGAATTACCCAGATGAACATAGTGGTAAAGGAATTACCCAGATGACAAACATAGATGCATGTAAAGGAATTACCCAGATGGATAAAACATAAAGATAGAGGAATTACCCAGATGGACAAACATAAAGATAGAGGAATTATCCAGATGAACAAACATAAAGATAGAGGAATTGCCCAGATGGACAAACATAAAGATAGAAGAATTATCCAGATGAACAAACATAAAGATAGAGGAATTACCCAAATGGGCAAACATAAAGATAGAAGAATTATCCAGATGAACAAACATAAAGATAGAGGAATTATCGAGATGAACAAACATAAAGATAGATAAATTACCCAGATGGACAAACATAAAGATAAAGGAATTATCCAGATGGACAAACATAAAGATAGAGAAATTACCCAGATGGAAAAACATAAAGAAAGAGGAATTACCCAGATGAACAAACATAAAGATAGATAAATTACCCAGATGGACAAACATAAAGATAGGGGAATTATCCAGATGGACAAACATAAAGATAGAGAAATTACTTAGATGGAAAAACATAAAGAAAGAGTAATTACCCAGATGAACAAACATAAAGATAGATAAATTACCCAGATGAACGAACATAAAGATAGAGGAATTATCCAGGTGGACAAACATAAATATTGCAAATTTACCAAGATGGACAAACATAAAGATAGATAAATTACCCAGATGGACGAACATAAAGATAGAGAAATTACCCAGATGGACAAACATAAAGATAGAGGAATTACACAGATGAATAAACTTAAAGATAGAGAAATTACCCAGATGAACAAACATAAAGATAGAGGAATTACCCAATTGGACAAACATAAAGAAAGAGGAATTACCCAGATGGACAAACATAAAGATAGAGGATTTACCCAGATGGACAATCATAAAGATAGAGAAATTACCCAGATGGGCAAACATAAAGATAGAGGAATTACACAGATGAATAAACTTAAAGATAGAGAAATTACCCAGATGAACAAACATAAAGATAGAGGAATTACCCAATTGGACAAACATAAAGAAAGAGGAATTACCCAGATGGACAAACATAAAGATAGAGGATTTACCAGATGGACAATCATAAAGATAGAGAAATTACCCAGATGGCAAACATAAAGATAGAGGAATTACCCAAATGACAGACATAAAGATAGAGGAATTACCCAGATGAACATAGTGGAAAAGGAATTACCCAGATGACAAACATAAAGATAGAGGAATTACCCAGATGGACAAACATAGCGATAAATGAATTACCCAGATGACAAACACAAAGATAGAGGAATTACCCAAATAACTTAGATGTAAAGAAATTACCCAGATGGACAAACATAAAGATAGAGCAATTTCCCAGATTGACAAACATAAAGATAGAGACATTACCCAGAAGAACAAACATGAAATAATAGGAATTACGAGATGGACAAACATAAAGATAGAGGAATTACCCAGATGGACAAGCATAAAGAAAGAGGAATTACCCAGATGGACAAACATAAAGAAA
Organism: Bathymodiolus brooksi; assembly: GCA_963680875.1. Taxonomy (NCBI): domain Eukaryota; kingdom Metazoa; phylum Mollusca; class Bivalvia; order Mytilida; family Modiolidae; genus Bathymodiolus; species Bathymodiolus brooksi. The sequence continues at coordinate 48,800,743 of OY804579.1, forward strand.
GAGGAATTACCCAGATGAACAGACATAAAGATAGAGGAATTATCCAGATGAACAAACATAAAGATAGAGGAATTACCCAATTGGACAAACATAAAGAAAGAGTAATTACCCAGATGGACAAACATAAAGATAGAGGATTTACCCAGATGGACAATCATAAAGATAGAGAAATTACCCAAATGACAAACATAAAGATAGAGGAATTACCCAGATGGACAAACATAGATGTAAAGGAATTACCCATATGGACAAACATAAAGATAGAAGAATTATCGAGATGGACAAACATAAAGATAGAGGAATTACCCAGATGACAAACATAAAGATAGAGGAATTACCCAGATGGACAAACATAAAGAAATAGGAATTACCTGTATGGAAAGCACAACAGTAGAAACATAAATTAATTACCCTTATTGTAATGAAAACAATACAAACATAAAAATAAAGCAATTACCCAGATGGGAAAACAACTGTGCAAACATAAAGATAGAGAAATTACCTGGATGGAAAACACGCCAGAGTACATTGAGAAACCCATCTACCTGCCACAAGTCACTGGCAAACTTTGTAAATGTAAATCAAATACCATACGACAGGCGGCGATAACGTTTCGTTCACTTAATATTTCATATTGTTATTTTATGATACAATCATACAGAAACAAATAGTAAAAAAAGATATTGGTGTAAATCAACATGCCTTACACTTTAAACACAAATCAAAGTAAAGGAATAGTGCTTTTATTGCTTTTTTACATTTGACCGTCACAGAAAAGGTCATACCCTACATACCCCGCAAAACATGAAACAGAAAATCTACAAATGGATATTCATCCGGGACTAGGTGTACTTGCTACTGGAAACTAGAACTAAAGTAAGATAACGGGAACAAAATGTGCACAGACGACGACGACTGCGCCATACCATAATACGACCCCAAAATTTTTGCGGTCGTATAAAAATAATATAAGACCCAAACTTTTACAACAGGAATAACAATAAAACAAAAATGTATGTAGTGACATGAATGATAATCATTTCCTAGGGAAAATGTTATAGTTTATGGTGATATTTTGACAATTAGTAATTATTGGTACTGGAAATTGACACATCGACTTAGAAATGGGTACATTACTACATGTTTCTTGTGCAGGAATATCAAGAGATTTAAGAAAGTCATCTACACCATCATTGTCAGGTAACAGATCATTTAATACGGTCTCTGTCTGCAAACTTGACCGTGCTTGAAGTTCAAATGAGTTGCCAAATGCAGTACCAGAATCATGTTCAATCGTAATATTACTCTGCGAAAGAGACAACAAGTCGATATTAGACGGCAAGGTTGTTGGTTTTAATAAACCGGTGGTAGAATGTGGAATTTTAACCGCTGTGTGCGTGTGCCTTTTTGTGTTTTTTGCATCTAGGTTTTCCATAATCTCATCCATCTCATCTTTATTTAAAGACGCAAAACGTTTCTGGCCGGCAGTGGCCATTTTTGTTTATTTGTCACTCGCCAGCGAGCAGCCGATCAATAAAACGGAAGTAACTTTTGATTGGTTGTTCCTTAAACGTCATGAAAATATTGGAATTTCTTAATCTATTTTTAGTAACCGTGCACAAGGATTTATATAGTCCTAGTATATAAATCCTTGCGTGCAATCCGCAAAAGTCAACCTGCCAAAATACAGAACACCACGTGATGGGCATTGAACAAATCAAATGACCGTAACATTTTCAATTAATAATATAATAAAATATTGCGTACTAAATAATAAAATAAAATATTGTATATTAAATAATAAACTAAAATATTGTGTACTAAATAATAGAATAAAATATTGTGTATTAAATAATAAAATACAATATTGTGTACTAAACAATAAAATAAAATATTGTATACTAAATAATAAAATAAAATATTGTGTATTAAATAATAATATAGGGCTATTGCATGAATATTGAAGAATATTGTCCCGAGCAGTATGTCATATTGCAATATGATATACTGCGAGGGACAATATTCACCAATATTCATGTAATAACCCTTTTATTATATAGTAATAAATATTCTTAGTAACAAATTTTGAAATTTTTGAAATTTACCACAATTTTTTTGAAATTTTTGGAATTTTGAAATTTTTTGAAAATCTTGAAATCTTACGAAATTTTTGAAAGTTTGAAATTTTATGAAAATTTTGAATTTTATTGAAATTTGTGAAATTTTAAAAAATTTTGAAATTTCTGAAAAAAATTTTTTTTATTATTTTTCTATTATTATTTTATAATTTTGAATTTTTTTTTAAAATTTTTTAAATTTATGAAATTTTGAGACAGTGCAATATATATATAGCGTGCAAATACAAGGATATATTGCACGATTCTTTTCCATTGAAATTAATAGGAAAATATTTATTACTATTATACAATTATAGTCTTTTGTTGAGGTCAATACGAGTTTTTATGGACCATAAAAACGATGTTCACCGAAGCCTTTAGTCCGAGGTGAATATTGATTTCTAAGGTCCATAAAAACTCGTATTGACCGATACAAAAGACTGTAATTGTTTTATTACATTAAAATGAAATTAAAATGAAAAGTGAAAGTGAAACCAAGTCAATATGAAATTAGTCACTTCATTATGACGTCAAACATAATGCAATGGAAAACGAAAGTGAAACCAAGTCAATACGAGTTTTAATCAAACAATATCAAATTTTACGGAATGTCAGGTGACAGCATGATAGCCAATAAAATTGTTTAAATAAAATCATTTTGTAATAAATAATAAAATAAAATATTGTGTACTAAATAATAAAATAAAATATTGTGTATTAAATAATAAAATAGAATATTGTGTACTAAATAATAAGATAAAATATTGTGTACTAAATAATAAAATAAAATATTGTGTATTAAATAATAAAATAAAATATTGTGTATTAAATAATAAAATAGAATATTGTGTACTAAATAATAAGATAAAATATTGTGTACTAAATAATAAAATTAAAAAATTGTGTCCTAAATAATAAAATAAAATAGTGTGTACTAAATAATATGACGACATGTGTCAATAATTCAGAGACTGGTCGATGATTCAGAGACTCATGTGAACCTGGCTTGCACGTCTGATAATAATGTTACTATATATCATATGAACGGAGCGTCAACGATTGCTGCTTAATGCCAAGTGAGCAATATGTTCAAGATTAACTAGCGTTCTTTTTAATAACGATGTTCTATCGGTTATATTTGAGGGTTGGCATTTTACTCATATATGGAAAGCACGTGCATGATCATACCATTTCACTAAGAGGGGAGGTGTGGTCAAATAAAACTAGTAAGACCCCACCACTTTTTATTGAAGTGACTGTGCCAAGCCTGGAGAGGGAACCATCATGTATTTGTGTGTTAGGGGGGATTAGTTGTAACATTGTGGTGTTTATTTGTCATTTTATGCTAAATTTACACTGGCAACCACTTTAAATGTTATATATATATATATATATATTACTTCCTGTGTCTGGTCTGATCATCTTCAAAATTCAATGTTACTTCCACGTCATCACAGAACTGAAAATAGTGTCGTAAATTAACAATTGATGACTACTTGAACAACATTTTCAATTTAAACAATTCCTATAATTCCATCACATTCTACACCAATATATCTCAGTAACTCTGCTGAGAAAGTTTAGACACTTTTTTCAATATTAACAATTAAGGATACATGTTTCATACAGTCTTACTAATCAGGGGCGTAGATGCACATGCCTCTTTCCCCAACACGTTCAAAAGTGGAGGGTAAAACTATGTTTTTGATATCCCACATTTTGTAGTCCTATTGCAAATCTCCCCCCTCCCACTTTCATGTCTCCTCAATAAGCTTGACACTCCTATGCTTCTGCTAATAGTTTCTAGGAGGACACTGAAATATATATACATTATGTATTTTTTTTAGGAAAGCAGCAGTCATCCGTCTATTTTTTTTTATTAGATTTCTGATGATGATCGTGTAATATAAACAACAGTGCACTTCTCTCTATTGTAAATAAAATTTATCCCGAGAATTCAAGCATTATGAAATATTGTTGAAAGTGGCGTTATACACCATCAAACAAACAAACAATCAAGTCGATTAAACTTGCACATAAATCACATAAAGTTTAATAGCTAATAGTATTTAGTTTTATACATGTAATTAATTCGGCTTGCGGCTATTTATAGAAATGATGTTACTATTTTTATGACAACCTCCATCAACCCCCATGTCTGATATTTTTTTTTTCCAAAACAAGCTTAAACCGTCTATGCATGTGGTAGATGATGTGTTATACTCCCGGGCAAACCTGAGACTATTAAATTGTTATTTGCTATTTTCCGTCAAGCATACAGGATTAAAGAGTAGTAAAGGAAACTGGCCACACCTGAAGTCAATATGTTTCCAAGTGGGGCTATATGTCTCCCTGTAGACTGCTGTTTCAATTAGCTTAGCATTATAGCAACCACATTTAGGTTTTTGGTCTCATACAAAACATCAACCTCATATCAAAACGTACATCGTTCTCGGCATGACATAACTGACAATTTGTTAACTTGATATCATACTAACTATACACCAGACACTCGCTCAGTTTTAATCAATCTGATGAATTTCACATAAACATCCTCAAATTCAATTGATTAGATAGATCCTACATTGGATGGCTTATTTGTTTTAACAATTAATTCAAGTCTTAATATTATATAATTCTAAAAATTGTAATACTCTGGTATTCTATCAGATAATAATAGATTATTATATGTCATTTCAACCCGAGACACCCATATTAGCACGGTGCCTGTCAAATAGTCCAATAATCCGAAGTTCCGATAGTCCGGAAATGCAGTAATAATAAACTTAGAAGGTAGTAAAAACTATTGCCTTTTTATCTACAAATTGATTACTGTTAAGCATAGTGTCATTAAATAACAAAAGATACATACTTCTGACCCTGGTGTAGTACGAAAATGTTGTCTTCTATCTGGACTGGCTGGATGAGGTCTTGGTGATCCGTGTTTTGGCTTGTGTAGATGTGCGTTTTCATCCAAGACCTTTTAATTTAAGAAAAGCAAAGGCTAATATCAATTGCTATCGTATTGATTACCTGGTAATGGCCTACAGTATACTCATATTTATATCAAACGGAAAATAAACGTTCCTCTCCAGTATAATTAAGGGGCACTGGTTGCCATCATCATGTAGTAGTTGGATTAACCTTTACGTATGCATGCTTTCTACTACTAGTATACCACACAACAGGTATATAGGTTGCTCCACTCGGACACAATATCCTTACTGTCAGCCTGTCAGCCAGCCAGCCTGTCTTATTCCTGAATGTTGCGTGATTGGTGGATAAGCATCAAATACCATTTGTATAGTCTTTCTTTAATCCTGACCAACGTGATCTTCTTCACTCTAGTTTAACATTATCAATACTAATTTACCGAGGATAAAGAAGAATCATTATACTTTTGTAAAAAAAAACACAAAAAAATAAAAAAACCAACAACATTGAAGATTGAAATGAAACTGTATAGTAATATATTTAGATAACATAGAGAATGTAAAGTATTAATGTTACCAAATTAACACATTGTTGGGATTGATGAACAAGCATAGTAAACCTGTTGCTGCTGCTATAAGTTTACTAATTGATTAACAAAATGTTTTGTTTTTAAACTACTGTTTAGTAAGTAATGAACAAAAACATCGTCATATCTACATGTATTTATAGAAATAAAATTGTGAGTCGATGAACAACAATTTTAAAGCAAAACAACATCTGCTTACCTTTCCGGAACATCTGAGTTCACCCCGGTTTTTAGTGGGGTTCGTGTTACTCGATCTTTAGTTTCATGTGTATATTTTGTAGATCGTTGTTTGTCCTTTTATCATATTTCTTTTGCCCATTGTGTTGTGTGATGTGTCCTTCTTTGATTTACGGATTCTGATTACCTCTTTGGTATCTTCAAATTCTTCTTAAGTTAACATGTAGCCATTAGAGTAGGAACAAAAATGAAAATAATTGTATTATAATTTAAAAATAACAAAATATTGTATCTTACCCCGTGCTCAAGAAAAAACTTAAAACTATCTGCAGCAAGTTTGCTAATACCATCTACTACAGTAAATGGGATATCTTGCTCTTTAGCATTCTCTATTGCCCTATGCAATTTCCAAACCAATGTTGATATCCTATTATTATTAGCCGTTTGTAATGCCTTGGTACCCTTGTCAGACATTTTCTGAAAATAAATATATAAAACATACACTACCATAAAAAGTGCATTGGTTCTATAAACTGTCCGATGAACTGCGTGAATTTCTAAAATGGAGTGTTCGCCTGTTTTTTGTTTTATTTATCACTTCTGTATATTTTTTATAAATTTATTTATTATTAATTATTTCATAAATTATCTAATATGGAATTTTCGCAATATCCATGACATTTGGTTTTCTAATCTTTTGATTATGGGCGTACCTAATGAAGGTTAATCCAGAAACGCGCTGTTCGCGATAAATTAGATATCTACGGTTTTTTTTATTCATGTCACTGAGTCAATACCTCTGTTGACAGACTATTATTACCCGATGATATCACCCGCCCAGTAGTCAGTGCCTGGACACTAAAATGGTTTATTAGATATATTTATTTTTGAAATTTACAGATCCTCAATAATGTAATTGATTAAAACTAATATTCTCCTCCCTCAGGCAATACCGTAAATCGGGAAATTTTGGTCATGGTTTTATGTTGGCCTATTTTGGCCCCTAAATACGAAGTGCCAAAATTAAACACACCAAAATATGTCACACTCCAAAAATTAACCGCCAAAATTGAACACTGCCTTAATATCTTTTTATATTTATATTCCCTAATCTGTACCTTTTTGTCTTACTTCTTTCCTAAGTAAAACTTTGTCAATTACGTCATACATGTATATACACACACAAGTCAAACTTAAAAGTGATCACGATGTGAAAAATCAATAAACACGTAATTAGTGTGTTATCGGTTTTATTATTATGTATAATTGTTGTGTAAACAAATACATGTACTGACCGTTAAAAGACTGTTTACCTGTAAAAGCGATGATTAATACCAGTGCAAAATTATTATTTTGTTGTTTTTATATTAAATGCATTTTACTTTATGCTGTTTAAATATTTAAAGTCCTAGTTTTAATAAATATCACAATTTATCCAAAATCGATTTGGTTTTCAGTACGACATCAAAATATCCGGTAAGTAACAGCTGGTTGAAATGAGAACGCTTCCATTTACTTTCTGAATTAACTTACAAAAAAATTAAACACATGGGAACCAAAAGTGGCCAAAATTAAACACACTAGAAACGAAAATGGCAAAAATTTCACACACCAAATTAAAACAACCGTCTTTTGGAGAAAAAAAGGCCAAAATTAACCTACATCAAAATTTCCCGATTTACGGTAGTGATACTAGACGATTTTGGCTATCATGTTTATGTCCTTTTGATCACTTGCTCCCAGGGGCTACTAAATTATTTGGCTTTCCAATCTTTTGATTATGAGCGTTCCCGAAGATTTTTGTTTTTGTTTCGTTGTGTTATTTTAATTTTAGTTTTGTTTCACTACTTTTCGTTTCGTCTCGTTTCCGTTTCGGAAATTTCTTACTGAGTTGTTTCCTTTCAAGAAATTGTTATTTTCTGAAAAAAATCATTGTCTGTTGTTTCATATATACATATAGACATATATCATTTACAGAAAATACATTAGTAAAAAAAAAATACAACAAGACAAGACACGAAATTTAAAGGTATAAACTGCGCAGAGTCACATAGTCAACTTAATACGTTAATATATACATGTTATAGTGAAAATTTTACCTTATATCTTCAATTCAGCATAGAATGTGTCCAAAATGAACAACTAATATTATCTACAATCCAGCTGCAATTCATTTTTCATTTTGTTATGTAATCCGTTATCAAGGAAGTACATAGTTATTTGATTTTAAACTGAGTCAAGTGCTTAAAAATAAAAGATTATATGTTAGTATTGTAATGTGTGAATTAAGAAATAATTCTTGGATGCCGGCTCTATGCTTATTTTAACATGGGTAGGCATTATATTTGTCATTATTTTACACCGATTGTAACATGGGGAGGCATTATATTTATCATTATTTTACACCGAGTGACGCGTAAAATAATGAAAAATATAATGCCTACCCATGTTAAAATAAGCATAGAGCCCGGCATCCGAGAATTATTTCGATTCTAACAGGGTATTTACGGTAATTTTATGCATTCAAGCGTACCTAGACAGAGGTTATTTTGGGCGCTGTTCCAATTACCTCCCGCTATTATTTACAAGAATATATAACGCTACAGAAACTTTATAGAAATTGATAACGATCAAAAATTAGCTTCATCTGATTTCTTTTGTATATTTATTAATTTTATTCTTTTAATTTAACATACATAAAATACAAATAGGCAAAATACGCTGTCGATTAGATATGCCTTCTGCGCATGTACAAGGGTGTTCTGTGCTATTTAGAGCCCTCTATTGTTTTCAAAGCGAAAGTAGCACGCCATGTTAGAATGTTCGATCTACCAATTATTATTTTTTTATCAAATTATGGAATCATGAATCTTAATCCAGCAAGTCTGCTAGTGCTTAGGTGTTGTATATTTTATTCTTCTCGCTCAAGCAGTGAACACTATATTTTTGAATTAGTATCTCGCGGTGGAGAAGGGTCTTATTTTGACCCATGGGATTCCGCCGAGGGGGGAGCATTTCTCTTCCTGGTATCCACGGAGATGTTATTAAAAATATCTTTCAAGTGTCGACACTTCTGAACCTATTAGATCTTTAGAACTATTTTTGCTAAGGTAATGATAAACCAACTGTACTTTAAATATATTTTTATTGCCGAGACACATGTTATATTCCCAAATATTATGCCTACACTTTGATGATACTTCCTATGTATCTGGTTTCTCACGAAGACTATTAATTTTTTTGCATGTTTATTAATACATTGGTATTGACTATTTGTTAATCTATTAAGCGAATGCATTTGTGATTTTGTATTCACTGAATAACTGCAACCAACGTTAACGAATTCTGCCATCTTAGCTTATGTTAGTAGTCACTGCCAGCTAACAACGAGCATTTATTGACCAACCAAACGCAAAGTACAAGATTGTGTTGCCGTGTTTTTTGTGATGTTTATTGTCTTTGCTTTGAAGCGAATTTGTGCTTTCACTCAGTATATTAAACTATGTTAATGTATGCTTCAACCTAATTTATTATGCATTTCAAGATATTAGATAATACCTTATACTTGATCTTAAGCAGAAATTCCTGCAAATTGTCTCAGATTTGTAAAACTATGCTTTATCGATATTCAAGTTATGTTATTTCTTACGACACACGACTGTAATTTTCCTCAAAACTCAATAACTATAGATTTATTTCTTGATAACTTTGTTCATCGTTTTCATGTAAGTGGAATGTTAAAATGTATGGTACTTTTACAATCAATCAGTATCCTAAAACATGAAATCCAAATTGAGAATTTGATTGGTTTTATGGTTTGGTTTATGGTGTTTAACGCCACTTTCAACAATATTTCAGTTATATCGCGGCGGTCAAAGGTCTCCAACTCAACTGTTCTCATTCTCCGGGTTTTAAGTGAGGGTAACTTCGAATTTTGGGGTAGTGTTTCGTATGAGCTGATATATATTAATTATAATTAATTGTGGTTTGTAAATATTGTAAATGTACTTGCAGGAGCGGTCAATCATCTTGAACACTAGTTATTTGTTTATTTGAAAATGTTATCCAACTCCTTAGTATTTTCATTTAGGAAAACAGGAACACTTTAGTTTTATGTGCAGTTCTGGTAAAGGGGCAATTGTGGTCGACCCTTTAGCACGTTTTTACCACCAAACTTTGTCTCGTGAGATCAGTTTGAGTAAATATGTTTTGACAATATAATAATAACGGCCACAACTGTTGGTCTAAGAAGACTTAGAAGATATGAAAGGGGTAATTATAATTCCTAAATCGAAGAAGGACAGACAAAACAATGGCAAAAGAAAACGGACAAAGAACAAACAAAGATCTACAAAACATTGTATTTAAAACTACAGATCGAGTAGCACGAACCCCAATTAACACTGGTTCTTGCTCCAATTACTATCATATGTTGTTTAGTTGTAATACTTATTAAAAAAACGAGATAAGGAGAACTCACTGCACCGAGTAAAGGAATAAAAACAAGAGTGGAATACAGGAATCTTGAATTAGTATAAGCATTTTGATTGTTATACTGAAATTCTAGCTTGATAGGCTTAAAACAGAGAATACAGGTTAGTCAGTCTAATTGACGGAGCATGACAGTATATAAGTGCTTTATGTATCTCTAAGGTGAACATTTGAACTTGAAGATGACACGTTATGCCCATGACAACTGTAGACATGGGTTATCATTGTTTGAAGATATACCATTTACAAATTAATTTGGCATATTGCCAACATAAAACTTCCGATAAGACGATTATGAACAAATCTGATTAATAACACATAATGTAGTACTGTAGCCTTATCTGTTCAGATGTAAATATCAAAACTCTTGTCACAACTGCCTCTATTATATGTATATAAGAAAATACACAACGATAAGTTAACAGAGACTATTCAGAATTATTTGTTATTTGATATGAAGAGTTTGAAGATACCAAAGGGAGGTAATCAGAATCCGTAAATCGAAGAAGAACAGATAACACAATGACCAAAAGAAAAAGGACAAAAGGGTAAGCCAAAATCTACAAAGCATTACACAAAATACTAAAGATCAACAACACGAACCCCACTAGCAACTGGCGGTGAACTCAGGTGCTCCGGAATCGTAAGCAGTTCCTGCTCCACTTGTGTTTTAAAAAGAAATAAAACGATGTTCGGTTCGCCTTTACCTTCAATTGTTTTATTTTCTTTGTCTTGTGTGTCATATGTTTCCAGTTTCTCTGGATTGTCAATTTTTGATAGCCCCTTCGGTGTTCTCTAACCTTTATATCATCCACAATAAACTTTTGACAGGATGTTTGAAATTAATAGTGCATTAAAATGTGCAGATATATAATATGGTTAACTATTAGACTGAATAAATGTTGGACAGAAGTTTCAATAATTCAATAACATGAGTGGTTCCGCTAGTGGAGCAGGAACTGCTTTCCCTTCCGGAGCACTTGCATTCACGCCGGTTTGTAATAGGGTTCGTGTTGCTGGATCGTTAATTTTCTGTATAATGTTTTGTAGATCGTTGTTTGTCCTTTTGTCCCTTTTCATTTTGTAATTGTGTTGTCTGTCCTTCGATTTACGGATTTTGATTACCCCTTTGGTATCTCCAAACTCTTCTTTCTATATATTTGTGTGAGGTTGACTGAGTAGTAAATTGAGCAAAGTATAGAAATGTTTGAAGAATTCATGTAAAAGAAGAATATTGCATCCTGATGTGATAGTTGGTACAGACTTGAAAAATATTGAATACGAAATAAATCTTATACAATTGTATGGCATGCATAATCTTTCATAGAGATCGATATGAGATTTTATGGACCTGACAATTCAATATTAAACAAAAGTGGAGGTCCACATAAGTTTATGCTGTCAGATTAAAAAGATAAGGCCTTAGGTTAAAAGTTTATACTATCCAATTCTAAAGAATGTAATTATTGATATTGCATAATAAGTTAATGAGGGTGAATAGGAATCAACATGTGTTTAAATCAACTAAAAAAAGACTGTCAGTAAAAATGTTACATATATAAAAGTGACGAGTCAATAAAAAAAAAAGCTTTAACAGTGATAGTCAACAATTCTACCAATATCAACAAAACAAGCATTCACATGTCATCTTAACTCACAAGATCTACTGTCGTGGCAGTGGTCGCATGGTAGTTGGATTTACAACTACCTATGCAATCGGTGTCTATCACCACTAATGTTATGAGTTCGAATCTCGATCAGGGCGAGGTGTACAACATTATGTAATAAAGTTTGTCAATGACTTTCGACAGGTCGGTGATTTTCTCCGGGTCCTCCGGTTTCCTCCATCAATAAAACTGACTGCCACAGTATAAATGAAATATTGTTGAAAGTGCCGTTAAACACCATCAAACAAATAAACAAACACAAGATATAAACCAATCGATGTATGCATCCATGTATCATTATGAAATAACTAAAGACATTAAAAATGGATATCAAAACACCAATATAAAGAAAAAGTAAGTTTAAAGAAGAGTTTGAAGATACCAAAGGGGTAATCAGAATCTGTATATCGAAGAAGAACAGACAACACAATGACCAAAAGAAAAAGTACAAAAGGACAAACAACGATCTACAAAACTAAAGATCGAATAACACGAACCTCACTAAAAACCTGGCGACCGTTTCACTAAAGGTCGTAAGTCGTAAACGTAGACGTAAGTGTACTCTTAAGAGTTACGACCGTTTCACTAATAGTTAGGATTTACGACTTACGATAACAAGTTATCGCAAAGTTAATAGTGGTGGTAGGTACTCATAAGTCGTAAATCGTAAGCCTATTTTTGAAGAGAAGAATTGCTATCTGTATTTTTTTAATATGAACATTAATCAAATGAAGCGAGCAATACATATTAGATACACTCAATAATTTGTATATTTCGAGAGCCATAACAAATCACTAATACAGCTATGTACACATTATTGTTTGTTTCAGTGTACTTTCTATCAGTTCCGCATTTACAATATCAACATATTTTATTAACGAGGGTACTGAGAAGAAATTCAAAGAAATGAACGATATCGGGTACATGTTCAAACAATGACTCAAAAATAAAGTTAAGCACAAACAGAGGGCGCATTACATTTGCGTGGATTTGGGGATTAACAGGTATTACATTTGCACGGAGAAAGGGCATTACAATTGCCCGTAAAATATACCTGAGAGTTTTTAGGTTTTTTTTTTTACATTTACGCGGATTGCCTGTTATCTAAAATATATTTAATTTATTCATAACATTTTCTGCATTTTGCAGCATGACTGACGATGCGATATCATATGGATTATTCACCACGTTCGTCAGTCTTTAAAATGAAAACCAAACATATAAGAATAACATACACATAATTAAAAAAAAGATTAATTTGTAACATATATGTATAAAAAAAACCAAAAAAAACCCAATAATTTTGAAGGCAACAGATATTTCTGCAGTCCAAATGTTAAAATTCATTGGTAGTTTTTATTGATTATATAAAGCGTTAAAACACTCATAAATATAAATCAACAGTACATGTTAAGGTTTAATATTGTAAGATGCGAATTTTTGCTGTTTTATGTGTTGATAAAACATATTATTTTATATGTGTGAATACAGTGATGCAATAAAACTACCCAAATCCTACTCACCCCCCCCCCTCCCCCCCCCCCCCCCCCACCTTGATGGGCAGGGGTTACAGATTAAGTCATTTCTGGCTGGAAAAAGAGGTAAATATAGAGGTAAAAAAGAAGTTGCAGCAACAGTGCTTATAAAAACCATAAAATATTATGAAAATACGAAATATATTGTAAAGAAAGGTAAACAAAAATCCGCACAATTGTCATGTGTTTAAATTCTTCACGTAAATGTAAGATTTTCGCACAATTGGAATGCACCGCAAACGGATTATCGGGGCAGAATGTGAATGTATTGCCAAATCAATGGTCACATTTTTGAAATTTCCCCTTACATATAGCATGAAATTCATTAAAATATATTCTATAAAATAAATTTCTTCTCAAATTTCGGTAAAATTTTACACTTAACAATTTTTTTCTAACAGCTTTGGTTTATTAATTTCAAAAATCACTTTAGAATTTTAATTAAAAATGTATTTTAACACATTTAAAATGTGATTATTAATGTAATCAGCTTCTGAGCTGTTGGGTATATATACAATGTATGATACAATATATCTTTTTACCTCCATTATAGGAGATGTTACTTGTCGCAATTCGTAAGTCGTAACTCTTAAGCTTAGGACTAGTTTAGTGAAACGCACGTATACATGCACGTAAGGAAATCTTAAGAGTGATTTTAGACTTACGATTTACGATCACTTTAGTGAAACGGTCGCCTGATCCTTAAGAGCAAACTTGAATATTTACTGGTTGTCATGGCATTATTTGTATTCAGTAATGTAATCGAATACATTTTAAAAGAGTATATGCAATTTAATCAATTACATTTGGAAATTGATGAAATTGTAATCTATCATGAAAATTGAAAAATAATTGACATGTAATCAATTGCATTTCAAAGTAATTGACACCATGTCTGTTTATTTCTTTTTACATGGATGTTTTCTTTCCTCTATCACTGCCAAGACTTTTGTCAGACGTGCCTGTTTATATGAATAACACAGCGGGTGTCTTATAACAAACAGGAATTGCTTACCCTTCGCGAGCACCTGAGTTTTGTAGTTTATTTGTGTTGTACTATTATGTGTCTTACGTTCTGCATTCCGTGTTATGATGTATGTTACGGTTTCCACATGGACACGATGTTCGGTTCGTCTTTGCCTTCAGTTGTTTGTAGGAGGGATCATGTATTGTTTACGTTGTTTGTGCTTGCTTGCATGTGATGGTGTCCGGCTCGCGTTATGTTGTGCATATGCTTTGTTTTTCTTTGTCTTGTGTACCCTGTGTTGCCAGTTTATCTGGATTGCCCATTTTTGATTTCCCTTCGGTGTTCTCTGACGTTTATTTTTTTTTATTTTGGTTACTTATACAGTCAACCAAGTTCACCATGGCAACATTGTTTGTCTGTGGATTGAAATAAACAATATATGTCCATCGTATATAGAGAAAGCCTTACTTCATCTGAATGCTCAAATGGCATGACATATTCATTCATGTACACCCATATCATTAACTGATGACCTGACGGGGATTTCATAAGGCTGAACAAAGGAAAGATAACTACATTAAAATATTCACTGAGGAAAAAATGAAATATGTGTCTTCTAATTTTATTATAATCACTAAAAACATAATCAAAAATCACTATTAAGAAGAGTTTGAAGATATAAAAGGGGCAATCAGAATCCGTATATCGAAGAAGAACAGACAGCACAATGGGTAAAAGAAAAAGTACAATAGGACAAACAACGATCTACAAAACATACACATAAAACTAAAGATCACTAGTATATGATTTATGCAAATTGGCATTCAGTATGAAGTAAAACAAATAAAATATACTATACACAGAATGGTGATAATTTTAGTAAGTTTCACCAGTTTCAAGATGCCAATAGCTTTTATGAGCTAGGACTGTAAATTGCATTAATGTTCAAATAAATATTTTCCAAAATAAAAATGATTCTAGATGGATGATAAGAAATGTTATCAAATACAATGCCAATAAACTTTCAATACCTCCAGGCTATCAGGGGCCGTCGTGGCCGTGATCGTATGGTACAACTACCTATGCAGTCATTGTCTATCACCACTGATGTTGTGAGTTCGCATCTCGATCAGGGCGAGGTGTACAACATTATGTGATAAAGTTTGTCAGTGACTTGTGACAGGTCAGTGGTTTTCACCGGATCCTCCGGTTTCCTCCACCAATAAAACTGACCGCCACGATATAACTGAAATATTGTTGAAAGTGGCATTAAACACCATCAAAGAAACAACCAATCATTAATCGTTAAATATTTTTTCTGATATTGTGGGATTTGACACTGAAATGAGGCAGGTACCAGAAAAATATAAAAAAAAGAGGTGAATGACTTGATTTGGAAATGTATTTGGGACAATAAACCAAATTAAATAGAAAGAAACATACAGTGCTTATATATAAATGAAGGAGGGATGGGATGTTTATATATAAATGAAGGAGGGATGGGATGTTTATATATAAATGAAGGAGGGATGGGATGTTTATATATACATGAAGGAGGGATGGGATGTTTATATATAAATGAAGGAGGGATGGGATGTTTATATATAAATGAAGGAGGGATGGGATGTTTATATATAAATGAAGGAGGGATGGGATGTTTATATATAAATGAAGGAGGGATGGGATGTTTATATATAAATGAAGGAGGGATGGGATGTTTATATATAAATGAAGGAGGGATGGGATGTTTATATATAAATGAAGGAGGGATGGGATGTTTATATATAAATGAAGGAGGGATGGGATGTTTATATAAAAATGAAGGAGGGATGGGATGTTTATATATAAATGAAGGAGGGATGGGATGTTTATATATAAATGAAGGAGGGATGGGATGTTTATATATAAATGAAGGATGGATGGGATATTTATATATAAATGAAGGAGGGATGGGATGTTTATATATAAATGAAGGAGGGATGGGATGTTTATATATAAATGAAGGAGGGATGGGATGTTTATATATAAATGAAGGAGGGATGGGATGTTTATATATAAATGAAGGAGGGATGGGATGTTTATATATAAATGAAGGAGGGATGGGATGTTTATATATAAATGAAGGAGGGATGGGATGTTTTATTTACAATGAAGGAGGGATGGGATGTTTATGTATAAATGAAGGAGGGATGGGATGTTTATATATAAATGAAGGAGGGATGGGATGTTTATATATAAATGAAGGAGGGATGGGATGTTTTATATATAAATGAAGGAGGGATGGGATGTTTATATATAAATGAAGGAGGGATGGGATGTTTATATATAAATGCAGGAGGGATGGGATGTTTATATATAAATGAAGGAGGGATGGGATGTTTATATATAAATGAAGGAGGGATGGGATGTTTATATATAAATGAAGGAGGGATGGGATGTTTATATATACATGAAGGAGGGATGGGATGTTTATATATAAATGAAGGAGGGATGGGATGTTTATATATAAATGAAGGAGGGATGGGATGTTTATATATAAATGAAGGAGGGATGGGATGTTTATATATAAATGAAGGAGGGATGGGATGTTTATATATAAATGAAGGAGGGATGGGATGTTTATATATAAATGAAGGAGGGATGGGATGTTAATATATAAATGAAGGAGGGATGGGATGTTTATATATAAATGAAGGAGGGATGGGATGTTTATATATAAATGAAGGAGGGATGGGATGTTTATATATAAATGAAGGAGGGATGGGATGTTTATATATAAATGAAGGAGGGATGGGATGTTCTATATATAAATGAAGGAGGGATGGGATGTTTATATATTAATGAAGGAGGGATGGGATGTTTATATATAAATGAAGGAGGGATGGGATGTTTATATATAAATGAAGGAGGGATGGGATGTTTATATATAAATGAAGGAGGGATGGGATGTTTATATATAAATGAAGGAGGGATGGGATGTTTATATATAAATGAAGGAGGGATGGGATGTTTATATATAAATGAAGGAGGGATGGGATGTTTATATATAAATGAAGGAGGGATGGGATGTTTTATATATAAATGAAGGAGGGATGGGATGTTTATTTATAAATGAAGGAGGGATGGGATGTTTATATATAAATGTAGGAGGGATGGGATGTTTATATATAAATGAAGGAGGGATGGGATGTTTATATATAAATGAAGGAGGGATGGGATGTTTATATATAAATGAAGGAAGGATGGGATGTTTATATATAAATGTAGGAGGGATGGGATGTTTATATATAAATGAAGGAGGGATGGGATGTTTATATATAAATGAAGGAGGGATGGGATGTTTATATATAAATGAAGGAGGGATGGGATGTTTATATATAAATGTAGGAGGGATGGGATGTTTATATATAAATGAAGGAGGGATGGGATGTTTATATATAAATGAAGGAGGGATGGGATGTTTATATATAAATGAAGGAGGGATGGGATGTTTATATATAAATGAAGGAGGGATGGGATGTTTATATATAAATGAAGGGGGGATGGGATGTTTTTTATATAAATGAAGGAGGGATGGGATGTTTATATATAACTGAAGGAGGGATGGGATGTTTATATATAACTGAAGGAGGAATGGGATGTTTATATATAAATGAAGGAGGGATGGGATGTTTATATATAAATGAAGGAGGGATGGGATGTTTATATATAAATGAAGGAGGGATGGGATGTTTATATATAAATGAAGGAGGGATGGGATGTTTATATATAAATGAAGGAGGGATGGGATGTTTATATATAAATGAAGGAGGGATGGGATGTTTATATATAAATGAAGGAGGGATGGGATGTTTATATATAAATGAAGGAGGGATGGGATGTTTATATATAAATGAAGGAGGGATGGGATGTTTATATATAAATGAAGGAGGGATGGGATGTTTATATATAAATGAAGGAGGGATGGGATGTTTTATATATAAATGAAGGAGGGATGGGATGTTTATATATAAATGAAGGAGGGATGGGATGTTTATATATAAATGAAGGAGGGATGGGATGTTTATATATAAATGAATGAGGGATGGGATGTTTATATATAAATGAAGGAGGGATGGGATGTTTATATATAAATGAAGGAGGGATGGGATGTTTATATATAAATGAAGGAGGGATGGGATGTTTATATATAAATGAAGGAGGGATGGGATGTTTATTTATAAATGAAGGAGGGATGAGATGTTTACATATAAATGTAGGAGGGATGGGATGTTTATATATAAATGAAGGAGGGATGGGATGTTTATATATAAATGAAGGAGGGATGGGATGTTTATATATAAATGAAGGAGGGATGGGATGTTTATATATAAATGTAGGAGGGATGGGATGTTTATATATAAATGAAGGAGGGATGGGATGTTTATATATAAATGAAGCAGGGATTGGATGTTTATATATAAATGAAGGAGGGATGGGATGTTTATATATAAATGTAGGAGGGATGGGATGTTTATATATAAATGAAGGAGGGATGGGATGTTTATATATAAATGAAGGAGGGATGGGATGTTTATATATAAATGAAGGAGGGATGGGATGTTTATATATAAATGAATGAGGGATGGGATGTTTATATATAAATGAAGGAGGGATGGGATGTTTATATATAAATGAAGGAGGGATGGGATGTTTATATATAAATGAAGGAGGGATGGGATGTTTATATATAAATGAAGGAGGGATGGGATGTTTATTTATAAATGAAGGAGGGATGAGATGTTTACATATAAATGTAGGAGGGATGGGATGTTTATATATAAATGAAGGAGGGATGGGATGTTTATATATAAATGAAGGAGGGATGGGATGTTTATATATAAATGAAGGAGGGATGGGATGTTTATATATAAATGTAGGAGGGATGGGATGTTTATATATAAATGAAGGAGGGATGGGATGTTTATATATAAATGAAGCAGGGATTGGATGTTTATATATAAATGAAGGAGGGATAGGATGTTTATATATAAATGTAGGAGGGATGGGATGTTTATATATAAATGAAGGAGGGATGGGATGTTTATATATAAATGAAGGAGGGATGGGATGTTTATATTTACAATGTTGTCAAAAGTTAACAGATAAAATATATATATAATTTACGGTGAGATTGACTCATGGAATGTGATAGGTCACAGAAATACGATAATAAACTTGGAGTTGATTTGTTTTCTTTGTAAATGCACCGATATTACAGGTTTAGATATCGCATCCATTCCAAAATATTATCAAGACACTTTACATGCATGGAACAATTTTTTGGGGACATGTTCTACGGAGTCTAAAAATGACATTTCAGATAAAAACATATTTGGTACCTTTGATTGTTGTTCAACGCCAATTCAGCAATTTTTCAGCTATATCATGGCAAGAACCAGATAAGTTTCGATGAGATGATATTGAGGTCCGATTTGTACTTGACCAACACGCCAAGTTGGATTTTTATAGTGCTAGCTCACTGAAACAACAGTCTTGAGGATAGACATGTCGCCGGGACACATTATTCTGATTCCGAGCCAACCAGTCTTTGCTCTTTCTCCATAATGTTGCATGCTTAGTGGAAAAGCAACAAATACCAATTATATCGTCTTTGTTTTGACGCGACCGCGGCTCAAACCCACCATCTACCGCACTCGAGGCAAGCACGCTCACCATTACGCCACAATGCGGTTGAATTAAGAAGAGGTAATCAGATTTTGTAAATCGAAGAAGAACAGACAACACAATGGCCAAAAGAAAAAGGACAAAAAACGATCTACAAAACATTACACATAAAACTAAAGATCGAGTAACACGAACCCCACTAAAACCGGGGGTGAACTCGGGTGTTCCGGAAGGGTTAGTAATTTCTGTAGAACCTGTATCACTCAGTCCAGTATAAAGTCAACTGAAACGGTCGGGAAAGGAAAATTACTTACAGCGTGGCATCAACTTAAAGTGTGTCTCAAAGACAAAAGGGAGACTACTGGATACGAGAATTAGGGACTGCAACACCCTATGGTTGTAATGACAAAATTAATGGTATAGGTATCCTACCTGTAGATCGGTGAAAGTGGTGGATATTTTCAACTCCACTCCTCGACGTAAACGAAGCCATGGTCATCGTCATTATACATTCCCTATACTTCATGATGTTTCACTAAATGTCCTTCTACCATTTATGCAGAAACCGTTGGGTATGCATCACCTTCGCTCGAATCTATTTTCACTAACCCTTTCAAAACTACATGCCTTGTACAACTCTTGTTTGGAAAACCAATATAAAAATCCGAATTCAAATGAATACAAACTTACAGCAATCATCTTGGATAGTGTCGGTCACAGTTTTTTTTAAAAACCTATTGGCATTAAGAAAGATGATATAGACAAACGTTCCTTTCTGAAACTGTCGTTTGCCAACGAAGATCTTGATGCTATTAACTTAAGCAATATCCTCCATCACAAATCAGTCAAGTCTGATGATGATCAAATTCTTAGTACCGAACTTATGACACATGTCGAATACTTGGTCAATACATAATTCAAATGGAAAGAGAGACAACTCTATATCATCTTCACTAGCACAACATAAAGCGGCATATTCACGAGTTCGTACCAATCCAAAATACAGTAAATATTTCGCATATGACGAGTTAATGCAACCGTATAAATTTAATGGTAAATATTGTTATACAAAACAAAGGATCACAATTTCACGACTTTAACGAAAACAATGACTTTCCATGTAGCTGAAAATGAAAGAAAATTCACATGACATTAGGTTAAAGGTCAAACGTAGCTCGACCCTTTATTTTACAGGGAAATTACATATCCTTAGCAGCAAGACCACTGGCCGCCGGGGTTATTGTACTACTATTATTTCTAAGGAAATGTGTCTATTATAAAAGTAGGACGAACACTAGCCGGCAGGTTAATTGTACTATTATTATTTTTAAGGAAATTCATCTAACTTTATCCTTTGTATTCTTACTGTGGTTTTGTTATGTCTACTATGATTTTCAATTACAAATGGCGTTCATGTCATCCTTAGAGCGCATACCCGATGACAAAATGGAGCGTCACAACGCCACCATCTCCATGCCAATTTCTCCATGTTTATCCTTTACAAAAGATAAATAGGGAAAACTGTATTTTATTATAGCATCCATTTTCAGCGTCGCTTGAATTACAAATAAACGATTTCTGAGAACTACATGAGCAAATCACAGCTTATGTATTTTCCATGAGAAAATAATAAAGACTTCTTTATTTTGCATTTAATACAAAATAAAGCAATATACGTTCTACAATTAATCATGGAATGTCATGTCGTCATACAGTGTTCAGAAAAGTTATAGTACACTGAAAACGCGAAGGCATATTTTATAGAGGACACCTTTTTCCCAAGCATAAAACTGCAGACAAAATACAAACATTCTTATTCCTATTAAAACCGGAGTCACGGTTAGGTCTAAATTCCTGGCAACAAATATAAAATTTGAAATAAACAATATACAATAAATTATAAAATAAAATAATAAGAACAAACAAATGGATCACATCACATTTATTATAAATAATAATAACACAAACTCACAAAAACTGAGGATTAAGATCATGTGTTCATAAGATTAAAGGGGAAATACTAGTAGGTATTGGAATTATTTTTTGGGGGTTTTTGGGCCTATAAAACTAACTTATTCTTGTCATTTTTTTTATTTAAGTGCCTGTACCAAGTAGACAGGAAAGTGAGAGGTCATGTTCTCTTGTCATAACCTTCATTCTGTTATCTCATGTGCTTAACCCTATAACCTAATGTCTCATATACCTTATCCCACAAATGATATGTGTATTTAGCAAAAGAAATGTAATGCGTATTATATTATAACTCATGTAATGAATACGCTGAACAAATAAAGAAACAAAACTCTTATAAGGTGCAAAGCTACACGACAACGCTGCTGAGTTTATTATATATACAATCATATATAGCATTCAATGTCAAATCATAAATATTCATTATATAGTATTATTATTTTAGGAATTATCAATTTTCTCTCAAATCACATATGTAAATATGAAAACCAAAATGGTTATGAAAAAGAATAGCATAATGTTATCCCTAAAATAACGTCCAGTCCTATCAATCTTATAACCTTTAAAAATGGGGAGGGGGGTTGGTGGGTAATTAAAATTAACCAAAAATTTTGATGTGTACTCTTTGGCGCTGTCGTGTTGAATGACCGAAACCCCCGTTTCGCGGAAAAAACAGCCGTGCGACTAGCACGCCACCTATGCATAATGAAATACAGCAAGAGAAAATAATTTCACTCTAATTCACTGGGTTCAAACGCATCAAATTATATTATTTGTGTATTAGGGGTATATAATTTGCCTCTTTCTAAGAATTTGAATTATTTGATTTTGGAATTGTTTCGACAGTGTTCAATCAATGTTAGCACAGAGAGTAATTAAATGTAAACTTTCCACAAACTTTGTAATTCAAACATCAATAGGATTTCTCCTATTCTTGGCGCGTAATACACCGATAGCAGAATGAGAATCTGTATTAATAATCCATTGGTTAATGGTAAATGTATATGTAAAGTAAAACGAACAGTAATTACATTATATAAAGTGGCAATAACAGAAAGCGCACGGTCTACGAAAAACAAAATTACAATAATGTCATCTCAAAGCGTTGTTTACATTAAGTGATACGTAACAGTCCATATGCTATTTGAATTAATATGGCAACTAAATATAAACATGTTGTGACACATCTACAAGGAAAATAGAAAAAAAACGTTATTAAATCATGGTCGTATATATGCTAGATTCAATAATAATCGTAATCACTACTTTCGTCAGAGTCTGGTACTGTACCAGTGAATGGTATTAATGTAAGGCATTCAGGTGGAACTCTACCAACAAGAAGAACCTCACTATGTGAGGAAGCAAATTTATGAAACTTTTGATTTATTTCCATTTTATTGGGTAGCTCATATTCTCTTCTGTCTGCTTGATCTCCTAAATCTATTATTGTGACATCCGCCGGTAACGTGGCAACATCTATTTCAGCTATGTCTTTCCGACCATACTTATATCGACAACGCTTTCGTATTTTCAAGCCGCGGAAGCGTTGGGCGGCATACAATGACGAGCAGGTTGATATATACCGTGATTGTCCACCACCGCTACCGTTAGCAACATGCTCTGCAACACTAAGTTGCCTATCATTTGGATTCTTGGCAACTAAACCGTCGTTTAGTATATCATCGTTGCATAGTAGTCTGTATAGCTTTGGAAGCGTTTCCTAAAAAAAAGAATAAATACTTCTTAAATAAGAGACAAAATAAAATGTGCTTCTGTAGGTACGAACGTAAAGAAGTCATGTACTGTAATGTGCTTGTATATGCATGTAAGTAAGAAAGTCGCATATTATGTGATTTCTGTAGAACAATATAACGTGTTTTTACTTCTTTGAATGTGTAGAAGTCACACATTGAAAGGGACGTTTAGGCTCGTATAACTTGCTTAATGCGTCACTTTTTAATGAAATGCCTGTATCAAGACAGGAAATTGAACGTTCGTGTGTGTTAGTGTATCTATTGGCTTTGTTTCTAACGATATTTCTAATAGACTTTGGAATTGTTTCAACAGTGTGTTATTTTGTTTAATTATTTTCTCAATATAATGTAGTTATAGTTGAAACTAAGTAAAGTGGTATAATGTGTGGTTACGTATATGTAAGTAAATAAGTATGATAGGTAATTGTGTTCTCAGTATAATGTGGCCCTACATGTATGAACATAAAGGATTTGTTAATAGCCATAACTTTTCAATATAATGAATTAATGAATAATGAAACATGGCGAATTGTTATATTCGTGATTTTTTCTTCTTCAATATAATAAATTACTGATACATGAAAATGGCAAATTGTTGTATGGGTAAGTTGTTTTCCAATATAATTAAATAAATGATAAATAAAAAGGGAAAATTCGAATATGCGTGAGTTTTCTCTCTCAATTTAATAAGTAAGTCATGCATACAAATGGCAAATTGTGTTTTTATAAAACTTCGAATACATTATTAAACTTTAAACTGATCATCATATCAATTTGGAAGGTTGATAATTATATGTGAATTCATTTTTTATGTTTTTTGTTTTTCGTTTTTACAAAAAAAAGAAGATTTTTTTATTGCCCTATTAGTTAATATCAATCGTATGGTTAACTTTATTCAGTATTCATCGTGTGATTTCAATTTAAGAAATGCTAAAATTGTATATTGTTAATGAAAACAGTTAATACCGCCTCTGGTCTTTTAATTACTGTGGCAGTCGATGCGGATGCTGAAGGACCTTGTTCATCTGTTTCATCTTGTGTACTACTGGCTGTATGTGATTGGTCCTGATTTGCAACATTCACTTCTACGTCGTCATTTTCGCTTTCACATTTACCAATTTCAGACGCCACTGTATCCGTCAGGGTACCTGTGTAATCATTCTGGTCAACATTTTCTTCTATTCTATTCACATGCTCATTTGATATTTCATCTTCTTCATTTTCCTGTCTGACCTCCTGGTCAGATGCGTTTATCTCAGGCGTGCTTTCTTCAAGTTTAGATTTCTTGGAATGCTGTTCTTCATTTGTGATAGAAACCACGTGCTCGTTCTTTCGTTTTAAAGGATTTGTTGAATTGCTTTGATACTCGTTATTTGTATGATCATTTGACTCATTTGATTGGCTATCCCCAGGAGAAATTTCGTCGCTCCCAGCATTCCTCACAGTACTGTCACCGGTCAACTTTTCAACGCTATTATCAACTTCTGCTGCACTGGTATTTCTCGGACAACATAGATCAGTTTTATATTCCTGATCCATGTTCTTTATCTCTCCTTTGTTAACTATGATCTACAATTCGATAAGTGAGATAGTATCATGTATTTCTTAAAATTAACGCTAATGTATGCTGTTGATGCATAACAACAGTGTCAGTAAATACCTTATATATGCAATATTAGTGCAGTGTTTTAAAATGAAATATAATGTTTATGTTTATAAGGTTTAGATACTGGGACAAAGTAGAGGTTTACGGAGCCATTCCTCGGTTGTCCGCCAAAACGTTATATTATAAAGATACTGCATGAATAAATCTTACAGAATACACAAGGAACATTCCAGAGATATATGCAACATTGGGCACAAGACACAGAACATAGAAAAAAAAGAAAAAAACCCAGAAAATTAAAATGATGAGCAACACAGACACCACCACAAACCTGGACTTGAACGAACGTCGATAAGTAAAGGCTTTTGGTGCAATGAGTGAAGCATAGATATATAAAATGATAGGAACAGATTGATCTTTGAAATAAGGTGGAACATAGCTCTGACATATTTATTATGTAGGATATCACCCATGTTGATGGCATCCAAACCTTTGTTAGCAAAAAAAAATGTGGAGTAAAGATCGATTTTCCTTTTCATTGTATATGTGCAATCTAAGTCAGTTTGTACAGAGCACATCCTATTACGTCCCCTCCCTAATTTACTCTTGTATAGCAGTGATACTATTTTGACCACCACAAGGGAAGTAACTCCAATAAAAAAACATATAATTTTGAAATCAAATAGAGAATGTGCCAATGGTAATCAAACAGACATAAATCCGAAATATGTCTAAATTTAAAAACATGACGTGTTATTAATTTATTGGGTTTTTTTCAATCGTAGACAGATTCGTGTTGAGGATCGAAACTCTATGAGACGAATTAATCAAAATCCAAGGCGTTGGTCTCAATATACAACCTAGAAAAACTACTGTGGGCCACTTTTCTACAAATTTTAAAATGGAAATCTTTTCGTAAAACATACAAATACCTAATCAAGATCGTAGACAAATGTTAACATTTCATAATTTTTGACAGTTGATGACTATTTCGAACTGTTCCAATAGTTATGACGTAAAAAGTACGATCGGGCAACTTTAGCTACGAACAATATTTGAATGGCATCATAACAATCTTGTAGATAAAAGAAAACAACATTATCCATAATTTACGTTTGGTCCATTTTCGGACCAATGAATCTTCTGATTAATAGGCCTTCGCATTAATTGACATTCGGATCAGTGGTCTTACGGGGTAATGGACATTCGGAGCAAAGAACCGGCTCTCGGAATAATGAACATTTGGAGCAAAGAACCGGCTCTCGACCTAATGAACCTTCGGAGCAAAGAACCGGCTCTCGGACTAATAAACCTTCGGTGCAAAGAACCGGCTTTCGGATTAATGAACCTTCGAACCAATGGTGTGTAGTTGAACTGTTCTCATAGGACATTGTTGGGTCTGCATATCCTTAACATAAAATAGCATGCTTTAATATACTGAAACTCGTTACAGGTTAAATCACTAAAGTTGGTACGTGTAGTAAATATGCAACTTGTTATAATAGTATACTTCCTGAATCTATATTAAGAAATTATTTAGCTAAAACATATGGTCTAACATATCGTATGTTATTTCATATCAGTTTAAAAACAAAACTTACCTTTACTTCAACTCGGATGAGATTCTGTTAAATGGTTTAAATCGTAACTTATATACATAAATACCATTTAATAGAATTCAAGAATATCATGTTTTACTTTCGGTTTCAATATAATTTTCATTTTCGGAAAACCAATTTTTATAAAAACTTAATGTGGGTCTGCATATCCTCGTCACATTTACCAGTACTATTGTTAACTACCCACTGTATTCTCAATGAAGTGTCAAGGTTAAATACCTATATACTTAATAATAAAATGCTATCTGTATTTAGATTAGCGTCATTGTTGTTGAACTAAAATGTGCACTTGGTCACTGTTGAATGCTTAAGATATTTGTTTTTCCCCAATTTTTCCGAGATCCTCTGTCCACACATGCATGAGGACTCTCCTTATATGCAAATCGGTAGTTAAATCGAACAAATTCTGAGAAAAGAAAGTTAAGTACCTATGTTAAAATTAAACAAAACTTTGAATTTGAAAACTATTTGACTGCTGTTAAGAATACATACCTATTGGAAATCTGTGTGCAAATTAAGAAGGGTTTGAAGATACCAAAGGGGTAATCATAATCCGTAAATCGAAGAACAGACAACACAATGGCCAAAAGAAAAAGAACAAAAGGACAAACAACGATCTACAAAATATACACAAAAAGATCGAGTAACACGAACCCCAATAAAAGCCGGGGTGAGATCAAGTGCTCAGGAACGAATCAATTATGATACACAAAATGCTTAACTTTGCAATAATTAAATATAGAACACCAATTCTTTTATTTATTGAATTCAGAAGACAATATATGTCTTAACCCTGTTGTTAAATTTATAAAAGATAATATGTAACCTAGTCACATGCTATACGGGTAGTATCTTTTTGTTGAAATATGAACACTATTAATACTTATCGTTTATGAGATGTACTCGATACAATATTATGTGATAAAGTTTGTCTCTGACTTGCGGCAGATCGGCGGTTTTTTCCGACTTCCTCTACCAATTACACTGACCACCACGAAATAGCTGAAATATAGTTGAAAGTGGCGTTAAACACCATAACCCCTAACCTTGTTCATGACGAAAACAGGCTTACAAACAATAAATCATGCCAGGTTAAAAAGGTAGCAGTGAGATGGACCTATGGATTATATTAGATTTCGGCAGGAAAACGAGGATAAAATGGATAGAACATGAACACTTTGCCTTGCAACGGGCCCACAACGACCACTATCCACAAGCTATCGCTTATTAGGAGCTGTTGTAATGTGTCTCTTACATAGAAGGCGGGCAACATTCTAAATACAATAGTCAATTATTTACGTCCCGTTTTAGGGGCGAGATGTGTATTTGATTTATACAGCACAACTACAAAACTAGCGGATGCCCCTTTCGGAGGGAGCGTTACCACGTTACAGATAAACAACGTCGTATGTTTTATATCTCTGGGTTCCAATGGGGACTTTCGTAGTTTTGTATTACATTTCCTCATTACATACAGTGTCTGTAGTCTATATTTGTACATATTTATTGGTCATTTTGTTATCGTTACATTAGCATAAGAGAAACTTATGTCTTTTATACAAGTATGTGAGTGAGTGATTGTTATTTTGCGCCAATTGAGCATTTCTTTCATCTATATCATGGTGAGAACAAGCTACATTCAATGAAGATGATGCCCGCATGTACCAGACCAACACAAAAACCAGAGAAGCAATAAATACCAATTACAGTCTTTTCGTTTGACCCGGCAACGGCTCGAACCCACGATCTCCACATTCGAGGCGTGCACGCTGGCCATTATACAGCTGATGCGGTTGCTTCTTTATATTTGATCATAAACGGATTTTGAAGCTTTTTTTATTAAAGCATTTTTACATACAGTACCAATAACTTCTCACTATTTATAAGAGCATTACCGCCGCGATATAGCTGAAAAATTGTTGAAAGTGGCGTTAAGCACCATAACCCTAATCCCTTAAGAGCATTATCGACTTCGTCATTTTTTTCAGTCGTTGAATGAATTCCATTAATATATATCTTATATTTAGCATGTGAATAACTACATTTTTAACATTATACTTCAGTAATTGCAAGATATCCACCTGTTATTATTTTGTTTTTATCAATTCTTACCTATTTCTCTAATTAAATGAGATTCTGTTCAGTGGCATACGTTTTGTTCCCCACCAACTATCATTCCCGGATGCTTGTGGGTTTCTGTTGCTCTTTTGTTTTCCGTGTATTGTTTTGTTTGTCCTGTTTGGTTTGACCATTGTATTGTCTGTTCTTAGTCGAGTTACGCCTTCTGGTTACACCTTTGTTATCTTTAAGCTTGTCAAATGTAAATGTACCATGCATATACACGTACAACGATACGAAATTAGATTATGTCATACTGTTATATAGTTTTGTATTTTCACTTTCGTTTCTTCCAACAATATTCAACTTTCATTCAGAAAATTATACTTCTAAACTCAAATATGAATTATGTCGTCATTTGACGAGTATACATTTTAGATTCAATAAAGTGTTTAGTACATATGTATAACAATGGATTCGGTGAGGACGTATTTTGGTCTGCAGTAACAAGATCTGTAGTTAAATCTTTCACAGATCCACCAACAGCTGTTTTATAATTCAGTCAATGTCATCATATGTAAATGATGTATATACTTATTTTAATATCGCTATACATAGGAATTAACACCTGACATATTAACATCAAACGAAATTTTGACTATCTTTAATCCGTTTCGAGGTGGTGTATAATGTTTGTGTGTAGTCTACATTTTACAATAGGTAGTATTTATCTTGTAAATAATTTTCTGGGTTTTGTCTATTCAATTTGTTGTATAACTTGCAACTAGTTGTTAGTTGCTTGTTAGCATATAAGAAACATTATAATTGAAATCATATTTAGAAATTTTACTTTAAAGTTATTTCTTTATATGTTTACCAACAATATATAGCCTGTTCAAGATTTGTAGTAAACAAATTGCATATCCATTATTAATAACTACCCAATACAAAACCTGGGTTCATCCTCCGTTGTTTTTTTTGTGTGTGTTGCTCATCTTGTTGGTTTTCTGTGTTGTGTTTTTGGTTTGTTTGTATACGTTGTGTGTCTTGTATCCAGTATTACGTGTTTCTGTGTTGTGTTTTTAGTTTATACGTTGTGTGTCTTGTATCCAGTGTTGCGTGTTTCTGTGTTGTGTTTTTAGTTTATACGTTGTGTGTCTTGTATCCAGTGTTGCGTGTTTCTGTGTTGTGTTTTTAGTTTATACGTTGTGTGTCTTGTATCCAGTAATACGTGTTTCTGTATTGTGTTTTTGGTTTATACGTTGTGTGTCTTGTATCCAGTATTACGTGTTTCTGTGTTGTGTTTTTAGTTTATACGTTGTGTGTCTTGTATCCAGTGTTGCGTGTTTCTGTGTTGTGTTTTTGGTTTATACGTTGTGCGTCTTGTATCCAGTATTGCGTGTTTCTGTATTGTGTTTTTAGTTTATACGTTGTGTGTCTTGTATCCATTATTACGTGTTTCTGTGTTGTGTTTTTGGTTTATACTTTGTGTGTCTTGTATCCAGTATTACGTGTTTCTGTGTTGTGTTTTTGGTTTATACGTTGTGTGTCTTGTATCCAGTATTGCGTGTTTCTGTGTTGTGTTTTTGGTTTATACGTTGTTTGTCTTGTATCCAGTATTACGTGTTTCTGTGTTGTGTTTTTGGTTTATACGTTGTGTGTCTTGTATCCAGTATTGCGTGTTTCTGTGTTGTGTTTTTAGTTTATACGTTGTGTGTCTTGTATCCAGTATTGCGTGTTTCTGTGTTGTGTTTTTAGTTTATACGTTGTGTGTCTTGTATCCAGTATTACGTGTTTCTGTGTTGTGTGTTTGGTTTATACTTTGTGTGTCTTGTATCCAGTGTTGCGTGTTTCTGTGTTGTGTTTTTAGTTTATACGTTGTGTGTCTTGTATCCAGTATTACGTGTTTCTGTGTTTTGTTTT
The DNA here is from genome assembly GCA_963680875.1 of Bathymodiolus brooksi. Taxonomy (NCBI): domain Eukaryota; kingdom Metazoa; phylum Mollusca; class Bivalvia; order Mytilida; family Modiolidae; genus Bathymodiolus; species Bathymodiolus brooksi. Next base: position 48,831,815 of record OY804579.1, read on the forward strand.
TGGTTTATACGTTGTGTGTCTTGTATCCAGTATTACGTGTTTCTGTGTTGTGTTTTTGGTTTATACGTTGTGTGTCTTGTATCCAGTATTACGTGTTTCTGTGTTGTGTTTTGGGTTTATACGTTGTGTGTCTTGTATCCAGTATTGCGTGTTTCTGTGTTGTGTTTTTAGTTTATACGTTGTGTGTCTTGTATCCAGTATGACGTGTTTCTGTGTTGTGATTTTAGTTTATATGTTGTGTGTCTTGTATCTAGTATTGCGTGTTTCTGTGTTGTGTTTTTGGTTTGTTTGTATAGGTTGTGTGTCTTGTATCCAGTATTGCGTGTTTCTGTGCATTGTCTATTCATGATTGTCTCTTCAGTTTACTCTAAAGTTTATTTGTAAATAGAGGAAATATGGACATTTTCTCTTCAATAAATTGATTCCACGATAATTGAATTGATTGTTGTTTAACGTCCAGTGAGCAGTATTTCTGCTATATGCATGCCCCAAATACGAGTCATTCATTAACATCCAGTTCGAACCCCGATCATGGCGAGGTGTACTCGATACAACATTATGTGATAAAGTTTTTCAGTGACTTGCGACAGGTCAGTGGTCTTCCCCGGGTACTCTCGTTTCCTCCACCAATAAAACTGACTGCCACAAAATAACTGAAATATTGTGGAAATTGGCGTTAAACACCATAAATCAACAACCTAACCCAACCTATATTCTTGACATGAATTCCCTTTTCTTTTATTGTATATATGATATTTCCATTATGATAGAAAACTAATTTTAAAACACAAATACATGCATAACTATTCTATTGATCCGATATGACTATCATTTGACATGAGTATTTCTTAGCGTTTGTTTTAAGATGGACACAGTGGTTCATTCATTTGTGCAAAATTAATTCGCTGAAATTACAATCTTAAATCTGCATTATCATAATAATATTTTATGTTATTTACTAATTGCATTTCCATAAATGATTCTTAAGGGAATTATTCGTTAGCATTCCCCATTGCAACCTATGTTAAGTATTGTATCCCTAAAGGCTCGGATATCATATACCATGGAGACTTCATTAGATACAAAATTGAATCTCCATTACAATAATATTAATAATGCCTATCAAACATTTTAATTGTTGTTTATTGGAAATACCGTTTTCGAATTTTAGCCTTTGCAGCATGTGGACAACTTTGGACCCTGTACATGATGGGGTCGTTATTCGTGCAAGCTTGAATCTGCATATGGCATTCATTATTCATGCAATTTTTAATTCTTTTTTAATATTGGATCTTATGATTCGATTTGGTTTTGATTTTCTTCCATTGTATCTTAAGTTTTTAGATGCCATGGAACGTCCCCAAAATACAATGAGATCTTCGTTTGCACAAATATTAATTTGCATATCACAATAATATTGCACAGACAATTAGCCGATGTGACTGGTTGTCTATTCACGCCTTTGGTTTGCCTGCTCCAAAGGACTTTTAAATTAATTGGGTTCCCAATTATTTGACTGAGCAGACATGATGATGGGCGGTTCGAACTAAATTAGATATCTACGTTTTTATTATTCTAGAAACGTGTGCATTGCAGTAAATTAGATATCTATGTTTTATTGTAAAAATTATACATATATATCTTTGCATGGATACTTCCATAGAGGATCCGCATCATTCCTGTCAGGTTTCGTTCTATTTGCTTCAATAGTTTTGCAGGAACAAATTTAAATTGAGGAAAAATTAACTACAACTGACGGACGCCAAATGATAGCAAAAGTTCCTGTCTATTAATTAATTTTAATATGAATCATAATTTCGGCAATGATTCGTCTTCCGTGTACATACCGATTGACATTGTGAAGGATTCTGAAAACACCCACCTGAAAACTCTTGTAATACACTTACGATACAAACAATGCAAACACTGGTCGAAAAGAAAACCGTATACAGTGAACCAAATCCTCTTGGGACCAACTTTTGTGTTTGGAATAGACAGGTGTTTGGTTTGTACAGGTTAAATTAACAAAGATTTCCTGTATTATGACTTTATTTAAATTTCGGTTTAGACAGGTTTCACTGTATATTAAAAACGATTCAAGTGGATGATATGTTATTATTGAATTAAGAAGAATGGGTGAGTGATTGTTGCTTAACGCCAACTCAGCAATTTTTTCAGCTGGCGAGAACAAGATAATTTTCAATGAGATGATAATGAGGTCCGCTTTGCACTAGACCAACACGCTGAGTTGCATTTTTATGGTGCTAGCTCACTGAAACAGCAGTCCGCGGATAGACATGTCGCACCGCTCGGACACATTATTCTGATTCCGAGCCAACCAGTATTTGCTCTTTCTATATGTATAAAGATAAAGAAGTCAAAAAATGTCAAGGATATTTTTTTTGTCAATGTGTGACGTAAAAATATTTTTGACATTTACGTCACCGAATATGGTACTGCTTTGACAACTATTTGACCTATTTTGTTCCTGTATTTAAATACTGTTATAGTGACAGCCGGAACCTTTGAACCGTAATGAGAGCGGGAGGTTTGGCGCCTTAAAATCTGATTCAACCCACCATTTCTTTAGAAAAGCCTGTACCAAGTCAGGGTCATTACGGTTTTCACAGTTTTCCGGTTGTTGACTGATTTTGTCTGTTTATATAATTATGAGTTTTGACTTTCCCTTTGTAAGATTGTTCGGAGTTCGGTAATTTTGTTATTACCCTTATCCTTAATGTTGCGTGCTTAGCGGAGAAGCAACAAATACCAATTATATGTCTTTGGTTTGACCCGACCGCTGCTCGAACCCACCGATGCGGTTGAATTAAGAAGAGTTAATCAGAATCCGTATATCGAAGAAGAACAGAAAACACATTGGCCAAAAGAAAAATAACAAACAACGATCTACAAAACATTGCACATAAAACTAAAGATCGAGTAACACGAACCCCACTAAAAACTGGGGGTGAACTCGGGTGCTTCGGAAGGGTAAGTCATTTCTGTAAAACCTGTGTCACCCAGTATAAAGTCAACCGACGAAAGGAAAATTACTTAGAGTAGCATCAACTTAAAGTGTATCTCAAAGATAAAAGGAAGACTACTGGATGCGAGAATTAGGGACTGCAACACCCTATGATTGTAATGAGAAAATTCATGGTATAGTTATCCTACCTGTAGATCGATGAATGTGATGGATATTTTCAACTCCGCTCCTCGGCGTAAACTAAGCCATGGTCATCGTCATTATACATCCCCTATGCTTCATGATGTTTCACTAAATGACCTTCTACCATTTATGCAGAAACCGTTGGGTATGCATCACATTCGCTCGAAACTATTTTCACTAACCCTTTCAAAACTACATACCTTGTACAACTTATGTTTAGAAAACCAATATACAAATCCGAATTCAAATGAATACAAACTTAGAGCAATCGTCTTGGATATTGTCGGTCACAGATTTTGTTAAACCTGTTGTCATTAAGAAAGATGATATAGACAAACGTTCCTTTCTGAAACTGTCGTTTGCCAACGAAGATCTTGATGCCATTAGCTTAAGCATTATCCTTCATCACAAATCAGTGGAATCTGATGATCAAATTCTTAGTAACGAACTATAACACATGTCGAATACTTGGTCAATACATAATTCAAATGGAAAGAGAGACAACTCTATATCATCTTAACTAGCACAACATAAAGCGGCAATTTCACGAGTTCGTACCAATCCAAAATACAGTAAATATTTTTCCTATAACGAGTTAATGTAACCATATATATTTAATGGTAAATATTGTTATACAAAGCAAAGGATCACCATTTCACAACTTTAACGAAAATAATGACTTTCCATGTAACTGAACATGAAGGGAAATTCACATGACATTAGGTTAAAGGTCAAACGTAGCTCGACTCTTTATTTTACAGGGAAATTACATAGCCTTAGCAGCAAGACCATTGGCCGCCGGGGTTATTGTACTACTATTATTTCTAAGGAAATATGTCTATTATAAGTAGGACGAACACTAGCCGGCAGGGTTATTGTACTACTATTATTTCTAAGGAAATGTGTCTATTATAAGTAGGACGAACACTAGCCGGCAGGGTTATTGTACTACTATTATTTCTAAGGAAATATGTCTATTATAAGTAGGACGAACACTAGACGGCAGGGTTATTGTACTACTATTATTTCTAAGGAAATATGTCTATTATAAGTAGGACGAACACTAGCCGGCAGGGTTATTGTACTACTATTATTTCTAAGGAAATATGTCTATTATAAGTAGGACGAACACTAGCCGGCAGGGTTATTGTACTACTATTATTTCTAAGGAAATATGTCTATTATAAGTAGGACGAACACTAGACGGCAGGGTTATTGTACTACTATTATTTCTAAGGAAATATGTCTATTATAAGTAGGACGAACACTAGCCGGCAGGGTTATTGTACTACTATTATTTCTAAGGAAATATGTCTATTATAAGTAGGACGAACACTAGACGGCAGGGTTATTGTACTACTATTATTTCTAATGAAATGTGTCTATTATAAGTAGGACGAACACTAGCCGGCAGGGTTATTGTACTACTATTATTTCTAAGGAAATGTGTCTATTATAAGTAGGACGAACACTAGCCGGCAGGGTTATTGTACTACTATTATTTCTAAGGAAATGTGTCTATTATAAGTAGGACCAACACTAGCCGGCAGGGTTATTGTACTACTATTATTTCTAAGGAAATGTGTCTATTATAAGTAGGACGAACACTAGCCGGCAGGTTAATTGTACTACTATTATTTCTAAGGAAATGTGTCTATTATAAGTAGGACGAACACTAGCCGGCAGGGTTATTGTACTACTATTATTTCTAAGGAAATGTGTCTATTATAAGTAGGACGAACACTAGCCGGCAGGGTTATTGTACTACTATTATTTCTAAGGAAATGTGTCTATTATAAGTAGGACGAACACTAGCCGGCAGGTTAATTGTACTATTATTATTTTTAAAGAAATTCATCTAACTTTATCCTTTGTATTCTTACTGTGGTTTTGTTATGTTTATTATGATTTTCAATTACAAATGACGTTCATGTCATCCTTAGAGCGCATAACAGATGTCATATATGACAAAATGGAGCGTCACAACGAGACCATCTCCATGCCAATTTATCCATGTGTATCCTTTACAAAAGATAGATAGGGAAAACTGTATTTTTTTTTATAGCATCCATTTTTAGTGTCGCTTAAAGTACAAATAAACGATTTCTGAGAATTACATGAGCAAATCACGGCTTATGTATTTTTCATGAGAAAATAATAAAGACTTGTTTATTTTGCATTTAATACAAAATAAAGCAATATACGTTCTACAATTAATCATGGAATGTCATGTCGTCATACAGTGTTCAGAAAAGTTATAGTACACTGAAAACGCGAAGGCATATTTAATAGAGGACACCTTTTTCCCAAGCATAAAACTGCAGACAAAATACAAACATTCTTTGAAAAACACGAACTCCTATTAAAACCGGAGTCAAGGTCAGGTCTAAATTCCTGGAAACAAATATAAAATTTGAAATAAACAATATACAATAAATTATAAAATAAAATAATAAGAACAAACAAATGGATCACATCACATTTATTATAAATAATAATAACACAAACTCACAAAAACTGAGGATTAAGATCGTGTGCTTCATAAGATTAAAGGGGAAATACTAGTAGGTATTGGAAATATTTTTTGGGGGGTTTTGAACCTATAGAACTAGCTTATTCTCGTCATTTGTTTTATTGAAGTGCCTGTACCAAGCAGGCAGGAAAGTGAGAGGTCATGTTCTCTTGTCATAACCTTCATTCTGTTATCTCATGTGCTTAACCCTATAACGTAATGTCTCATATACCTTATCCCACAAAAGATATGTGTATTTAGCAAAGGAAATGTAATGCGTATTATATTATAACTCATGTAATGAATACACTGAAATAATAAAGAAACAAAACTCGTATAAGGTGCAAAGCTACACGACAACACCGCTGAGTTTATTTAACATTCAATGTCAAATCATAAATATTCATTATATAGTATTATTTTTTTAGGAATTATCAATTTTCTCTCAAATCACATATGTAAATATGAAAACCAAAATGGTTATGAACTAGAATATCATAATGTTATCTCTAAAATAACGTCCAGTCATATCAATCTTATAACCTTTAAAAATGGGGAGGGGGAGGTAATTAAAATTAACCAAAAATGTTGATGTGTACTCTTTGGCCTGTCGTATTGAATGACCGAAACCCCCGTTTCGCGGGAAAAACAGCCGTGCGACTAGCATAATGAAATACAGCAAGAGAAAATAATTTCACTCTAATTCACTTATTCAAATTATATTAATTGTGTATTAGGGTTGTAGAATTTGCCCCTTTCTTAGAATTTGAATTATTTTATTTTGGAATTGTTTCGACAGCGTTCAATCAAAGTTAACACAGAGAGTAATTAAATGTAAACTTTCAACAAACTTTGTAACTCAAACATCAACACGATTTCTCCTATTCTTGGCGTGTTGAACAAGTTGGTTAAACCTTGTTGAACTTGTGATTAAGCTAATCATATGATTAGCCGTAATTGCATTTTTAATTCCTAATCACATAATTAGCTAATGGAATGATTACATATGATTAGTTAATACATTGATTAAAAACAGTTCAGCAAGAGAATTTAATCATTGCATTAGCTAAGTATATGATTAGGAATTAAAAATGTTATTAGGGCTAATCATATGATTAGATTAATGACAAGTTCAACAACGGACCCTGGCAGGGTGCAGTAATATTCTTAATCACCATGGTGGTTAAATGTTTCCATGGGAATTGCCGCCATTTTCCTTCCGACGGCAATTAACGACGGAAATTAACAACTTAGAAAATATGTTTGACGTTTTGGTCATAGGAGAAACATATTCTCCTGCTACCAGTGGATTACGATGTTACTACACTATTTTCAAATGGCTGAAACTTTAAAAGTTTAATTTCGTGTTGAGAAATATCGTAATACACCGATAGCAGAATGAGAATCTGTATTAATAATCCATTGGTTAATGGTAAATGTATATGTAAAGTAAAACGAACGGTAATTACGTTATATAAAGTGGCAATGACAAGAAAGTGCACGGTCTACGAAAAACAAAATTACAATGTATCCATGTCATGTCAAGACGTTATTTACATTAAGTGATACACAACAGTCCATTGCTATTGGTATTAATTTGGCAACTAAGTATAAAAATGTTGTGGCACATCTACAAGGAAAATAGCACAAAAACATTATTAACTCATAGTCACTACTATCATCAGAGTATGATACTCTTCAAGTTAATGTAAGGCATTCAGGTGGAACCCTTCCAACAAGAAGAACCTCACTATATTTGTCAGCAAATTTATGAAACCTTTCTTTTGTTACCATTCCATTGTGTGGCTCATATATTTCTCTGTCTATTTGTATTCTTAAATCTATTATTTCGACTTCCATCGGTAACTTAGCAACATCTATTTCAACTATTTCTTTCCGTCCATTTCCAAATCGACGCGATCGTGTTTTCAAGCGACGTAATCTTTGGGCGGCACCCAAGGACGAGCAAGTTGATATATACCGTGATTGTCCACCTTTGCTACCGTTAGCAACATGCTCTGCAACACTAAGATGTCCATTTGGATTTTTAGCAACTAAACCGTTTTCTATTTCGTCATTTTCTCTCAGCAGTCGGTACAGCTTTGGTAATATTTTCTAACAATAAAAAAATAGTTAGTCCTTTAATAAAATTAACAAGATAAAAAGCGCTTCTGTGGGTACGAATGTAAGAAAGTCATGTACTGTGTGATTTCCGCAATGCAATGTGATTGTATATGGATGCAAGTAAAGAGGTCACATATTGTGTGATTTTTCATGACAATACAATGTTTTTTACCTGTATCAATGTGTTGAAAGGATGTCTAGGTCCATAAAACTAGCTTAACCCCTGTACCAAGACAGGAAAGTCAACGGTCATGTTTTAATACTAATATATTAATATTTGTGTATTAGGGGGCATATGCTACCTTTGTTTCCAACGTGCAATAAGTGCCTATCAACACTAACGTTTTGGGTTCGATTCCCGCTCATGCGAGGTGTAATCGATACAACAGTATGTGATAAAGTGTGTCAGTGACTTGCAACAGGTTGGTAGTTATCTCCGAGTACTCCGGTTTCCTCCACCAAGGAAACTGACCGCCACGATATAACTGAAATATTTGTGAAAGTGCGTTAAATACCATAACCCTAATCCTAATCTTAATCCTGTTTCTAACGATTTTTGGATGGATTTTGGAACTGTTTTGACAGTGTGTCATTTTGTTTTCATTTTATTTCTCAATATAATATAGGTTTACATGTACACATGTAGTTGAAAAGAAGTTGTAGTAAGTAAATAAGTATGATAGGATGTTGTTTTCTCAGTATAATGTATCCTTACAGGTATAAACAGAAAGAGGGTTTGGTAATAGCCATAGCTTTTCAATATGATAAATTAGTGATAAAAATGACAAATTTTTACATGCGTAAGTTTTTTCTCAATATAATAAATTAGTCATATACATTTTGTATAAAAATAGCAAATTGTGTTTTATAAAACTTGGAATACATGATTCAACTTTAAACTGATCATCATGTCAATTTGAAGGGTTGACAATCATATATGAATTCTGGGTTTTTTTCAGTTTTCTTTCATATTTTTTTTCGATTTTTTTTTTACGAAAAAAAAAGATTTTGTTATTGCCCTATTAGTTAATATCATTCGTATGGTTAACTTTATTTTAGTATTCATCATTGCATTTTTATTTATGAAATGTTAAACTGTATTGTGTTGTAATGAAAACAATTAATACCGCTTCTGGTCTTTTAAATACTGTGGCAGTCGATGCGGATGCTGAAGGACATTGTTCATCTGTTTTATCTTGTGTACTACTGGCTCTATGTGATTGGTCCTGATTTGCAATATTCACTTCTACGTCGTCATTTTCACTTTCACATTTACCAATTTCAGACGTCACTGTGTCCGTCAGTGTACATGTGTCATCACTCTGATCAACACTTTCTTCTATTCCATTCACATTGTCATCTGAAAAGCCATCTTCTTTATTTGCCTGTCTGACGTCCTGATCAGATGCGTTTATCTCAGGTTTGCTTTCTTCAAGTTTAGCTTTCTTTGAATGCTGCTCTTCATCTTCGATGGAAACCACGTAGTTCTTTCGTTTTAAAGGAACATGGATGTCAATGTTCATCTCATCTCTTGTAATGGTTTGATACTCATTATATGAGTTATCATTTGACGAGGAGGTAGACCCATTTGATTGGCTATCCTCAGGAGAAATTTCGTCGTTCCCAACATTCCTCACAGTACTGTCACCGGTCAACTTTTCAACGCTATTATCAACTTCTGCTGCACTGGTATTTCTCGGACAACATAAATCAGCTTTATATTCCTGATCCATGTTGTTTATCTCTCCTTTGTTAACTATGGTCTAAAATTGGATAAGTGAGATAGTATCATTTATTTCTTAACATGAACGCTAATGTATGCTGTTGATGCATAACAACAGTGTCAGTAAATACCTTATATATGCAATATTAGTGCAGTGTTTTAAAATGAAATATAATGTTTATGTTTATAAAGTTTAGATACTGGGACAAAGTAGAGGTTTACGGAGCCATTCCTAGGTTGTCCGCCAAATACACATAAACTATATAGTATACATATACTGCATTAATAAATCTTACAGAATACCCAAAGGACAATCCAGACATACAGGCAAAATTGGGCACAAGACACAGAACATAGAAAAAAGCCCCGAGAAAACTAAAATGATGAGCAACACAGACACCACCACACAACCTGGACTTGAACGAACGTCGATAATTAAAGTCTGTTGGTGTAATGAGTGAAGCATAGGTATAAAAAATGATAGGAACAGATTGATCTTTGAAATAAGGTGGAACATAGCTCTGACATATTTATGATGTAGCATATCACCCATGTTGATGGCATCCAAACCTTTGTTAGCAAAAACAAAAGGTGGAGTAAAGATCGATTTTCTTTTTCATTGTATATGTGCAATCGCAGTCAGTTTGTACAGAGTACATCCTATTACGTCCCCTCCTTGATTTGCATAGCAGTGGTACTATTTTGACCACCACAAGGGAAGTAACTCTAATAAAAAACATATAATTTTGAAATCAAATAGAGAATGTGCCAATGGTAATCAAACAGACATAAATCCGAAATATGTCTAAATTTAAAAACATGACGTGTTATTGATTTATTGGGTTTTTTTTCAATCGTAGACAGACTCGTGTTGAGGATCGAAACTATGGGAAGAATAAATCAAAATCCAAGGCGTTGGTCTCAATCTACAACTTAGAAAAACTACTGTGGGCCACTTTTCTACAAATTTTAAAATGGAAATCGTTTCGTAAAACATACAAATACATAATCAAGATCGTAGACAAATGAAAAACATTTCATAATTTTTGACAGTTGATGACTATTTCGAACTGTTCCAATAGTTATGACGTAAAAAGTACGATCGGGCGACTTTAGCTACGAACAATATTTAAATGGCATCATAACAATCTTGCAGATAAAAGAAAACAACATTATCCATACTTTACGTTTGGTCCATTTTCGGACCAATGGATCATCTGATTAATAGGCCTTCGCACTAATTGACATTCGGATCAGTGGACCTACGGGGTAAAGGCCATTCGGAGCAAAGAACCGGCTCTCGGACTAATGAACATTTGGAGCAAAGAACCGGCTCTCGACCTAATGAACCCTCGGAGCAAAGAACCGGTTCTCGGACTAATGAACCTGCGGAGCAATTAAGAACCGGCTCTCGAACTAATGAAGCTTCGGTGCAAAGAACCGGCTTTCAGATTAATGAACCTTCGAACCAATGGTGTGTAGTTGAACTGTTCTCATAGGACATTGTTGGGTCTGCATATCCTTAACATAAAATAGCATGCTTTAATATACTGAAACTCGTTACAGGTTAAATCACTAAAGTTGGTACGTGTAGTAAATATGCAACTTGTTATAATAGTATATTAAGAAATGTTATTTCATATCAGTTTAAAAAAAAACTTACCTTTACTTCAACTCGGATGAGATTCTGTTAAATGGTTTAAATCGTAACTTATATACATACATACCATTTAATAGAATTCAAGAATATCATGTTTTACTTTCGGTTTCAATATAATTTTCATTTTCGGAAAACCAATTTTTATAAAAACTTAATGTGGGTCTGCATATCCTCGTCACATTTACCAGTAATATTGATAACTACCCACTGTATGCTCAATGAAGTGTCAAGCTTAAATACCTATATACTTAATAATAAAATGCTATCTGTATTTATATTAGCGTCATTGTTGTTGAACTAAAATTTGGACTTGGACACTGTTGAATGCTTAAGATATTTGTTTTCCCCAATTTTACCGAGGTCCCCTGTCCACACATGCAGGACGACTCTCCTTATATGCAAATCGGTAGTTAAATCGAACAAATTCTGAGAAAAGAAAGTTAAGTAACTATGTTAAAATTAAACAAAACTTTGGATTTGAAAAATATTTTACTGCTGTTAAGAATACATACCTATTGGAAATCTGTGTACAAATTAAGAAGAGTTTGAAGATACCAAAGGGGTAATCAGAATCCGTAAGTCGAAGAACAGACAACACAATGGCCAAAAGAAAAAGAACAAAAGGACAAACAACGATCTACAAAATATACACATAAAACTAAGGATCGAGTAACACGAACCCCAATAAAAGTCGGGGGTGAACTCAAGTGCTCCGGAACGAATCAATTATGATACACAAAATGCGTAACTTTGCAATAATTATTATAGAACACAAATTCTTTTATTTATTGAATTCAGAAGACAATATATGTCTTAACCCTGTTGGTAAATTTATAGAAGATAATATGTAACCTAGTCACATGCTATACGGGTAGTATCTTTTTGTTGAAATCTGAACACTATTAATACTTATCGTTTATGAGATGTACTCGATACAATATTATGTGATAAAGTTTGTCTCTGACTTGCGGCAGATCGGCGGTTTTCTCGGACTTCCTCTGCCAATTACACTGACCACCACGAAATAGCTGAAATATAGTTGAAAGTGGCGTTAAACACCATAACCCCTAACCTTGTTCATGACGAAAACAGGCTTACAAACAATAAATCATGCCAGGTTAAAAAGGTAGCAGTGAGATGGACCTATGGATTATATTAGATTTCGGCAGGAAAACGAGGATAAAATGGATAGAACATGAACACTTTGCCTTGCAACGGGCCCACAACGACCACTATCCACAAGCTATCGCTTATTAGGAGCTGTTGTAATGTGTCTCTTACATAGAAGGCGGGCAACATTCTAAATACAATAGTCAATTATTTACGTCCCGTTTTAGGGGCGAGATGTGTATTTGATTTATACAGCACAACTACAAAACTAGCGGATGCCCCTTTCGGAGGGAGCGTTACCACGTTACAGATAAACAACGTCGTATGTTTTATATCTCTGGGTTCCAATGGGGACTTTCGTAGTTTTGTATTACATTTCCTCATTACATACAGTGTCTGTAGTCTATATTTGTACATATTTATTGGTCATTTTGTTATCGTTACATTAGCATAAGAGAAACTTATGTCTTATACAAGTATGTGAGTGAGTGATTGTTATTTTGCGCCAATTGAGCATTTATTTCATCTATATCATGGTGAGAACAAGCTACATTCAATGAAGATGATGCCTGCATGTACCAGACCAACACAAAAACCAGAGAAGCAATAAATACCAATTACAGTCTTTTCGTTTGACCCGGCAACGGCTCGAACCCACGATCTCCACATTCGAGGCGTACACGCTGGCCATTATACAGCTGATGCGGTTGCTTCTTTATATTTGATCATAAACGGATTTTGAAGCTTTTTTTTATTAAAGCATTTTTACATACAGTACCAATAACTTCTCACTATTTATAAGAGCATTACCGCCGCGATATAGCTGAAAAATTGTTGAAAGTGGCGTTAAGCACCATAACCCTAATCCCTTAAGAGCATTATCGACTTCGTCATTTTTTTTCAGTCGTTGAATGAATTCCATTAATATATATCTTATATTTAGCATGTGAATAACTACATTTTTAACATTATACTTCAGTAATTGCAAGATATCCACCTGTTATTATTTTGATTTTATCAATTCTTACCTATTTCTCTAATTAAATGAGATTCTGTTCAGTGGCATACGTTTTTCCCCACCAAATATCATTCCCGGATGTTTGTGGGTTCCTGTTGCTCTTTTGTTTTCTGTGTATTGTTTTGTTTGTCCTGTTTGGTTTGACCATTGTATTGTCTGTTCTTAATCGATTTACGCCTTCTGGTTACACCTTTGTTATCTTTAAACTTGTCAAATGTAAATGTACCATGCATATACACGTACAACGATACGAAATTAAATTATGTCATTCTGTTATATAGTTTTGTATTTTCACTTTCGTTTTTTCCAACCATATTCAACTTTCATTTTCATTTCTTTCATTCAGAAAATTATACTTCTAACCTCAAATATGAATTATTTCGTCATTTGACGAGTATACATTTTAGATAAAACACATTTTAGATTCAATAAAGTGTTTAGTACATATGTATAACAATGTAAAACTAAAGGACGGTCCGTTTCGAGGTGGTGTACCCCGCTGCGAAAAAAAAATAGATCCTGTTTGAAGAATACTAGGTTCTCTCGGGTGTTGTTAGACATTTCTCATTTCTGTTTTGCATTGACCACATTAGACCTAATGTCCATAATGTTTGTGTGTATTCTACATTTTACAATAGGTAGTATTTATCTTGTAAATAATTTTCTGGGTTTTGTCTATTCAATTTGTTGTATAACTTACAACTAGTTGTTAGTTGTTTGTTACCATATAAGAAACATTATAATTGAAATCATATTTAGAAATTTGACGTTAAAGTTATTTCTTTATATGTTTACCAACAAGATTCAAGATTTGTAGTAAACAAATTGCATATCCATTATTAATAACTACCCAATACAAGACCTGGGTTCATCCTCCGTTGTTTTTTTTGTGTGTGTTGCTCATCTTGTTGGTTTTCTGTGTTGTGTTTTTGGTTTGTTTGTATACGTTGTGTGTCTTGTATCCAGTAATACGTGTTTCTGTGTTGTGTTTTTGGCTTATACGTTGTGTGTCTTGTATCCAGTATTGCGTGTTTCTGTGTTGTGTTTTTGGCTTATACGTTGTGTGTCTTGTATCCAGTATTGCGTGTTTCTGTGTTGTGTTTTTGGTTTATACGTTGTGTGTCTTGTATCCAGTATCGGGTGTTTCTGTGTTGTGTTTTTAGTTTATACTTTGTGTGTCTTGTATCCAGTATTGTGTGTTTCTGTGTTGTGTTTTTGGTTTATACGTTGTGTGTCTTGTATCCAGTATTGCGTGTTTCTGTGTTGTGTTTTTGGTTTATACGTTGTTTGTCTTGTATCCAAAATTGCGTGTTTCTGTGTTGTGTTTTTGGTTTATACGTTGTGTGTCTTGTATCCAGTGTTGCGTGTTTCTGTGTTGTGTTTTTGGTTTATACGTTGTGTGACTTGTATCCAGTATTACGTGTTTCTGTGTTGTGTTTTTGGTTTATACGTTGTGCGTCTTGTATCCAGTATTACGTGTTTCTGTGTTGTGTTTTTGGTTTATACGTTGTTTGTCTTGTATCCAGTATTACGTGTTTCTGTGTTTTGTTTTTGATTTATACGTTGTGTGTCTTGTATCCAGTATTGCGTGTTTCTGTGTTGTGTTTTTAGTTTATACGTTGTGTGTCTTGTATCCAGTGTTGCGTGTTTCTGTGTTGTGTTTTTAGTTTATACGTTGTGTGTCTTGTATCCAGTATTACGTGTTTCTGTGTTGTGTTTTTGGTTTATACGTTGTGCGTCTTGTATCCAGTATTACGTGTTTCTGTGTTGTGTTTTTGGTTTATACGTTGTTTGTCTTGTATCCAGTATTACGTGTTTCTGTGTTTTGTTTTTGGTTTATACGTTGTTTGTCTTGTATCCAGTATTGCGTGTTTCTGTGTTGTGTTTTTAGTTTATACGTTGTGTGTCTTGTATCCAGTATTGCGTGTTTCTGTGTTGTGTTTTTAGTTTATACGTTGTGTGTCTTGTATCCAGTATTGCGTGTTTCTGTGTTGTGTTTTTGGTTTATACGTTGTGTGTCTTGTATCCAGTATGACGTGTTTCTGTGTTTTGTTTTTGGTTTATACGTTGTTTGTCTTGTATCCAGTATTGCGTGTTTCTGTGTTGTGTTTTTGGTTTATACGTTGTGTGTCTTGTATCCAGTATTGCTTGTTTCTGTGTTGTGTTTTTGGTATATACGTTGTGTGTCTTGTATCCAGTATTGCGTGTTTCTGTGTTGTGTTTTTGGTTTATACGTTGTGTGTCTTGTATCCAGTATGACGTGTTTCTGTGTTGTGTTTTTGGTTTATACGTTGTGTGTCTTGTATCCAGTATCGGGTGTTTCTGTGTTGTGTTTTTAGTTTATACGTTGTGTTTCTTGTATCCAGTATTGCGTGTTTCTGTGTTGTGTTTTTGTTTATACGTTGTGTGTCTTGTATCCAGTATCGGGTGTTTCTGTGTTGTGTTTTTAATTTATACGTTGTGTGTCTTGTAT
Source organism: Bathymodiolus brooksi (assembly GCA_963680875.1). Lineage (NCBI taxonomy): Eukaryota > Metazoa > Mollusca > Bivalvia > Mytilida > Modiolidae > Bathymodiolus > Bathymodiolus brooksi. Next base: position 48,847,604 of record OY804579.1, read on the forward strand.
CCAGTATCGGGTGTTTCTGTGTTGTCTTTTTGTTTATACGTTGTGTGTCTTGTATCCAGTATCGGGTGTTTCTGTGTTGTGTTTTTAATTTATACGTTGTGTGTCTTGTATCCAGTATCGGGTGTTTCTGTGTTGTGTTTTTAGTTGATACGTTGTTTGTCTTGTATCCAGTATTGCGTGTTTCTGTGTTGTGTTTTTGGTTTAGACGTTGTTTGTCTTGTATCCAGTATTACGTGTTTCTGTGTTGGGTTTTTGGTTTATACGTTGTGTGTCTTGTATCCAGTATTACGTGTTTCTGTGTTTTGTTTTTGGTTTATACGTTGTGTGTCTTGTATCCAGTATTACGTGTTTCTGTGTTGTGTTTTTGGTTTATACGTTGTTTGTCTTGTATCCAGTAATACGTGTTTCTGTGTTGTGTTTTTGGTTTATACGTTGTTTTTCTTGAATCCAGTATTACGTGTTTCTGTGTTTTGTTTTTGGTTTATACGTTGTTTGTCTTGTATCCAGTATTGCGTGTTTCTGCGTTGTGTTCTTGGTTTATACGTTGTGTGTCTTGTATCCAGTATTACGTGTTTCTGTGTTGTGTTTTTGGTTTATACGTTGTTTGTCTTGTATCCAGTATTACGTGTTTCTGTGTTGTGTTTTTGGTTTATACGTTGTTTGTCTTGTATCCAGTATTGCGTGTTTCTGTGTTGTGTTTTTGGTTTATACGTTGTGTGTCTTGTATCCAGTATTGTGTGTTTCTGTGTTGTGTTTTTGGTTTATACGTTGTGTGTCTTGTATCCAGTAATACGTGTTTCTGTGTTGTGTTTTTTGTTTATTCGTTGTGTGTCTTGTATCCAGTATTACGTGTTTCTGTGTTGTGTTTTTAGTTTATACGTTGTGTTTCTTGTATCCAGTATTACGTGTTTCTGTGTTGTGTTTTTGGTTTATACGTTGTGTTTCTTGTATCCAGTATTACGTGTTTCTGTGTTGTGTTTTTAGTTTATACGTTGTGTGTCTTGTATCCAGTATTGCGTGTTTCTGTGTTGTGTTTTTAGTTTATACGTTTTGTGTCTTGTATCCAGTATTGCGTGTTTCTGTGTTGTGTTTTTAGTTTATACGTTGTGTGTCTTGTATCCAGTATTGCGTGTTTCTGTGTTGTGTTTTTAGTTTATACGTTGTGTGTCTTGTATCCAGTATTGCGTGTTTCTGTGTTGTGTTTTTAGTTGATACATTGTGTGTCTTGTATCCAGTATTGGGTGTTTCTGTGTTGTGTTTTTGGTTTATACGTTGTTTGTCCTGTATCCAGTATTGCGTGTTTCTGTGTTGTGTTGTGTTTTTGGTTTATACGTTGTGTGTCTTGTATCCAGTAGTACGTGTTTCTGTGTTGTGTTTTTAGTTTATACGTTGTTTGTCTTGTATCCAGTATTACGTGTTTCTGTGTTGTGTTTTTGGTTTATACGTTGTGTGTCTTGTATCCAGTAATACGTGTTTCTCTGTTGTGTTGTGTTTTTGGTTTATACGTTGTGTGTCTTGTATCCAGTATTACGTGTTTCTGTGTTGTGTTTTTGGTTTATACGTTGTGTGTCTTGTATCCAGTATTACGTATTTCTGTGTTGTGTTGTGTTTTTGGTTTATACGTTGTGTGTCTTGTATCCAGTATTGCGTGTTTCTGTGTTGTGTTTTTAGTTTATACGTTGTGTGTCTTGTATCCAGTATTGCGTGTTTCTGTGTTGTGTTTTTAGTTTATACGTTGTGTGTCTTGTATCCAGTATTGCGTGTTTCTGTGTTGTGTTTTTAGTTGATACGTTGTGTGTCTTGTATCCAGTATTGCGTGTTTCTGTGTTGTGTTTTTGGTTTATACGTTGTTTGTCTTGTATCCAGTATTACGTGTTTCTGTGTTGGGTTTTTGGTTTATACGTTGTGTGTCTTGTATCCAGTATTACGTGTTTCTGTGTTGGGTTTTTGGTTTATACGTTTTGTGTCTTGTATCCAGTATTGCGTGTTTCTGTGTTGTGTTTTTAGTTTATACGTTGTGGGTCTTGTATCCAGTATTGCGTGTTTCTGTGTTGTGTTTTTAGTTGATACGTTGTTTGTCTTGTATCCAGTATTGCGTGTTTCTGTGTTGTGTTTTTGGTTTAGACGTTGTTTGTCTTGTATCCAGTATTACGTGTTTCTGTGTTGTGTTTTTGGTTTATACGTTGTGTGTCTTGTATCCAGTATTACGTGTTTGTGTGTTTTGTTTTTGGTTTATACGCTGTGTGTCGTGTATCCAGTATTACGTGTTTCTGTGTTGTGTTTTTGGTTTATACATTGTTTGTCTTGTATCCAGTATTAGGTGTTTCTGTGTTGTGTTTTTGGTTTATACGTTGTTTGTCTTGAATCCAGTATTACGTGTTTCTGTGTTTTGTTTTTGGTTTATACGTTGTTTGTCTTGTATCCGTATTGCGTGTTTCTGTGTTGTGTTTTTAGTTGATACGTTGTGTGTCTTGTATCCAGTATTGCGTGTTTCTGTGTTGTGTTTTTGGTTTATACGTTGTGCGTCTTGTATCCAGTATTACGTGTTTCTGTGTTGGGTTTTTGGTTTATACGTTGTGTGTCTTGTATCCAGTATTACGTGTTTCTGTGTTGGGTTTTTGGTTTATACGTTTTGTGTCTTGTATCCAGTATTGCATGTTTCTGTGTTGTGTTTTTAGTTTATACGTTGTGTGTCTTGTATCCAGTATTGCGTGTTTCTGTGTTGTGTTTTTAGTTGATACGTTGTTTGTCTTGTATCCAGTATTGCGTGTTTCTGTGTTGTGTTTTTGGTTTAGACGTTGTTTGTCTTGTATCCAGTATTACGTGTTTCTGTGTTGGGTTTTTGGTTTATACGTTGTGTGTCTTGTATCCAGTATTACGTGTTTCTGTGTTTTGTTTTTGGTTTATACGCTCTGTGTCTTGTATCCAGTATTACGTGTTTCTGTGTTGTGTTTTTGGTTTATACGTTGTTTGTCTTGTATCCAGTATTACGTGTTTTTGTGTTGTGTTTTTGGTTTATACGTTGTTTGTCTTGAATCCAGTATTACGTGTTTCTGTGTTTTGTTTTTGGTTTATACGTTGTTTGTCTTGTATCCGTATTGCGTGTTTCTGTGTTGTGTTTTTGGTTTATACGTTGTTTGTCTTGTATCCAAAATTGCGTGTTTCTGTGTTGTGTTTTTGGTTTATACGTTGTGTGTCTTGTATCCAGTGTTGCGTGTTTCTGTGTTGTGTTTTTAGTTTATACGTTGTGTGTCTTGTATCCAGTATTACGTGTTTCTGTGTTGTGTTTTTGGTTTATACGTTGTGCGTCTTGTATCCAGTATTACGTGTTTCTGTGTTGTGTTTTTGGTTTATACGTTGTTTGTCTTGTATCCAGTATTACGTGTTTCTGTGTTTTGTTTTTGATTTATACGTTGTGTGTCTTGTATCCAGTATTGCGTGTTTCTGTGTTGTGTTTTTAGTTTATACGTTGTGTGTCTTGTATCCAGTGTTGCGTGTTTCTGTGTTGTGTTTTTAGTTTATACGTTGTGTGTCTTGTATCCAGTATTACGTGTTTCTGTGTTGTGTTTTTGGTTTATACGTTGTGCGTCTTGTATCCAGTATTACGTGTTTCTGTGTTGTGTTTTTGGTTTAGACGTTGTTTGTCTTGTATCCAGTATTACGTGTTTCTGTGTTTTGTTTTTGGTTTATACGTTGTTTGTCTTGTATCCAGTATTGCGTGTTTCTGTGTTGTGTTTTTAGTTTATACGTTGTGTGTCTTGTATCCAGTATTGCGTGTTTCTGTGTTGTGTTTTTAGTTTATACGTTGTGTGTCTTGTATCCAGTATTGCGTGTTTCTGTGTTGTGTTTTTGGTTTATACGTTGTGTGTCTTGTATCCAGTATGACGTGTTTCTGTGTTTTGTTTTTGGTTTATACGTTGTTTGTCTTGTATCCAGTATTGCGTGTTTCTGTGTTGTGTTTTTGGTTTATACGTTGTGTGTCTTGTATCCAGTATTGCTTGTTTCTGTGTTGTGTTTTTGGTATATACGTTGTGTGTCTTGTATCCAGTATTGCGTGTTTCTGTGTTGTGTTTTTGGTTTATACGTTGTGTGTCTTGTATCCAGTATGACGTGTTTCTGTGTTGTGTTTTTGGTTTATACGTTGTGTGTCTTGTATCCAGTATCGGGTGTTTCTGTGTTGTGTTTTTAGTTTATACGTTGTGTTTCTTGTATCCAGTATTGCGTGTTTCTGTGTTGTCTTTTTGTTTATACGTTGTGTGTCTTGTATCCAGTATCGGGTGTTTCTGTGTTGTGTTTTTAGTTTATACGTTGTGTGTCTTGTATCCAGTATCGGGTGTTTCTGTGTTGTGTTTTTAGTTGATACGTTGTTTGTCTTGTATCCAGTATTGCGTGTTTCTGTGTTGTGTTTTTGGTTTAGACGTTGTTTGTCTTGTATCCAGTATTACGTGTTTCTGTGTTGGGTTTTTGGTTTATACGTTGTGTGTCTTGTATCCAGTATTACGTGTTTCTGTGTTTTGTTTTTGGTTTATACGTTGTGTGTCTTGTATCCAGTATTACGTGTTTCTGTGTTGTGTTTTTGGTTTATACGTTGTTTGTCTTGTATCCAGTAATACGTGTTTCTGTGTTGTGTTTTTGGTTTATACGTTGTTTTTCTTGAATCCAGTATTACGTGTTTCTGTGTTTTGTTTTTGGTTTATACGTTGTTTGTCTTGTATCCAGTATTGCGTGTTTCTGCGTTGTGTTCTTGGTTTATACGTTGTGTGTCTTGTATCCAGTATTACGTGTTTCTGTGTTGTATTTTTGGTTTATACGTTGTTTGTCTTGTATCCAGTATTACGTGTTTCTGTGTTGTGTTTTTGGTTTATACGTTGTTTGTCTTGTATCCAGTATTGCGTGTTTCTGTGTTGTGTTTTTGGTTTATACGTTGTGTGTCTTGTATCCAGTATTGTGTGTTTCTGTGTTGTGTTTTTGGTTTATACGTTGTGTGTCTTGTATCCAGTAATACGTGTTTCTGTGTTGTGTTTTTTGTTTATTCGTTGTGTGTCTTGTATCCAGTATTACGTGTTTCTGTGTTGTGTTTTTGGTTTATACGTTGTGTGTCTTGTATCCAGTATTACGTGTTTCTGTGTTGTGTTTTTAGTTTATACGTTGTGTGTCTTGTATCCAGTATTGCGTGTTTCTGTGTTGTGTTTTTAGTTTATACGTTTTGTGTCTTGTATCCAGTATTGCGTGTTTCTGTGTTGTGTTTTTAGTTTATACGTTGTGTGTCTTGTATCCAGTATTGCGTGTTTCTGTGTTGTGTTTTTAGTTTATACGTTGTGTGTCTTGTATCCAGTATTGCGTGTTTCTGTGTTGTGTTTTTAGTTGATACATTGTGTGTCTTGTATCCAGTATTGGGTGTTTCTGTGTTGTGTTTTTGGTTTATACGTTGTTTGTCCTGTATCCAGTATTGCGTGTTTCTGTGTTGTGTTGTGTTTTTGGTTTATACGTTGTGTGTCTTGTATCCAGTAGTACGTGTTTCTGTGTTGTGTTTTTAGTTTATACGTTGTTTGTCTTGTATCCAGTATTACGTGTTTCTGTGTTGTGTTTTTGGTTTATACGTTGTGTGTCTTGTATCCAGTAATACGTGTTTCTCTGTTGTGTTGTGTTTTTGGTTTATACGTTGTGTGTCTTGTATCCAGTATTACGTGTTTCTGTGTTGTGTTTTTGGTTTATACGTTGTGTGTCTTGTATCCAGTATTACGTATTTCTGTGTTGTGTTGTGTTTTTGGTTTATACGTTGTGTGTCTTGTATCCAGTATTGCGTGTTTCTGTGTTGTGTTTTTAGTTTATACGTTGTGTGTCTTGTATCCAGTATTGCGTGTTTCTGTGTTGTGTTTTTAGTTTATACGTTGTGTGTCTTGTATCCAGTATTACGTGTTTCTGTGTTGGGTTTTTGGTTTATACGTTGTGTGTCTTGTATCCAGTATTACGTGTTTCTGTGTTGGGTTTTTGGTTTATACGTTTTGTGTCTTGTATCCAGTATTGCGTGTTTCTGTGTTGTGTTTTTAGTTTATACGTTGTGTGTCTTGTATCCAGTATTGCGTGTTTCTGTGTTGTGTTTTTAGTTGATACGTTGTTTGTCTTGTATCCAGTATTGCGTGTTTCTGTGTTGTGTTTTTGGTTTAGACGTTGTTTGTCTTGTATCCAGTATTACGTGTTTCTGTGTTGGGTTTTTGGTTTATACGTTGTGTGTCTTGTATCCAGTATTACGTGTTTCTGTGTTTTGTTTTTGGTTTATACGCTGTGTGTCGTGTATCCAGTATTACGTGTTTCTGTGTTGTGTTTTTGGTTTATACATTGTTTGTCTTGTATCCAGTATTACGTGTTTCTGTGTTGTGTTTTTGGTTTATACGTTGTTTGTCTTGAATCCAGTATTATGTGTTTCTGTGTTTTGTTTTTGGTTTATACGTTGTTTGTCTTGTTTCCGTATTGCGTGTTTCTGTGTTGTGTTTTTAGTTGATACGTTGTGTGTCTTGTATCCAGTATTGCGTGTTTCTGTGTTGTGTTTTTGGTTTATACGTTGTTTGTCTTGTATCCAGTATTACGTGTTTCTGTGTTGGGTTTTTGGTTTATACGTTGTGTGTCTTGTATCCAGTATTACGTGTTTCTGTGTTGGGTTTTTGGTTTATACGTTTTGTGTCTTGTATCCAGTATTGCGTGTTTCTGTGTTGTGTTTTTAGTTTATACGTTGTGTGTCTTGTATCCAGTATTGCGTGTTTCTGTGTTGTGTTTTTAGTTGATACGTTGTTTGTCTTGTATCCAGTATTGCGTATTTCTGTGTTGTGTTTTTGGTTTAGACGTTGTTTGTCTTGTATCCAGTATTACGTGTTTCTGTGTTGGGTTTTTGGTTTATACGTTGTGTGTCTTGTATCCAGTATTACGTGTTTCTGTGTTGTGTTTTTGGTTTATACGTTGTTTGTCTTGTATCCAGTATTACGTGTTTTTGTGTTGTGTTTTTGGTTTATACGTTGTTTGTCTTGAATCCAGTATTACGTGTTTCTGTGTTTTGTTTTTGGTTTATACGTTGTTTGTCTTGTATCCGTATTGCGTGTTTCTGTGTTGTGTTTTTAGTTGATACGTTGTGTTTCTTGTATCCAGTATTGCGTGTTTCTGTGTTGTGTTTTTGGTTTATACGTTGTTTGTCTTGTATCCAGTATTACGTGTTTCTGTGTTGGGTTTTTGGTTTATACGTTGTGTGTCTTGTATCCAGTATTACGTGTTTCTGTGTTGGGTTTTTGGTTTATACGTTTTGTGTCTTGTATCCAGTATTGCGTGTTTCTGTGTTGTGTTTTTAGTTTATACGTTGTGTGTCTTGTATCCAGTATTGCGTGTTTCTGTGTTGTGTTTTTAGTTGATACGTTGTTTGTCTTGTATCCAGTATTGCGTGTTTCTGTGTTGTGTTTTTGGCTTAGACGTTGTTTGTCTTGTATCCAGTATTACGTGTTTCTGTGTTGTGTTTTTGGTTTATACGTTGTGTGTCTTGTATCCAGTATTACGTGTTTCTGTGTTTTGTTTTTGGTTTATACGTTGTGTGTCTTGTATCCAGTATTACGTGTTTCTGTGTTGTGTTTTTGGTTTATACGTTGTTTGTCTTGTATCCAGTATTACGTGTTTCTGTGTTGTGTTTTTGGTTTATACGTTGTTTGTCTTGAATCCAGTATTACGTGTTTCTGTGTTTTGTTTTTGGTTTATACGTTGTTTGTCTTGTATCCAGTATTGCGTGTTTCTGCGTTGTGTTTTTGGTTTATACGTTGTGTGTCTTGTATCCAGTATTACGTGTTTCTGTGTTGTGTTTTTGGTTTATACGTTGTTTGTCTTGTATCCAGTATTACGTGTTTCTGTGTTGTGTTTTTGGTTTATACGTTGTTTGTCTTGTATCCAGTATTGCGTGTTTCTGTGTTGTGTTTTTGGTTTATACGTTGTGTGTCTTGTATCCAGTATTGTGTGTTTCTGTGTTGTGTTTTTGGTTTATACGTTGTGTGTCTTGTATCCAGTAATACGTGTTTCTGTGTTGTGTTTTTTGTTTATTCGTTGTGTGTCTTGTATCCAGTATTACGTGTTTCTGTGTTGTGTTTTTGGTTTATACGTTGTGTTTCTTGTATCCAGTATCGGGTGTTTCTGTGTTGTGTTTTTAGTTTATACGTTTTGTGTCTTGTATCCAGTATTGCGTGTTTCTGTGTTGTGTTTTTAGTTTATACGTTTTGTGTCTTGTATCCAGTATCGGGTGTTTCTGTGTTGTGTTTTTAGTTTATACGTTTTGTGTCTTGTATCCAGTATTGCGTGTTTCTGTGTTGTGTTTTTAGTTTATACGTTGTGTGTCTTGTATCCAGTATTGCGTGTTTCTGTGTTGTGTTTTTAGTTTATACGTTGTGTGTCTTGTATCCAGTATTGCGTGTTTCTGTGTTGTGTTTTTAGTTGATACATTGTGTGTCTTGTATCCAGTATTGCGTGTTTCTGTGTTGTGTTTTTGGTTTATACGTTGTTTGTCCTGTATCCAGTATTGCGTGTTTCTGTGTTGTGTTGTGTTTTTGGTTTATACGTTGTGTGTCTTGTATCCAGTATTACGTGTTTCTGTGTTGTGTTTTTAGTTTATACGTTGTTTGTCTTGTATCCAGTATTACGTGTTTCTGTGTTGTGTTTTTGGTTTATACGTTGTGTGTCTTGTATCCAGTATTACGTGTTTCTCTGTTGTGTTGTGTTTTTGGTTTATACGTTGTGTGTCTTGTATCCAGTATTACGTGTTTCTGTGTTGTGTTTTTGGTTTATACGTTGTGTGTCTTGTATCCAGTATTACGTGTTTCTGTGTTGTGTTGTGTTTTTGGTTTATACGTTGTGTGTCTTGTATCCAGTATTGCGTGTTTCTGTGTTGTGTTTTTAGTTTATACGTTGTATGTCTTGTATCCAGTATTGCGTGTTTCTGTGTTGTGTTTTTAGTTTATACGTTGTGTGTCTTGTATCCAGTATTGCGTGTTTCTGTGTTGTGTTTTTAGTTGATACGTTGTGTGTCTTGTATCCAGTATTGCGTGTTTCTGTGTTGTGTTTTTGGTTTATACGTTGTGTGTCTTCTATCCAGTATTACGTGTTTCTGTGTTGTGTTTTTGGTTTATACGTTGTTTGTCTTGTATCCAGTATTGCGTGTTTCTGTGTTGTGTTTTTGGTTTATTCGTTGTGTGTCTTGTATCCAGTATTACGTGTTTCTGTGTTGTGTTTTTAGTTTATACTTTGTGTTTCTTGTATCCAGTATTGCGTGTTTCTGTGTTGTGTTTTTGGTTTATTCGTTGTGTGTCTTGTATCCAGTATTGCGTGTTTCTGTGTTGTGTTTTTGGTTTATACGTTTTGTGTCTTGTATCCAGTATTACGTGTTTCTGTGTTGGGTTTTTAGTTGATACGTTGTGTGTCTTGTATCCAGTATTACGTGTTTCTGTGTTGTGTTTTTAGTTTATACGTTTTGTGTCTTGTATCCAGTATTGCGTGTTTCTGTGTTGTGTTTTTAGTTTATACGTTTTGTGTCTTGTATCCAGTATTGCGTGTTTCTGTGTTGTGTTTTTAGTTTATACGTTGTGTGTCTTGTATCCAGTATTGCGTGTTTCTGTGTTGTGTTTTTAGTTGATACGTTGTGTGTCTTGTATCCAGTATTACGTGTTTCTGTGTTGTGTTTTTGGTTTATACGTTGTTTGTCTTGTATCCAGTATTACGTGTTTCTGTGTTGTGTTTTTGGTTTATACGTTGTTTGTCTTGTATCCAGTATTGCGTGTTTCTGTGTTGTGTTGTGTTTTTGGTTTATACGTTGTGTGTTTTGTATCCAGTATTACGTGTTTCTCTGTTGTGTTTTTGGTTTATACGTTGTTTGTCTTGTATCCAGTATTACGTGTTTCTGTGTTGTGTTTTTGGTTTATACGTTGTTTGTCTTGTATCCAGTATTACGTATTTCTGTGTTGTGTTGTGTTTTTGGTTTATACTTTGTGTGTCTTGTATCCAGTATTACGTGTTTCTGTGTTGTTATTTTGGTTTATACGTTGTTTGTCTTGTATCCAGTATTACGTGTTTCTGTGTTGTGTTTTTGGTTTATACGTTGTTTGTCTTGTATCCAGTATTGCGTGTTTCTGTGTTGTGTTGTGTTTTTGGTTTATACGTTGTGTGTCTTGTATCCAGTATTACGTGTTTCTGTGTTGTGTTTTTGATTTATACGTTGTTTGTCTTGTATCCAGTATTACGTGTTTCTGTGTTGTGTTGTGTTTTTGGTTTATACGTTGTGTGTCTTGTATCCAGTATTACGTGTTTCTGTGTTGTGTTTTTGGTTTATACGTTGTTTGTCTTGTATCCAGTATTGCGTGTTTCTGTGTTGTGTTTTTAGTTTATACGTTGTGTGTCTTGTATCCAGTATTGCGTGTTTCTGTGTTGTGTTTTTAGTTGATACGTTGTGTGTCTTGTATCCAGTATTGCGTGTTTCTGTGTTGTGTTTTTGGTTTATACGTTGTTTGTCTTGTATCCAGTATTGCGTGTTTCTGTGTTGTGTTTTTGGTTTATACGTTGTTTGTCTTGTATCCAGTATTACGTGTTTCTGTGTTGTGTTGTGTTTTTGGTTTATACGTTGTGTGTCTTGTATCCAGTATTACGTGTTTCTGTGTTGTGTTTTTGGTTTATACGTTGTGTGTCTTGTATCCAGTATTACGTGTTTCTGTGTTATGTTTTTGGTTTATACATTGTGTGTCTTGTATCCAGTATTACATGTTTCTGTGTTGTGTTTTTGGTTTATACGTTGTTTGTCTTGTATCCAGTATTACGTGTTTCTGTGTTGTGTTTTTGGTTTATACGTTGTTTGTCTTGTAGCCAGTATTGCGTGTTTCTGTGTTGTGTTTTTGGTTTATACGTTGTTTGTCTTGTATCCAGTATTACGTGTTTCTGTGTTGTGTTTTTGGTTTATACGTCGTTTGTCTTGTATCCAGTATTACGTGTTTCTGTGTTGTGTTTTTGGTTTATACGTTGTTTGTCTTGTATCCTGTATTGCGTGTTTCTGTGTTGTGTTTTTGGTTTATACGTTGTGTGTCTTGTATCCAGTATTACGTGTTTCTGTGTTGTGTTTTTGGTTTATACGTTACTTGTCTTGTATCCAGTATTGCGTGTTTCTGTGTTGTGTTTTTGGTTTATACGTTGTGTGTCTTGTATCCAGTATTACGTGTTTCTGTGTTGTGTTTTTGGTTTATACTTTGTGTGTCTTGTATACAGTATTGCGTGTTTCTGTGTTGTGTTTTGGTTTATACGTTGTGTGTCTTGTATCCAGTATTGCGTGTTTCTGTGTTGTGTTTTTGGTTTATACGTTGTGTGTCTTGTATCCAGTGTTGTGTGTTTCTGTGTTGTGTTTTTAGTTTATACGTTGTGTGTCTTGTATCCAGTATTACGTGTTTCTGTTTTGTGTTTTTGGTTTATACGTTGTGTGTCTTGTATCCAGTATTACGTGTTTCTGTGTTGTGTTTTGGGTTTATACGTTGTGTGTCTTGTATCCAGTATTGCGTGTTTCTGTTTTGTGTTTTTGGTGTATACGTTGTGTCTTGTATCCAGTATTGCGTGTTTCTGTATTGTGTTTTTGGTTTATACGTTGTGTGTCTTGTATCCAGTATTGCGTGTGTTTGTGCATTGTCCATTCATGATTGTCTCTTCAGTTTACTCTAACGTTTATTTGTAAATAGAGGAAATGTGGACATTTTTCTCTTCAATACATTGATACCACGAATATATAAGGGCCCGGGTGGCTTAATGGGGTAGGTAGTTGGATTACCTAACAACTCATATAAGCCTATCACCAATGCGGCGTGGGTTTGCGCCAGGCTTTGTAAATTACAAAAAGGGTGTACTCGACTCGCAGCCGAAAGTGATAAAGTTTACCTGTTGCTTGTCTATGGTCGGTGGTTCTCTCTGGGTACTCCGGCTTCTTCCACCACTAAAACTGGTCGCCATGATATAGCTGAAATATTGCTGAAAGTGGCGTTAAACACACACACAAAATCAATCAATCGAATATATACTGTATAGTTGTTTATTATTCCATATATATTGTTAAATTTTAGTTCATCAATGAATTAATATCTGTAGAATGAATTTCATTACTGTTAACAATTTTGAACTTGTACCAGTATATAATAGATTGACTAATCCGTCTTAAGCTGAGTTATTAATCCTTGTGCGAAGAAGTGTACCGTATGTGTCAGGGGACAGAATTCGTCAATTTATTGGCATCTCTTGATGTAACAGGTATTATCATTGTTGTCATGACAACTAGAAATCCACCAGATACATAGAAGTCAGTATTTATTATTATATTTCAGCATACATTTGTAATGATTGTGTTGTGGTAACCGTAGCTGTTTGTATCAACTGTCAACTTAACTATTGACAATTGATTTCACGAAGTATACATTTCGTAAAAATCTATGATATTTTTTTTTTACGTGATTTTCTATTTTCTATTAGAGTTAAAAAACTATGTATGCCTATACAAATACGTAGTATATACAATGATATCACGATTTAAATGATTGGCAAGCGCAACGGAATGTGCACAAGTAGCACACATGTTTAGTTAAAACATGCGATTATAACCTTGAAAAATAATTTTATTATCAAATATGTGAGTTGTTGACATTAGCAAAAATATCAATATGTCTTCATTTTCATTAAAAGCGGAGATAATTTATAGTTCCTAAATAATGTAATTTTTATTATTTATTAAAACCAGGATTCTCTTCACTCGTCCATATATGACCATACCCGATTTTGGCGATCCTGTTTGGGGCCTTCGGTTTTCTTTTACCCAAAGATTTAAATTATTTGTCTTTTAAATCTGTTGACATTGTCCCAGTATCGCGACATGCGTACTAAGCTTAATATGTACTTTTATATTACTGTGAATGTACTTTTATTTGTTGTCACCTATTTTCGTGTTTTCTCCAAAAGGCAGTGATCCCTTAGTTCTTGAATTTGTGTTTTCAAACATTACAGAAAACAATCAATAGGAAAATTGTATTTCGTTGGATTTTTATTTGTGGTTTAAGTGGACCACGAAATCAGCGAAAATTAGAACCCAACGATTAATAATGATTTTACAGTATATATCTATGTTAGTATGCGTGACACGTTTCTGGAATAAGCTTTATCGGGATGGAGCAACATACCAGCAGCACCTGCATATAGAGTATATATATATATATATATATATATAAACGTCTAAAATGGTTTGTAAAACAACACCAAGTACACAAAACAAAGTGATAAAGAATTAAACACTTCGTAGAATGACAAAATTTTCGTCCCACCGAGGGACTTTATCAATGTCTAATTAAATAAAATCTCGAAACAATATGGCGACTTTTCAAATTTCAAAAAAGTTTTTGACGGTCCATGTACGGCACAAAAGAACCAGAAGATGCACATATGAAACTACATGCATAAAAGAATGGAAATCCTACATATAAATTAATAAAAGTACAATAACAATAATATAAATATACAATAGGGCTACACATTTAAATAAATGTTAAATTAGAAATAAAAATAAATATAAAAATGAGACATTATTGGTAAATGTATCAAATAGCACTGTCAAAATATTGTTGAAAACGGTATGATACCCAAACTCATTAAAAAAAAACGGCCCGCCACAGTGTGGAATATATACTTTGGGCCAATAGAGCAAACTGTATGTCCTAATACGACTGGAGGAGATCAACACGAATAGGAGTCAAGAGAGGATATTACTTTTTCTCATTGATTCCATTCGGTGATAAGGTCTTAAGTTTTCTAATCCAGAAGCTTTCCCTTTCCTGTCTGCTTTTATCATCCCACTTGGGGTTATGGTCAATTATGGTGACCTTCAGTTTGCCGAAAGAATCATGGTGGCCCGTCGATCTGAGATGTCTGCTGAGTGGAAGGTCAGGTTTGCAATTTGCATCGCTTCTGTGGCCATTCAAGCGTTTACTAAGTTGTTGTTTAGTTTCTCCGATGTATTGAAGACCACAAATTGCACATTCCAGGAGGTAGATAATATTTTCTGTCTTGCAGTTGGCATTGCAGTATATGATGAATTTTTTTCCTGTATGTGTGCTGCTGCATTTTTGTGTGCATTGGATGTTTTTGCACGTCATACATCGTCTCGAATCACATTTTTGACACTGACCATTGTAGGCAGATCGAGGGGAGATGTCAGCTCTCACCAAGATGTCTTTCAAACTTTTGGGTTTCCTGAAGGCCAAGACGGGTGGTTCTTTGAAGATTTTACACAGTTCTGGGTGTTTTTGTATGGTTGTCCAGTGCTCACGAACGATGCTGGATAAATTACTGAGCGCAGGATGGTATGTAATGACAAATGGCACTCTGTTGTTCGCGTTCTTTTCTTTATATTGGATGAGATCTTTTCTGTCAATACCACTTGCTTTGTTAAAACAATGGTTAATGCTCGCATTGTTGTAACCCCTCTTTTTTAGATGACATTTCAGTTCCCCAAGCCGTTTTTTGGTGGTTTGTTCGTTGGAGCAGATGCGTTTGATTCGGAGAGCTTGGCTGTACGGAATACTTTTGGTGCAATGTTTAGGATGACAACTCTGTGGGGACAGGTACTGATGTTTATCTGTCGGTTTGTTGTATATGTCAGTTGACATAATACCATTTTCACAGGTGGTGTACGTATCCAGAAAGGAGATGTTATTTCTAGATGTTTCATGGGTGAATTTTATAGTGGGGTGAACATTATTGGCGTGGTCAAAGAAACGATTGAGGTTTTCTTCCGACTCGGTCCACTTCATGTCAACGTCGTCTATGAAACGAAACCAGGAAAGTGGCTTGTGAGGTGCAGATTGTATGATAAGTTTTTCAAGCTTCCCCATGAAGATGTTGGCGTATGAAGGTGCCATCTTTGTTCCCATAGCTGTTCCGTTGATTTGTAAAAAATGCTCTCCATTAAATGTAAAATTGTTATGCTTCAGTACCAATGTGAGCAACTGGACAAGACATTCCGTTGGTGGTTCTTTCACGGCTCTTTGGTCCCATGCCTCTCGACATGCTTAGATACCGTCACTATGTGGGATGTTAGTGTATAATGACGTAACGTCCATCGAAACAAGAATGGTCCCCGAAGGAAGGGGGTTCATGGATTCCATTTTTTGAAGATAATCAGTGGTGTCTTTCAAATGTGAAGGTAACGCTTCTACATGAGGTCGAAGGTGGAAATCGACGAATTCGGAGATTTTTTCTGTGGGGTGCCAATTTGCTGAAACAATGGGTCTCCCGGGGTTGTTGACTTTATGAATTTTAGGTAATAGGTAGAAGCGTCCGACTTTGGGTTTGTCTGGTTTCAAGTAATCGAAAGTGTTCTTGTCGATATGACTATTTTCTTTCATAATTTTTAGCTCCTGTGTTATTTTAGTGCTGAATTCTTCCGTGGGGTCAGAGTCCAGTTTTTTGTAAAATCTTTCATCCATCAGTTGTCTGTTTGCCTCCTCTAAATAATCTACTTTGTCCATAACAACAATTGCGCTACCCTTGTCTGCTGACTTTATGACAATGTCATCCCTTTCCTTTAATTCTTGTAGCGCACCTTTTTCTGCTGGAGTGAGGTTGCTATGGGTTGGTATGTTCGTGCTGGTTGCTGTCTGGACATCATTTTTGACTAAATCAATAAAGGATTCTACTGTTGTATTTTTGCTGGGTTTTGGAATCCATGAACTTTTTTTCTTAAACCTAGGAAGGGGGATCTCATTATCATCTTCCGAATCGGACGACTCATCTACAGGACAGTCTCTCTCTTTGGCTGAGAAATATTCTTTAATACGAAGAGATCTAGCAAATTTGTCGAGATCAGCTGATAGTTGCTCCTCGTTTATTTTGTTGGGGGTGGGGCAGAAATTAAGTCCCTTAGAGAGTATACGAATTTCAGCAGGTTTTAGATCTTTTTATGACAAATTGACGACTGTGTCATTTTGGTCTCTATTAATTTCTTTGTGTCTTGAAAATCTTCGTTTCCGCCTTGTCGTTTCCCCAGAAGTGACAACAACCAGCACGAACATACCAACCAGCAACCAGCACGAACATACCAACCCATAACAACCTCACTCCAGCAGAAAAAGGTGCGCTACAAGAATTAAAGGAAAGGGATGACATTGTCATAAAGTCAGCAGACAAGGGTAGCGCAATTGTTGTTATGGACAAAGTAGATTATTTAGAGGAGGCAAACAGACAACTGATGGATGAAAGATTTTACAAAAAACTGGACTCTGACCCCACGGAAGAATTCAGCACTAAAATAACACAGGAACTAAACATTATGAAAGAAAATAGTCATATCGACAAGAACACTTTCGATTACTTGAAACCAGACAAACCCAAAGTCGGACGCTTCTACCTATTACCTAAAATTCATAAAGTCAACAACCCCGGGAGACCCATTGTTTCAGCAAATGGGCACCCCACAGAAAAAATCTCCGAATTCGTCGATTTCCACCTTCGACCTCATGTAGAAGCGTTACCTTCACATTTGAAAGACACCACTGATTATCTTCAAAAAATGGAATCCATGAACCCCCTTCCTTCGGGGACCATTCTTGTTTCGATGGACGTTACGTCATTATACACTAACATCCCACATAGTGACGGTATCTAAGCATGTCGAGAGGCATGGGACCAAAGAGCCGTGAAAGAACCACCAACGGAATGTCTTGTCCAGTTGCTCACATTGGTACTGAAGCATAACAATTTTACATTTAATGGAGAGCATTTTTTACAAATCAACGGAACAGCTATGGGAACAAAGATGGCACCTTCATACGCCAACATCTTCATGGGGAAGCTTGAAAAACTTATCATACAATCTGCACCTCACAAGCCACTTTCCTGGTTTCGTTTCATAGACGACGTTGACATGAAGTGGACCGAGTCGGAAGAAAACCTCAATCGTTTCTTTGACCACGCCAATAATGTTCACCCCACTATAAAATTCACCCATGAAACATCTAGAAATAACATCTCCTTTCTGGATACGTACACCACCTGTGAAAATGGTATTATGTCAACTGACATATACAACAAACCGACAGATAAACATCAGTACCTGTTCCCACAGAGTTGTCATCCTAAACATTGCACCAAAAGTATTCCGTACAGCCAAGCTCTCCGAATCAAACGCATCTGCTCCAACGAACAAACCACCAAAAAACGGCTTGGGGAACTGAAATGTCATCTAAAAAAGAGGGGTTACAACAATGCGAGCATTAACCATTGTTTTAACAAAGCAAGTGGTATTGACAGAAAAGATCTCATCCAATATAAAGAAAAGAACGCGAACAACAGAGTGCCATTTGTCATTACATACCATCCTGCGCTCAGTAATTTATCCAGCATCGTTCGTGAGCACTGGACAACCATACAAAAACACCCAGAACTGTGTAAAATCTTCAAAGAACCACCCGTCTTGGCCTTCAGGAAACCCAAAAGTTTGAAAGACATCTTGGTGAGAGCTGACATCTCCCCTCGATCTGCCTACAATGGTCAGTGTCAAAAATGTGATTCGAGACGATGTATGACGTGCAAAAACATCCAATGCACACAAAAATTCAGCAGCACACATACAGGAGAAAAATTCATCATATACTGCAATGCCAACTGCAAGACAGAAAATATTATCTACCTCCTGGAATGTGCAATTTGTGGTCTTCAATACATCGGAAAAACTAAGCAACAACTTAGTAAACGCTTGAATGGCCACAGAAGCGATGCAAATTGCAAACCTGACCTTCCACTCAGCAGACATCTCAGATCGACGGGCCACCATGATTCTTTCGGCAAACTGAAGGTCACCATAATTGACCATAACCCCTAGTGGGATGATAAAAGCAGACAGGAAAGGGAAAGCTTCTGGATTAGAAAACTTAAGACCTTATCACCTAATGGAATCAATGAGAAAAAGTAATATCCTCTCTTGACTCCTATTCGTGTTGATCTCCTCCAGTCGTATTAGGACATACAGTTTGCTCTATTGGCCCAAAGTATATATTCCACACTGTGGCGGGCCGTTTTTTTTAATGAGTTTGGGTATCATACCGTTTTCAACAATATTTTGACAGTGCTATTTGATACATTTACCAATAATGTCTCATTTTTATATTTATTTTTATTTCTAATTTAACATTTATTTAAATGTGTAGCCCTATTGTATATTTATATTATTGTTATTGTACTTTTATTAATTTATATGTAGGATTTCCATTCTTTTATGCATGTAGTTTCATATGTGCATCTTCTGGTTCTTTTGTGCCGTACATGGACCGTCAAAAACTTTTTTGAAATTTGAAAAGTCGCCATATTGTTTCGAGATTTTATTTAATTAGACATTGATAAAGTCCCTCGGTGGGACGAAAATTTTGTCATTCTACGAAGTGTTTAATTCTTTATCACTTTGTTTTGTGTACTTGGTGTTGTTTTACAAACCATTTTAGACGTTTATAATTGTTTTACTTGTATAGTATCGTTATACCGTAACGATCCAACACCCCGTAAGATTGATCGTTGACTGGTTTTTCAGACGTTGTATATACATATATATATATATACACTGTTTGGTTTAATTTTCAGACGTATATATATATATATATATATATATATCTCAGTTGCAACAATATTCCAGAGCCTGCATTTCTTGTCATGATTATTTCCTTGATAAAGGATTGTTGACTGCAAAACGAAGGGTTCCTAGTGGTGAAGTTGAGACCATCACTGTGGAATTCTTATGGTGGTAACTCCTACATGATTACCGAATGTCTGTCGCAATTGATCACGGATATATTCCGTTTTTTCGTAGTCATAATCATGTGATTCTATCCTCGTTCATGACTTATCACCGGACTTTTCACATGAATAACAAACAAAACGGGAACCACTAGTGGAACAGGAACTGCTACACTTCCGGAGCACACCAGTTCATCACCGGTTTTTCTGAGTTTGTGTTGCTCAATCTTTAATAGTCATAAATTCTACCACTATCAATAAATCGAACAATCACCTCTCATTTCACTGAACACAAAAAGACCACGACATATAGCTTTGGAAATCCAGGTCCTGGCCTGGGACATGTACACCAATGTGGCTGGTTTAAACCTGCTAATGGGGTCCCGAACCCCCAAACACACGTGACATTGAAATGGTTGGTACACTTTTGAATGAAGAGGGAACTATGTTTTTGTACGTGCATGATTATAATACAATTGTTATTAAATTATTTTAGAGTTAGTGGTTATGGTGTTCAATTAAATAATTTGTTTAAAATTTGATACCTCTCAACTCATAAACCTAACACAGGAGAGTAAACTAATCCATCATTCTAATTATTCATAAATAATACATAATACGTAATCAATACTGTCAGCATTGCGTAACATATACACTGTACAAATTGTTTTTGTCTAATTAAAGTTAATTATTTAATGCAAAATTGACGAAGAGATCACAAAACACGGGTTCATATTCAGTTATATTCTTAAATTATTTTTTTTAATCGAACCATGGACAATATAATTAAGTAAAGAAAATCATTTTATTTAGAAGATGGTAATTAAAAATTAATTGTGGATTTACCTATCACTTCCGGTGTTTTGTGATCTCTTCGTCAATTTTGCAGTAAATAATCAACTTTAATTAGACAAAAAGTGTTGTACAGTGTATATGTTACGCAATGCTGACAGTATTGATTAAGTATTATGTATTATTTATGAATAATTAGAATGGTGGATTAGTTTACTTTCCTGTGTTAGGTTTATGAGTTGAGAGGTATTAAATTTTAAAGAAATTATTTTATTGAAATTAGTTCGAAACGTAACAATTGTTAATTGATATTTTTCAATTAATCTTTCTGAATATAACAGTTAAGTTGAAAATTTTGTCATTCTGGTCGAAATTAATTGACGGAAAGCAATCAAGACTATCATCTCTGATCTATAGATTATTGTATTTGAAAACTCATGGAAATAATACTTTTTCATGGATTAATTTTGTTAAATCAATACTTGATGACTGTGGTTATTCAAACGTTTGGCATACTCAAAATTTGATAAGCCATAAATGGCTAATTGAAAGCATTAAACTGAGATTAACCGACCAGTTCAAACAAAATTGGCATTCTACTTTGCAAATATCTCCAAAAGCATTGAGCTATAGATTATTCAAGTCGGATTTTAGATTTGAAAAATATTTAGACGTCTTAAATGACAAAAATAGATTTCCTTTTTGTAGATTTAGAACATCTAATCATAGATTACCGATTGAAGTAGGGCGCTGGACAAATGTAGAAAGACACAATAGACTGTGTCAGCTATGTCAATCTCGCGAGATTGGTGACGAATTTCATTATGTATTACAGTGTCCAAATTTTGTAACTGATAGAAAAAATTTAATTCCAAAATACTTTTTCAACAGACCAAACACATTAAAATTGTCATCATTATTTAACAAAAAGAAACCTGAAACTATTCGCAAATTATGTAAGCTTATTGATATAATAAATAAGAAAATTAGTTCTCCTTGAAAAAAATCAATCACACCTCTGTTAGTATTTGTATCATTTGTATGTAACGTTTAAACATTTTTTTTCATAATTTGAATTCAATGTACACCCATAATCTTGATAATTGATGTAACGATATGTATTTACTTTGTATTGATTTGAACACTCTCACTCTGTAACCTTTGTAACATTGGTTTAAATAATAAAGTTATTATTATTAACACATATCGATCTACATTTATAGGTATACAATTTAATTTGATGTGAATTGCTGCAATCTAATTGGCTGATCCGCCTGGAGAAAAATTGGTTATACTTGATAACCTGGGTTGGTATTGTGATGTCACCAACATTTTCATTCGCCAACGACAAATTCAAATAGTCCCATAAAATAATCGTAATTAAAATCGAGGAATAATTAAATTTTGTTGTAGAGATTAAATTATAAGGAATATTTGCAATTTTTGAACAGGTTATACTTGTATCACCTGGTTTGAACAGGTTATACTTGTATCATCTGGTTTGAACAGGGTATACTTGTATCATCTGGTTTGAACAGGTTATACTTGTATCATCTGGTTTGAACAGGTTATACTTGTATCATCTGGTTTGAACAGGTTATACTTGTATCACCTGGTTTGAACAGGTTATACTTGTATCACCTGGTTTGAACAGGTTATACTTGTATCACCTGGTTTGAACAGGTTATACTTGTATCATCTGGTTTGAACAGGTTATACTTGTATCATCTGGTTTGAACAGGTTATACTTGTATCATCTGGTTTGAACAGGGTATACTTGTATCATCTGGTTTGAACAGGTTATACTTGTATCATCTGGTTTGAACAGGTTATACTTGTATCATCTGGTTTGAACAGGTTATACTTGTATCATCTGGTTTGAACAGGTTATACTTGTATCATCTGGTTTGAACAGGTTATACTTGTATCACCTGGTTTGAACAGGTTATACTTGTATCACCTGGTTTGAACAGGTTATACTTGTATCATCTGGTTTGAACAGGGTATACTTGTATCATCTGGTTTGAACAGGTTATACTTGTATCATCTGGTTTGAACAGGTTATACTTGTATCATCTGGTTTGAACAGGTTATACTTGTATCATCTGGTTTGAACAGGTTATACTTGTATCATCTGGTTTGAACAGGGTATACTTGTATCATCTGGTTTGAACAGGTTATACTTGTATCATCTGGTTTGAACAGGTTATACTTGTATCATCTGGTTTGAACAGGTTATACTTGTATCATCTGGTTTGAACAGGTTATACTTGTATCATCTGGTTTGAACAGGTTATACTTGTATCACCTGGTTTGAACAGGTTATACTTGTATCACCTGGTTTGAACAGGTTATACTTGTATCATCTGGTTTGAACAGGTTATACTTGTATCATCTGGTTTGAACAGGTTATACTTGTATCATCTGGTTTGAACAGGTTATACTTGTATCATCTGGTTTGAACAGGGTATACTTGTATCATCTGGTTTGAACAGGTTATACTTGTATCACCTGGTTTGAACAGGTTATACTTGTATCACCTGGTTTGAACAGGTTATACTTGTATCACCTGGTTTGAACAGGTTATACTTGTATCATCTGGTTTGAACAGGGTAAACTTGTATCATCTGGTTTGAACAGGTTATACTTGTATCACCTGGTTTGAACAGGTTATACTTGTATCACCTGGTTTGAACAGGTTATACTTGTATCACCTGGTTTGAACAGGTTATACTTGTATCATCTGGTTTGAACAGGGTATACTTGTATCATCTGGTTTGAACAGGGTATACTTGTATCATCTGGTTTGAACAGGTTATACTTGTATCACCTGGTTTGAACAGTTTGCGCTTTTAATAAACCATTCGCTTCGCGGTTTATTAAACGTAAACTGCCCCAAACCAGGCTTTCTTGTATAGGTTATCAAAAATTGAAAATATTCTTTAAGTACCGGTATATGTTTATTTTATGTAAATTATTAAACTCTGGACACATATTTACCTGTATAATTTGTTTCAGCTCCAGGAATGGCACATGTATGTAACAAATGTAAAAGGTTCTACAAATCTTCAAAAGTACAGACTAATCATAAAGTTCGGTTCCATTCAATTTATTACCTTAATTATTAATGTGGAACATGTCTGGTCTACAAAGACACCTAAGACAGTCATTAATATATGTCGCTTACTTTGAGGGAGAAGAAAGATTCAAATATAAAACCGACAAGACTCATTATTTCTTTGACAGAGGGTTGCTGCTAACAAGGAAGCCGCTGAGTGTTCATAGAGGTTAAGTTAAAGTCATCACTTCGAAAATTTTACGGTCGCCACCACGACCTGGTTATTCGCTATGTAATATCTGTGTCACAAATGCTCACGGATATATTCCACAATCCAGTCTGTTCCTCATTCATGACTCATCACCGGGTTTGTAACAATCGTATCACGACAAGTGGAGCGGGAACTGCTTACCCTTCTGAAGCACCTGAGTGAACGTCGGTTTTTAGTGGGGCTATGTTGCTCGATATTTAGTTTTCTGTGTAGTGTTTTGTTGATTAATCTTTGTCATTTTGTGATTTTTTTTTTGGTCATTATATTGTCTGTCCTTCCATTTACAGCTTCTAATTATCCCTTATAGTAAAAATATTGTCATTGTTTTATTTGTCAATGAGATGGATACAAATTAAAAATAAATGTTTCATTTACTAAAATATAGAAAAAGAGCGAACAAATAAAATGACCCTTTTCGTGTTTTACCGACAGTAATTTTTGACACAAGCTAGCGAAAGTTACCACAGTAAGGAAATCGTCCACTCAACACTACCGCAGTAAACATTAGATCGTTTACTATTGACAGGGGCGAATAGATCATCGGTTGATTGATTGCTGATATTTAAATGATCTGAATTGGATATTTAAACACCCATCCGTAATTTATTCTCTGTTTACTGGTTCCCGTGACAGGGATAACAATTATTCATACTTTAACAGTGACATCAATACAATACCCGTATTTTAAAATAAATGTCTAGACAAAATAAGAGCAATATACATCGATGAACGAATGTCATATTGTGATGTTATATAATAATTGTTATATCTTTATGATGAACATAATGTCCAATAATTGGAACAGGTTATTGACTATTATTACATACTCATATAGATATCTTGAATTTGCTTAGACTAAAGAACGTCACATGACATTTGACATTCCGTTCGATCAACCGCTGGACGTTATGTCGCATGGTTATATTGAAACGTTAAGGATAATTCAAGGTTAAGGGTATGATAGGTTTGTATGTATGTTCATATTATTCATCTTTGCTTTTCTTTTTATGGTCACTCAATCACCTTTCATTTGTTGTTTCTCGCGTTCGTTACCATTGTGCATTGAGTGTCATTTTTCGCGTGTGTGATGTATGAATGGACAATATGATTTTATGAACACTTTCTATTTCAGGTACCGTGATTCGCGTTATTTCATATTGTATGTAATTATTATCATTGTGTATTTTGGGTATGTTTTAAGTACAAGTTCGTCCTCACTGTTTTTCCCCAACGTCAGACACCCAAACGTGCTCCATTCTTAGTTCGCCCGTTCCCTTTCTTGTCCCCGTTTCTTACCTCATTCATTCATTTATTACATAAGGGATATTGTAATCTTCATCTCATAATGTTAACAATAGGTTCCGTTAAGCCTCTGTCCCTCTTTTTATAAAGTACACAGCCTGTACAACTGGAGGCCGCCATATTTTGTATATTTACTTCCACCGGTTATAAAACACATGAGCAGAATCTCAGAGTCCCGTTACCATGGATGGGGGCACTCAACCAATGAAAATCACCGGAGGACCCCAAGGGTATATATTAACCCCCTGTCGTCTGCAAGCCAAGAGATTGCGACCCGTTACCAGGGACCTTGGCCATTGAATTAATACCAGATTGCCGAATCCCAGATTGCCGAATACCATATTGCCGATTCCATTTTGCCGAATCCCATATTGCCGACTTTTGTTAAAAATGACAAAATTTCATCATATTAATTTTTATTTAAAAAATAATATTGATAATGTGTACATATTTTTATTGAAAGCAGTAATTTTTCGCGCAATTTTAATTAGAAAAACCATAATCAAATGCATACTGATTGTTGAATAGGAGATGCCGATACTCATTACTCAAACAATTGAAAAACAATGGAAAAAAACTACAAATAAGTAAATGTTTTTTTTAGAGTTTTACTAAGTAAGAAAGAAATAAAATGCCGTTAAATAGCAAATTATTTAGAACTGATTGATGATTTCGGTAATCTAAAAATGAACTAGTACTATACCCACAATATCCAAGCTAGGTGATTATGGTAAATTTTGATAAATGATCGGCAATTAATTAACTCTAAACAAATTTGGGGCGTATTTACAAAACAAAAAATGTGTATTCTCTCATTTTTATGCTAGTTATTATTCACAGAGCATATGTTTTGAAATTATTTCTTGGCATCATTCATCTTGACAGAAATCATAGTTGTCTGCAGGACTAATCCACCGTATATCCTTTCGAGCTCGAATGCTATAATCTAAACTCCCTGGTATGTCGGACCATTTCAAAAGAAATATTTATTTAATTATTTACAATTTTCCTTCATAATTAGAAGCATTATTCTACTTGCAATAACAATATTTTTCATATGTCGGCAATTTGGGAATCGACTAATTGGACTCGGCAATTTGGGATTCGGCAAACTGGGAATCGGCAATTTGTTGACTATTTATATTACCAGAGCGTTGCAGCGCAATCTCTTCAATCCACGACCAGGATAAGTAAATATTTACCTGTGTACGTTTCCCCCGTAATATAATCAATATTACTTGACCTGACTTGACCCAGATATATTTACTACGCTCGTTCGTTTTATGCTAATGCTTACAAATAGCCGATAAAAGTACAAAAGGGGGGTCTCCGTTATTCTAAACGCTTTGGTGGGTTTTTATTATATTTATTCATGCTTGTTATCCATTAATAAATTGCTACTGATATATTTAAGCAATTCTTGTCTTTTATTATATACTATATTATATTATAACAAGTAATATCTCAATTTCAATTTCTTTAGGGTTTCAAAAATTCAGTGAAAACAGTTTGTCGGCTTGTGTAAAACACAACAAGCTCTAAAATTTTAAATTATCTGACATAACTTTCAAGATTTCATATATGAAATTGTTTCTATCAAAGACTATAATCATGTCCTCATGATTCCCATAAGATACAGAAATATTTTATATAAACCAAAACATAGGTATCCCATGAAGATTTCTTATGCGAGTTTAAAAAGAGATCTAAATTTCAAGAAAGATATTATATAAAAAGCAAAATGTAAATTATAATTTTCAGAAACATTTATTTATGATGCTGTAGTAGAATAACAAAATATTTTCCATCATACATATGACAAATTAACTGATAAATAGCAAGTTCTAATATTTGTAAAATTTTGGATTTTTTTAAAAAGAATATTCCAATGGGTCTTGTATCTGATATTCAGAGATATGTGATATTTCTGCTTTTTATCTTGGTGCTAATTTTCCATTTAATATTGGCCTGGATTATATGATAATTGTCATTGTTTGTGGGTTACTATGCAACTTGTAATGAATATTTTATTAAACCTATTTACATGAATTAAAGATTTAGTTCTCATATACATATTTTTAAGCAAGTTTTTACAATCACAATGACTTTTGTTTTTTATCTCCTGAATTATATATCAAGGACACACATTGAAATGGTGTGCAATTTAGTAATGTTGATTGTTACATAATTTAGTGTCGTAAATAAGACCTTAATTACAAATTTCATCTGTGGCACAGGTTAACTGCTAGTTTATTATCCACAACAAACTTTTGACAGGATGTTTGAAATTATTTGATATATATTATTAAAATGTGCAAATGTATGTTATAATATTTACTAGTAGTACAAGTGTTGCCTGAGGGCAGTGTGGCACAGAAATGTGCTGTCCAAAAGGCAAGTATGGATGTCAATATTTCATAGTGTCTTTTACAAATGTCACACGTTATAGATCATTTTGTTTGATATTTTTTGGAGAGAATATATATAGGCATGTCCTGCTATCCAATGCAATTCATTTATTGAATAAAATATTCTTTAAATTAAATATTTTTGTTCAAATACATGTAGCTGACAGTTGAAATACTGTTTGTGAATAGGCATCATTGGAAAGTTTGCACTCCTTTGACATTGTACATATAAAGCATTTTTATTTTAGGTGCGATATTATATGTGTTTGAATCTGCAACACTTCCGTTTGCATTGGGAACTCACCAGTAAGTGGAATGTGAAGGAGTTTTTTTTTGTTTTTTTTTTTTACATCATAATATAGTTTATTCAAAATCTCCTGTTTACAATAACCTTAATGGCCCAGGAGTGAACATTAAGGGTCCCTGTTTTACATAAATTTCACTTGTCCAGGGGTAGCAAGTGAAAATAAAAATAAAAAAAAAGTCCACTTAAACATATTTCATATTCCTTTGTTTTTACATTTCATTATAATGTACACAATTAGACGATACAATTATTACCATGCATTAGCTTTATGTTCATAAATAATAAATACTCATATGTTATTCCGAAAAAGTTCTTTTTATCATTTTCATTAATATGCGATGTTTGTAATGTGCATTGTAAATGTGTTTTTTTTTTAAATTATTTTTCCAGTTGTTGAAAATTGTTTCGGGATATGTTATATTTCACCTTATTACGTATTTTCCATATTTCCCACTTTGAGATAAATATTACGGTATTAAAAATGACGTCTAAATCCTCACCCCCATATAGCCCTAACATAATATTTAATTCCTTGATTTCTATATTAGCTGTTAATCCAGATCTGTTAAATATTGCTTATATTTCTTTTATAATTTTTTTCACAGAAGGACATTTAAAAAATAGATGCTGCATCGTTTCATCGTTGTCTCTTATTTGGTAGAGATGGCATCTTCCGTTTGACAAATTCATTTTTTTCAATCTATGTTCTGTATAATTTATATTATGGAGACATTTCCACTGGAATTCTTTGACCTTATTTGTAACTTTGATTTTCTTTAATTTTGTCCAAATTTGTGTCCAATCAATATTACCCCCGTACTGTTCTTCCCACTTAATCTGACATTTTGGTTTTATATTTTGTTTAAAGATTCCCTGAATTACTTTTATTTTCAATTTATCAGGTGATATAGTTGTATTTGACTCATTTAAAAATTGTAGCTTATCGTTGGTATTTAAGGTAACTCTATGTTCTGGTACTATTGTAGTTTCTCCTTTTAAGACTTTTATGAACTTTTCGGGGATTTCTTTTTTTATCTTAGAAAACTCTGAAATACAGTTCCTCCTATCTATTAATAAATTGTATATATCATGACAACTTTTAAAATTTGTATTATTTGAATCCCAAATATCGTTTATAGTTCGTAAGTTACTTTGCAGAAACGAGGTAAACACTAATGATTTGTTTTTAAAAGTTATTGAAGAGTTACAAAATATTCTGGTTTTTAGAATGGAATCAATGTCATTATTACACAATTGAATAAGTTCCTGTAATTTTGACCATGATTGGATACATATTTTGTAAAAAATTGATAATATATTTAAATTTAGAGTTGATACATTAGTGCACTTACATACAAATTATTTTTCATTAATCTTGATGTCTAACTTACGGAGCCAATACTTACCAATTGCATTCCAATTTTCTAATGGTTCATGTAAAATTCGGTATAGAAGCTTAATTCTTTTGCTGTCAATAAATTCTTGTATGTTAATCATACCCATGCCTCCATTTTCTACTCCCAAGCAGCAAACTTTCCTATCTATTTGATTAATACCCCCTCCCCAGATAAAACCCCATACCAAAGTTGTTATTTCTTTTACGTATTTTTCTGGTATTCCCCGCATTTCAATTTCGTAACCACAAAGAGAGATCAAGAGATTTTTCACTATTAAAGTTTTTCCTGTATATGTCAAGTTTCTACTTTTCCAAACGTGGACACAATTTTTCATTTTATCTATTATTGATTTCCATATCTCATCATTTTGTATATTATAACCATGATGAATGCCAAGAGTTTTAACATTATCCTTTGTCCAAACTATTTTTGTAAACTTGGGTCTGTTATTTTTAGCCGATCCAATATACATACTTTTTGTCTTTTCATAATTGACTTTTGAACCAGAGGCTTTTTCATATAGTTAAAATATCAAAAGATTTTTTGACAGATTCATCATTTTTATTAAATAGCTGAGTGTCATCTGCAAACATGCAGAGCTTAGTCTCGATATATTCCCCATCGTTTCCCCCAGGTAATTTGACCCCTTGTATTTCACTATCCCCCCTTATAGCACAGGCTACAGGTTCGGCCTGTAGTATATAAACAAGAGGCGCTATAGGACCTTGACATATTGAAATATTTAGACACAAAACCATTGGTCTTGATACAAGTTTGTGCATATTTGAATAACATTTGAACCCACTCCCTAAATTTTTCACCAAAGTTAAATTTGCTTAATACATGATCCACCCATCCCCATTCTACCCGGTCGAAGGCCTTTTGTTGATCTAAAAATATTATGATACCGTCATCATCTTCACGATCAGTATATTCTATTACATCTTGTATTAGACGGTTAGTTTCACTGATATTACGACCTTTTACAAATCCCTTCTGGTCCGAATGTATTAATTTTGGTAAAACAACTTTTAATCTTTCTGCAAGAATTTTTGCAATTATTTTGTAGTCACTGTTTAATATAGTCAATGGTCTCCAGTTTCGTATATCTTCCCGCTCCCCACTTTTATGTAATAGAGTAAGAACCCCCTTATATTGTGAAGGAGTTAGTTCTTTTTTATCGAAAGTATCATTTACAAGCAGAAATAATTCGTCTTTGATTTGTTCCCAGTGAGTTATATAAAACTCAGAAATTATTCCATCCTCTCCGGGTGATTTATTTGGTTTCAAAATTTTTAAAACATTTTTAATTTCTTCTATACTTACATCCAATTCGAGAGTTTCTTTTTCATCCCCATTTAACTTACTTTCAATATGTTGCGTTAATTTATTAGCACTGTTTTCATCTCATCCCTCAGTTGTAAATAGCTTGGAGTAAAATTTTATCTGTTCGTCAATTATTGAATCTATATCATATTTATACTTACCTTCTGTGTTTTTAATTCGATTCCACATGTGCAGGAGTTAATAATAAAAAATAACAACCATAATTACCTACTTTGGAATATAATCACAGATTTAACATATGTATAAGCCTAGACTCCCAAGGCCCTGTTGACAAAATAAAAAAATTGTAAATATTTAATGGAAAAAGTTGATAAGACTATTTAAATAGAAATTATTGTTGGAAAATAAGACATTGTTTTTTATGCAATATAACAGGAAAAAATATTTAAAAGAATAAAAGTTTTGAATTTAGAAGTCAGTTTGGCCTTGTGAGTTTCGTCCCCTTTAAATTAGAGTGGTAAAAGTAAAAGAGTAGGAAGAACTAATTGTATGTAACATAAAAATTGAATTTAAGTCATGAAAGTGGTTTTAAGAGGTGAAATTATGAATATTTGCATAGATCTTATTTTACTTGAAGGGTATTGTATGTGTATAGGCAGGTATATATAACACAGCTCATGACTAATGGGGCGCACAAATGCCCTCCTACCCCCCGTTGATTGTGTTCTACATGTAATTTGGAAGAAAATGACATGAAAATGTTGGTTGGTATTTTTTCTAATGCATTGTATACATACGTATGTGCCGAGGTGTAGCAAATTTCCCCAAAAAGACGGGTGGGGATGGGTGTATAAGAGTAACAGAAGTCATTTAAGAGTTGTACTTGTGAAGCACACAAATATAATGTACATTTATTTTTTTAATTTTAAAAGCCATTTTAACTGAAATATGTTGATAGGTTGCTTTTTAATTGACATTGCAAGATTGATTGAAAAATGAATGAAAATCATTACTGAAATCGGGGTGTTTATTAGAGGAGAAAAGTTGGTCAATTTTGAAATATGACTATAAAGTAGAAAGAGAGAGAGAGAGAGAGAGAGAGAGAAAAAAAGGGGGCTGTACATGGAAATGTAAATTGTATGGATATGAAATCGTAATTTTATATGGGTATTTTTCTGAATAAATGGTCAGGAGAGCTACAACTTGAAATAAAAGAAGGATATCATAAATTTTACAATTTTGTACTTCATAAAGGGCATAACTCAGAAATATCAAAAGTGAAATTGATCGAAATCGAACTTGACCTGCCCTTAGTTATTCTTAACAACATATCCAAATTTGGTTTTGATTTGGTTGATAAAGGTAATAACAAAATTACCGAACTCCGAACAATCTTACAAAGGGAAAGTCAAAACTCATAATTATATAAACAGACAAAATCAGTCAACAACCGGAAAACTGTGAAAACCGTAATGACCCTGACTTGGTACAGGCAATTCTAAAGAAATGGTGGGTTGAATCAGATTTTAAGGCGCCAAACCTCCCGCTCTCATTACGGTTCAAAGGTTCCGGCTGTCACTGTGTGACAGTCAAGTTATTGAACAGAAACCATAAATTTTACAATTTGGTACTTCATAAAGGGACACAACTGTGGAACGTCAAAAGTGAAACCTGCTTTTAGTGGTTCCTAACAACATATCCAAATTTCAAAACATTTGAGCAAAGCTAATTTAATTTATTTAACAGAAACCAAAACGGGACGAACGGATGGAAAGATGGAAAGACGGACGGACAAGGGTAAAACTTAATGCCCCTGTCGCCTTATGGCAGGGGCATAAAAAGGGACGAATTGATTAAATAAATAAATAAAATAAGTGGAAGAAAAAAAAAATGAAAAAAACAAAAAACAACACAAAACAAATATATCAATCTGGTCCACAAACATTAGAATTCTATATGTATATTATACAGAACATCACAGTATATCTGATTCTACTTGTCCATAATTATCTGCCACTAACGTGGACTGCAAAGATTGTCTCCAACTAAATGACTTACTCTGCTAAAAAAGGGAATTGCAGATAAAGGAAAATGTACATCACAATATGAATGAATTGGGCCAGTTGACCCCGATCACATGTGGGGTCAATCAGCGCAAAACATCATTATTACAATATGATATTGAAGTTTGTATTTTAACGTCTTAATTTGCAGGGAAATGAACTATGGCCAAATAAAAAAACCATGTGGTTCCAGTTAGTTAGGGAGGTAGGTAGGAGACATTGGGACTTCAACAGTGCTTATTGAAAAATCGCAAAAAAATCTTTAGGGTAGGGTCTAGGGACTTAAAATAATTTAGAGCAGGTAATCATGGAACACCAACACCACCTCCCCCAGATTTCATCTTTCCCAACTGCATGACCCTTGACCTCAAGTTATGTTTATTCTGACTATTTCTGTAGAAATTCACACCTTTGTTAAATTAATTTGCTCCCGTATCGTATGTCGCACAGCGTTCTATCTGAACAACTCGACCTTGATTTCAAGTAAACATGGTGTCACGTGATAAATGTTTACATAATTTCGGAGAGGCGGAGCTTATCTTCTTCTT
The DNA here is from genome assembly GCA_963680875.1 of Bathymodiolus brooksi. Lineage (NCBI taxonomy): Eukaryota > Metazoa > Mollusca > Bivalvia > Mytilida > Modiolidae > Bathymodiolus > Bathymodiolus brooksi. The sequence continues at coordinate 48,879,847 of OY804579.1, forward strand.
CTTCTTCTTCTTCTTCTTCTTCTTCTTCTTCTTCTTCAATATCGCCCCTTTAACTTGTGCATTTGAACTTACCAGTAGTAATTCCTACTTTAATTCTAAGCCTACGTAGTACACTTTCAAAATACCTTGAAAATCTTGATTATCTATTGTGTACACATAAATCAACATTCATCGATCTCCATCAGTTTTCCCGCGAAAAATGGATTAGTCTATTTGAAGTAGGGTATATAATCCCTCAAATAAAAATAGTGTTCTATATTCGGTATAGCTTATTAGGATTAAACCATGCATAAGTTATAACAAAACATGTGAAAAATATGTGCAAGAAGTGAAAAAAGTGTGTATTTTACATTAATCGCTGGATTTCAGCAACCTATAACATCCTGTTTCACCCCACTGAAACACATATGGGAAATTCCAGCGTTTGAGGTGCCCCAAGGGGTAAATTCTTGTCTTTAAACAGCATGATAGAAAGTCGTTAGTGAAACATAAACACAGGCCTCTTTCAATTAAATTTGAAAGATTTTTTGTCATTGCAACCCCGTTCACAGTTGCCTAACAGGATTCCACAGGTCGTCCACGTGTCACAGTTTAGAATAATCCTTCAGGACCTCACAGTGACCCGTGACCCACTTAAGCACGTTCTACCAGTTAATTCTTAATACTGTTGTTTATCCAGTTGCCTTCAAGCCATGATACAAATAGTTATGCCGTATTACCAACAGCTTTAGCTTTTGTCCACGCTACCAGTGACAAATATAGGGTCCGTAACCAGACCCTACGTACGCTACAATATCAACTGCACGCGATAATTGTAGAATATCACGTGACGAGTTCATACTTCATTGTGAAAATAAGTACAGATGTACTGAATATAGGTCACATAATCTTTCTCTGGGAGACAATCCGTCATATCACTATCTTACAAGGTTGATAATTGTATAATATCCAATGTTACAAATCAAATGTATGAATGCTATGTAAATGGGAGCATTAGAAAAACCGCAAGTGTGAAAACTAGTAAACAAACAATTTTCTCTTAAAGAAAGTAATTGACTTCCTTCTAACTTATATCAATAGAAAAGTAGGACTTTTCAGTAATAATTGAGACCCATATATCTTATTGTAAGGAAAACACCACTCACACACGTGGGTTCGCGTCCCGACACACACTCATGTGTTAAGGTTTCCAGACACTTACCCGATGCTGACCAGTTCATTATTTACCGACGTCTGAAATGTATTAGTGGAAAGGGATAAGCATGATACAACGCTAAGATAAAGTTAAAAAGTTGAGAGAAATGATTATATTAGACTGTTGCAAGCCGTTGAAAGAATGTGAAACAATTATACATGTTGTTTTATTACATAATCAAATATAAAGTTCTTATTTACATAGAAGAACGAATAGTGATGATATGTGGATTTTTATGATTATTTGTCGATTTCCTGATATTTGCAGTAAAAATATGAATAACATCGAAAAACCATTACAATAATGTCTTAGCGCACATATACATGACAGAGAAAAATGGGACATGGATAATGGTTTCAAACAGTAGGAATGTATTTGTTTGCAATAAAAGCAATAATTTGTATTTATCGAGTACCTACTAGGGCGAACATTTAGTTATTAATTGATTGGTTATTGCTTAACGCCAAGCGAGCTATATTCAGGACGAGAACAAGTTCAATAGTAAACAAAAACTATATAGAAATGAGGGATTGGTCAACTAGGTCAACGACTTTTGACTGACCCTAAAGAGGTATGGAGAGTTAGATATTGACGAATAATTTAATCTTTTGTTTTGGGTACAATGCGCCTACTGTTTCACGAAATGTATAAAAGATATCTTTACCGTGCAAAGCACGTGTTCCACTCCAAACATGTTACGCACGATGAGGATTTCCGTATTATGACCTGACACCCCCTATCGAGAAGGCTACCCCTATCCGTACTGGGAAGCTCCTTGTGTTTGAACCTTGGGTACCACCACCAGTACCCAATTCATTTATTTAATTTATCTAGATAGTCAATTCGATAGCATAGTTTACGGGTTCGGCAGGAAATCATATATTGGAATACTTGATGCGATACATCATCAAGAATTATTTATGAACATTTGGAAACTCTCCAGTTGATAATATACCTTCTGAGACAAACAAACGAATCTATATAACTTGGATTACAGTATACAACTAATCTCAAAGCGTATCCTTCAAATTGTGCCTACTACTGAGTCTTTATGTCCTTGTTTTAAAATGTTAATGAAAATTGACCAAACACATCTTTTAAACTTCTGGTATACGATCAAAGTAATAGTTAGACAATTCTACTATTTAATAAACAAAATCGTCTGTCGAAAATAGTAAAACCCTTCTAATGTTGAATAATAAACCAACCTTCAACTTTGAACTTAGAAATTCCCAAAGCATATCAGAAAAAAACATCAATAAAACAACATCATTATGCTGAAATTATATAATAGACCTCTGGAATTTATACTCATGGTTCTAAGGGTGATCATTGTGTAACATTGACACTGTTTTTGGACAGTATGTTCTTTCTCTTCCATTACCGTCTGGCAGTTCGATTTTTTTAATGCAGAAGCTAATACAACACCTCTAATACAAAAAAATAATTGAACCTTCTGATAAGAGATTTTTTTTAAATTGCTTGTAAATGTGAGTTACAAAACCAAAAACCTTTTTGTTTTAAAGATATACCTAATTGAAATGTATAAATGCTTTGCTGTTGTCGGTAAACACGTTAATTTGCACACGAGAGTTCTAATCAAATTGATATCCATGGACGATTCCTAAGCCTGAAACTAATCCTTTAAAAATTCAGCAAGATTTTTCTGAAATTAGATCATGAACGTATGTCTATGTGATATCATTGACTGTTGATTTTAAGACATCCGGTTACTTCCCTTCGATTATCATGTAAGAAGTTTGTGAATCCATCTTAATTTTATTTTTCCCTCCATTTTGTTTGTGAATATCATCGATTCGTTATTAGTGCAACATATAGTAATGCATGCCTATTATGTACTTCTTTATTGTAACAAATTGTAATTTGGAGAAGACTTCATAAGTTTGTTTAACTTGTGTCTAATCTATTTTGTCTGTTTAATTGGCAAATTAAATATGTTTAAACTCAAGAAGTTTGTGCACAGATACTGCTGAGAGAAATCACGTGGGTATCATTGAAGTATTCTTATTATATTGTTTTATCAATTGGATGGATACATTTGTATATGAACAAACTGACCAGGAACAGGATGACAGTTCTCAAATTATATCGACAACTTCCGATTGATTTGCTGCTTAAATAAAAAATTTAAATACGAATACGATAATTATTACCCTTATAATGAACTTATACTTCTTTATTTCTCTTAAACCATAATACATACAGGTATAGAGATATGAAAATATGTACACTATTTACAATATATACAGACAGGTCATAACAAGAGGTTAACCGGGAGTCGACACACCTTTATTAATAATTCTGACAAAACGACATAATTTTTGGAGTTCTATTTTTGAAGTTGATGTCATTAATAGTTTGAACTTTATTATGTTTGGATTTATACGAATGTTTTTCTTTATATAAATTTTTCTTTGATTGCCGAAATACTGACATTTAAATAGATAATGAAATTCATCTCCAATTTCTCCATTATTACATAAGGGACATATTCTATTCTCTCTGGCTATGTTTTTCCATCTACCATTTTCGACTGGTAACTTATGGTTAGTTGTTCTAAATTTACTTAATGTCAAATTATCCTTATCAGTTAAAATATTTAAGTAGTTTTCGAAAACCAAATGATCTTTATATATTCTGTAATTCAGTGCCTTCGGAGAATCGTTTACTGAAGAAAGCCACGTTTGGAGATATTGATCAGTGAGATTTTGTTTAATTGAGTGTTTCAACCACAATTCATTAATAAAAGTTTGTGACTCCCAAATATAATTAAAACCACAATTACACAATATATGTTTTACATATTTCAACCACATAAAGTTTCTATCTCTCACTCGCAACATATTATACATACATTTATAAATGATAGCAGATAGTTTTGTTTGCTTTCCACTGATTAATTTAGCCCAAAAAGATATTGTTCTAACTTTTATATCAATGTCTAGGGGATATCTACCTAGTTCCCCATAAACCATGTAACTTGGTGTGGAAGTTTTAAAATTAAGTAATAGTTTACAAAATCGCAAGTGTACCCTTTCTATAATTTCGTTTTTTGAAAACCCCCAAACTTCACACCCATACAATAAAATAGATTTTATTATTTTATCAAATAAGTCTAACTGGCACTGAATTGATAGGTTATGTATTTTTCCTCTTTTTAAAACTTCGAACATTGCTTTTGTGGCTTTCTCTACTTGAGCTTTTTTTGCCATTGAAAAGTAAAACACCCAGATAATTAAATTCAGACACTATTCCAATTTCCATTTCATTAAATGTGAATGTTAGATTATTTGGAAGCCTCCCTCTAGAAAAAACCAAAATTTTAGTTTTTCCGACATTAGCTTTAAGTTGCCAAAACTTACAATATTCAGAAAAGACATCAAGTTGTTTTTGAAGATCCTCTTTGGTTTCCGACATTATCACTGTATCGTCGGCGTACAGTATAACGAAAAGTTTCAGATATACATTTAACTGGTTTTCAATTTCTTCAGACAATGTTGTCAACCCACTGACATCTTTTGACTGCAGATAAGATTCTAAATCATTTAGAAAAATTGAAAACAAAAACGGGAATAATTTCTCACCCTGTCTAACACCGTTTTCACACCTAAAGAAATCAGATTTACAATTGTTATATACTACACATGATTTAATGTTATCATACATATTTAATATCAAACGATACATTTTACCATTGATATTGTTCAATAAAAGTTTGTACCATAATGCTAAATATATTGTAGACCTGAGAGCTTCATTAACGTGACACCGCCACAATATAACTGGAATATTGTTGACAATGGCGTTAAACACAATAACCCTATTATATATCACATTATCATTTACAAGTAAATATGTATCGATCTGTGACAAATATAAAATAAAAACACTATAACCCATTAACATGGTATGATATGGGGTGATAATTATTAACATGGTATGATATGGGGTGATAATTATTAACATGGTATTATATGAGGTGATAATTATTTTTAACTATTATTAGAGTCAAGATCAAAAAATCATATTGTAAGGAAAATTAATATAAATTATTTGCTTATGCTATTTCAAATATATTTAGGCAATTGTTTTAAAGGAGATCAATAAAGTAATTTAATGGGTGAATGCGCTAATATAAACTGGAGAACTTTCTAGGTATTACTAAAGGGCATGGAAAAAAACCGATAAAATGAAAGTAAAAATATAAAGGTTAGGGTTATAGTGTTTAACGCCACTTTCAACAATATTTCAGTTATTTCGTGGCGGTCGGTTTTATTGATGGGGGCAACAGGGAAAAACCTGGAGAAAACCACTGATCTGCTGCAAATCCCTGAAAAACTTTATTTCAAAATGTTCTATTGCGTACACCTCTCCATGCGCGGGTTTCGAACACAACTTTAGTGGTGATAGGTACTCATTGCATAGGTAGTTGTAAATCCAACTACCTTATTTATGACCACGACGGCCCCAGTAAATATATAACAGAAATGGCAAAATATTGTTTAGCGGTTGTGGAAATATACATTTATGCTTCGGTCAAATAGGAATTAAAACGATATAGCAATGCAAAACATGTTATTTGTTTTAATGGTGTCTTTGTTCGAAGTAAGATTTTGGATTTAATCCTCTCAATATCATATGACTAATTGTCGATTTGCTATGGTTTCCATTTAGTAAATATTTTAGTTGCTCTCGTTGATCTGGTTGTTTCGTCAAGTTTTGTATTTGCTCTTGTTCAGTAAACGATTTGATTTGGAGTTGCTTCCCCTGTTCTTTATTTTCTATTTACGTTTTTATATTAATTCGTGTTCTGTGGATTTAATGTTTTATTTCTTTGTTATTTGATAGATTAGTACTGTATATGTGCCATTTATATCATGTAGCAAAAAACAGGTTTAAAGTCTAGATAAACGTTAGAAAAAAAAACAAAGGGACAATTAAGATTATTATATTTTAATCTATATGATATATTTTGATTAGATTAAATTAGTCATGTGATAATAAAATAATTGAGATGTTTTTGCCAAAATTTGCGCTGCCGGGAAACAACCCTATTGTTCCCCGCCGAACAACCCAATTTCCCCCCACAAGGGAGATAATCTATAAAACATTGGCAACAATATAATAAAACAATTACGGCCCTCTGTTTAGGGAAACATTCAGATTTGTCAACAGGTTGACAAATCTGGATGATTTCCTACACAGAGGGCCGTAATTGTATAATGGACACTCCAGAGACACTGGCAACGTTGACACACGACACGGGACGAAAACAAACAAAGCAAGCACAAAACAATGCAAATAAAAAAAGACGCAAAAAACCGGGGTGAACTCAGGAACTCGCGAAGGGTAAACAGTTCCTTCATCTTATAAGACGCTCGCTGTGTTACTCATAGCTTTTCATGTCTTTAAAGTAGTCATTGACTATTGTGCATGAACAATGGTAAATATCAGTTGTAAGAAAGGTATCTTATACGAATCAGCAAAATCTTCTCTAAATTGCCGCACATAAACACTATTAGTCCCCGGGGGTATCTATCCGCCTAGTAGTCAGTGCTTCGGCACTGACATGGATTATCAGATATATTACAGCTCATAAAGAATATGTAATTATTAATAAAACTAAGGTTCTCCTCCCTCAGTCATAGGTGACCTTAACCGATTTTGGATATCCTGTTTAGACCCTTTGATTTTATTGCTCCGAAAACTTTAAAATATTTGGCTTTCCAACATTTCGATTTTGAGCGTACCTGATGACGATTATTCCAGAAATGCGTCATGCGCACTAAATTTGATATCTACTATTTTATTACGCGTAGTTGTGGATATCCTTGGCGTGATCATGAGGCAACATCTGTGCTACTACGCTATGCATAGGCATAAACAAATGTTCGAGTCGACTCTACAGTACACGACCGGTGGCAATATGTGGAGCAAGTAGATAGTGATCATCTTCAAATGCACGGTTTGATTTCTAATTTTTGTTCCAGTTCGTGATGTTGAAGTTGTGTTATTTCAATTTGCTGACTATGTAGCCGTGGATATAGAGCACGTAATTTAATAATAATCTGCCTTCCAGTTCTAGTATTGGTTTTCTAAACTATTACGGCTAACAATTGTCGGTAAAATTAACATGTTTTGTCTGTAAGAGAAACAAATCAGAATTAAGCTGAAATTGCATCATTATTCCGCAAGGGATGTTGAAGTTTTTAACGTATTCTACGACACAAAAACGACATACGATACGGAAACGAGTTTTACGTAATGATACAAAAAGCATGAAAATGATTGATTTTTTTTTACAGGTATCGGCTGACGGCTTGGGGTATATAAATTCGAAGCCGGGAATGTGACATTATATAGCATGTCTAGCACTTAAATAAAATATAGTTTACTACGTACTTGCCTGTCCAACTCTATATGCATTCAGTAAAATGTTATTATATTTCATTTATTAACACCACAGAGCAGACGGATATCATTAATATTTTTGTGAATAAATTGTTTATTATTTTGCTAATTGACATTTAAGTAACATTTACACTAATAAAGGAATGCCATTAACTCATTTTTTTTAATTCTAATATACCTATAACATTCCTCGATTCGCTCATTCATCCGAGACCAATAACAAATAAAAATCAATATTGTGTTACATAGTCCAGGAATTAAATTTGCAATATTTTAACTCTACACTGCACCAAATATCGACTTTGTATATGGTATGTAAATTTCTCAAGCGTGTCATTATAAAAGAAAAATAATTATAACATCACTGGGCCATGTTGCATTATACAATGGCCAACTAATTAGATCCGATTCGCCTGACGATTGTATCATTATCATGATGTGAAATGCATCGCCTAAATACATAGTCATATATCCTAGTGCAGAACAATTATATAATCCCTTGAAACCACAAATAAATAGGTTGAATCTGCCGAGAGAAATTTAATATGCTCAGTAGGAAATAAAACTCTCACCGAAATAAAGAACGTCAAAAGTATAATGCAATTTCTTGACACATTATTTCTCATGACATATCACACAGGAATTTGTAACACGAGTAACACGATGGGTGTCACTAGTGAGGCAGGAACTGGTTACCCTTTCGTACATAAGTGTTAATAATCCCGGCATTCTGATGCGGTTCGCATTGTTCAATCCTAAATTGTCTCTGTAATGTTTTGTGGGCAATTGGCTGCCTTTTTCTCCTTTAGATTTTCAATAGCTGTTCTGCTTCTATTGACTGTTTCTAGTTATTGCTTTTGTATCTTCAAACTTTTATACCTATATTATTTGCAAATAAGAAATTGAAAATGCTATCAATATAATGATCACAAGTACATTATTCTGTTCTAGTAGCAGATCGTTGCAAGTCAAATCCTCTATTGCTTATATTCATGGGTATGTCAGTTTTATCACCTGATAAAATAATAATAATAATTCAATTACTGCATATGAAAAAAACATGTTAATAAATAGGACTTGATCTGGACATTTTGAATAGAAAAACAAACACTATTTCCATTGGGGTAATTGAAGTTGTTAAGATTGTGAAAAGGATAGCCAGGTTTAAAATTAATGTTGTTGAAGACGTTTTTTCATCATGGTCTTTTAAATGCAAGTTGGCTGAGGGAACCACGCGATAATAAAAATAAGACAGTCTCCCTGCTGCATGGTACAGTAATTCCAGAACATGGGTGTCTCGCGTTTTGGAGAACGTGATGTCACGCTCCATGGATGTTAAAGACAACTAACAACATCCAACGAGCAATTGTTTGTTTTTAGTCCAGGAATATTTTTGGTTGTCCCATTGGAATTCAAAATTTGCCTAACCTATCCAATATCTCCTGATTAAAACCCTCGTCTAGTCTTTAGTCCCATTCCGGTGTTATCTGTTTACCTGCATGTTTGTACAAAATTGGTTTCGTCACGAATTACAAGCTGCAAACATGCCCAAATTGCCGTTAAACAACAATAAAGCAATCGAATGTGAAATTGAATACTATTCGTACAAGGAATTAATAAGGAGAATTGCAAAATGAAAGTTTAAACAGTGATGGTCAACAATTCCACCAATGTCAACTCATTGAACATAAACAAACCACGACATATGACGTTAAAAATACAGGTTCTGTATTGTGACATAAATAGCCATGCTATGAAATGTTAGCTGATTCCTTTCTAGAACACATCATATTGACGCTGTACATATCCCTGTTCTTATTAACCATTGTTTATAGTGTTTATTGGTATAAACAGCGTGAACTCTTCATGTGTATCGATCACATGATTGCAATTGAATTACATTTAACAAGAATAAAAATGGTCAAAATCAAAAATCTTGGTTTGACCAAGACTGTAAATTTGCCAGACAAAAATATCGAAAATCTAAGAGACGTTATAAGTTGAATAACACTATAAGAAATCGTTCAATTATGATCGATGATGAAAAGGGTTATAAGAAAGTTATGGATGAAAAGTATAAAAAATTTACTGTAAAAAAATTTCAGATGATTTAAAAAATGCCTCAAGAGATAATCCCAAACATTTCTGGAAAATATTAGGTGGACATAAGAGAAAACAACAACCAAATATTGAAATCAATACCTTATATGAGTTTTTTAAAGATTTAAATACGAAAGGACTCGATGAACAACAGTCAACGACACTACAAAATGAACTTCCAAATGACTCTAATGTACATATTAATGGGTATATTTCTCAGAATGAAATTTTCAAATGTATAAAAAATTTAAAGAATAATAAAGCTTGTGGGGAAGATGAAATTATAAATGAGTACATTAAATCCACATCAAATCGTTTCATTCATATTTATGAAAAACTTTTTAATATAATTTTTGACACAGGTGTATTACCTCAAAGTTGGTTAAATGGGATTATTAAGCCAATTTATAAAAACAAAGGCGATGTTAAAGACCCAATGAATTATAGACCAATCACAATAGTTAGTTGTTTGGGGAAACTGTTTACTGCAATACTGAATGCAAGATTAAATGATTATACTGAAGAATTCATGATACTTAAAGAAAATCAAAGTGGTTTCAGGCAAAGTTATTCAACACTAGATAATATTTTCTCTATATTTACACTATTTCAAATCTTAAAGTCAAAAAGAAGAAATTATATTGTGCATTTATTGATTTTGAAAAAGCCTTTGACAGAGTATGGAGAGATGGCCTTTTTCACAAATTATTACTTAACAACATAAATGGTCAAATGTATAATATTATATTCAATATGTATACCAGTGTTAAGTCATGTATCTCATATAAAAATCACACTACAAGATATTTTAACTGTGAAATTGGAGTTAGACAAGGGGAAAAACTGTCACTTTTCTTTTTTCATTGTTTCTTAATGATCTAGAAGAATTTTTGCTGACAAAAGATATAGTTGGTTTAAAAAGTATCACCGACGAGTTAGAAACTGAACTTGAAATTTATCTAAAAATATTTGTAATGTTATATGCCGATGACACAATTTTATTAGCTGAATCAGCTGAAGATCTTCAAGTACAATTAAATGCTTTTGGTGAATATTGTGACAATTGGAAAATGAAGGTGAATGTGAACAAAACAAAAATAATGGTATTTGGATTTGGAAAACTACGACAAAATCTCAAATTCACCTATTAAAACGTTGATATCGAAATAGTCAAACAATTTAATTATTTAGGGGTAATTTTTACAAAAACATGTAATTTTGATGTTACTAAAAAGCATCTTTCTGACAAAGCGCTTAAGGCAATGTACGAAGTTCTTAAAATGGGAAGGTTATATAAATTATCAGTGAAAATCCAGCTAGATCTCTTTGATAAAATGATAAAACCAATTCTCTTATATGGTTGCGAGGTCTGGGGATTTGGCAAAAATGAAGTACTAGAACGAGTTCACTTGAAATTCTGCAAAATACTTTTAAATTTAAAGTCCTCTACTCCAAACTATATGGTTTATGGTGAGCTAGGCAGGTATCCAATTGATATTGATATGAAAGTAAGGACAATTTCATACTGGGCAAGACTTTTAAGTGGTAAGCAGGCTAAATTTTCAAATGTATTTTATAGGCTTTCTAGAAATTTGAATGAAAATGGTGATACTAATTTAAATTGGGTTTATTTTATCAGAACAATTCTAAATGAGTGTGGATTTACATATATATGGGAAACAGAAAATGTTAATAATAAAGAATGGTTAAAATGTGTTGTGAAACAGCGATTGATAGATTAGTTTGTACAGAATTGGCAAACATCTCTGTCATATTCTTCAAAAGCATTAAATTATAGGATTTTTAAAACCAAATTCGAATTCGAGGAATATTTCAATATTTTAAATATAGGTGATGCAATCAGACTGTGTAGATTTAGGACAACAAATCACTATCTACCGATTGAAACCGGTAGATGGAGAAATATTGATAGAGAAAACAGGTACTGTAATTTATGTAATTGTCAGAAATTAGGCGATGAATACCACTATGTTTTAGAGTGTTCCTCTTTAAACGATAAACGCAAGCAGCTTCTTCCAAAATATTTTATGAAAAGACATAATGTTGTCAAATTCTTTGAACTTCTATCTACCAAAAAACAATCGCTGTTACAAAAATTATGTATATTTATCAAACATATCAATAAGATCTTTTGTACTCCTGGCTTACCCACTGTTGTTCCTTAACCTATGTATATTTTGTAAAAAGTCTTGTTATGTTATTATTATGTTGTTATTTTTCTCTGTACCATTGTATTTGGCTGTATGAGAATAAAGATATACATATGTACAATGTGTTGACTGTGATATATGCGAACTAGCAATTAGCATCAAATTGGTTGGTCGGGTAACGAACGGTATTCTTTCATTCATAGTAATTAAAATCGATTCGAAAAATTAAAAAAAAATTAAAAAAAGTTAAAAAAAATAGGTGAAATCGAATTATTGATTGTTAATATCCGTTTCATTTGTTGAGTTGAGCGATTCATCTCGTATGTTTCAATGTATATACGTAATAACAACAATTATTGTTTTAATTTAGACTATAGTGTTTGTCCTTTTTCATTTTGCCATTGTGTTGTGTCCTTCGATTTACGGATTCTCATTACCCCTTTTGTATCTTCAAACTCTTCTTGTTGGTCTAGGACAAACCAAACATTATTATCATCTCATCAGAATTGCTTGTTCTCGCCATAATATATACTGTTTACTTGGCGTTAAACAACAATCACCCACTCACTTGATTCGTACTATGGTAGATGTTTACAATATCAGCTTTGTTTGAAAAATGGAATTAGACCATCATGACAAGTTCATGGGACTCGCAATACTAAATATTCCCGGTTGTGTGGAAACGAACCGGTGCTCCAGTTGACTGTCTTTGTAATGTTTTTATTTTTAAATACGGACCGGTGCTCTATTCGAATGATGCTTTGCATTTGAACGCTAGAAGCTCACCTAAACATGTATCACTCACCTGACAATAGCTTACTTGTTTGATATCCAATAACCATGTACATGTTTGTAAAATTTGCGCTCAATAAAAGTTCTGAGCAATAGATATTTTAATATTTTCTTGCATGGCGTGTTGGCCATCTTGGATCTCGAATTTACTCAAGCATGATAATTTTGTACAGCTACGTTTGATGTCAAATAGTTCAGGCATATCTACATGTGGCCTTAGTCGATTTTGGTAATCCTGTGGAGACTCTTTGGATGTCTTGCTCCCAAAGACTTGTAATTTTTTTTGCTTTCCTATCTGAGACTGATGTCATTGGATGACCGGATTATACCCTCGGGACACTAATATACTACTATCAGAGATATTGACTGTTTGATAGTATTGAAACGTAGATATCTAACTAGCGTGCATGACGCGTTTCTAGGTTAACCTTCATCAGTACGTTCAAAGTCGAAAGACTGGAAAATTCAATAATTTAAACGTGCACGAAAACACATGCATTATTATTAAAAACAAAAATAATAATAATAATAATAAAAATAATAATAATAATGATAATAATAATAATAATGATAATAATAATAATAATAATAATAATAATAATAATAATAATAATGCAATGCTATGTTTAGTTTGAATCAATTATTAATAAATTTGTTTTCGGTGCATCTCTTTCTGTTTTTGTGTCGAGAACTACATATTCAAAAGTAGTTAAACAGAGAAACACTTGTCTGGTGCACTGGAATATTTTCTATATAATTATTTGAAATGCTAACATTTTCGTTATTGCCATCAAATAATCTCAGTCTTATATAATCAAATTGTTCAATCTATGTTAAGCTAAATTTATAATTTTGTTATTTACACTGATGGCGGTAAGGTGTATTATTCTTTCTAATTAAATTGGGTACCATTTTTGGATAGTTATACTAAGACCGTTAGCCTCTCTTGATCAAGAAATCAAATATAAAACATATTTATCCGTTAAAAACCGATATCTAAATATTGTAAAGTGTATCCTATGTCTGAAATTTAAATTGCTTATCTGTATTTATTGCATATTTCTAAATTTACTTTTTTCTGCATTTTGGTAAAGAAAAATAGTTTTCTAATTTACTCTTTTTATATAAAGCTCAGACTATCAATATTATTATTTTTGCAGAACACGCAGTATTAATGCCTTTGGTGTATGAATATGTTTAATTATTTCATATTTAAAATATCAATTATTAAAGACAGTTTCTTTACGCCTGAGGAGACTGTCGTTTAGAAATCGAATGATATTTAAATATATGATTATATAGTTACAGTCAGTAGTAGTATAGGATAGTTTTCTGAGAGTTGATATCGACACAGAATATGAGATGTGAAATGATAATCTACAGATTCATTATATTTGCTGTTGTCTCAGCAGTCTTTGCAGGTAGGTTTATAATCACAATATCTTTTTTAAAGTTTATTTTAGATAATGCTTTTTTAAAGTGTTGCCATGAGCTATTTATGATCGATGTATAACAATAAGTATTAGGTTGATATAAATTAAAATGTATATACCAAATTAAGTGCACACAACACGTTTTTGGAATAATTTTCCTTAGGTACGCTCATAATTGGAAGGCCATATAATGTAAAAGTCTATGGGGCAAGTAAACCAAAGGGCCTTTGATGCTCTGTGTGGAATTATTTCTTTTTGTATTAGACATTTGTACTGATGTACGTTTCATCATTGAATAAATCTATTAATGCTGCATTTTTGTTTTACAATGGAAGCAATTTACAACTTCTCCCTGTCGTCTGGTTACAGATGTATATTAGATACATGGGTTGGGATCCCATTCACCGGTTTGACTCTGCCACATTTTTGTGCCTGTCCTAGGCCAGGACCTAGTTTTCCAACGTCATATGTGAATTTTGTGAATAGTGAGTTCATTTTAGATGAGAGGTCATTGCTCGTTTTGTTGATATTTGTAGAATTGATGACCATCAATGTTTAAACTTTCTTTTCATAAAAAAATGTCAATGCTACATTTATATTAGCTTCAGCTTAAAGACAATATTGCCGTCTAATTGAGTATTTTTGCTTTGTGTACATTTTCATTTTATTACGCTATTTCAGTATTATATATGTTTTATACTTATAGTAATATACATGTAACTAAACAGAGAAACAGATTAAGTGTTATCTATATGTTTAATATATATTGCTTTTCCAATATCATTTTATGTGCATATTCTGTTTGTGAAATTCATATTATTTGCGTTAGATATATTTGTTCTCTTTTCTTTATTAAATTTTGTTCATATCCTATACGTATTTTTTTTTATTTGTTTCCAACAAGTTTGAGTCGAGTCCAGATGAAAGAGCTAAATACCCCGCATTGAACCGGATATTATGTTCATCTCTCTAATCTTTTCTAATAGCAGTCAAAAGTCTTTTCACTGGTTGGCTCCTTCCTCCCTCATTTATGTTTAGTTTTTAAATATTGATGAACTTGTTCTGGTTTAGAATATAGCTGAAATACTGCTCGCTGGGTGTTAAACAACAACCAATCAATCAATGTATTAACAAGAGTGATACGATAATGCACCGATTATACCAGGAACTATAGGAAGGGCTCATGCTGCTCAATCTTTTGTTTTCTGTGTATTGTTATGTTGTTGATTGTCTGTCTCTCTGCGATGTAGGCTTCTAATAACCCCTTTGGTATATGCAACATTTCCGTTGAGTTATTTTCCATTGTGTATATAAGTATAGTTGTTGTTTATTCTGTAATTGATTTTTTTTCTAATCTAAATCTTTTAATTATCATGTTACAGCTAATGTATGACAATTTAAAGGAAATAATTGTGTGACAACCTCCATTTCTTGAATTCAAATGGGCAGATTTCAGAATACCAATATTGTTCGTAGCTTAAATTTATCTGGAAACAAAGCTGATATGGAGACATATATTGTATGAACTCAATCAATTTATTTATCATTAGCATGTGTATTTCCGTTTATGCTCCTTTATATTCAATTTGAATGTTAATTAAGTGAGCAATTATGTTCTACCACATCAGTGGTATAATGGTTAGCGTGATCGCCTTGACTGTGGACGACCTCGGTTTTGTTCAACGGTTAGTCCAAAGCAAAACATATAGATTTGTATGTGCCGTCATGAAAGAAGAGTTTGAAGATACCAAAAGGATAATCAGAATGCGTAAATCGGAGGACAGACAACGCTATGGCCAAAAGAAAAAGGACAAACCAGGATCTACAAAACATACACCTAAAACTAGAGATCGAGTAACACGAACCCCACTAAAAACCGGGGTTGAACTCAATTGCTCCGGAAGGGTAAGCAGTTCCTGCTCTACCAGTGGCATCCGTCGTGTTAATCTAGTTACGAAACCGGTGATAAGTCATGAATGAGAAAAGGAGAATGGAGGCCAAAGAAAATCCTTGTTGTCCTTTTCTGCATATGCCTGTGGAATAAATCACATTTCATTATAAATAGACAGATGTAACAGTGAGGGTAACCAATTCTTCCAATATCAACAGGATGAGCAACCACCTCTCTCTTCAAATTATTGAACACAAAAAAGATCAGGATGTTGCCGTAGCAAATTTAGGTCCTGTTTTATTAATAAAAGCTAGATTTTGATTGGTATAATTTCAAATCAACACTGGCAATTGCTATGCAGAATTTATAATCTATTTAGTTATTTAGATTTATCCATGGTTTTAAGAAGTGGTATTCGAGGTGTTCATTTTGTGCTATTGCATGTCTTCATGTCCTTAGTTCTGTATTGCCATGTCAACTACGACTTCTGGATGAAAACGATGTTCGGTTGTTTGTAGGATTATTTATGCTATTTCTGTTTGATTGGTTGTAGTGGTATCTTGATTATATGAGTAACATGACGGGTGTCTTATAAGAAGCAGGAACTACTTACCCTTACCGAGCGCATGTGTTTTATCCTGTTTTTTGGTGGGGTTCATTTTGTCCATCTTTTGTGTCTTCTGTATTTTGTTATTTTGTTGGTTTATTTGGTTATTTGTCTTGTGTACACAATGTCTCTGAATTGTCAGTTCGTCATTGTCCCTTCGGTTTTCTCTACCGTTTATTTACATTATTTATAACTAAGGCCCAGTCTATGCAAGAGATATGATTTCTATTTGTATATTTATGTAGCAACACTGGATCAGTGCATACATATGGAGTATATCCCAGAGCCTGGGGTTTTGATGGAACACCGAATCTATAGAAACTCAAACAATATTACACACTTTTTAAAATATATGGACCTCTCTGTATAGTTACACCTCTCTGTAATTTATTAGAAAAAAGCTATACTTATTTTGTACCTCGGAAGCAAATGGATTATTGTAGGCATCAAATATGTATTGCTAGTTTTAGTTATCTAATGTTAGCATTATAATAAATAATACTAGCAATAATTCAATTGATACCTTAATCGGAGATCGGAATCATATAAACTGAGATGCAGGGTGCCCACTGAGTTTTGAAACTGGGGGTACAATTGCTGTTTTTTCCTTAACTTTGTACCCCTGCATATAGAAAGTCCCTAAAATTTTGGGGTACATGGCGTATTTTGGGGGTAAAAACCCTCTGTAGAAGGTAAATGGGCATGCTGAGATGTCATGATGATCGCAATAAATGATTTAAATGAATCTTTAAATGAATTCTAAAGTGAATGCACTCATCCGTAAATGAAGAGAAAAGAGTTTTAAATAATTTACACACTTCCTGGAATTTCCAGTATTTGATGCGCATTTCTATTGAGTTGTCACTGCAGTTAAATTATAGAAAGGCTAAATTCTCTTAAATCAACAATTCTTTTACCCCAGACAACAATGCATTTACACGTTTTCTAATTTATTTTGGAAAAACATAATTTTTTGTACCTCGTAACAAATGAATTGTTGTGCGCATCAAATATATTTTACTCGCTTTTATTTATCAGTGCTCGCATTTAAATATATATATATTACTGAAATTTACAGTTTCTAAATAATGTAATTATTAATAAAACTAAGGTTCTCCTGCCACACTGCATATTAGACCTTAGCCGATTTTGTCTTGCCCCTTTGTAATAAAACTAAGTTTCTCCTGCCACACTGCATATGTGACCTTAGCCGAATTTGGTTTTATTGCTCCCGAAACTTTAAATTGCTTGGCTTTCTAATCTTTCGATTTTGAGGGTACCTGATCAAGGTTATTCTAGAAACGATATGTTCGCACTAAATTTGATATCTACGTTTTAATTCTAGCAATGATTTTATTAGGTTTATTCATGTTTGAAATCTACAGTTCCTAAATACTACAGTTTTTTTAAAACCTAGATAATCTCCATCAGGCATAGGTAACTGAATTTTTATATCCTGCTTATAACATATGGTTTACTTTCCAATCTTTTGACAATGAGCGAACATGATGGAGGTATTACAGACACACATGGCGTACATTAGATTATGTATTTACGTTTTAATTGTGAAAAATCAAAATTATTTATAAATAGTTTGAAGATACCAAAGTGGTAATCAGAAGCCGTAAATCGGAAAAGGATAGACACTGCAATGGCCAAAGGAAAAAGGACATTCAACGATTGGAAAGCCAATAATCAAAAAGTGTTTGGGAGCAAGTAAACCAAAGGGATTAAACAGGATAGCTAAAATCGATTAAGGTCACCTATGCTTTTTGAGCTAGACCACACCCTTGGTCCGATGTTCATAGTGCCAACTCACTGAAACTAAGCTACAGTTCTGCGTGTAAACATGTCGCTCCACACGGATATATTAACCTGATTCAGAGCTAGTCACTCTTTGATCATACTCTTTAATGATGCTTGCTAAGTGGAAAGACAACGCATAACAATTTTATAGTCATTGATTTAAAGAAATGTGTAATTATTTGACATTCAGTAGATTCGGCATACCATAGTAATTCCCACCAGGATTTCCTTTGATAGAGGGATGTTGGTAACAAGGAAAGGATATTCCATGAGGGTTCATAGTAGTGAAGTTGAAGTCATCTGATCGAAAGTGTTATGGTGGACCTCATGACACGGTCAACTGTTACCGAATGTCTGTCAAAGAGGACCGCGGGTTTTTTGTAGTCAATATCCGTCATTTGCTCGTTCATTATTTAACCAGGAATGATAACATGAGTAACACGACGGGAGCCACTAGTGGAGAAGACACTGCTTACCCATTCGGAGGACTTGTTTTTGTCCCATGGAGTTTAGCACGATTAATGTTATTAATTTGGTTCAATTACACGTATTGACATTATCTTGTTCAGTTCCCTGTTATAATATTCGCAACAATTGTTTGATAAAATGGTGTTCGCTTCGTTTACTCCATTTTGTTTTAGAATATTCATGCATTATTAGATTATTTGTATTTATTTGTGAATACTACAGGATTTCCATATCAGTTGATGTTCGTGTCGTTTAGCAGCAGCACGACAGGTTCTACTAATCGCGAATGTACTGTTCATCCTTCCGGAGTTAATGATAACTGGTTTTTACTCGGGTTCTCGTTGCACAGTTTTCAGAGGGGTAATCAGAAGCCATAAAAACGGACAGACCATGTAATAGCAAAAAGAAAAAGAACAAAAATTGATCTACAAAACACTACACAGAAAACTAAAGATTGCGAAACACGATCCCCACGGATGAACTCAGATGTTCCGGTAGGGTAAGCAAGTATTGCCCCATTAGTAACACCCGGCGTATTATGTCTGTTGCAAACTCTGTGGTCAGTCATATATGAGGAAATGACCGGATTGTTCTTACAAAAAAATTAAACATATCCGTGGTAATTTGTGACACAGATATTCCGTAACAGTTAATTAAGTCCTGGTTGTGACCGTAAAATTTAGCAATGGTGACTTCAACTTGACCACCTAGAACACATGATGCATTAAACATCCTTCCTAGCTTCAACCCTCCATCAAAGAAATCATAACAGGAATAACACGCTTTGTATTATCGTATCATCAGATAGATATATACTCCATATGAAGATGTACAGTCTTAATTGAACACATATACTAGCTACTTTTGTCTGGCAGACGTACTCTTCGCCGATTTTGACTACCCTTTGATTGTTTTGTTTTTGTTATTTGTATTTTTAGGTTTTTTGTTTGTTGTTTGTTTGTTTGTTTTTGTTTTTGTTCCAAAACACCTGTGTTCATTGTTTGCCTTTTTCTTTTGGTCATTGCATTATCTGTCCTTCGATCTACGGCTTCTGATTACACCTATGGTATCTTCAAGCTTTTCATGTATAATATAGTATTTGGTGTCAGATGTGTTCTTAGCCAATTTTGACTACCCTTTGTTTTGTTTTTGGTTCTTTCGTTTTTTGTTAATATTTGTTGTTTTGTTTGTTTTGATTTTGCTCCAAAACACCTTTGTTCATTGTTCGTCCTTTTTCTTTTGGACCTTTTATTGTCTGTCTCTCTCCGATTTACAGCTTCTCATTACACCTTTGGTATATTCAAATTATCCTTGTATAATATTTGTATTTGGTGTCGTGTATATATGTGGCATATCACTAGATGTTTTAATTAAGCTTAAAAGCATCAACCAAGCAATCCAAAAAAGCTTTGTAATAATAATGAAATATAAATTAAAGATATGTTCTCAAGCCTTGCGTAACTATTTTCCTCTTATGATTTAGCATTGTTACTTCTCACGAGGTTTATTGTATTCTCGTTTCCAACGTTAATTCATGTTCATTCAAGGATATCAAAACTAAGGGTAACGTCAATGCTATTTCTTAAATTTTGAAATGAAATGACTCGTTGGATAACCATTAATCATACTGAAAGCTTATATGTATGTAATGGTGAATAGGTTCTCAAAGCTCTTGAAACTATAAGCATGTTTCAAACCGCATGTAACTGTTTGGAAAAAGCATGTATCGTACCAAAAACAATGGTCTTGCCATCTAATAATATCGATTCTCTTATTTCAATAAATACACTGAAGTTGTTCTGGTAGTTGAAAATTTCCAATTAAGAATAAAATATTAAACAGTTGATTTTAAAACATACACCATTAAAGAAATTATGAAATTTTAGATTTAAATGTGTATTGATTTTATACACTTAATCATACGTATTAGAGACGTATGATTGTTAATAGGCAATAAAGTGAAAAACAAACAATACCAGACTGTCAGAACAATTCCAAAAACAATTATCCAAATCGTATAAAGATGCCAAATCGATATCCCAAATACACAACTGCATAAATTCCTCACGTTCCTGGCTTGGTACAGGCACTGCAATAAAAAGTGGCGGATTAAACTAGTGAGAGAAAACACAACAGTATTATTCAAATCAATTGTATTATTTTAATTAATTTTGTCGTTGTTGGTTATTGCCCAACATTTCTCTACATTAATTTAAAAATAAGTTAATTAATTGATCGATTGATTGGTGTTTACGCCAAATTTCCAGCAGCACATGTATATGGAGTATATATCTCTCTCAGTTGATTCGATATTCCTGCGGTTCCTATCAGGAATTCCTTGATAGAGGTTTGCTGATAACAAGAAAGCTACAGAATCTAGGGTTTCCATTGGCCAAGTAGAATTAATCACTTCCAAAGTTTTACGGTCACCACTATGACTTGCTTATTCGCTACGGAATACATGTGTCACAAATGATCACGGATATGTTCCACTTGTCGTAAGCACTTCCCGGTTATTTCCTCATTCACGACCTATCATGGGCTTTGTAACAAGAGTAGCACGACGGGTGCCACTAGTGGAACAGGAACTGCTTAATATTGTGAAGTGTTCTGTATAACGTTGTTTGTCCTTTTTCTTTTGGCCATTGTTTAGTCTGTCCTTCTTCGATTTACGGATTTTGATAACCCCTTTGGTATCTTCAAACTCTTCTTAGATCATTATGTACTTTTCTCTCATCATATATTTTTGTCATCGACATTAACCGCCATTCCAATACAATTAAGACAGAAAGCAATAGAAATAATCACAATCTTGAGAGCCAAACGAACACTAGAAAGATATACAATTTTTTAGAAAATAACAAAATATCGATCAATTGAAACTTTGAAAACCAACAATTAAAAACCCTGCGTAATATCATGTTTCTTGATAGAGTCCGACATCTTAAAATGGCGATCTTAACATCGTCTTAAAGCTGTCAATCACAACAGCAATCATATTAGTATCTTGGACAACGAAGTTTGTTAGGTTCTAATCCCGAAAAAGGCTCTTAAACCGAAAACTTGCCTACATTTTTTTACAGGAATATTACAAAAATATATATATTAATTACAGGATATCACCGATTGATTTCTGAATCTGATATTGTCTTGAAAGGGCTGTCTGTCACAAACTACATTTTATTGATTTTAAAACAATACAATGTACAGTCAATCCTGCTTCAATGACCACATTTTTTAAGCAATAACTTGTATTATATGACCTTAATTTCAAATTCCATTTACATTGCATTTCATATTGATTAAACCTATATTAGGTACCTCTTGTCGTATGTGACGATATTTCAATCTTCCCAGGTTTAACTTTATTTGTTTCAAGTTCTTTTTTTGAGTTGTCTTTCCTTTTTAAACTAAATCAAAGAATTACCCCTATTTAAACTGTGTTTTCTGAAATTATTACCAGTTTATTTAAAATAATCACGAATGACAACACAAAATAATTTTACTTTTTTTTTATACACATGTACTCAATTTAGTGCAAATGTCTTCTAGATTCAAAATTAACCATGATTAAAAGAAATCGGGACAACAGTTAAATTTTCTGCTTGAAAGAGTTTGGGAATAAGAGCCTAACAGACGTCCAGCTATTTCTATCATATTAAGCTATTATTTTTGTTAAGTGTTTTGCCTTCTCTGTAATATAAGTGCCATACATTTACTGTGCTAATCATACAATTACTGACTATATGTAGCCATGACATGTAGCTAATTATAATCTTAAAACTTGCGTCCTTTGCGGATAACCGTGGGTTCCATCCCTGATCGGGTCAAATCAAAGACTTATATTAGTATGTCCTGCTTCCCTACTAAGAACCAAGCCATAAGAAGAAACACAGATTGGTTCGGTGTGAAGATATTTTTTTCAAGTTAAGCGACATTTGGATTTTATAATTAGCTAGCAGAACAAAAGCGCATCACAGTGCCTATCATAGTACCTTGTTCTTGGCAAGCTATAGCTTAAAAATTGATCCAATGGAGTTAAGCAACACTTACTAAGGACATGTAATTAGCAAAACATCAATAATACTAATATCAGAAATATACATATTAAATACCGGTAATTACTATGATGACAATGTAAATATTTGAATAGCTTAAACGGGTAATTAGTAAGAATTTGCTATTATATTTTTGTACTTTAAGCCACAGGCGCATGGGGCATGGATTTCGTTTCCTCCTCCCCCCTTTTCTCTACTACCCCCCCTTTTTTCAAAATTTTCATATAAATCATTCCTTTTTCAAAATTTTCATAATCATTCGTTTTTTCTTCATTTGACAATATCAGTAGACGTCATACATCATGAATAATACGTGTATTCTGTGTCCACAGTTTTTCGACTGATACAGTATAAGAGAGAAGGTATGCAACTCCATTTTCATATTTCGCGCCATATCGCTCACCTCGGTTGGGAAACCCCCGTGTTTTTTACACTTTTTACCTTGTCTACATATGGCACTGTCGTATCAAACTGTTTCTAAGACACTTACCTAATTGCCCATGTTCGAATTTCAGTCTGTACGTCGATCTTTTCCAAGAAATCTCACCGAGAATAGCGAGGCAGCTTCGTTTCTAGGTCAAACTACATCATATGAGACGGAAGTGCAAGAACGGGAACCCTGGGATTTTTACGAATGGATTACCTGCAATGAAAAACCCAGATGCGCTCCGAATATTTTTCCCATAATGTTTTGGCGGGAAATATAAACCGCTGAAAAAACATAACAGCAGACGGATTATTTCGTAAAAATGGCACAACGACCATCTGAATATGGAAACATTGAAATAATTTGATGGTAAATAACTGTTCAAAAAGAAATTCAAACTGAGAAATAGATGATTGAATGGTTAGAACTGAAGTCAAAATTTCAATGAAAAAGAAATATTCAGCTTGCCTCTACTTCAAATTATTAAAATCATACCCAAACAAATACATATACAACTAAAAAAAAAAAATAAATAAAAAAAACAAAGGAAGAAGAAGCTGAGAACAGCTATTGAATGGGACTATGGCATTTTACCCCCTTCCTCAATAAAAGGGCTCCCAACTGATAAAAATGTGTAAGGGAGCCGGAGAGACCATTTAACTAAGGGGGCTATTTCTTTTTCATTTCATGTCACTGATTTTATAAAACAATAATCTGTCTTACAGGGGTAAAAAATAAATAACTTGTGTAACTCCACTTTTCAGCAGTGACAGAAATCAGTGTTGAAATCCAGAAAAAAAAATCCTATTTTACCGTATAAGTGGTTATTTTGGTGGGTATTTAATTTTCGCTTTCTTCGCGAGGATGTTAAATGCGCGAAAAAAGTTCACGTATTATTTCACGTTCAAATAGTTAAACAAGTTATTTATTTTTTACCCCTGAAAAAGAAATAGCCCCCTTAGTTAAATGGTCCCTCCGGCTCCCTTACACATTTTTATCAGTTGGGAGCCCTTTTATTGAGGAAGAGGGTAAAATGCCATAGTCCCATTCAATAGCTGTTCTCAGCTTCTTCTTCCTTTGTTTTTTTTTTTATTTTTTATTTTTTTTTTTTTTAGTTGTATATGTATTTGTTTGGGTATGATTTTAATCATTTGAAGTAGAGGCAAGCTGAATATTTCTTTTTCATTGAAATTTTGACTTCAGTTCTGACCATTCAATTATCTATTTCTCAGTTTGAATTTCTTTTTGAACAGTTATCTACCATCAAATTATTTCAATGTTTCCATATTCAGATGGTCGTTGTGCCATTTTTACGAAATAATCCGTCTGCTGTTATGTTTTTTCAGCGGTTTATATTTCCCGCCAAAACATTATGGGAAAAATATTCGGAGCGCATCTGGGTTTTTCATTGCAGGTAATCCATTCGTAAAAATCCCAGGGTTCCCGTTCTTGCACTTCTTGAAATTCGAACATGGGCAATTAGGTAAGTGTCTTAGAAACAGTTTGATACGACAGTGCCATATGTAGACAAGGTAAAAAGTGTAAAAAACACGGGGGTTTCCCAACCGAGGTGAGCGATATGGCGCGAAATATGAAAATGGAGTTGCATACCTTCTCTCTTATACTGTATCAGTCGAAAAACTGTGGACACAGAATACACGTATTATTCATGATGTATGACGTCTACTGATATTGTCAAATGAAGAAAAAACGAATGATTATGAAAATTTTGAAAAAGGAATGATTTATATGAAAATTTTGAAAAAAAGGGGGGGTAGTAGAGAAAAGGGGAGAGGAGGAAACGAAATCCATGCCCCATGCGCCTGTGCTTTAAGCAACAATCACCCACGCCTTAACTCAAACATGCACAAGATATTTCATTTGCCATTGAAAAAGATATTTACACAACACCATGCGATATATATACACTTGGCCATAAGTTAGGGACCTCCAAATTTGAGATGGAAAATATTTTTTACATCGTGCTTTTTTCCTGTTAGAATACATAAATTGTCTTATACATAAGCAAATATTCTTTCTTGGTACATGCAATTTTTTATCGATCGATCAGTTAAAGAACGACGAAACAGGTTTTTATAAGTTCACCTGTACCTTTGCAAAACTCAAGTTTGGCGGGGGTTTCTAACCGGTATCTACATGTGCAGTGCAGTTGAAACTTTAAACTTTCTAAACTTTATTTCAACATGGCACGTTGAAAACTGTCAGATGCAGAGAGATGGCAAGCGGTTGGAATGGTAAGGGGTGATATGTCAACCAAGACAGACTGCTGAACGATTCAATGTAAGCCACTCGGTCATTGTTCGATTGAAGCAGCGCGCGAACCAAACCGGGAGTGTAAAAGAACGCCAAAGGACAGAAAGGCCTCTGAAAATGACTCCAAGAGAAGATAGACTCCTTAAAAGGCTCGCCAGGCAGCAACCATTCAGCACTACAAACACGCTGCGAAGCCGATGGGTTGTCAACGGGGACATTAGCAGACGTCTTAACAGCGCAATGTTTCGTGCTATGAGACCGATAAAACGTCCGCTACTGCCAATACGCCACAAAACAGCCAAGCTTCAATGGGCACGTGACCATATGGGATGGAATATCAGGTCGTAGCAGAGAGTGCACTGGTCGGATGAAAGTCGCTTTTTGTTGAATCCAGTTGATGGCCGCGTCCACGTATGGAGACCGAGAAATACAACATTTCAACAGGAGCATATTTTGGGCACAACTGCGTTTGGTGGAGGAGGTTTTACTGTTTGGGCATGCTTTTGTCTAAACTGTGAGATTGACGTGGATGTCATTGATGCGACTTTAACAGGACAAAAGTACCGTGATCAGATCCTGCGCTCATTAGTTGTGCCTCATTTTGATGGTCATAGCAAGTTGACCAATTATGATGGATGACAATGCTAGACCACATAACCCGTATAGTGCAAGACTATCTGCAACAGGAGGCAATACAGCTACTACCTTGGTCAGCCATCTCACCGGATATGAATCCGATAGAACATTTATGTGACTATCTAGGACGAAAAGTGAACGCACGTACCCCGAAGTGTCAAAACATTCAGGAATTAGGGACTGCTTTGGTTCAGGGATTGCAACAGTACCCTCAACACAGACTGAGACGCTTGATTCACGGAATGAGGAGACGTGTTCAGGAACTGTACAGGATGCGAGGCGGTTATACTCGTTATTGACATTATCATTTTCCAACCAGATTACGCGTGTTTTGGTTGTGCAAGTTTATATAATAGAAGTCCAAACTGAAACTTTTTTCACTTTTTTTTTTTTTTTTTTACAATTTTGCATACTCACTTCTACGAACTATAGTACTTCCGGTTACTTATTTAAAAAAAAAATACCTGATAGTTTTTGGCGGTCTGGGTTATATTGTATTCATCCATTAAAGGTTTTGTTGTGCGCAACTGCAGGTTTTTTCACACATTTGAGAAAAATATTTTAGTTACAGTGAAAAACTGGTGGTCCTAACTTATGGCCAAGTGTATACTAGTAGTTTCCAAAAAATCCATTTCGTCATACAATGAGGAGCACGGTGTATTGTTCAGTAGACGTGCACTTTACTGATGATATAAAATAACTCCCTTGTGAAAAAGATGCAATCTTAATTTATTTTAAAAGATCTAACTATTAATCCGGTTTCGTATTCAGTGTATGCGTGTGTTGATGGGTGGTTGAATCGATTTAAAGTTTGATCAATTTAAATAACCCATAATCTATTTCTAAAAAGGTGATTCTTGTATAAAATGAGTGAGCATTGTTGCTTAACGGCAAATTGGAAATTTTGCAGGTATATCATGACGAGAATAAGTTACATTCAATGAAATGAGGGTTAGGGTTATGTTGCTTAAGGCCACTTTCAACAATATTCAGTTATATCTTGGCGGTTAGTTTTATTGGTGGAGGAAACCGAAGAAAACTATCGACCTGCCGCAAGTCACTGACTAATTTTATCACATAACATTGTATCGAGTACACCCCGTCTGGGTGGGATTCGAACTGATTGCATAGGTAGTTGTAAATCCAACTACCATACGACAACGACGACCCCTCAATGAAATTATGATGATGATGTTTATGACTGATTTGTACTAAACCAACACGCTTTATTGGATTTCTATTGTGCTAGTTTACTGAAACAGCGGGGTACACATGTTGCTGCACTTGTATGGACACATTATCCGGATTTCGAGCCCAGCAGTCTTTTTTCTTACCCATTAAAGCTGCATGCTAAACGAAGAAACAGCAAATACTATTTTTTAATTTTAGTTTCACCCGACCGAGGCTCGAACCCACGATTCACCGCACTTGAGGCGAACGCGCTAGTCATTACACCAATCGAGACGGTCGATACATGTTTCAATGGTTCGTTGTGTGGAATGTAAACTTTTTAAAAACATTCAGTTTTTACTGAGATTTAAATAATTGGGGTTTTTTTTATAATAGAAGAATCATTTATTATATTGTTTTAAGTTACAATAGAAGAAACAAAATCGTTAATACAAATAAGAAAATCTATATTATTTACATTGTTTGTGTGTATTTGCTATTTAATATGGGTTTTGTAAACGAAAAACAACATAATTAACGTCTCACTTTAGAAAAATACCAATATTAATATTTTACAAGAGCTTCGATTCAACTCATACAACGCCACAATAGGAAATTTAAAGATAATGTTCAAATATTAAACATATAATTAAGCATTGTTTAACTACTCAACATCTAAACACCACTGACCCTCATAAACATAATTTCTCTATGCACTGGCACCCCCTGTTTTTGCAGGTTCATGTTGCTCAATCTTTATTTTTCTGTTTAGTGTAGATCATTGTTTGTCCTTTTCTTTTGGCTATTGTATCGTCTGCCCTTTTCTTTTGGCTATTGTATTGCCTGCCCTTTTCATTTGGCTATTGTATTGCCTGCCCTTTTCTTTTGGCTATTGTATTGCCTGCCCTTTTCTTTTGGCTATTGTATTGCCTGCCCTTTTCTTTTGGTTATTGTATTGCCTGCCCTTTTCTTTTGGTTATTGTATTGCCTGCCCTTTTCTTTTGGCTATTGTATTGCTTGCCCTTTTCTTTTGGCTATTGTATTGCCTGCCCTTTTCTTTTGGCTATTGTATTGCCTACCCTTTTCTTTTGGCTATTGTATTGCATGCCCTTTTCTTTTGGCTATTGTATTGCCTGCCCTTTTCTTTTGGCTATTGTATTGCCTACCCTTTTCTTTTGGCTATTGTATTGCCTGCCCTTTTCTTTTGGCTATTGTATTGCCTGCCCTTTTCTTTTGGCTATTGTATTGCCTGCCCTTTTCTTTTGGCTATTGTATTGCCTGCCCTTTTCTTTTGGCTATTGTATTGCCTGTCCTTTTCTTTTGGCTATTGTATTGCCTGCCCTTTACTTTTGGCTATTGTATTGCCTGCCCTTTTCTTTTGGCTATTGTATTGCCTGCCCTTTTCTTTTGGCTATTGTATTGCATGGCCTTTTCTTTTGGCTATTGTATTGCCTGTCCTTCTGTCTTTTGGCTATTGTATTGCATTGCCTTTTCTTTTGGCTATTGTATTGCATGGCCTTTTCTTTTGGCTATTGTATTGAATGTCCTTCTGTCTTTTGGCCATTGTATTGCCCGTGTCCTTCTGTCTTTTGGCTATTGTATTGCCTGTTCTTCTTCGATTTACAGCTTCTGATTACCACTTTGTTATCTTCAAACTTTTCTTCCTAACACAATATACTTAATATAAAAGGTGATATCTAATTTAGTGCGCTTGACGCGTTTCTGGATTAACCTTCACCAGGTAAAAAATGAACGCAAATAGTCAATACATAACTTTTGAGGAAGAAAACCAAAGGGCGTAAATGGGATAACTAAAATCGGCTAAGGCTACATATGCCTGTGTGAGGTGAATCCAAATTATCATTGTTCATTCTTGTCATTGGCGCGATATTTTTTTTGTCTTGTAAAATATCAAATGTATATTATATAGAGGATATTGTTCATATGGTTCATTCAACCTATGCCAACATTTTAAAAAATATATATAAAAAGGTAAGAAAGATTGTTGGCATAGGTTAAATAGGTTAATTGTTATATAAACATGACTAGTCATGTTTAATTAGTGTAAAATCGGGGGAGATGTCAATGTACTCCAAGTCCACAATTCATTTTTAATGAATAAAGTAAGTAGAAAGTAAGTATTTAAAATCATATTTTATGGAAATAACAAGTATATCAGCACATATATTTAATATCATACTTTATAAAAATAATTAGGATATTATTATAAGCACATATATTTTAACATCAATCATTATGAAAATAAAATAGGATATTAAAAACATATATATTTTTATATCATACATCATGAAAATAAATTAGGATATTACAAGCACAGATATATTTTTTAATCATACTTCATGAAAATAAATTAAAGATATTACAGGCACAGATATTTTTTTATCATACTTTATCAAAATAACCAAAAACAAACAGTATACACCATCACATTACAAATTGCTAAAAATACAATTGTCTTAGATTTTGGATAACAATGTTCAATTTAGAAATCATAGAAATTATGATAATTCTAAATCTATAAATAAATATTATTAAAAACTTTTGAATTTAGATTTTAAAAAAATTGCTTAACTGCATGAGTATCATACATTCTAGAAAGATTGTTTATATAGATTATTCTAAAATTTTATATTTTCATCTTTTTTATCTACAGATTTTTGTGTAATTTTACCAGATTTTTATTTTAGATATAATTTTTTCCAAAAGTTTAATTTTTTTTTAAAGTTATTAAATTTTAACAGACTTATTCTTATATCTTTAGATTGTTTTTTGTTTTTGTTTTATATTCTTATATCTTTAGATTGTTTTTTGTTTTTGTTAAAACAAAAACAAAAAACAATCTAAAGATATAAGAATAAGTCTGTTAAAATTTAATAACTTTAAAAAAAAAATTAAACTTTTGCAAAAAATTATATATAAAATAAAAATCTGGTAAAATTACACAAAAATCTGTAATAACTTGTTTGTTTAATTGTTTATTTAAATTAATAAAAAATTTTATATTTTCATCTTTTTTATTTACAGATTTTTGTGTAATTTTTTACCAAAATTTTTTTTAAACAAAGTTTAATTATTTTTTTTCAAGTTATTAAATTTTAACAGACTTATTCTTATATTCTTAGATTGTTTTTTTATTGTTTTTTCCTTTTTTTTTGTTTTTTTTGGTCTTTTTTAAATAATAAATTTCACTTTTGAGACCTGCATTTCAAAATTTACTTACCTGTAAATGTCATTAATTGTTATATAAACACCTGTACTATAATGTTTGTTGGCATACCTTGAATTATCTGCGGAACCGTAGCCCTTTATGGTCCTTTATATATATATTTTTTTTTTGCGGACCATAGGGCTACGGTTTTCACTCTATCAACAACTTTCGAAACTGCGCAAAAAAAATCTTGCGCCGCTTTTTTGCCAATTTTTGTCATGAAATCGGGTGCGAGAACGATCAAACATATATATTTCGTTTCGTTAGATATTTATCTACATTCTTCTATACTTACTTACCTATTAATATTCATTTCCAGTTCATTATCATAACAAATATCTCATTTGTGACAAATCCCGCCTACTTCGTCCGCCATCTTGCTTCTCCGGTAGTCTCGTTCTAATACAACCCTATTTATTTATAAACAACAAACACGTGTTTGGTTTGTTTACGTTTTACCGAATATGTTTTCGGCAGTTTTATATAAGGAGAAATGAGAGTTTGGATCTTCTTGGCATATATTTTTCAATAAATAATCTGAATAAATAAATGTTTTTTTTTAAATTTCTTTTTCTGAAAGTGACTCATTGAACATTTTTGAAAATGATTATTGACATCTTCCACCCCCCTATTTTGGGCCAAGTTAATATAGGGTTATATTTGGAAAAATCACGTGACCTCAGAACGAGACTACCGGAGAAGCAAGATGGCGGACGAAGTAGGCGGGATTTGTCACAAATGAGATATTTGTTATGATAATGAACTGGAAATGAATATTAATAGGTAAGTAAGTATAGAAGAATGTAGATAAATATCTAACGAAACGAAATATATATGTTTGATCGTTCTCGCACCCGATTTCATGACAAAAATTGGCAAAAAAGCGGCGCAAGATTTTTTTTGCGCAGTTTCGAAAGTTGTTGATAGAGTGAAAACCGTAGCCCTATGGTCCGCAAAAAAAATAAATATATAAAGGACCATAAAGGGCTACGGTTCCGCAGCTAACCTTGAATATGATATTTCAAAATGTTGGCATAGGTTGAAGACACCGTTGATATATGTGTATTTATTCATGTACTCATCATGTCGAAAGAATCTTTCTAAGTTGGTATAACGTATTTTTGATTTGTTATGTCTTTTCAAACAAGCTAAATCACCCGTTATTTTTTTTGTAAATGTACAGAATAGAATAGAATAAGTTTATTAACCAAATCAGGGCCCCAGGAGGGCATATACAAATAACAATTATGATTGATACACAACAACAATACAAATAACAATTATGATTGATACACAACAACAATATATCAACTTAAATATTCGCGGCGAAATATCAATAATTGTGGTGCAGGCACACTCGGGCAGGAAAAGAGATATATGCACATAAACGTACATACACTTACTCACATATATATGAGGGGGTGGGGTGATGAGAGAGAACATATACATATATATCAGGTGATTCATCACCAATCTGCAAGAGACACCTTGAGTCGATGCTAAAAGGAATAAAGTCCTACCTGTGTCTAGTGCAGACCGGCCATGTTGATGTGGAAGGAATATTGTTTGGAACATGGAAAGGGATCAGAGCTTTTGGATAACCAGCAGTGAGCATCAAGGGACGATGCCAAAAAGAATATTTTCTTTCTCATGCTCAATGCAGGTCATCCGGTTTGCAGATCTCCAATTCCATTTAATCAAATAGTTGTTGATAAAAGATATTGACAAAGATATCTGAGTATAGTTGGGTCTTCATTATTTAAGATCCATATGAGTTTACATTTGTCATCTAAATTTTGAAAATTTTGACACTCAGATGTCAAATATGTAGTAAAAATTTCCCTATGGTTTGCATGGCAAGTACAATGAAGTAAATAATGGATCTCATCTTCTACCTGACCCGAAGTGCACCTGCAACAGATGCGGTTTTCCCGGAGAGTACCCTGGTATCTTCCTATTTCTATTTGTAATTTGTGAGCTGATATTCTTAATTTGGACAACCTTCTTCTCTGCTCAAAATTTTTAATGATTGACAAATAATTTTCATATCCAAAATTGGTTTTTATTTTTAAATAAGTTCTTAATTTTTCCTCTCTAAGTGAATGGGCTTGTTTTGTCCACAATTCCAAATAGTGTTGTTTTACAATTTTATTGCATTTATATTTAAAGGTTGATGTTTTGTCTGTCAAGAAATTAGTTAAGCTTGGCATATTTTGCAAAATATGTTTTACAGAGCCATACCATGATGGTTGCTTGCCTTCATATAAATTTTTAGTACATTTATATGCAGCTTTAAGAAGTGGGAAAGATGAATCCAGATTTTCAAGTCTGCTAAAATCTTAAAATTTGCTTTAATATATCGAAATGAAGAGGGAACCGGCCTAGTTCTGACTGTACTGCAAGATTGGTGCTTTTTTTATGCACTCCCAAAAGAAATTTACAGAACTTCAAGTGTAACTTTTCACAATGTAGTTTAGAAAAAATTTGGTCTATTGGAATATTTCCATTTCTAAACCGTGAGGTAAACGGGTTAAAATAACCCCAAATTTCACAGCCATATAACAGAATCGGCTTAATAGTGTGATCAAAAACGTGAATTGAGGTTTTAACTTCAGGATTGTGGACTAGAAAATCACTCTTCAATTTAAACATGTAACGTGTTATTTTGAAAAAAACTCAACACGTTATTTTCACGAAAGACATTAGTGACAATATATGGATTCTTCTTCTTCTTTTTTGGAAAAAAAAATTACGCTTATATTTATACAAATATCGCGTAAATATATATATGAAGTAATAACATGTATATTTAAACTGTGAACGCTTATATCTTATAAACATGATATAATGTGGGGACAATGACATGAACGGTCATTCATTAGTACAAACCAGGCATCCTTATACTTTCATTAATAAGTAACTAATTCCAGCCGTGATATTGATATGAAATGTGTTTCCTTGTCGTTAAATAAGAATTGTAATCAACAATATTCATAAATATGCATGCATACTATGACAAGTTTCTTTCGGTGTTACGCTGATCAAATAGTTTCAAGATATTTTACCTGTCACTGTTGAGTACATAGTCACATTTATAAATGGAAAATTCTAATTAAAATCAAGCGGTAATTGATAATAAAGGGAAAATGCAATTAACGGTTAATAATTGATGCAATCATCCTTTACTTATTGGTGCGGATTAATCTGAATTATATTTTTATTTTCATTACTTTGATGATTGATGGATTCATTCGTACTAACACGGGGACCGTCATGGTCGTGATCATATGGTAGTTGTGAGTTCGAATCCCGCTCATGGCGTGGTGTATCTTAATTATATTTTTATTTTCATTACTTTGATGTTTGATTTATTCATTCATACCAACACGGGGGTATAGTAGTTGGATTTACAACTACTTGTGCAATCAGTGTATATCATCGTGATGAAGTTTGTCAGTGACTTGCGACAGATCAGTGGTTTTATTCGGATACTCCGGTTTCCTCCACCAATAAAACTGACCGCCACGATATAACTGAAATATTGTTGAAAGTGGCATTAAACACCCAAATCCTAACCCTACTTAGTGGTGCAGTGTAACATGATTATGTTACTTTAAACATATTTTATTGTCATACAAAACAAGACAAATGGATAAGACACAAGTTGTTAACTTATGAAGTCTTCTCTGGTACATATATGGGTGATTCTACAAAAAGTGGCAATTTTTTGTCCCAGAAAGATTTTTCTGTAACCATAACTCCAAATTGTAATTTCTGAGTAGTATTTACTAATTTGTGATCGGTCCAAACTTGACAAAAAGTTTTACCAATATAGGTACACCAAATCATATGTTTTTGGGGCTTTAAAGGCCCCAAAACGTGAAAATTTGCTTGTCCCACTGATTCTAATCCTTACTTCAATCAAAAATTCCTTCCACTTATCCCTTGAACTTTACAAAATGTTATGGCTTATTTAGTAGATTTCCACTCAAATTTTTAAAAAATGACATTTTTAAGTAACGGAAACTCCCTGAATATTGATTTCCAAGGCACAGAAGGACTGTCAACCCTGTTACCAAATTTCAATTGATCCCTGAGTAAGAGTTACCTCCCCTAATACTGAATATAGGATACTTGATGGCAGATATGAACTTCCTGTATTTAAAAATGTAGAAGTCATCCATGGTAAGTAAACATGTGGAGATTTTGAAGAATAAATGAAGGTAAAAGTAGAGAATTCACTTTTTATCTGTCATATACTGTTCCACATTTTTAGTATTGATCCTATTCATATTCAGGAAACACAATATATGAAGAAAAAAAATAACAGTGGCCCCTTTTAAAAGGAATCTCATTTTATAGCCTTGGTCAGTAAAGTGACCTTGAAAAGTTTTAAATTGATTAAGGTCTGTCATTCCTGTTCCAGGGTAAAATTAACAGGAATGACTGGGCTTGGTAACAGGAATGATTTTTTTTAGATTCTAATCTGTAACAAAGGTATTTTGATACAAATGAATAAATTCAATTTATTGAAGCATTTATAAATTAGATACAGTATATTAAAAAAAACATTTCTCTGTCAAAGAAGTAACTTTTTGATTCAAAAGTTTTATATATTTTGTTTGGTAACAGAATTGACATAGTTTGTAACAGGAATGACAGTTTTTCTTGTAAGATAAAACATTTTTATGAGTAAAATTCATAATGGTTACACAGGAAAACATTTAAAGGTTATTTCTCATTTTTTTTAATTATGTTTGAACAAAAATACAAATAATTTAATTTAGTAATCTAATTATTATGCCAATTTAAGATCATATTTTGCAAAAGGGGACAGGAATGACATATTTGATAACAGGAATGACAGAAAATATAACTAAAAACAAGTTTTTTTATATTAAGGTTTCTTTTTTTTAATACAAACCATTTCTTGATCATTTATACTAGTTATAATTCTTTAGAGGGATATTTTCATGTGATTTCAAGTAAAATAAACTGAAATATTCCTTGATATGCATGTTTACCTCAAAGGTAACAGGACTGATGCAAATGGTAACAGGAATGACAATAATTTGATAAATGAATCAGATAAGCTTTTCATTACTGTCCTCTTATTACAAATAAAAATAAATAAATGTTGTGATGTTCATTTCTCCTTACATGACAAAATATCCTATGAAATTTTAAAAAGTTCAAATCACTTTGTGCCCTTAATTGCAGTTGCGAGCAAATGCATTAGACAAGAAAATGAGATAGATGAAAGCAATGTTTCTAAAGAGGATATGAAAGATGAATACAATGAGACAATTGCAGATGTTGATGATGGAACTATGTCAGAAGCTAGTGATTCAGAGAGATGTGAAGGAGTGGCTGTTGAAGAGGGAGTAGTTGGTGAAGCTATGAGGCATGTAGATAAGAGGACAGGTGATACTGGAGGGACTCCAGAAGATGATCCAGTTGGTGGATCTGAGAGGCAGGTTGATAAAGAGACAGTGGGGTGTGATGTTGGGGTGACTAAGGAAGATGATCTAGTTGGTGGATCTGAGAGACAGGTTGATAAAGAGACAGTGGGGTATGATGTTGGAGTGACTAAGGAAGATGATCTAGTTGGTGGATCTGAGAGACAGGTTGATAAAGAGATAGTGGGGTGTGATGTTGGAGTGACTAAGGAAGATGATCTAGTTGGTGGATCTGAGACAGGTTGATAAAGAGACAGTGGGGTGTGATGTTGGAGTGACTAAGGAAGATGATCTAGTTGGTGGATCTGAGAGGCAGGTTGATAAAGAGACAGTGGGTGTGATGTTGGAGTGACTAAGGAATATGATCTAGTTGGTGGATCTGAGAGGCAGGTTGATGAGACAGTGGGGTGTGATGTTGGAGTGACTAAGGAAGATGATCTAGTTGGTAGATCTGAGAGGCAGGTTGATAAAGAGATAGTGGGGTGTGATGTTGGAGTGACTAAGGAAAAGGGATTAATTAGTGGAAGTGAGAGGCAGGTGAACAAGGAGACCGAGAGATCTGATATTGGAGGGACTCAGGGAGAGGGATTAGTCTGTGGAATTGAGAAGCAGGATGATCGAATGATAGAAAGATGTGGAGGTCTACAGTCTGAGGTCAGAACTGAGAGAGATATTACAAAATGATAAATTGACTGTTGGAATGTAGTTGTATATGACCATATCAAATATCCAGGACTTATCGTAAAAACAAAAAGAAGCGAAGTTCAAGTACAATGTATGGAACATACCCAACAAACTGCCAGCAAATACCAGTGGGCAAAACATAAAGATATTTGTTGGTATTTCAATGAGGACATTGTTAAAATCATTCCAAATTCCAACATAAAGAAAATAGGCAATAATAGATATAGCATAGAGTAAAGACATGAAATCTAAAAAACATTTTCAAAATGTCATTCCTGTTACTACTTTGTTATTAATTGTTTATTAAGAATTTCATTTTGGCTTTTTTATTTGTTTTAAAATTTGTGAATTATTTTAGTATACCTTTACTTGCTGAATAAATGTCCAAAAATTAATAGATTAACATGGGTGAAAAGAAACAAATTCCTGTTACCAAATGTGTCATTCCTGTTATCGAAGTGTCATTCCTGTTACCTAGTTCAATTTCAATCAATAGTTATTTATTTAAATCATATGATGCTCATCTATTATAAAACAAATATTGAGTTTGATTGTGTTATCATAAAAAAAGAAATTGTTATTCAATAATGGATTTAATTAATTTACAACAGCCATAAAAAGTTTGATTTTAGGCAAAAATTAAGAAAAGGTAATAAAATTTGCTATTTCTACCTAACAAATTGCAATGCAAATGTAAAAATTTCACTATAGTATGTATTTTTTGTGTTTGATCGTATGGAAACATTTTTTCTCAGTGTTATCTTTTTAGATTTTTTTGTACAAAGAAAAATAATAAGGTAACAGGAATGACAAACAAGACGACTAGGTCATATATTATGACATTGGTGAGCATGTATTGGTTGAATTTTTTGAAGTACATGTTTTTTTCTGATTCTTTAATGTTATTTGAGTGTTTTGAATTCAATAAAGATGTTCCAATAACTGTTTTATTTTTCTGAATCTGAAAAATGAAAATTGCCACTTTCTGTAGAATGACCCATATAAACATTAGCAATGACAATATATTACAAATACAGATAATATGAATAACTACTACAGCAGAAATTGAAGATAACATAACAGGACAAAAACAGTTCTATTGGTTGGAATATAAGAGTCAGTTTCGTATAATATTTATCTATAGACGCAAATACAGAAACGTATATACAAGGTCGTTGTCGTCTGATGTATATTCAATATATAAATTTACTAGACAAATCTTTTAGAGTTAACAAAGTATTTTTGGACGAGCAAGAACAGTTAAGAGTTTGTGTCGCTTTCCAAAGAGGCATTTCCAAATAATATATTTTCTATGCTTATATCAAAACCCAAGTTACTCATGCCACGGAATAGTTGTATTCTGTGTTCAGTATATATATATATATATTATATTTGAAAAAGAAATGGTCCACAGACTCGATGTAATTTCCACAATCACAATTACAAGAGGCAATTAAATTACATCTGAATAGATCACATTTGAGGCTACTACATTTTTGACGTAAGCGAGCATGTAATATATTAGCAATTCTAATACCCGTAGAAAAATATAATGGTGGTTTGTCAGGTATGTTATAAACTTTTCGTATTTCGTTTTTAAACATTTGTTGGCAAGGAGAATTTCTCAAGTCTGTTGGCAGATTGTTCCAGAGTCTAATAGTACTTGGGAAAAAGGAACTTTGATATAAACTAAGCCTTCCTGGGGGAATTGTGAAGTTTTTTTTAGAGTTTCGTAAGTTATGGTTATTGGTTTGACCCACCGTAATAGGTAATAAATCGTGAAGATAATCAGGAGATTAGCCACTGACTATGTCATAGAATAATGAGAGTTTTCTTTTTTCACGCCTAACTGAAAGTTTTTCCCATCCCGTTTCCTTATAGATAGACAGTATACTCGCATAAGACGTTAAACCGGTTACTATACGTGCGGCTTCAAGTTGAATTTTTTCAAGCCGTTCTGAGTCGGCGAGAGTACAATTACCCAAACCTCTCCTGCATATTCTAAAAGTGGACGAATAAAAGTTAAATACATAGTTTCAAGGAAATTTCGAGATACCTTAAATTTATGTTTTCGCAGAACTGCCACTTGTTTGGATGTTTTTGCAATAATAGTATTTATGTGGTTTGACCACTTACAATCTGCACTTAAAGTGATACCTAAATGCTTATGACATTTTACCAGATAAATTCTAGTGTTTTCTGTCCAGAAGAACAAACCAGGAGGTATGTCTCTAGTATTAAAATAGACAATGTCAGTTTTAGTAGGATTAAGTTTGACTAACCATTGTTTGGACCATTCTGAAATATTTTTTAAGTCAGTATTTACCATGTTACATAAACTATTCATTTCATACGATTTGTCTCCTATGGATGTTTCATCTGCAAACAATCTACACAAGCCTATCGTTTCATCAGCAATGTCATTAATAAATACTAAGAAGAGAAGGGGATCAAGGATGGACCCCTGGGGAACCCCTGCCATAAGATTACCTTTCCCAGAAATCGCATTTTTTTATTATTACCTGTTGTTCTCTGGCTGAAATATAATTACGTAACCACTGGAGAAAATTTCCTTTAATACCATATCTTTCTAATTTTAATAATAAGCCTCGTAACCACACTCTGTCGAAAGCTTTACTCGCAAAATACTAAGCATATAAGCTCACGATTATCGAGTGCCATACATATTTCATTAATAAGCTCTATAAGCTGATGTGTTGTAGAATGGTCAGGGAGAAATGAAATCCAGACTGGAATTTCCATATCAATGCATTTTGCATTAGAAAATTAAATATATGTTTGTAAACAACCTTCTCAATGATACTACAACGTGGTCTTGATCGTATGGTAGTTGGATTTACAACTGCATGTGCAATCAGTATCTATCACCTCTAAAGTTGTGAGTTCGAATGCAGCTCATGGCGTGATGTACTCGGTCATTATTATGTAATAAAGTTTGTCAGTGATTTCCGACAGGTCAGTGATTTTCTCTGGATACTCCGGTTTCCTCCACCAATAAAACTGACCGCCACGAAATAACTGAAATATTGTTAAACACCATAACCCTAGCCCTATTATATATTACATTATCATTTACAAGTAAATATGTATTGATCTGTGACAAATATAAAATAAAAATAATAATAACCATTTTTACAGTGGCTGCCGAATGGGGAGAATGGATAAATGGTATATGTTCTGTGACTTGTGACACAGGAAAACACAACAGGACAAGACAATGTGGAAATTCTGCACCTACAGCATCTTGTACAGGAGATTCGTGGGAGATCACTACTTGTGATCCTGGTCCTTGTGCAATTAATGGTGTGTTTTTAATTTGTCTGTTATTTATGGAGTTTTTTTAAAAATAAGCATTGTAAACGAAATTTCTCTAATGCGTAATGTTTCGTTAGATTTATGAAGTCAGACAGGTACATATATTGTGCAAATGAATCGCCTGCATTATGATACCATGGTGTAGCATTTGAAAATGATGAAAATAGAAACATTATTTTCGATAATGGTTTGTGGTTGAACTCGTTTACTGTACAAATATCAGAAAAGCAAAACAAAACAAATAAATGAAGATAGTGAAATTGACTTGTTGTTTGAAGGAAGGCTGATATCTTGTTTACGTTATTTGTGTTTGTTTGCGTATAATGGCATCTAATACATATTGTGTGTTTTTTTTATTTTCTTTTGTGTTTTTTTTTTCGTCATGTCAGTTTCTCTGGATTGTCCATATTTGATTGCTCCTTCGGTGTTCTCTAACGAATATTTAGCGTACACAATCGTATGCCCATATTGTGTTTTTATAGTAGCAGTTTCTATATTCATGTCTTTTGTAGAAGGTATAACTAAACTTCTTTTGATCAACAGATTAACAATTATTAGATACAATATATTTTTTAATTCTAATTGAAGGGTTTGAATTGAATACAGCGACAGAGATACTCTTTCCTAATGATCACAGTATGACGTATACTTCGTTTAATTGGAACGAATCGACGTCGCTAACGGCTTCAGCTGTCATAATTGACGACGTCAATGTAACGGTACCTGTTTCGTTAGACAATACAAAGAAAGTGGGATCCTTCAATGTGACATCTGGTTTACTATCCTCCAATGATTACGGTGTTTATCATGTTCAACTGATATTAGTCAACGCCATTGGGAAACATACTGAAGATATGGCTCTGTATTACGAAGAGCATATTTTTTTCACTCAGGTAAACAATTCGTCATAGTTATGTCTTATTTACAGTATTATATAGACAAAGTATTACAAACTGTGTGAATGGTTGTAAGAACTGAGTGTATATCTATTTTAATTAATGCCATTTTTATTTTCACTTATATAGAGATTATGTTACTATGAAATGTAGGACAGCAATAAACGCACGGTCCTTTCACTTTAATAGTGTATAAGTCTCTCACTTTCACTTTAATAGTGTATAAGTCTCTCACTTTCATTTTATCTATATAATGTCTTAATAACAAAGCAATGAACATTATTATTTTCTTAAATACGGATCATGCAACGATGCTGCTGTAATTGTTGCACACTGCAGGGTATTAGGGTCTGTCATAAAATTGATATGAAAATGCAGAGGTTTTAATTTTAAAAATGCTTCGTCGACCAGACAAATTCAACATGACTTAAGCAGGTCGTCAGTTGACACGTTAAGCGGTTTCCATAAGTGAGTAACTTACTAACAAAAATACCAACTCTAGATTGGTTGTTTGGTTGGTTTATGGTGTTTCAGTTTTATTGGTGGAGGAAACCGGAATACCCGTAGAAAACCACCGATCTGTCGCAAGTCACTGACCAACTTTATTACATAATAATAATCAAGTACATCACGCCATGAGCTGCATTCGAACTCACAACTTTAGAGGTGATATATACTGATTGCACATATAGTTGTAAATCCAACTACTATGCGATCAAGACCACGTGGTAGTATGAACGAATAAATCAATCATCATAGTAATGACAATAAAACATAATCATGTTACACTGCACCATTAAGTAGGATTAGGGTTTGGGTGTTTAACGCCACTTTCAACAATATTTCAGTTATGTCGCGACGATCGGTTTTATTGATGGAGGAAACCGGAGTATCCGAATAAAACCACCGATCTGTCGCAAGTCACTGACAAACTTTATCACAGTGATATAAACTGATTGTATGGAGTACCTTTCTCCATGAGCGGAATTCGAAATCAGACCTTTAGTGGTGATAGGCACTGATTGAATATGTAGTTGTAAATCCAACTACCATACGATCAAGACCACAACGGGCCCTCCAGCTCTAGAGAAAACAACAAGAATACAAACTGATTTGATAATCCTGGTCATTGTATTATTAAAACGATGGTTTGTCTCTTTCTTTACAATCAAGAACAACAAAATCACGTTACTTGATTGGTCGTGAGCACTTTAACATGTTCTTAATTAATAAAATGAAATAAATATATTGTATTTCTTATATTCATAGGTAATTACACCGCCTATAACGTTAATAGAATCCTCCATGGAGCTAACTGCCATATTGTCGTCTGGTAGTAACATTGAATTTGAATGGATTATGAGTGAAAACGATTCAACTTGGATCGAATGTGTGGGTATTGTAAGGGAATGTAAAACATATTATAATTATACAACAACAGGACATTTTAGAATCACATTAGTAGCAACTAACGACGCTAGCTATCGGGTTAGGCCTAACATAGCTGTTGATGTGTTCAATCCCGTAATAGGGTTCGAACTCATACTAGCAAGTCCTTTGATTAATGGAAGCGGAAGCGCAGAATTTACACTGACATTAGATTCCAATGAAAAACTTCCGATGGGAAATATAAGCCTTAGCATAGATTATGGAGATGGTACATATGAGTTACTTCCCTTGAATGAAACTTTCAAAGCACAATTGACCATAAGCATTTCACATGTGTATTCAAAACAAGGTGAATTTACAACAGTTGCCTACGTGAGTTCGGCATTAAGTACACAACATCTAACTAACTTGACTGTTAAAGTGTGGGACGACATTTCTAGTTTATCCTTGTCAATTCCAGCGTTTGCGAATGTTAGTGAAGCAGTGCATTTTGAATTTAAAAATTATCTTGCATATGGGTTTGAATTCCTAATTGAATATGATGACGGAGATACTCTTGAAACTACACCCGATGTTCTGAATAACGTCTTTGACACTACACCATGGACTCATGCATATTCTTCTCCCAAAGTTTATGAAGTAAAACTTGCAGCCTGGAATCCAGCATTTGCTGTAGCATCTAAATATAATATTACAATTCAGTACCCTATAACTGATCTGTCAATAACTCCAGCACCAACCCCAGTCATTAAATACCCA
Organism: Bathymodiolus brooksi; assembly: GCA_963680875.1. Lineage (NCBI taxonomy): Eukaryota > Metazoa > Mollusca > Bivalvia > Mytilida > Modiolidae > Bathymodiolus > Bathymodiolus brooksi. The sequence goes on from OY804579.1 coordinate 48,923,059, forward strand.
ATACCAGATGGCTATATCGAATTTACAATAACACAAATAGACAATCATAATGCTCCAACTGATGTGACATGTTATTTTTCATTTGAGAATGGTGAAGTGTCCAAAACCGAGAACGTTGATATATCTTACGGCCAACAACTACATACCTCTTTTACATATACAACATCTGGCGTGAAAGATATTAACATAACCTGTATTAATGAAGTGAGCATGTACACCGTACTCACAACAATTAACGTACTAGAAGTACAGTTAGAAGATTACACCTTTACATATCCAGTTATGCCCAGTGTCAACACGTCATTGGATGCAAATAATAAATTAGAACTGTTTTCTTTGGACATTCAGTTCGATATCTCCTTGCTAAACTGTTCAAAATTTCCTGTAGGAGATTCTTTAAGTTTCAAATTTGAAGATGGAACTGTGTATCACGTTTCTGGATTTCAATTTGTCCATAGGTTTACCAAAAGAGGTATATTTAAAATACTCGTTACTATTTCTAACTCAACTACGTTTATTTCAAAAGAACTGCAGATAAAGATAGGGAAAGTAGACTTTACTGCCAACAAATATGCTGCGGGCGTTAAGATGTCGACTGTTACTTTTAACATTTCTGGACCAGCGACTGGAGGAACATATGACATCTTCACAGCTAAAGTGTCATTTACAAACTTGCTGAGCTCTAGTAATCCTATATATCAAGATTATAAATACATGTACTATGGCATATTTTATCCTTACGTTGTTGCAAATTTCTCAACCTTTACTGAAATAGTACATATAGACAAACCAATCTATGTAGACTACAATTTATCAGCAATAGAGATTAATTTTAATACAACCATTGAACTGCCACCAGGTGACCTTACTGTGACTGTTTCAAAACATGAATTATCTGATGACTTACCAAGTGTCAAATGTGTGTTTGATTTCGGAGACCAAATTGACAGAACACCAAGGGAAGTAACACAAGATATTACTGAAGATTCACCACTTACGTATAATTTTACTTATTTAACCTTAGGATATCAACACGCTAATGTAACGTGTTTTAATAACTATGACAGAAACGAGAATGTTGCTATTATAACGGTGCAAAATGAATGTTTTCCCATGACTGGAATATTTGATAGACAATATTCCAACTCTTCTAACCCTTTAAAACTGATCACATCACAAGATGTTGATCTTTCTAGTAGGATGCCTGTAAAATGTGCCGACAAGGATGTCATATATGATTGGAGAATGTACCGCGTATTCAACAACACAAATGAACCTTTTAATCACACTCCCCCAGAACAACCATTAGGTTCAATGAGATATCCCATGGGTAGCGTACCACAGGGTATATATAGAATAACACTTAATGTCAGTCTACCAGAAACATATATCTCTGAGCCAACGTACGTCCAATTTATAAAGCTGCCTCCATTTGCTCTTATCGATGGTGGATCCCAACGTCAAGCAACAGCTGCAACACCAATTGTAATGATGGATGCATTAACACATTCCTATGATTTGGAACTTGGCTATGGAGGAAACCAGAACTTAATATTTGAATGGAGTTGTCAGAGGTATTTATGAATGATTTATTTAGCATTATAGTTATTTATGATAAATGAACGGTTTACAGTCCATAAAGTTTGAAATATTTCAGAGGACAAATCAGTAAGAACCAAACACATAAAGCCAATATAAGGTCAAGAACGGTTCCATTATCTGAACGAATCCTTAGTCGTACATGACTTAAGAAAAGAATGTTTAAACAGTCATGGTCATCAATTCCACCAATATAAACAAAGCGAACAATCATCCTAACTGAACTCACGGAACACAATATAGCTTGGGACAAGCACAAAGATATGGCGAGATTGGACCGGTTATTGGGATCCCAACCCTCCCCTCTTGTTAATTGGATCTCCAATGGCAATACATATGTAAACAGACGACAAAAAAACCTGCACATAGACTACATACTATCTCAAAGATAAATGACAATATAAACATGGACAGTACCATAGATGGGTCAATGAATGCTCATAGTCTACCTTTCTACCTAGTAGTTAATTAACTATGTTGGTTTAAAGACCATTACACTTTAGACAAATACAAATCCTAACTGATACTTCTAACAGATGTAATGTTATTTAGTCATGAACATCCAAGGAAATTAATGGTCTTCGTGGGAGACTAGAATACATAGGTCATCAAACTGTTGGAATCAAATATTAAGGAAAAATTAGAAATATACATGTAATACGGAATGAAATATAAATGTACTAATGTAATTGCTAGTTGGACATACTAGTTTTACTAGCAGATTTTCTATATTTTAGCAAAGAAATGGGCCTTTTTTATATGGCAAAGCACAATGTCATCGCTTAGTTCAAGGCTTTTTTTTCTTTTTGTTATAGTCAATGGTAGAATGTAATCATATACAAATGGACAAAAAGAAAAACAATGATCTACGAAACACTACACAGAAAACTAAAGATTGAGCAACACGAACCTAACCAAAAACGTGGTGAACCTCAGGTGATCCGGCAGGAACCTGTCCCATCATATACTCATATAGATATAACATATATCGCCCAAAATTATTGTGTAAAGAAATATTCGTTGATTAAGAGGTGAAAACCCAAATATTAACAACATTGTTTTTTAAAATAAAACTGATATGTGACAAAATATTTTCTTTTCTGTTTTAGTATTGATGACAAACCATTATGTTATTCTATGGTAAGGTGTAATTTTCTGCAGGGATTTGTAGTACATTGTATTCTGTGCTGTTTGAACTTATTTTTATTTTTGCACATGTAGTTGCTAATTAACATGAGTGTCTTTAGTAAACTAATGTCTGAATATTGTTAACTATTGTAGAGTTGGTGCTAGCAATTTAAAAGAACTTTCACACATATATCACAATGAGGCTGATCTATTAAAAGATTGTAATGAGCTCCTAAATACTACTGTGGATCGTGGTTATGCTGAATTGAAGATTTTGAATGTATCTTGCGAAGGATATGCTATAACAGTGAATGTGTCCATTGATGATTTGTTTACAGAATTCACGCAGCTGATTCTAAGAGTGCCTGGAACACCACCAATTATATTTCTCAAGTGAGATATGTTTTCGCTATACATATATTGTCAGTTCCTACGGTACCGTGTATTTACATGCAGTTTTACCCGCGATCTGCTTAATTTAAATACCAAGGTACCAAAGGACTCAGATATAAGTGTTTTTACCCAAAATATTTATAATGCCATAATGTTAGATTTCAATACGCATTCCTCGTGAAACACTTTAAGCAAATCAAAAAGTATTTGTAAAAGTCATAAAATCTTTGAACACAATAAGAAAGATACATATAACTATTTTGTTTTGAATCGACCGTCTGTACATTTGAATGCTAACTTATAATCAGATAATGTTGCCCTAAACAAATATTTCATAAAAAAATTTTTTTATGTGAATACTGCAATTGATTGGCTGATCCGCCTAAAGCAACATTGGTTATACTTGATAACATGGGTTGGTATTGTGGCGTCTCCAGCATATTCATTTGCTGACAACAAATTCAAATAGTCCCATGAAATATGCTAAAATTTTGAACAGGTTATACTTGTATAACCTAGTATACTTGTATAACCTAGTTTGGAACAGTTTACGTTTTTTGATAAACCGCTTTGTGGTTTATTAAGCGTATGCTGTCCCAAACCAGGTTATATCGTATAACCTGTTGAAAAATTGTACATATTCCTAAAATATAAAAACATAACTTAGTTTTATGATACACTATTCCTTTCATACTATTTTCTCACTTTAGGTGTGACAATATCAACTGCTCGCCGAAAAAATATGCAATTACCAGTAAATCTATTTGGAAAGTGGTTTGTCTTGACTGCACAGAAGATGATATTCTATCTCACAAATGGCATTTATGGTATGAGGACAGTGACCAAGTTTGGGTAGAAATGTCCGATATGACTCCAATCAGTGACACAGGTAGGTGTTTACCTAATGTATATCATCTAAGTCTGAAATGTTTTCGATTAAACTGACTACTAGTATCTGGTAAAACAATGCAATAAATGTTTCCGTTGCCCAGACTTAAAACTCCTCCGAATTCTATATTTAGCAAATCACTGCCCAGCTATGCTACATAATGATGTTATCATTTGATGACGAGAGAAATATTTGTGAGTGACTATTGTTTAACTTCTAATTTTTCAGCCATATCATGGCGACAATAAGTTACATTTTGATGAGATGATGATGATGATGGCTGAGCCGTAATGAAAGCGGGAGGTATTAAAATCTGATTCAACCCAACATTTCTTTAGAAATGCCTGTACTAAGTCAGGGTCATTGCGGTTTTCACAGTTTTCCGGTTGTTGACTGATTTTGTCTGTTTATATACTTATGAGTTTTGACTTTCCTTTTGTAAGATTGTTCGGAGTTCGGTAATTTTGTTATTACCCTTTTGTACTAGAACAACATGCTGAGATGAATTTTGATTGTGCTAACTCACTGAAGCAAATGTCGGCGGGTAGACTTGTTGCCCTACCTGGCCACATTTTTTCTCATTCCGAGCCTGTCGGATTTTGCTCTTACTCATTGTTATGTGTGCTAAGCGGAAAAGCGACAACAAATGCCAATTTTATAGTTTTTAGCTTGACAGGACCCGTTGGCTCGAACGCACGATCATTGCGAACACGTTAAAAATTACACCACCGATATTATTTTACATATTTGTGAAAATGGCATGAAATACTAAAAAGTACTTATCTACAAAGGTTTTTACTTAACATGAAAACCTAAACAAAATTTAAATGATATGAATAGAAAAAAACAGTACCAAAATATAATAATAACTTCGTAGAAAGTGGCAAAGCATATCCTTAGCACATATATACATGACCACTCACTTTCCTGTCTTGGTATGTGCTTGGCTTCTCATATTGTATTTTTACTAAACAATGCAATGCGGTCCTGTATATTTCTTGGTTCTTCAAATCACAAACCGCATGGTTAGCGTATTCGCCTCGATTTCGGTAGAATGTGGGGTCGACACCCAGCCAGGTCCAACCAAATATTTTAACATTGGTATTTGCTTATTCACTGCTAATTAAGCACGCAACATTAAGAATTAAGAGCAAGGACTGGTTGACTCGGAATAAGGAAAATGTGTCCGACTTTAGTGACATATCTACGTATCATCATATCATCAAAACGTATCTTGTTCTCGCCATGATAGCTAAAAAGAAACTGCTCACGTATTGTTTAACAACAATCACTCACTCACTAAAATATTACAATGTTTATTTTTGAATCTAGTGATAAAATGATAATGTTAACTGGCATATAATTGATTATGCTATAAGTAAATAAAGTATGAAATAATGATTGACATTCACCAATGCAGCAGGTATGTATTGAACAGATATATCATGTTTGGGAGGGATATTTGCGAAAAATACCAGTCGAGAGACGAACAATTTCCCGAGCCTAAAGGCGAGGGAAATTTAGTCTCAAGACTGGTATTTTTCGCAAATACCCCTCCCAAACATGATATATCTGTTTAATTACACCGAATATTATTTAGAACACTGGCTAAATAAATTTTGTTTGTCGTTTTCAGGAATATTCTTTTTTTATTGTTTGTAACTTGGCAGTTGTTAAATATTATAGGACGCTTTGAACTGTTCCCTTCAGCAGGCACAGTGGTAGTATTTGGCGGTTTGCGGCACGTGAGGGTAATAAAGTGAAATACGTTTTCGCAAATACCACGGCAGAGGGAAAAAAAGTTAAATCCTTTACCTCGGAACACTTCCGGGTTTCAAATTTGATTAATCACATTACTTTACATATAAAGGTAAAGAAGAAATATTCCGAATGAATTTGGCGGTTTGATGCACGCGAGGGTAAAAAAAGTTAAATCCTCGTGCAAATACCCCGGCAGGGGTAAAAATGAACGAAATTAATCCTAAATCAGAAAATACACGAAAAATAAACCGGGTATTAACCAATCAAAATCCAGGATTCTTATATAAGGTGTAATTAAGTAGTAAATGTAATATATGTAATTATATTTTCGAAATTCATGGTAACTGGAACAATACCCAATATTAGAGATTGTGTTATGAAACTAAGGACTCCATGGGACCTATAATAGTTCATATGATTACCAATCATATCATACTCACCTATCCGATTATATTTCGTGATGGCCACATAAAGTCTTGAAGTATAAGTATATTATTAGGATCATTTCTGCACTATATCAGCTAAAATGACAGAACACAGTGTAACCTGTATTAAGCAGCCACTGAAGTAAAATTCAATAGCGGTCTCATAATAAAGGTGATTTTAATTCGAAGCTTAGCCTACATGAAGAATGTCCAAATCCAATGCTATGTCATTTCATAAGGGTTAAAACAATTTAACCATTCATTAAAATGTAACACTTCTGTAGTACAATTTTACCATTTTCTGTTAATTTAATCAGAAATGAAAGGTTATAAACACAGTGTAGTTTCAGAAGAAGCCAATGTCGCAGTCCTGCATTAGAGATCAGAACCACTTGAGAAGCACCTTTTTACGACTAATCATAACTTTTGCAATGCAACACAGATGAACAGATAATAATACTCTATATTAGAATATATCTTTTGATGGGTATTGTTTTGATTCACGCTTAATTTAGAAAAAATTAATCTGACAGTATCTTGATTGTTATTCTAGGAACCACCAGTGAAAGTTTTGTCATAAATTCCAATGTACTTCAAGCAAACACATGGTACAAATTAGTCGTTTTAGTGACTGGATATGGACGGGAAGGTTATGGAGAATCCGTCATGGTATTTCGAACCAACTTAGCACCATACGATGGCCGCTGTGGAGTAGACCCACCAATAGGTATTAACAGATACATCACAAACAATACACAGGAATAATCAATCTCAAGACCATCTCAAAATAACACATCAACACAACCCGACGAGAACAGAACAGTAAGAACTAGGCTTGGGCAACAGTAACTCAAACAAATAACAAATTGGACATATAAAACTGGTTTAACACCGCCACTCTGTATTGAAGTACCTGTATCAATCCAGGAAAGTGAGCCCTCATATATTTGTGTGCTAGGGGTATCGATTTTTGCTTCTCTCTACGTTTTTTCTCACGCGTTTTGGAACTGTTCCGACATTCATTGTGCTGTTGTTTTTTTATGTTTTTTTTCCATTTTATAACAAAGTTTAGGTCTGTTTATTATTTATGATAGAATGAGCTGCTGTATTTTATTTGACATGTACAAAACAAATACACAACGATCATATATTAATATAAGTAAGGAAAGTCAATTTGTTACTGGTGAAATATAATGTATATTGCGCTATGTGCATTGCTGTTTGGCATCTCGCAAGCATCACAAGTTCTTAAATCTATATTTTTAGGAATAAATTTTCAGAATCCGATTTTACATAGAAAAAAAGAGTTTGTCGTGGTCGTGATCGTATGGTAGTTGGATTTACAACTACCTGTGCAATCAATGCCTATCACCACTAAAGTTGTGAGTTCGAACCCCATTCATGGCGAGCTGTACTAAATACAATTGTATGTGATAAAGTTTGTCAGTGACTTGCGGCAGGCCGCTGGTTTTCTCCGGATACTCCGGTTACCTCCACCAATAGAACTGACCACCACGATATAACTGAAATATTGTTAAAAGTGGCGTTAAACACCATAAACCATTCTAAATCAAGATAGATTTTCCTGTTCAAAAGTGGTGTTAAGGACCATACACTTAACCACCAACCATAGAACGAAAAGAAAGCTTTGAGATACCAAAGGAATAATCAGAAGCCTTAATTCAAAGACAATGCAATGGCCAAAAAATACAAGCAATGGTCGACAAAGTACTACACAGAAAACTAAAGATTTACCACAAGAACGGATTACAGTATGTAGCAAAAACAAATATCAGACAGAATGCTATTGGCACAAGTAACTTAGCTAAGACGCAACAACCTAATTAATATCTTAATATAACGACGACAGTTTCATTTATGACAAGTTTACAAACAATTAGTCATGTAAGTAAATAGATGGCACTGGTGGCACTGTGATGGATAAAAAGGCCGATTGTTAGAGTATCACAGGTAATAAGGTGTATTTAAAAGGGTCCGAATAGTATGCATTTTAACAAGTCACCAATAACTGCTCCTAAATTGTTACTCATATAGCACCGTTGCAAGCAAGGAATGTGATATTCTCCATACACCAGACACCAATGTGCGTCCTATCCTATATGTGCTTGACCCGCCCCCGGACAATAATGGTATGCTTCTTCCGGAAGGACTGTGCCTTAAGGCAGATAAATTAGGTTTTTTTTCTGTACACTGGATCGCATCTTGCAATTTCGAGATATCAGCATATTATTTATCAAAAATGATAAGGGTGTTCTTATATCCACAGGGAATGCTTCTACAACTGACTTCAACATAAAGTGCTATGATTGGAAAGACGAAGGACCAGAAGACGAAAGGGATGTTATAGAAGATAGGAAAGCCCAAAATCCTTTAAAATACGAGTTTTTAACCATGGAATATATATCAGAAGAGAATTCAGAGAAATTGACATCCTTTCAATTTGGAGGTACAGTATGATACATATAAAACAGCAGTGTGTATTTCATTGTCCCTTTGCTGGCAACGGAATAGGGCTGGTAAACTTACTCAGTATTCTATGACAAATTACTAAGTCCTACATGATATTTGCAATGATTGAAATTGCATGGTAAACAATATTATGCAAAAACAAGTTTAAACAGTGATAGTCAACAATTCCATCAATATATAAAAAAAAATTAATCGAACGAGAACCCTTCACCTGAACTCATTGAACATACAAGATGACGACCTATGACGTTTGTAATCCAGTTCGTGGCTTGGGACAGACAAAAAATATGACTGGGTGCAGGTGTCGTATAGTAAACCTTCCGCATAGCAAACCTTCCCCCGGAATGTTTACTATATAGTAAACCTTGCTCCCGGATACTTTACTATATAGTAAATATTCCCCCGGGGGAAAATTTACTATGTAGCAAACATTCCCTCATCCATAACAGATCATCCCCCCGGATATTTTGCTATATAGTAAACCTTGCTCCCGGATACTTTACTATATAGTAAATATTCTACCGGGGGGAAATTTACTATGTACCGTATTTTACGGACGATAGGTCGATATTTTTTTTCCTCAACACGCTGGCTTCGACCTATCGTCCACATCGACCTATACAAGGATGAAGTTAAAAAACAAGGGGTGCAATTCCGGGGAAAAAATTTTCAACATCCGAAAAAAATAAATAATATTCAATGATTGAAGTGTTAGCGAAAATCAGTTCAATATTGAATTGTATAATAAAATATATACTATAAAAAATGTATGTTGTTGAAAAAAAATCACAGGGTAGATCGTTTTACAATATAAAATTATTGTCACAAAATATCTAAATATAGCTATATAGGTTTTCCATCTACCACGAGCATGCGCACAGGGTTTTAGTAAAAAATGGCGGTTGCATTACATCTCACAATAATTTGAATACACGTGGAGAACAAGCTTTTTATACTAAATATACTGGAAAATAATTATCGATTTCGTTAAACTAGAATGTTCTACACTTGAATTGGTCAATTAGGAACAAATAAAATAATCACCATGAGATAATCAACACAGGTGAACATCAGTCGGCACTTAATTATCCTGATCAGCTGATAGAAAATTTACTGGACCGAGACGATCACATAATTTGTGTACTACTAATTAAACACAGTTTAAAGGTATGTCAATAAAACTGCACAAGGTGATACATTGTTTTGACAGCTTGATTATTTTATTGTATGAACATCCGTTTACCATCTATTGTGACACCCACAGATGGCCTGATTTGAATGTCATCGATGTCTGGCTTTACAAACCAGACTCCCCATAAAAAACAAGTTTAAAAACAAAATTTTATTTTATTTAATTTTCATAATTATTTCGTTTATGACACATTAGAGTAGTATTCTTGAGTTAATACTTACATATACTTACCGAAGAACATCGTTATAGGACAAATGTTTACCGATGTAAAAAAAAAAAAACACAGAAGGTTTGATGTGACAATACTTACCCAAGTTGTCATCGGCATCCTCGACCTATGGAATGCTTCGACCTATCTTAGTATTTACCCAAAAATTTAGCCGAAAAGCAGCAATTCGACCTATCGACCTATAGTCCGTTAATTACGGTAGCAAACATTCCCCTATCTATAGCCGATCATCCCCTGGATGTTCCCCCTTAATCTGGATAATTACTATTGATTCGGAATTTAGCACCTTAATCGTGTTAATTTTAATTGTTGTATACCATTAATTATATCCGGTTATGATTAAAAGTTAAAAAAAAATATGTACGGAGCCATTTTGCAGTATTTGAGTAGGTAGGAAGGTTTACTATGCGGAAGGCTTACTATATAGTAAATTTTCCGGGGTGGTATTATACTATGTTTACTCTATCACACCGACAAACCCATATTGATGAGTTAGAATCATACAAATAAACTGTTAGTAAACTCAAGTCTCAGTTAATAACCTCGAAAATAAATAAATAAGGACATTCATTACAAGAAACTACATAATTTAAGAGAATTACATCATAAACAGAAAGAGGATACCTATATAAAAAAAATCAGAAGCCGTTTAAATCGAAGAAGGGCAGACAATGCAATGACCAAAAGCCAGGGGGGGGGGGGGGGGGGGGCAATTGTTCGATTTGTTGATTAGCTTAAACATATTTTATTTGCCAATTAAAAAGACAAAATGGATTAGACACAAATTAAACAAATTTATGAAGTCTTCTCCAAATTACAATTTGTTACATTAAAGAAGTATATAAAAGGCATGCATTACTATATGTAGCATTAATAACGAATCAATGATGATATTCACAAACAAAATGGAAAAAATCTAAATTAAGATGGATTCATATGATGTGCATGTTCACCCAATTCAATTCCAGTTATACGATACAGAATCTTTTTGAACATTTAATATAATCAAAAACATATTTAAATATATGTTGATAGTATTATTAGGTGTTGTTCAATTCCATAAAATATGAAAAAAGGTCAGATTCGTTATTGGTGATTCTGTCAAGATGAGAGGTCGGTGTTCGTTTTGTTGATATTGATGGCATTGATGACCATCACTGTTTAAACTGTCTTTTTTAATTTATGTACTTCTTAGAACAAAATATATGCTTTGATATTTATTCATATGTTTGCAAATAATAATCATTTCATATTCTCAATATGTATGTGGTTTTTTTGTAGTCACAGTAAGAGTACTTTTAAATCTGTCTTATCATATGTTTAATCTAGACCTGGGAATACCATTAGGGAAACCAAATTTATGAATGTTTAATAACGGGATCTAGGTCTGTTTTTTTTATACAATTAATGTGAACTGCACTGATGAATGTATTCAAAATTCCTAACATTACATATAGGCCTATATATTTAATCTGTCGGAAATTACGGAAAATCAATATTTCTGATCTCCATGGAAAATATTAAGAATAAATAATGATCTTAAATAGTTGTCACATGATTCCTGAAAGTTCAAAAACTATGTGTCTAATGCCAACCAGTGTACGGTTTATTATTTGTACCAGCACTAAATATGAAAACTAAAACGTTTTTCCCTTTTTTTCTCTTTTTAATCAACCTTTTTTTTTGTCAATTTCGCATTCAGTGCAAATATTGTTTTTATGTACAATCAATGTTATATATACGTTGTTTATCCCACAATGTCAAAATGCTTAAAACAACTTCCAAATTTTACTGAAATGGGCAGAAACAAACGTTGTTTCAAATGTTTTAAAGGTTGTCTTCTTTACAGTCACACGATTTGAACTTTCATCACGTTTACTCTGCATGAACATGCATGTATAAGGAAACTATTTGCGTATATTCTACATGAATAAACAAAAAATAGTGATAAACACGCCCACCAAAAATAACAATATGTTGTCAATCAAAAACTCAAGCATTTTGATGATGTTACCTGTAGTTTCAGAGAAATGTTGTAAGAATTAGAGTGACTTTATACACTAATCAGATTTATCCCTTTCTAAAACAAGATACTTGTAAATTCATTCGTTCGGTCCAATCCACTTTGTATTCTTTATTTAACGATACTACTTACATTACAGGAGAAGCGACTGCTACAGAAATTAACTTACCGGTTGGGGATCCAGAAAATAATTATACCATTTATCTGAGAGTCTTTATATCTGATGTGTATGGTGATTATAACGTTTCTAATTTAAGAGTCATTGTAAGTAATTTATTTAATTCAGCTAGATATCAAAATAATATGTTACCTTAAAGAATATGGTTTTTGGGTGTAATAGTTATTATCAATAATTGGATAATAATTAAAATAATAAAAAGGTTGATTTACTGCACATGACGCGTTTCTGGAATAACCTTCATCGGGTACGCTCATAATCAAAAGATTGGAAAGTCAAATAATTTAATCATCTTTGGGAACAAGGAGACCAAATGGGCATACACAAGATAGCCAAAATCGATACCTGTTAATTAAACCGTAGAGCTTTTACCAGTGTGGGGTACAACCCTTCTGAAAGGCCAATGAAAACATCCATCCACATACCCCTTCCAGTGCTATCTTCACCGAAATGGTTTATTGTCTAATAAGTTGTGTTTGTCATGATACAAAACTAAAAAGTATCCACTTGACATTAAACAACAATCAATCAATTAATACAAACTTACATTTACAGACACATTTAGAGGACATACACATTATTAGTTATACAGTCAGTTACAAGGGGGATACGGGAATATATGGAGTGCCTGAACAAATTTTGTATCGGGCGAGGCATAAGCCGAGTCCCGATACAAAATTTTTTCAGGCACTCCATATATTCCTGTATCCCCCCTGTAACTGACTGTATAACAAATTTTTTCCCGGCGATGAAATTTCCAAGCATACATTCTCTAACCCTCTGTAAATGACTAACACATTTATCTGTGACTGTTGGTGGCCTTGAACTGGTTTTTTATTTTTTTATTTTTAGTGGATGGAAAAAATAAAACCAATAATATAGTTTAAAACAACTTGTTAATATTGAACTTGATAACAATAATGTTGGCAGAGTCAGTTCACTTTGAAACATTAATGTTAATTGTCACGTTTCCAATCCTACAAGAATTGAACATCCCGGAAGTGCTGGATAACGTTTTTGTATGTGATAAAGTCTGTGTTTGCGACTGTGAAGGAGAATTATCATGAATGTCAGAAAAGTTGCTGTGTTAGGACATTTTTATGCAAAATATTCTCTAAATCAGTATATAGTTCTAAATTGCGTTCTCTAAATTTTGTCATAATTCTGAAACACCAATTTTTTCTTTTTATTAGCAGCATTTCTAAAAGCCCATCAGAATACTTTGTAATTCACTCTGTCCGTAGACATAACATTACATCTAGCCCAGTGTCTAAAAACACAACTCCATTGCTTAACACACAGAGGTTTCCAACCCATATCCCCATTAATGGCGTCATTAGGAGAATATTTACCAAGACCCATAAAAACCGGATAGCTCTGTGCTGCACAGCATTTATGCATGAAAAATCTCGGCTGCCCCAGATGGCTGCACCATAGCTTATTACTGACTAGACCAGGCTATCATAAAGTTTTGTGTATGTATCAAAGTGGAAACCTCCGTGTGCTTTGCTCTTTGCAATCAGTAAACTCAATGCTCGACCTGCTGACTTTGCTACAGCTTTCGCCATCTCATTGTAATCTAGAAATTCAGTTAATAATAAACCAAGATATTGATATTTTGATACAACACCTAAATAGTTGTTATATCTATAATTGCCTTAGTGCTGCACAGTAGTATTTGAGAGGGTGAGCATATATTAACCCCGATAAATCATTATCAATTGAGGAAAAGGGGTTACAATATCTCCATCACCCTCTCAAATATATGTTATTTATTCTTACATATTGTATATTCCCTTCTGCTATTTTGTCAGTGCAAAATACTTTGTTACCCTTCCGTTTTGTTTTTTTAAATTTCATTTTGATTCTGTAAACTGTTGGAGTGTAATAATAATTTAAAAAATGGACAGTAAAAATGCCCACCCGTCTGATGTTGTCTGGTAATTTTTAACAACGATCTATTTCATGACAAATTTAAGATTACAACGTGTTTTCATACTTTCTCCCATTATTACGGCGTTTTAACCCTGTAGAACCAGTGGTGGAAAAATCTGTAATCCTCTAGAAGATTAAAATGTCTCGTGCCTTCCCCGCATGTTGTCAAATCGGTAATTGAATCGGATTTTGAAATAAAGTTCGTGTTAAATAATGAGAGAAACAAATTCTCCTTCAGTTGCCCATGTGGGTTACGATATTTCTCCACTCTCGAGAGTTAAATTAAAAATTGTAACCACTCGCCTGACGGCTTGTGGTTAAAATTTTAAATTTAACTCTCTTGAGTGGAGAAATATCGTAACCCACGGACTGAAGGAGAATCTATATATAACCAATAGACGCTCACGACAGGGTGACGGACAAGCAAAATGTCACCCGCTCTAGAGGGTGGCAGACTAAAATGTTACCTTCTTGTAAACCAATGAACATTCAAAATTGCAATGCAAATTTCCGTAAAATATAATAATATAGTATATGTTTTTTGCATGATCAATGATTACATATATTTCATTTTGTTTTATTTAGATTTGTATTTCTATTGGGAAGGGGGGATTCGTGGTCGTGATCATAAGATAGTTGGAGTTACTACTACCTATGCAATCAGTCCCTATTACCACCGAAGTTTTGAGTTTTAATCCCACACATGGCGAGGTGTACTTGATACATTATGTGATAAAGTTTGTCAGTGATTTGTGGCAGATTGGTGGTTTTCTTTGGGTAATCCGGTTTCTTCCACCAATAATTGACCAGCACGATATTACTGAAATATTGTTGTAAGTGGCGTTAGACATCATAACCCAGCACATCTTTCAATAGGCGGTTTTTTCTATCTGCTTAAATAATTGTTCCAACAAGTTTTTTCGTCAACAGGATGGTGTTGAATATTCACAGTATAAAATCGTTGCACGACATTTGAGCGCATTGGTCCTACATCTGAGTGCAAAAAATCCTATTGAATGCCTGCATCATGTTGTGCTCTATATGTACATTAGTTACAACTATATGTCTCCTATTCTTAGCATGATTAACCAGGATAGCTAAATATTTTTAATTTAATCACCATCATGTGGGTAAATTTATTCCTTCAAATAACGTAATTCACTGGTAGCAGAAGGAACATCTATATACAGTCAAACCTGTATTAAGAAGTCACTTTTGAAACAAAGAAAAATGTGGCCTTATAAGACAGGTGACATTTGAAAAATAAAAAAAAATTCATATGAAATTTTCTATTACAGGACAAAAAAAAATACCATTTAATATTAATACGCTTCCGAAAGGAGCGTTAATGGTAGAAGTATGAATAGGTACTATGGCACTTCAAAATCTTCCAACAATATGGCTGCCAAACCGGAGATAAATTAAAAGAAAAACCAAGTGACCTAAATCGGAACTCTAGTCGATTTGTTTCAAATAAAATTGAAACAATGTTCGGTAGCGGATACGAAAACTGTCCGGAGTTTGGAGTTTTAGGTGGCGTTATTTTTAAGCTTGATATTTTGTAAACAGGAAGAAAAATTACTGTTCTTCGGGAGCATTTCAGGTTGCACCTGCCTCATATTATAAGTGACCCCATAAAAGAGGGAGCTACGTGGACAGGCTTGACTGTATATGTATATTAATCATCAATCAAATCTATTTCAATGTTTCAGTCAATACCACCTGCAGAATACATACCGAAAGATTCCAATGATGTTGGTGCATCAGTTAAACTCTTTGATCACTATAATGAAACGTTTGCGGAAGTAAATAAGGGAGGTAATACCATGGCACTTATGAGATTAATGGATTCCACTGCGAGTATCTACAAGGATATTGCTTTGGTGAATATATATTTTTTTTACTTTTGTTTGAAATGCAGATATATCATTCCATAATATCCGCTCATGGCGAGGTGTACTCGATATATATAACATTTTGTCATACTGCAATAGAAAATCTAAGTGATCCGATTGGTTATTTACTCGATTTTACTAATCCATGTTATACGGCTTTAGCCGGTAATATGAAAGCACGTGCCAAGAAAGATAACTCATTTTGAAATCATACGTAATCAAGATGGCGACCCCAGATTCGCCTGTCACTCTGACGCCGATATTGAGGCAATTCTAAATCATTTGTTATTTTTCTGTTAAAATTGTTAAGTTGTTTATTAAATATGTTGAAGAATTAATTTCTTCTTTAAAGCAAAGTCATATCTGGGGTTATATGCTCATGAGACAATACATGTATAGTAGTCATGTTCTTCAATTAGGCTTTACACAGGTAATATGGACCCATGGTATTGCAGTATGACAAATTCGTTATATAGGCTTTAGACAGGTAATACGGGCTCATATAACCTGTCTGTGTTATATATTTCCCTCGCCTTCGGCTCAGGAAATATAAAACACAGACAGGTTATATGAGCCCGTATTACCTGTCTAAAGCATATATAACTAATAGTGTGATAAAGTTTGTCAGTGACTTGCGGCAGGTCGGTGGTTTTCTCCGGTCCTCCACCAATAAAACTGACCTCCCAATATAACTGAAATATTGTTGAATGTGGCATTAAACATCATAACTCTAACCCTGCATAATATCAATGGGTAAAATATGCTAAGGATATAATTATACATGATGTATATGATGCACTTACCATTGTCAGATATTCAAACTTTGTTAGTAATCAGTCAGAAAATACAATATTTGAATATCATCCGTAAATTATACAACATATTTTATACTTTTTCGGTGCTATTTGTTTTTCTTCTTCTTTTCTTTGTTGAATTGCTATAGACGATAGTGTGTATTTTTTTCTCTTGCTGTTCCCTAATGGAAATTCAATTCTTATCGCTTCACTTTATACTTTACATAGCTTTAACACTAAAGGATCAATTTTGAATATAAAACAAAAACAAATCAAAATTAATCAGATAGATAATTGTCTACATACATGTATATAAATATCAAATTGCTTTTTATCTCATTAATTTAACCAGCCTACACCAACTGTCCCAGACGTATCTACACCACTTAATTGTGCTAACTACACAGATGGGGAGGATGAGCAATCAAAGGTGAAAAAGTACCTTCGAGAGGTAAATAATACGATGTAGATAAGTTTCTTAAATGGTTCAATATATATGTAATTCGTTTATTTCTTAATCTTACGAAGAAACATTTTATTAGATGTGACCAGCTTTCCCAGATGTCATTCGCATAAACGCGAATTCTGATGTCGAGGGGATCATGGCGATCATGATATGTAACAATGTATGCATTAGAGGTTCATATACTAATTACAGCTGTGAAAATTCTTTGATGTCAAAGACGATAAATCCTTTGTTTGTTTGTATACATGCATTATAAAGCTGCTATAATAAACTTTAGCAAAAAATAAGAAAAAAATATACCGCGAAAGGAACATCAAAATCTCAAATGGAATATTAATTCTCGACAGGAAAATGTAACGGCTACTTAACATTGCTATATATAATATATTATCAATAATGTTCAAGATCCTGCATGACTCGGATCTTTGTTAAAACACACTGTTCATCCAGTTATATTCACTTGTGAAAATAAATGCATGACCGCATCATTTCATTAAGAGGGAATGATTGGGCTCATAAAATTAGTTTAACCTCGCCACCTTTTATTAACGTGCCTGTCCTAAGCCAAAAACGTAAGTGGTGATGTATATATGTGTCTTACGAGTCTCAATTTTACCATGTTTCTACAAATTTCCAATTAGATTTTAGAAATGTTAGGACGGTGTAGTATACATGTATGGATTTTCTTACTTCACAGATATCAACCAATACTTTATTTATCGTTTTTTTCATAGAAAACAAAGGAAATGGTACATGCAATTAATACCAGAACACCATCAACTGATTCCAAAATGGGTTTAAGTTCTTCGAATGCTGGATTTGTTGCAAAAGCTCTTGGTCAAAGTATTAAGAATAAAGCTTTATTCAAAGAGACAATATCCGTAAGTAACTGGTTTATCTATCAATGGTATAAACAATCTCTTTTGTATTGCAGAATTGCATAGTTTTAGTTAGATTTAGGCCATAAATTGTATAAATTGTAGTCCTACGATTTATTACTAGTTTCGCCTTATTCCCTTAAAATGTTTTTTGAGAAACATGCATAGGTGATATTGTTCATGACTTCTTTTAACATTATATCCAATATGCGAATTATTTCCATTTGACCAGATGTATGTGAAAAATATCCACACATATCACTGGGGCAACCAATACTTTTTTTAGCATCATAATATAGTTTATTTAAAAAAACGCCTGTTTACAATAACCTTCATGGTCCAGGGTTGCACATTAATGGTCCATGATTTACATCAATAGCACATCAACCTCAGGAATAGCAAGTGAAAAAAGAAGAAGAAAGTCCACTCTAACATCCTTTCAATTCATTGGATACCTAAACTCCATAAGACACCATACAAAGAAAGGTACATAGCGGGATCATCAACTTGTTCGACGAAAGAATTGTCTATTCACCTGACAAAGATTCTGTCTGCAGTAAAAGAGGGACAACAGAAATATTGTGAAACTGTTTACTTGCGTAGTGGCATAAATCACATGTGGATTTTGAAAAACTCTAAAGATCTTTTGGATAACCTGAAATCAAGATCTTTCTCTCAGGTATCCTCCATCAAAACTTTTGATTTTTCAACTCTATATACCACCCTACCGTATGACAAATTAAAACCCCGCTTAAAAGAAACAATTCATAAAGCTTTCAGTCATAGAGACTATGGCTCAAAATTTGTTGTGTTGGGCTACAATTCCACATATTTTTCATACAAAATTCAAAAAGGTAAAACATGCTACTCCGAGGAACAAGTGATCAGTATGCTGGAGTTCCTCATCGATAACATATTTGTCTCCTTTGGAGGGACACTGTTTCAGCAGGTCGTCGGCATACCGATGGGTACGAATTGTGCCCCTCTTCTAGCCGATTTATTTTTATACTCATATGAGTCGGAGTTTCTTCAAAAAGTTGTAAAAGATAAGAAGATTCATGAGGCTAGAGCTTTTAATTTCACATACAGGTATATTGATGACGATTTATCTATCAATAATTCTAATTTGCAAAATTTCTTCCATTGATATATCCTCCAGAGCTGGAAGTTAAAGAGACCACAGATACAGCTTCATCCGCATCATTTTTAGACTTATTCCTCAAATTTGACGACAGTGGTCAACTCACTACTAAAATTTATGATAAACAGGACGACTTCAATTTTAAAAGCATAAATTTTCCAAACATGTGCAGCAATATACCAGCTTCTCCTGCATATGGTGTTTACATCTCGCAATTGATTCGCTATGCAAGGGCCAGTAGCAATTATTCTGATTTCCTGAAACGTCATCTTCATCTGAGAAACAGGCTACTGGACCAGGGCTATAAAAAGATTCGCCTTATTCGATCTCTTAAAAAGTTTATATTCCGATACCAAGATCTTGTCGAAATATATTCCGTCTCTGCAGAAACGATTATAAGCGATGCATTTTCATATAGTCAAAATGTATAAAGATAAAGAAGTCAAGAAAAATGTCAAGAATATTTTTTTTATCAATGTGTGACGTAAAAGTGTTTTTGACATTTACATTCACTAAATATGGTACTGTTTTGGCAACTATTTTACCTATTTTGTTCCTGTATTTAAATACTGTTATAGTGACAGCCGGAGCCATTGAACCATAATGAGAGCGGGAGGTTTGGCGCTTTAAAATCTGATTCAACCCACCATTTCTTTAGAAAGCAAATTCCAATTTTCATTTACAGCTTTCATAAAGGTAAAACAGAAGACAATGAACAAAGTGGTGGTTCTGTCGACAGATCGTTGTTTGTCCTTTTGTCCCTTTTACTTTTGGCCTTTGGTATCTTCAAACTCTTTTTACCAATACACCTAACATATATATCTTATCAATATTAAGTGACATGCACAATAGTCTAGTACAGTAAAACCTGTCTAAACAGAATCCCTTTGGGACTGAAGAATTTGCTCAATTTAGACAGGTGTTTGGTTTACACAGGTTCAAATTACATAGACATTTAGTAGGTGGGACTGTAAAGTCTGTCTGGTTTAGGCAGGTTTTCGGTTTATTCAGGGTTTGGTTTATCCAGGTTTCACTGTATAATTCATAGTACGCTGATCTTACCTTTCTTTACCTTTACCTGTCGCAATCTAACAAGTCCAAGTCTAAGGTTGGACATATCTCCAAGAAAGAATTTATCCCTAACACTTATACTATCGCCATTATACTGTGCCAGGGATAATAGAATGGTATCATTGTCTTTTTAAGCCAATCAAATAAGTGTTCAGGAGCAGTTACCTAAAATAAAAGAAAACATACGCCTTTTCAAACTAAAATAAAACCATCTATGTAAGCAAATACTTTTGATGTTAGGGGTAGGGTAATGTTGCTTAACGCCACTTTCAACAATATTTCAGTAATATTGTAGTGGTCAGTTTTATTGGTGTATATTTTGTATTCTAACACGACAATAAGGCATGCACAAAAGTATAACTGTAATCGGATGTTCATATCGTCGTTTTCATTATCTTGAGGCTCGTAGTCTGTGTTCCTAGCAATATCAAGGTACGTACATGTAAATGTAAATCCGGATAAGAATGTAATTTGCATTTATTTGCGTCTAGTTGTGACCAACACATATCATGTTGTGTTTTTGTGTTGTTTGTATTCGTTTTGTATACCCAATATTTTGCCAGTTTCTCCAGATTGTTCATTCCTGATTGTCCCTTTGGTATTATCTAACGTTTATTCACAAATCATATATATTGTCTTGTATATCAGTCAACAAAATTAAATATAATTTTTAATATTGAAGGAATTACTTTTTTGTCACATCAATTCCAAATAAGATTGGAATGAAGCGTATAGCTAGACAATCTTCATGTTAAAGGTCACAATAATACACATACTTAGTATATATGTTCGCGAAAAAGGACACTCATTATGATGACATGCTGTTACTCCAGAAAGGAACAACCTTTGAGCCGTAATGAAAGCGGGAGGTTTGGCGCTTTAGCATCTGATTCAACCTACCATTTCTTTAGAAATGCCTGTACCAAGTCAGGGTCATTACGGTTTTCACAGTTTTCCGGTTGTTGACTGATTTTGTCTGTTTATATAATTATGAGTTTTGACTTTCCCTTTGTAAGATTGTTCGGAGTTCGGTAATTTTGTTATTACCCTCATTTGTTATTAGAGATACAATTAAAAAAAAAAGCTTATTAGCACACATTAGCTTTATTTTGATAAATAATATATAATTATATGTTATTCCGAATATGTTCTAATTTGTTTTTATCAATTTCATTAATAATTATAAGAAGATTTCAATGTGCATTGTAAATATTTTTTTTAAAAAGTGTTGAACATTGCTTGGGACAACTAATACTAAAGGAAGCAGAACAATTTCTATGGAAGATCAAATTTTCTACATATACTGGAATCTGCCGTATTTAGATTGTAGTGAGTGACTACAAATTATCAATGTTTCATGTAACACTACGCTAATGTAAATTTCTAAAATCATGAGAGCAAGTATGCCTTTTATTGCATGGGGGTTATGGTATTTAACGACACTTCAACAATATTTCAGCTATATCGTGACAATTAGTTTTATTGGTGGAGGAAACCGGAGTACCCGGAGAAAATACCTGACCTGTCGCAAGTCACTAACAAACTTTATCACAGTGTTGTAACGAGAACACCTCGCCTGAGTGGTATTCGAACTCATAAATTTAGTTGTGATAGACACTGATTGCATAGGTAGTTTTAAATTCAACTACCATACGATCACGACCACGACGGTCCCTTTTAATACAGGAATTTGTTATTTCTAACACAAGTTACAATATATCCGTTGGTTTTTATTCCGAGTGTTCTTTTACTTTTACTGTAGTATTTCTTCCTAATTTTGTATTCTCTTTTTAAATTGATATTTTACGTAAAGTATATATTATAATGATTATATATGTAATGTTTACAGACAGAAGTTTCCAAAAATATGCGGAAAGTGATGCAGAGTGTGAAAAAGAGAATTAAAATCAGACCTTTTCCAGTGGCAGAGATATCTGGTACAAAAAGAGCAGCAAAGGGTACATAACATTATCACTAGATTAGTACGCAACGTTTTACGCGTATTATCACCTGACAACCCCTCCCATCGACATGGCTCTCTCTGTGTGAAGCTCTGGATTTGATCTCTGGGAACCTTCACCAGTACAACTGAGCTCACCCAGTTGTATGTTGGTGTTGGCATTTCACTCGCATATGGAAAATACTTCCATGACCGCATCATTTCTTTAAGCAGGGAGGTTTGGATCCATCAAACTAGTTTAACTCCGCCATTGTTTTTATTGAAGTGCCTGTACCAAGCCAAGAAAGTGAGTGTCATGTATATATGTGTTTAGGGTTTCGATTTAGCCTCAGTTTCTGCGATATTGGGATTCAATTTTGAAACTGTACCGACAGTGTGGTACTTTTGAAAATATTTTATCACACTTATTATAAAACAATGTTCATCAAGATTAGCTACATCCTAAGTAAATTCTCATATTTTGTCACGCCCACGAACACGAGACAGTGTAATATAAATCCATTCTGCATTTTAGGGTTTCCCTAATCTTTAGTGCAAGAAATACTAAGGTGTTGAATCTTATCATTATACTAGCAAATACTATTTGATCTAATTTCATGACAAATATATAGAAGTTCTTTTTTAAATTAGTGTATTATAGTTTATATAAATGATTGATTGAATCATTGTTGTTTAACGTCACAAAATTAAATGCATTAGTAACACACGTGTAAAAACAAAACAACCACGGCGTGCAATGTAACTGAAAAGGTGGAGCTGTGATTAACAATATAATGGACAAAGCTTTAGAACTGGATGTCAGCGACCACCAGCGAAGAAACGTAGTTATTGTATGCTACAATGGTTTTTTAAAACGAATTCGTCTAAACTGTTATATCATTGAGTATTTTTGCATCCTATACATGTACAATCAATTCAAAACACAGCACTTAGAGCGGATCCTAAACGATAATCCCCATACGCTCGTACATATTTACATACCACGCAAAATATCATACATGTATATATAAATTAATTTTAGAGTTTTATACGTGTTTTGATTGGTTTAAAAAGTTGAGGATATTTGTCAATGAACGGAATCTAAAAATAGACGTCGTTCTCAAGGCGTCGGGTGCCGTTGTCATCAGGTGATTTTCTTTAAATGAGACACCTTTGGGGTTATTTAAATTATTTCCGTTTATTTGCCTTATTTTGAAAAATTAAATATATTATTCAATATCATAACAAAAAAAGTTTGAATTAATTTATAAGGATTGATCGAAATTATTTGCTCGGTTCATTCGAAATAACCTCAATCAGGTTGTGCACACCCTTGCGTAAACCCGCTCTACGCGGGTTACACGGTGTGTACAACCTGATTGAGGTTATTTCTTCATGAACCGAACAAAAATTGCGATCAATCCTTAAATATATAAAAACTAATATTATCTGATGAAACTAGAATAAAATTTACTTTTATGAGATGTTTATATTGCCATGTTTTGTTTCATATAGAGGTTGTCAACGTTTTAGCAGACACTTTGAGTTATTGGAAAACAGCAGGAACTGAGGATTTAGGAACAGAAATGACAGAGGACGTTGTCAAAGAATTTGTTTATGATTACTACAGGAAGTACCCAGATAAATACGACGATGATATAAAGAGCGAAAAGGATTACGATGCTCTTGTTCAAAAGTGTCTGAAAAACAAAAAGAAAATACAGGAAAAGCAACGTGTAATGGCCGAAGCTGTAAGTTCAAAGTTTATTATATTACAACATGTATTTTCACACGGATAGTGGTAAAAATAAAAATTATGAACTGAACTATTAGAATCAGTTGAAATACTTGAAGATATTGTAACCAGTCCAATACAACACACAGTAAACCATACATTAAATAATATACTTTGTAGGTCAACAAGTCCAATACAACACATGGTATTGCCATTGACAATAGTGAATGCAATTAATGTATTCATAATAAGTAGAATTTGTGAAGAATAAAAACATATACAGGTATTTGTTTTCACTGTCATCTTCAAATACAACCTTTTATTCTCCTTCACCACGTTCGTTCAAATATAAATATAACAATTTAATTTATAGAGAAAGAAAAGAAAACATTATATGTTATTCAGCTATCAGACAGGGTATATAATGTGACATTCCCGGCTTAGGATCTACATCATAAGCCGGGAATGTCACAGTATATATACCCTGTCTGATAGCTGAATAACATCCAACTGTATTAAATAAATTTGTCTCTTTTATTTTCATTTTACGTAACTCTAGATGTCCATTTCCATACCTTTGACGTCATTCTTCAATGACGTCAAAATATGTCTTACGTCATATTTCATGTATAGGGTGTCTCATGAAGGAAAATACTGTACTAAATTTCTAAATCAATACAGTTTCATATGTAGTAAATTTTATAAACTTTATAAATATAACATTAATATATCACATAACAAAACAACGGGTTTGCGAAACAGTTTGAATAATTTAAATGTTAGCTACATGTAAATAAAACCTTGGTGTGGCCCCATGACGTCGAAAGTTTTCAAGGCTCAACGTTTTGTTTATTTGTTATGGTACAGCCCTGGAAGATAGGAGTTTGCTGAATCGATCAGGTATTTGTGACGGAATTAACCGTTGTAATATTTTTTTGTTCATGCAGCCGTTTTGAGTATAAAAACAGCATTTAATTTGGTAAAAATACATTTATTATTCCGTATTATACCATTGATTCAGTGAAGCGTAATGTTTTGTCGTCCATGTTTTAATCGTTTTTGGGGACTGAAATATATACCCCGTCTGTTTTCCGAATATATGCTGACATTCAGGGCTGAAGAACCAATGAAAATATGTGTAACAAACTAAATCCGTAATATAAGTCAATGTACGTGTGGTACTCGCTATAAGCTGTATTCAACAACTACCAGTACATCAGTGAATAAATGATAAAGCATAGAACTATTCTGCATCCCAAAATAAAACAATTGTGAATAAACGTGTATATTCCTGAGGTTATAACGAGCGTGGATAATTTGAAATTTAATTGCACTGTTTTTATATGTTAAAAGTAATTACATGACGAAAATGTATCAATATTCATGAAGTTGCCACAACGGAATGATTTTATATGATCTTGAATCACAACTGCATGAACATAATAAAAACTAGGCATAACTTAGCACATTTGATTCCTTAATTGTCCACTAAACCTGATTGTTTAAGCTCAAATGTTTTATTTCTAAGAGTCTTATAGTTCAGGACTGGGTTGCACAAACCTCAATTAAAGTCTACCTTTAAACCTTAAGAATAAATTAATTTCATGTACATTTCAAGTAATTCTAAGTGTCAATTACGTTTTAATTTAATACCAATCATTCAATCATTGATTCCATGATGAAACTAATCATCCTATTTTATTTAAAGACAAAGGATGGAGTAGAAGATATGTTCGAATCCGTCAACGATGCCTTAGATACCACAGCTGCAACAACGTCTCCTGGGGAAGGGGAACAACTCATTAATAAAACAGATCTAACGTTGAGCGTGGAAAAGGACAGTAAAGAGACATTTCTTAATAAATCAGTTATAACAAGGAAAGGGATGTCATTACAATTTGACAATGAATCTTTATCGAATGTAACGAGTACAAATATGGAACTTCAGGTAATAATTAAGTTAAATTGCATTTGTTCAGAAAAAAAGCTCTCCATAATGAATGCATTATTCTTTGCTATGATTACATTCAGTCTTTAAACAAATATCAAGTCTTTCTAATTTGGGAATGTTTCTCAATAAGAAAATGGCTGAAGGAAATCTAACAACTTGACAACATGAAAGACATTTTAATAAATATACTCCCGCTAAGAAAAAACAACAACAAATACGCTCATGTACATGTGTGTTAGAGGTATTGATTTTGACTTCTCTAAATTTGACCTGTTACGACAGTGTGGTAGTTTGTGCTTTTTCTTTTAATACGTCTGTGTAAAATATGAGTTACTATATGTTATATGGATAATATGTAGAAAGAATAGTATGTATGTATGCATTTGAGCCGTAATGAAAGCGGGGGGTTTGGCGCTTTAAAATCTGATTCAACCCACCATTTCTTTAAAAATGCCTGTACCAAGTCAGGGTCATTACGGTTTTCACAGTTTTCCGGTTGTTGACTGATTTTGTCTGTTTATATACTTATGAGTTTTTACTTTCCCTTTGTAAGATTGTTCGGAGTTCGGTAATTTTGTTATTACCCTTATTCATCTCAAGTTGGTTCTATTTGTTAGGTAACTGTCTTCGAGAAGTCACCCATCATCCATGCCTCTGATGCCTATAAGATCACTGGAAAAGTCATGAATATAGCTGTCAAAGACCAGGAAGGAAACAAAATAGAAATGCCGTTAAATATGACAATAGGAAATGAAGGAGTATCGTATTTTAAGGAACACATGCCTATATACTATCCCGATGATCCAGATCAAATGATGTACTTTATATTCAAGCTCCACAGTGACTCTGATTCTATAATAGTGTATCTGAAATTGGATGATGACATCATGGTATCCATTAATAAACAAGATTTGTACATGGTGTATGCTAAAGCAGGGACAAGGCCTACATCATCTGATTATGACTTTAAAACCATTATTAAAGCTACTGACTTTGAAGAGATCGGCTATAAAGTATTTGTGCGCGGCGGGATAATGACAAAAGGTGATATTTACATAGCACTTAAAGCTATTGAAGGTAAGTTGTTCATCAGTTTGATATATATTGTTCACTGGCATCTTTCCGAAATGTGAAGAAGAAATTAGAAATGGTAGAAAGCATGCATTTACATGTACAAGCAACCGATATCAATAATAAAAACGTGGATATCTAATTTAGTGCACAAGACGCGTTTCTGCAAATATCTTCATCAGGTAAACACAGTCAAAAGATTCGAAAGTAAAGTAACTTACATTTGCGGGAACAAGAAAACCATAGGGCCTAAAAATAGGGAAAATCGGCTAAGGTTGCATATGTCAACGAGTTAAGCATTCGCTACAAATAGTAAAAAGTTGTATTATTCATGTTTTGGGGTCATTGGCTTGCTATGTATTTTAACTATATTTTGATAATATTTTCTGTTCTTATTTTCAAAAATGATTTATATCCCTTTATCATCTATTTTGTTTTGACCTTGTAGAAGATGTCAACACGATTACAAAATCTCGACGTAAGCGAAGCGCAAGTGTGAATGGTACACTCCCCACTGCAACAAACACTACGGATCTTAAAACAACTAACATAAGTTTGGCTATAGTTACAACTGGCTGTAGAGTGTATGATCCCAGTACAAATACATGGAGTTCTAACGGATGTTCTGTAAGTTAACTATGATCACATGTAGTTATGGAGAACAGACGTGTAAAATGTCATTCATAACTTGAAAAAAACCCAAACAAATACAAAATATACCACACTGTAGGAACAGCCCCAAAATCCAAAAGAAAATTAGTAGAAATGTGCAATATGGATACCATTAGACACAAATACATAGCCGCTCACTTGCCTGGCTTGATGCAGACACAACAATACAAAATAGCCGGGGTTAAAGTAGTTAAATGGGTCCATCCATTCGCATGATTTACAGAACTACTAACCACATCAGTCATATACAGGTAAACCTGTATATAAAGGGTACTCATGGGAACCTGCAATTATGCCATTTATGAGCAGTTGCCCTTTATATACAGGTTTTAATTATATGCATTGATGTGAAAATGAGGCTACCCGTTTTGATTTGTTATATAGAGGTGTTATTTAAGGCAGCTTTGACTATATATTTTGATAAAAGAATTAAAAAGGTAATAACTCCCTCAAAACTAGTTCTATCTAAAATCTGTAATAACATATGAATCAGTTTGTGGTAATAAGTTGTTGGGAATTCCTATTTCAAATACGCATTTACAAACATTTGTGACTGGTTGACATGACGAGATCACATAGACTGTGTAACCTTTAGCGTGCTTGCCTCGGGTGCGGGAGATCATTGTTTCGAGCCCGGGTCAGGTCAAACCAAGGATATTAAAATTGTCATTTGATGCTTCTCCGCTAAGGATTAAGTATTATGGAAAAAGAACAAAAACAGGTTAATGTGTCTGATAGGAGGGGCTTGTCTACTAGCGGAATATTGTTTCAGTGACATAGCACTACAAAAGTTAAACTAAGTGTGTTCGTCTAGTACAAAGCGGATATCATCATCATCTCATCGATTGCAACCTGTTCCCGCCATAATATCATCTCATCGATTGCAACTTCTTCCTGCCATAATATCATCATCTCATCGATTGCAACTTGTTCCCGCCATAATATCATCATCTCATCGATTGCAACTTGTTCCCGCCACAATATAACTCCACAGTTGCTCATTTGGCGCTAAGCGATAGTACTCACTCACGTCACTAGACAGGACGAAAACCATTTTCTCACTTAGAAAGGGAGATATAAGCTAAGCTTCTAATTGCTGGTGTAAGGAAACTAAATCAAAGATTCAAATAAAAATGAACATAAATAAGAATAATAATTAAAAGAAAAAATAATAATAAATAAATAAATAAATAAATAAATAAATAAATAAAAAGAACCTAATGACATCCAGAACAAGTATATATTTAACATGCTTAGTTGAAGTCACAAATATAGCAATCTAGAAAAAAATGTATTTTAGGTTTTAGAATTTTCAACGTTGAATGAAACCATGTGTAGATGTGAACCTGAAGTTGGTTCTATTTTCTCACTGTCCTTTGCTGCACCAAACATGATAGATTTTAGTACAGTGTGGGGCAAGTTCGACCCAGCTAATGCAGCTGTGTATGCTACTTTAATAGCTTTGTTAGTGATATACTTTATATTGGTGGTCATTTTAAGAAGAAAAGATAAAAAAGACACAGTAAGGGTAAGTCCTTGTATTTATTAATTTTAAATTATATAAAGTAATATTTCAGAAATAACTTAAGATTGAGCGAAATAATGAAAACAACTTTAAAATACAATATGTATGAAGGCCAGTTGTGGTCGTGTTGACGTAATAGTCCAAACACGAAATGCTGCATCCGGTTTTGTTGAAGATGAGAATATATCTATGCTATCTCAATTTGTATTCCATTTTGATATGATAAAACTATGGTCTATCCAATTAAAGGGTGTCTTTCTGAAGCATCACATTATTTTCTTCTACATGAAAGTATTTGAATTGATTTATCCTTATATGCATACTGACATACATGTATCAACCATTCCTTATGATCGTAGTTTGTTTGACGGATAGAGTATGCCAATTCATACTTATGTACACTGGTCGTTAGATCAAATTAAATTAATTATAAATCTGAACATTTTTGCAAGGCGAATTTAACTTGCTATTTATATATATATATATAATAGCATGAATAATGTATAAGACCTCACAAGTATAAACATAAATACATTGTAGTAATACGGTAGAAATATAGAGAAAATCATTTTTCAACAGAGTATGCCAACATTTCTGTGTGATAACAAGGAGACAGATGAGTATTTCTATATGGTGGCTGTACATACCGGACTTCGACTTGGAGCAGGAACGAAATCAAATGTATGTTTTATTTTGGCTGGTGAAGCAGATGATAGTGGAATGAGATTGTTAAGTGATGGTGAAAGAAAGGTAATGTACAAAGATGTAGTTTCATATTTTCATTGTACGTTTTGCATTTATCAAAATAATTAAAATGACAAATGCACAAAGCAAAAATGGTGCCAGCTTTTGTTAATAGCTCTTTCTACAGACACATACTAAGACCATCCTGTGATTGAAGTATAGAATAGTAATATAAACGTTGTCACTTAAATTTAATTTGTGTCTAAATGCAATGTTGGATAGTTTCTCATGTTCATTTAAATCAATATCCTTTCTTCTCCGTGTCCTCCGCCAATAAAACTGACCGCCACGATATAATTGAAATATTGTTGAAAGTGGCATTAAGTACCATCAAGCAAACAAACAAGCAAAACCTTTCTTACTAATATGTTGTTCATTATAATCTTTTGCAGGGTTTTGAAACCAATAGTGTCAACTTTTATATAATGTCTACAAGTAGCTGTTGTGGTGATTTGAACTATGTAAGAGTATGGCATGACAACAGTGGTGATGGTAACACTAACTCGTGGTATCTACATAAGATAGTAGTTACTGATATACAGACAGATGAAATGTAAGGATCATTTACCTAATAATAATAATAATAATAATACCAGAATTTGTATAGCGTCCCATCTTAAAAAAAATTACCCTAAGGCGCTTTACAACATAAAATGCTAGATAAAAGTAGCAAAACATAAAAAAGTAACCCCTATGCATACATATAACAATGATCAAATTAAATAATAATAATCATGAATGCAGTTGATAGCAGAGGGAAGAAATACAAATGGAACAGGGGGTGGTGTGAATGCAGAAATAGGCCGATAAGGAGCTTGAGGCAGAAAAGAGGCGATGGAGTTGGGAAAAGGGGTACGAGTGAGGGCAGGGAATAAGAATGTCACAGGATTATGGTAGGTGCAGAAATGGTAAAGGGAGGTTGAAGCAGAAATGAGTTGGGAGAGGTGATCCAAGATGGGGCAGAAAAGAGAAAGTCAAGGGGTCAAGGTAGGGAAGATATCATAAAATCATTAATAATAATCTACATATATATATAAAAGTCCAGAAAATTATATGTCAAATTGAATATTTACAAACGAAAAGCTTGCTTAAAAAGATATGTTTTTAGACACGATTTAAAAACTGATAGCGAGTCCACAGTTTTGAGCTGGAGTGGAATGTTGTTCCACAAATTTGATGCAGTCTTGTCGAAACGGCGGTTATCATAGGTCTTTGTTCTGGTGGTAGGTACCTGGAGAAGTGATGCTGACTGGGAACGCAGAGAACGTGATGGA
Organism: Bathymodiolus brooksi; assembly: GCA_963680875.1. NCBI lineage: Eukaryota > Metazoa > Mollusca > Bivalvia > Mytilida > Modiolidae > Bathymodiolus > Bathymodiolus brooksi. The sequence continues at coordinate 48,954,457 of OY804579.1, forward strand.
ACGTATGGTTTCACAAGTTCAGTCAAATATACTAGAGCCAAACCATGAAGAGCCTTGAATACATAGAGGATAAGTTTGTACTGACTTCAATATTCTACTGGAAGCCAGTGTATGCGGATCAGTACGGGTGTGATATGATCCATCTTCTTTGTCCTTGTTATGAGTCGGGCAGAGCTGTGTTGTGCACTCGCTGGAGTTTATCTGTTAACTTTTTACTTGTACCATATAACAAAGCATTGCTGTAATCCAGTCGGGATGTCACTAGCGCATTCACAAGCATTGTGCATGCATCTTCAGAAATGAAAGGACGAATGCATCAAATGTTCCGAATGTGGACCTAGCTATGGCATTACATTGCTTTTCCATACTAAGAGTTCTGTCAAAATATGCACCAATATCATTAACATACGGTGTATCGTGTATAATGTTGCCACCAAATGAAATGCTAAAATCTGTCAGTTCGTTCGCTCTGTGTTTTGGAGCAAAACTCATAAGTTCGGTTTTGTCCTGGTTCAGCTTAATTAAATTTGAACACATCCATTCACGTATGTCAGAGAGGCAAGACGTAAGCTTCATTGATATATCACTGAAATTGTCACGTTGGCTCTACTACGATGTAAATTTGAGTATCATCGGCATAGCAATGGTAGTCCATATCATGGCTTTCACAAATGTCACTAATTGGTTTCGAAAATATGCAGTAGAGTCTCGGTCCGAGCACTGAACCTTGGAGTACACCAATTGTGAGTGCTCAGTAATTCGATAAAGCAGAACCAATGGCTACTTGCTGTGACCTGTTACCTAGGTATGACTATCCACGCTAATGCTGATCCGGATATCCCAAAGGTATATTCCAATCGCTGGTATAAAATTCCATGATCAATAACGTCGAAAGCAGCTGATAGTTCTAGCATGACAAGAATGGAACCTCTATATCATTATGTCGAACCGCATCGGTAGTGTACTGGTTATCGTGCTCGTCTTGAGTGGGTAGATCGCGGGCTCGAGATCCGGTCACGTCACATCAAATACTATGCTGTAAAATAATTATATATATGCTGTTTCTCCGCTAAGTAAGTAGCACTTAGGAGAAAATTGATTGGCTCAGAATCAGGATAATGTATCCGAGTGGAGCGACATGTCTACCCGCGGACTGTTGTTTCAGTGAGCCAGTACTACAAGAATCCAACTAAGAGTGTTATTTTAAGCATATTGTATTGTTCAATAATAAACAATTGCATAGGACACAAGTTTCACAAATAAAAAAAACGTCTTCTCTAAGAGTGCTGGTCTAGTGCAAAGCGGACATCATTATCATCTCATCGAATGTAACTTTTTCTCTCCATGATATAGCTGAACAATAGTCCACTTGGCGTTAAACAACAATCATTCACTCACATGCTAAATCACTCCTTACTAGTACATGTACGGTAAAATATGTGTGCAGTAATTCTACAATAACATATATCGTCATATCATATTACACTGTGGTTATTGACACATACAATGTCTGTCGGTATCTTGATGTATGATATAAGAGTTCTATACATTTAATATAGTTATTTATGTCATTTGATCTATCACAATTAGGTGGCATCTACCATAGGGCATAGTTTAATATAACCCCTTGAGGATGTACATTAATAAATTATTCTAATTATCATTCGAATATGAAGGAATGTTTTTGTAGCACTATATAAATTTTAAAACAATCACCCACTCACTCACTCATAATATTTAGCGTAAACCTAAGCTTGAGGATTTAATTATTACATTAAATATTGACAGTGAATTTATTGAAAACGGATAAAATATAGTAAATATCGGCATGTTATTTGTTCCTCTCAGACACGTTATTCGCTGGAGATAACGATTTCGATGATTTCAAAATTTTAAGTGTACTCACACAATGAATATGTCATACAAATTCAAAGATGTTTCTCCCGAGGGACCAGACCAAAATATATCCTCCAAATGAGACGTGATTATAGCCGTTTCTAGCGGCTACATTGCTCCTTTCATTTGTGAAATATACTTAGGAAGTCTTTAGCGTACGGGGACCATGGTCCTCTCCAAACACATTACCAAAGATGTCCCACGGACAGGATTTCCGTATTATAACCTGACACGCCCATCTATCGATATGGCACCCTTATCTGCTACCAGCTTGGCAACTATGCTGGTTAAGTCATGTGAAAATTAACCACTGTAATATTTCATTCGCAAATAGTAGATTGTGATGAGTTTTTATTTCCTGAAGTAATTAATTATTTGTAATAGTTAAAACACTTTTTCTGATATTTTGTGTTGCAGATTCATTTTCCACTGTGACAAATGGTTGGCAATAGATATGGATGACGGAATGATCGATCGTGTTATTCCAGTTGTAAGCAGAAAAGAATGCGGATTCGACACAGCGTTCTCTCAGCAATCACGTGCCAATATAACTGAGAATCACCTGTGGTTGTCATTAGTTATCCGACCACAGAAAAATGCATTTACCCGCGTACAAAGGCTTTCATGTTTGTTAATGCTATTGTCCTTGACAATGATAACTAACGCCTTGTTTTTCAAGTCCAGTGAGGATGACACTGTAACACCAGACACTGTACAAATTGGTGGCATGCGGTTATCGTTGAAAGTCGTATACATTTCATTCATAGGATGTCTAATCACCGTACCGCCAATATTTGCGGCTACATATCTATTCAAAAATGCAAGTGAAAGAATAGTGAAAAAGAAACGCAACTATAATTCAAAAACAGAGTGTGAATCAATCATGATGATACAACAGAAGAAGAAATTTCCTCATTGGGTTGTTTATATTGGCTGGGTTGTTGTAGCTTTGGCAGTTGTTACATCAGCATTTTTCCTACTACTGTTTAGCATGCAGTGGGGTAAAGCGAAAGCGGAAGAGTGGCTTACAACATTTATTCTATCATTTGTGGAGTCAGTATTCCTGGTGGATCCCTTCAAAGTAATTATATTATTACCTTACCGATGTATGCTACTGAAGTTGAAATATTATAGTGCCAAATTAAAATCGGACATTACATCTTCGTAGCTTTCTATATTTTCTTTAACTTCAATATAGCAGGTATCTAGCGACGGTTTGTTCCTGGAACTGCGGATTACTCTACAAATAAACATATATAGTTGAAACATTATATTGAATATGACGCAAAGAATATATGCAATCTTTGAGCATAAATATACCAATACATTAAAGAAGTTTTCTGCATTAAGTTCTGTATCTTAACCCGATATATGATATTAATATAGAAAATACTATTTAAAGCATAATAATTTAATTTGATTTGAATATTTCAATCTGATTGGCTAATTCACCTGGAGAAAATTTTGGTTATACTCGATAATCTGGGTTGATATTCTGACGTCACCAACGTGTTCATCCGCCAACGACACATTCAAATAGTCACATGAAATATCGTAATTAAAATCGAGGAATCATTAAATGTTGCTGTAAAAATTTAATTATAAGGAATATTTGAAATTGTTGAACAGGTTATTAAGCGTAAACTGACCCAAACCAGGTTATATCGTATAACCTGTTCAACAATTTCAAATATTCCTTAAATATGTTTGCAATCGTGTTAATTTATTAAATATCCCTTTACGCTGGATACCAATAACTTTCTCTAGTCAAGCCGTATATATCATTGCAGCAAGTTGTAATGCTCTAATATTTATAAAATTTTCAAACACTCTATCGATTCCATATACCAATTGGCATATGTATAATATCGTGTAAGCATAACATGATTTTTTGTAATATATAAATCAAGACATGACTGAGAAGCAAGATTGGAAATTGTCCAGTGCAGTGGCTTGTATTGTTAAGATATATTATTTTGTCAGTCATTGTTGTATAACCAGTTGTTTTCAAAGTAATATATGTTAGAGCCGCTTTTGAAAGAATAGTCGATACCATTTTATTACATCATATTTAGTAAGTTAAACTACTGAATTTATATCCATATGTTAAACATACATATGAATGAGATGGGAATCGTAAGCCTTGACAAGAGGAGATGTATTCAGTCTAGTATAGAAATCAATAGATCCCCAAAATCATGCACCAATTTATGAACATTAGAATCCAAATATTGTTGGCTGTTCTACTTGCATGTTGTTATAAAGCATACTGATAATCCTGAGCTTTCTCATTACTTTCAGGTCATTATCGTAGCTGTTCTGATAGCATTTATAATGAGGAAACCAGTCGAAGACGAAAAACTTTCTGTTGATCTTGCTTCTGTGCGAAAGCAGGCAAAGAAATATCGACCGTCAGAAAACAGTGAATTTCGAGGTAATTATTAAATATTATCATTTGTGGCTAATAAATATGTGTCTCCTACAAAAGATGAACAATTATGAAATAACTTTTCAATCTGGTCTGCATATCTGAAAAATTCTACTCTGAAATTTGACAGGTACATAATTTATTAATTTCTAATGATTATAGACAAATAACCCTACTGTAGCGGATGGATCTTCCGAGTGTCATGCAAGACCAATAAAATGCCATTTTATACTTCATATAACAACTATTGAAAACATCCAAATGCATAATCTTATCATTTCTTATTACTGTGAAATAACTCGCAACGTAGTCGTGTTTTCATTAAACAATTTTAACCCTCAATTTATTGAATATTATTAATGTTTGCTTATTTTCTCACAAATGAAATGCAACATTGTTAAAACAAACAAAAAAAGATGACGCCAATATCTATCCATGAGGAACCCCATGTATATAAATAATCTCGTAATGAGCAACAATTTATATGAGTACACGTTGGTGGCCCGGTGCATTGCAAATTTTCCTACGCTATCCATATCTCTTTTTCTGTGTGGTAATCGAATACGACCCTCCATTGTCCGATTTCACTGGCCCACTTATACCTACACGATTTATTCTTCTTATATTTGGTTGCGGTACGCATATTGGTAGAGTGGTGTTCATTTAACGTTAAACAGCAATACATCAGACTGTAGTATATGTTACAATATCTTATCAATATCCAATTTATTTTCAGCATTTAGATTGGAAGTGATGGGAAAAGGTGGTCCACCACCTGCAGAAAAGATGAAACAAGAACGAAACCGCAAGTTAATACAAAAAGAAGCCAAACAAGCTTTCACTAGATTGCTCCTTCACATTTTCTTCGCAGCTGTATTGTATTGTATGAGTTATATCAACAGAGACCAGAGAGGTTTCTTGTGCAAAGATCATATTGGCAAACATCTGTATACATCTAGTAAATACCAATACGGGTTTTCAAAGGTAATTTTTGTTATAGTTTAAATAGATCAAAATACAAGATGGAATGGAACAAATCTGCTTTTAAAAACACACAACATACAAAAAGACGGGTTAAATAAAACAAAAATAATATAATGTTTACAATTAACCTATATTAGGGATACTATTGGTGGATATTTTGGAAGTAATTAAAATTATTTTTTAATGATACAAGGTATAAATAGTCATGATGTTTTCTGTATATTTTGAAAATTATGAGTGTCTGATGTTATTTCGCTCTACGCAGCGTGTTAGTGTTGGATATTGAGATGTTCAGTTGTATCAAGACGTTTGATTTTTCAAATAAATGGTGTTTTTGTTGTATATATGGTACAACATGTGGGTAGAGAAAAACAAATCATTATTTAAAGAACACTCAGCAGTATTTATCAAAACTTCGATTTGTGCTCTTATGAGATAGTTTATCAAATAGTTTCACAATAACAGAAATACGACACTTTCGGCCGGTAAATTTAATTTCAATTTTCGATATACATGTATAGTTAAGTGTAATTTTGTCACTTATCTTAATGTTCTCGATCAATTACCTTAAACGCATCTAGATACGACGCACCTCTGGAATAGCCTTAACCAGGTACGCTCAAAATCAAACTATTGGAAAGCCTAATAATTCACCGTTTTGGGAGCAACACCACCCAACAGAGGTATCGATCCAGTGATAGTAATAAAAACGTAGATATCAAATTTAGTGCGCACGACGCGTTTCTTGAATAACCTATATCAGGTACGCTCTCAATCGAAAGATTGGAAAGCCAAATATTTTAAACTTTTGGGGGCAATTAAACCAAAGGGTCTAAACAGGATATATACAATTAATAATGATACACCAGCTCCCATTCTTGGATATATTCCTAGACATTGACTATGAGGGGATTGTTTCAGGATCTATGGTTGGTTTGGCGACCTAAATCTTTTAATATATTAAATAAGGGTAATAACAAAATTACCGAACTCCGAACAATCTTCCAAAGGGAAAGTAAAAACTCATAAGTATATAAACAGACAAAATCAGTCAACAACCGGAAAACTGTGAAAACCGTAATGACCCTGACTTGGTACAAGCATTTCTAAAGAAATGGTGGGTTGAATCAGATTTCAAAGCGCCAAACCTCCCGCTTTCATTACGGCTCAAAGGTTGTTCCTTTCTGGAGTAACAGCATGTCATCATAACGAGTGTCCTTTTTCGCGAACATATATACTAAGTATGTGTATTATTGTGACCTTTAACATGAAGATTGTCTAGCTATACGCTTCATTCCAATCTTATTTGGAATTGATGTGACAATATTAAAAATTATATTTAATTTTGTTGACTGATATACAAGAAAATATATATGATTTGTGAATAAACGTTAGATAATACCAAAGGGACAATCAGGAATGAACAATCCGGAGAAACTGGCAAAATATTGGGTATACAAAACGAATACAAACAACACAAAAACACAACATGATATGTGTTGGTCACAACTAGACGCAAATAAATGCAAATTACATTCTTATCCGGATTTACATTTACATGTACGTACCTTGATATTGCTAGGAACACAGACTACGAGCCTCAAGATAATGAAAACGACGATATGAACATCCGATTACAGTTATACTTTTGTGCATGCCTTATTGTCGTGTTAGAATACAAAATATACACCAATAAAACTGACCACTACAATATTACTGAAATATTGTTGAAAGTGGCGTTAAGCAACATTACCCTACCCCTAACATCAAAAGTATTTGCTTACATAGATGGTTTTATTTTAGTTTGAAAAGGCATATGTTTTTTTTTATCTTAGGTAACTGCTCCTGAACACTTATTTGATTGGCTTAAAAAGACAATGATACCATTCTATTATCCCACGGCACAGTATAATGGCGATAGTATAAGTGTTAGGGATAAATTCTTTCTTGGAGATATGTCCAACCTTAGACTTGGACTTGTTAGATTGCGACAGGTAAAGGTAAAGAAAGGTAAGATCAGCGTACTATGAATTATACAGTGAAACCTGGATAAACCAAACCCTGAATAAACCGAAAACCTGCCTAAACCAGACAGACTTTACAGTCCCACCTACTAAATGTCTATGTAATTTGAACCTGTGTAAACCAAACACCTGTCTAAATTGAGCAAATTCTTCAGTCCCAAAGGGATTCTGTTTAGACAGGTTTTACTGTACTAGACTATTGTGCATGTCACTTAATATTGATAAGATATATATGTTAGGTGTATTGGTAAAAAGAGTTTGAAGATACCAAAGGCCAAAAGTAAAAGGGACAAAAGGACAAACAACGATCTGTCGACAGAACCACCACTTTGTTCATTGTCTTCTGTTTTACCTTTATGAAAGCTGTAAATGAAAATTGGAATTTGTTTTTTAAAGAAGTCATATTTAACTTCTACAATACAATGACAGTATGTATCTCTTTCATCGTCATCAGAAAAAAGATTTATAATAGTTATATGCATATAAATTAATCTTAGAGTCGCATGTCATTTTATATGTGTTTTGATTGGTTTAAAAAGTTGAGGTTATTTGTCAATGTACGGAATCGAAAAATAGACGTCGTTCTCAAAGCGTCGCGTGCCATTGTCATCAGGGGATTTTCTTTAAATGAGGCACCTTTGGGGTTATTTAAATTCATTTTCGATTATTTGCCTTATTTTGAAAAAATAAATATATTTTTCAATATCATAGCAAAAAAAGTTTGAATTAATTTATTTGTTCGGTTCATTCGAAATAACTTCAATCAGGTTGTACACATCCTTGCGTAACCCGCTACGCGGATTACACGGTGTGTACAACCTGATTGAGGTAATTTCTTCATGAACCGAACAAAAATTGCGATCAATCTTTAAATGCAAGCACAGCCTTATTTACGGATACACTTAATCAAATATGAAACTTTGTCTTTGAAAGTTTATGTGGAAGGGTGGTATACGAGGTAGAAAAGTAAAAAAAAAATGTCAACGGAATTAAACTTACAATCAAGGGGTTGCAGTTTGTCCAGTAATTCAACATATTTCAAACTCCAAACGGATTTACCTTATTAACACTATTAAATATTCAGTTCTAATAAAATGACAGTTTTCAAAGGTTTGTAAAATTTATAACATTTCTATGCCTAATACATCTATTCACCTACGCTCAGGCGAGGTGAACTCGATATAAAATTATGTGATAAAGTTTGTCAGTGACTTGCGGCAGGTCTGATTTTCTCCGGGTCCTTCGCTTTCCTCCTCCATCAAAACTGACAGCCACGACATAACTGAAATATTGTTGAAAGTGGCGTTAATCACCATAAACCCCCTCATTTCTCCTATCGTCAACATTTTGAAGGAAGCAATAATTAAATGACCGCAAAGCTAAAATAGTATCTCCAATGTTCAAGTAAAAACGTAGTATTTTCCTTTTTTTCTGGACTATATACCTAAAGGTCCATGATTCTTCCAACTACATCTAGTATAAAGGCGACCGTAACAATGTAATAACTATTATTCCTTAGTTGTCTAGAGAGGTTATCAGATGGACAAGCAACAATAAGAAAAATTAAGCTCGTAAGCGTTGCATCTTTCATAATTTTCAATACCACTGTTAGTGTATTAAAATAAAACTTTTAGTGTTGTTTTCACATGCCTACACAAAATATAGTTTTTATAAGTAAAATTAAAGAATTTTATGCCGCTCGTAGAGCGCGTTAATACGGGGAAAGCATTTGTATAGCGAAAATTCATTTTATTACATGTGTAATTTTCTCTTACAGCAAAATGCTATGAACACGAACTTGTTCGAAATCACTTCTGTGGTAAATCATATAAAGAAAACATTGAGGAGACTGCGGATTTATGTGGCACCTGTTCAACCCCACTTACAACGGATGCTTGGAAATATGTATCGGCCAAAGATATATGGGGAATACCTATACTTGGTATTTACAACACCTATAGTGGTGGTGGATATATTCAAAGTTTCAGCAATATAAAGGCGAATACGGAAAACATAGTAGACGAACTCCACGACAATCGTTGGATAGATCGACTTACTAGGGCCGTCTTTGTTGAATTTGCGTTGTATAATGCAAATATAAACATTGTTTGCTACTCAATTTTTCTTGCCGAATTCCCCGAGACAGGTGGTGCTATCACATGGGTAAACACACAATGCTTTAGACCGACAATGATTACCAGTGCAACTGGTGCCTTTAATTTGTTGTTGAATATATTCTTTATCGTGATGGTAATAGGCAGAATGGTCTCCATGATTAAAGCATTGGTGAAACAGAAGCTTCAGTTTTTTAAGAACTTTTGGAATGTCTTGGATATTTTCATAGTTATCATCAGTTACATTGGGGTTGGTATTTGGATTGCTAAATTCGTTTTCACCAAGAAAGCATTAGAAATGTACTACAATAATAAGAACACGTTCATTAATTTTCAGCATATTGTTTTATGGGAACATGTTTTCAACGCTTTTCTCGGAATCCTCGTCTTTATTTCCACAATACGAATTTCCAGTGCTTTAGGTTATAATAAAAGGATCACAGAAATCGCTTATGTTCTACGATCGGGTTCAAATGAAATTCTGGGTTTTGGATTGCAGTTTATTATTATATTTTTTGCATTTGTAATGTTTGGCTTTTTGACGTTTGGAAATACTCTGTACGAGTACCGAAACTTATTCATAAGCTTCGGAAGTCTTTTGAATTCTATTATTGGGAAGAACACGCTTGGGAAGATGCAACAAGCTGCTCCAATTTTTGCAGAAGTCTTCTTTTTCGTCTATGTGTTCTTTGTAATTTTTACTCTTTTGACAATGTTTTCCGTCATCTTAAACAACACGATAATCCGTGTTAGAAGCAAGAACAAGAACAATCCTGATCCTGTAGGCATTACAGATGTTCTGACCGGAACGTTTAAGGACATGGCTGGACTGGTTGGAATTCACATGAAGAACAAACCTACAGGGAAACATAAATTGGGTATATGAATATATTTGTTTTAATAATACAGTAATTTCTGAATAACCATTGCACATTGTACCGCTTCTCATTTTTTTTCTTTTTATATTATTATCATTATTCTTATTTCAATATTGTTTTGATATTTTCATTATTTGCTGATTTTACATAGCCTCGATTGACCCAAGCATTGATATTAATGACCTTTTATTGGGAATATATTTTAACTTTTCACTATAGTAATTCATCCTTTGCATGTGATATAAATAGGATGGGCTCTAGCCGCTTGCAAAATGATAAGATCTATCATTTATGCCACAATATTTATTGCTTAATTAATTTTTTTCTATTTATTCTTCCACCAACTTTGATTTAAACTGCCTACAAAATACGCAAATTTGTTGAAACTCCAACCGCTTCTAAAGCTCCCACACCACATTTTATGGGACTTGCTTCCCTTTGAATGATGTTCATGAGCCGTTGATAGTTCAACCCCATGATTTTGTTGTTGGGTCATGGGGCTTTCACTATCCAATACCTTGATCTTTGACATTGATAGGTAAAAATCTAGAGCAAATATTATTATCGAGAATTTTAATATATGCAAATTCACGTCATTAACTTATATAATTACCTTTGAATAGTCGAGAAAGGTTGTCCGAAATGAATTTTATTGAAGACTGATCATATGTTTGTAATTTTGTAACAGAATTTTCAGAAACAGTGACTGTCTACTCTTCACAACTGTTTTGTTTTTTTCTTAAATGTCTCTCATTCTGTGTCTTGTACCAATTTTTGATTGATCCTTTGGTTTATTTTTACAAAGCTTCTTTATCAAATTCTTATTTATTTTCTTTTCACTGTAGATACATTTAGAGCATCTATCTTTATTTAGTGTTTGTAAAACAGTATTACATGAGTAGAATTAATTTTAGCAAGGTGTAGTTTATTCGTATAGAAGCAGTTAGCATTGTTCTTTGTTATAATTGCATTTGCAAACTAAAAACAATACAATCTAAAATCACAATAGTCACATTTTAAAAATTATTTATTAGCTATTTTTTTTCAAAATTTATCAAAATACCATTACTTTAACATTAATATTGTATCTATGTTTTCGAATGATACAAGTTATTTACGTTCCTATCCGTAGATATGGAGATTTTAATACCCTGAAGTAGCCAAGTACATCATGAGGCGCAGCCGAAGGGTGTACAGGCTACTAAAGGGTGTTAAAATTTCCATATCTACGGATAGGAACGTAAATAACGAATTTATTTCCGGCTATAGTCAAAAATAAGATATTTTGGATTCCGGTAGGCCACGTAAAAGTGACGTTTTCCTTGTTTTTGGAAAGAATAAGTGAAAAATATGTTTTTCACACGATGTAAGGTACTTTGGTAGTACCCTACAGTTGATCAAATTAACAGCTTTCTAATCATTATATAGCCAACATTAGCTAAATTTGATTTTGGAGCGTAACGTCGCAAGCTTTGACGTCATATTATCCCCGTTTTGAAAACTATAACAACATTTGATTGGTTGGATGGCTAGTTACACCCGATAATATGGCCTAGCAACACCCGGGAATATGGTTTTTTTTTATGACCGGGGTTTTAACCAATCAAAAGTTGTTATAATGTTCAAGCCGGGGATAAAATTTCATAATGAGTTTTCATTGCTGACCATAGTAGCATTTTATACAGATATTATCTTGATAAAAGATTGATTGATTAATTGTTGGCAACTTACATTCAGCATCAAACTAAATAAAAAAGAAATTTTCTTTCTAAGCATAGCATAGTTTTCAGGCTTTTAATATCATAGTTTTCAGGTAATAAGAGTCATCATTACATGGCTGTTATGCACAATTCCTTTAATTTAGGGCAATGCATGTTGTTGAAGACTCATCTAAATACCGCAGTTACTTGCTGCGAATTTTCGGCACTTATATCACCTCTTGAAATCTCAGAATTTAAGTTATTTCTAACCAGTAACAAGATCTAAATAAGAGAAACACATTTCTGGACAAAGAAAAAGCTTTTATTAAGCTAAATACGTTATTAAACATTTTTCCATGCACAATATAGTTTTAAAATTTTTCTAATGTCGCCTGTCGCCAATAATATTAGTTAAACAGACCTAAATATGTGTTACAATATCTGTTCTATCACTAAATTTAAAAACATTGAATCTGAAAAGGGAAACCCTATCTGACAGAAATATAATTATATTTCTATGACAAACCTCTCCTCACATTATAAGTTAAACAATATTTTTTCCTAAGCTTGTGTGTGTGTTTGTTTATTTATTTTTGGGAAAATTGCAAGAAAATATGCGACTCTTAAAACCAATCACTGCTGGCAGCCATGCAAATTATTAGTCTATGTTGTCTTATGCTACCAAGTAAACTCACCAATATTCAATAATACATTGAAACCTTTAAGGCATGTGCTACTTCAACACTTCAACAATTCCCAAATATACATATGTTTAATCATCACTTTACAGCGTTGGTCGTTTGATAGCTTATTGGCCACATGGTTTGATCATCGGATCGTTGCATTTTTTTTATTCGTGTTTGTTTGTTTACAGTGTTTTAAACATTGAAATTGGTAGTTAGCTAGTTAGTTAGTTATAGTGCCATGAAATATGAGAAGACATTTCAATTGCACTGAGGACAATGAGTGTTCTTGTCTTAACTTCTTTATTTAGATATTTAGACATGGGGTTCTAGAATGATGTTTGTGTTATTAGAGTATGATTAAGAACTAAGAGTCGGGGGGCATATTAATTTACCCCTGTCCGTCCGTTCGTCCGTTCTTCCGTCCGTCCGTTTGTCCGTCTGGATGTAGATACATGGTTTGTTCGGCTATCTCCTCCTACAGTTTTGGAGCAACAGCTTTAATATTTTGTCGGATGTTTATATACATCATGGTGGTGTGCATGTCCACAGGATTTTGATTTTCATCAAATATTCTTAAAATGACAGGTAGTTGGACTTAGTCATTGTGTTCGTCCGTCCGGATATAGATACATGTCCACAGGATTTTGATGGTCAGGCGGGGGCATCATTTGTGTCTTACAGACACACTTCATTTTTTTTTAAATCACTCCTAACAAGACAACTGTGTCCATAATTATCAAGTGCAGGGGCATACTTCTTTTCTAGTTTTTAATAATATGCTCTTTTAATCACTTGCACAATTATAAATTTCACTTACTAGTATCATAGTCACATCTTAAGACACATATTTTGGTCAAACCTACACGAATATGCACCTTTTATTTTCCTTCAGCGGTGAAAATTGGTGAAATAAAGGCCAAGTAAGGTTCCGTTCATACACTTAAATTCCTTTATAAATGTAAAGAGGGATTTCATTGAAAATGATATTCATTTGCTTCCATATGATTTTTTTTTATATATATAAATATTCAACATATTTTGGGAATTATGCCAGCATGTGAATAAAAGGGTAAACCGTGTATGACTAGTTCCAACCGTGATCACGAAATAACATTACTCCTTAAAAAGGCTATTTCTTTCCTCAGTCTTGTGGGGGAGGGGGGTACATGTTAATCTTTTTTTTTATAATTAGTTTCATCAAAACTATATCTTACCTATTATTCAGATAACCTGTAGCAAAAGGGTCTCGCTGGAAATCATGTTTTCGACGACAATAATTTGAATAGTTAAGCATTTTTGACCCATGTTGGGACAGTTATTTATTTATGTTTAATGTTTTATAAGCATATATGGTGTGGAATAGTGTGAAAATGTCGACAACTTTTCTGTAATATATATATATATATATATATATATATATATATATATATATATATATATATATATATATAAAAAAAATAATAACGAAGATATGAAATATAGTGTGCACGACGCGTTTCTGGAATAAACTTCATCAGGTTCGCTCAATGTCAAAATATTTGAAAGCCAAATAATTTAAAGGTCTTTAGGAACAATAAAACCAAAGGGCTTGAATACGAAAAGCGTGACCGTGGACCATTCTATGCAATATGTGTGGTGAATACAACGCTCCCTACTCGATAAAGAGATCTTTTATAGACATCGAAAAAGGGCACATTGTAGCCGCTATAACAGCCTAAGCTTTTCATCCTGCAAAGATCTCTATTTTTTTCCAGTAGCATTCAAAAGTCGCTGCTTCGATTGTTCCGTGATTTTATAGACATTTTGTATATATTCTTGAACTTTATTTTGTCCTGAATATGCGTGGAATATTTGCCGCTGGACGCTAAGCAACCTACAATCAATCAATCAATCAATCAATCAATGCAATCCGATGACACCCGAATGGTCAAACAGGGACACGCTTTATTGTACTTAGTTTCACAGAAACCATATATCACACATAGAGTGTTGCATATGCAGCACAGCATTAATAGAATTAAGCAGTCAGGTTTTCGATCAACTTGACAAAGGCCGTTGGAGCTTTCGCCATCAGTTAGCATCCGTCGTCCGTCTTCGTTAGCTTTCCATATTTTTAGCATGGATAGTCCTTTCCCTTTCAGAAATATCTGAAACAATCTCGTACTCTATTCAAGATGACCACGTAGCTAAAAAGATTTGTATTTGGCTTTAGTATCTACATTACATGCTAAAATGAGCTCAATTTTCAAATGTAAAAAAAAATGATAATGATTCCTTTCACATATATGCCAGTTTTGTCTGTAAACTTTATACTATTGCTGATTTTTTTTTACAATTATGCAAATTATACCAGAATTGACCAAAATCAGTAACAAATCTAATCTTCTGCAGTCACTGCGTCAAACTAAAGGAAACTTATCTGGAATATTTCTATGGTCCCAACTAAAAATCATATCTGACATGGCCACTCTTGTTCCATTGTGGTTGCAACTAAAATTTAAAAAAATGCAGATGGCTAAAATCTTTACATGTCATGTTTGAATAGGCTGCTTTGAGTTCTTGCTTTATAGCAATAGGCTGAATTTTAAAATTGCACAATTGTTTAGTCACTTTCTAGTGTAGTGTGTTTGCTAGAATACCTTAATAGTGATAGTTATCAAACTTAGCAGAGTTAACCATGCTTAGGGCAATAGTGAACCCTTTGACATAATCTTCAACTTGTTGAAGGAGGTCACTATTTGGTAGAGGTAGGTGAGCGATTGAGGCTAGAGCCTCTGGTTTTTACAGTCCTGTAATATGAATAATTTCGTTTGGATTGAATAGGATTCAAGCATATTCGAGACAGTTCCGGTCCAGTGAGTACAGCAAAAGTTATTGACCTAGTGAGGGAAACACTTAGTGATGCAATTGATGAAGATAATATGGTATGTTAATAGTTTTAATTGAGAGGTGGATTAAATCGATGAATAGAAACTGGTATGTTAATAGCTTTAGCTGAAGAGTATATTAAATCGATGAATAGAAACTGGTATTTTAATAGCTTTAGCTGAAGAGTATATATATATATTAAATCGATGAATAGAAACTGGTATGTTAATAGCTTTAACTGAAGAGTATATTAAATCGATGAATAGAAACTGGTATGTTAATGGCTTTAATTGAGAGGTGGATTAAATCGATGAATAGAAACTGGTATGTTAACAGCTTTAATTGAAGAGTATATTAAATCCATGAATAGAAACTGGTATGTTAATAGCTTTAATCTAAATGTGGATTCGATTAATGAAGTTGACATGTCTTGTTAATACTTGTAATCTGGATGTGGATTAGAGTAATGAAGCTACGCCAGATCTTAGTGATTAAGACAGTTTCTACATTGCCATACAACTTATTATTTGGTCCACATATCGACCATGATGGATACATGTCAGCCAGGCATTAATAACTTGACCATAACCTAGTCAAGTTTTCGTTGATTTTGGCAAAAAACAAGAGTAACACGATGGATGCCACTAGTTGAGCAGGAACAGCTCATCTTCAGGAGCGCCTGTGTTAACCACCGGATTTCACTGGGTGTAGTGTTGCACAATCTTTAGTAATCTGTGTAGTGTTCTGTAGTTTGTTCTTTTTTATTGTTTTTTTCTTTTCTTTTGGTCATTGTATTGTCTGTCCTTCACTTTACGGCTTCTGATTACCCAATTTGTATCTTCAAACTTTTTTGCATGATTGTCATACAACCCGTGTTCACCATATTTGAACCAAGCATCAATCATCGAGGACACTCATTCCAACATATATCACGTGACATTGGCCGTTGATAATGGAGGGAACAAGTCCACATGTACCTATATATCACCTAAGCTTTATTTAAATTTCATGACTTATTATATTTTCGCGTAATATTTCACACAAATGATTTTCATGTAGCAGGCGAGACATAGATTTGTGTCCACACTTGTTCCAAATTTTTGACGGGTCCATGCTGTCCTTAAGTATAAACTACATACTTCCTTATTCAGTGGTTGGTTGATGAATATTTTAATAATTTGATGAACTGTAAAGCAAAAACTCGAGATTACAGACTTCAATGCACCAAGCCACGAAAGTAACCAGTCGTATATTTATGTGTTAGGGATATCGATGTAGTCTCTTTCTACGATTTTGATATTTTATTTTGGAATTGTTCCGATAGTGTGGCATGTTTTGTTTTCCAATGGCTGTACCGGAATTGTGATTAAATGCTACACTCGATTAAATTGTTGCTAAATCAAATATAAACATGCAGGTATTGGTTCCATTCTATTAAATGATGTCATAGTATTTCTTAGACCATGATACAGTTTTGCGCAACATCTGTGAGCTGACGATTTTAGATTTTCACCATACTTTGGAAGTGAAAGAATAAGAATATGGTGTGGTATTCATATCGGGTTTGCATTTTTTGATCGCTTTCTTTCAGATATCGAATTGTACAAAATAAAATGGACGACTTTTGAGCGCATTTTAATAGATTTTGGCATTCGTATTACGAAAGCCAAAAGGATCATTCGAGATTCAAGATACGAAATTCGAGATTCAATGTCTGAATTTGAAAATTCGAAATTCAGTATCCTAATTAACAAATGGGATGAAAGCAATGTGATGTTAAAACGATGCGAAATAAAGGGAAGCTACTCACAATAAAATTAACCCTACATATATATACACACCTAATTTATTTTAATAATATAGGACCACATGTAGGAATTCTTCTCTAATTTTGAGAATTTATTTTTTGATAATCGAAACAGCTGTAGTCAGTCAGTTACAGAAGAACCAAGAATACCAATAGTCATTGAAACAAGAAACTATACATAGTTTCTAATTCACTAAAGTAATATTTAAATGTACATATGTATGGCTACTTTGATTATCAGTAGCCTCCCTTTAATATAGTAAGAGTTGTCTCGCTTCGATTTAACATCATATGACTTTCATTTCATTGCTTAATTAGGATATTGAATTTCAACTCTCGAATTTCGAATCTTGAAAATTTCTAATGGTCCTTCTAGGCTTTCGTACGTCACCGTTTTCATCAAAGTTTATTCTGCAAATACCAGTCCAATACATAATATCAGCACATTAATATTGACACCTTTCACATTCAATAGTTTAATCTTTTACGCATCACTTATGAAGA
The DNA here is from genome assembly GCA_963680875.1 of Bathymodiolus brooksi. NCBI lineage: Eukaryota > Metazoa > Mollusca > Bivalvia > Mytilida > Modiolidae > Bathymodiolus > Bathymodiolus brooksi. The sequence continues at coordinate 48,972,346 of OY804579.1, forward strand.
ATAATTAAACATTTTACGCATCACTTATGAAGAATAATTTAACAATTTACGCATCACGTATGAAGAATAATTTAACCTTTACACTTACGAATAATAATTTAATTTAAATTCTCCCTCTTGACATCGTCCGAATTTAAATTATTTATATTATCTACTATTTGGCTAAATAAGAGACAAATCAGTATATATAGAATTGTTTGCTCGCAGTAACTTCATATTTTTTATGCGAATGCAAAATTTTATCAATTAATAATAGTCATACAAATAATATTTTAAATTATTACATAAATCAAACATTGTCAAAGTAATCAATGCAGGACTTCAACACCTCCCTTTTCTCCAAGTCCTTGTGAGCAATCTCGATGCAATATCGTATAAACGCCCCATTTAATAACCCCATTTAATTAACCGCCAAAGCTTATCCCGTGCAACTACATGTAATACCATACAAATGATACATATCAAACAGACCCATCATAAACTGACAAAGGAACAGACTGCATTAAAAATGGAAAACCACAATAGACACAAACAGAAATACATTTAAATTCTCCCTCTTGACATCGTCCGAATTTAAATTATTTCTATTCTCTAATATTTGGCTAAATAAGAGACAAATCAGTATATATAGGATTGTTTGCTCGCAGTAACTTCGATGAACAAAGGAGGAATCGAATTATATGCCAAGATTCAAGGAAACAGCCATTTGAGATTCTAAATCATCTTTGATGTAACCATCCTTAGACCTATCTGTGACCCAACGACCATGCAGTTTCAATAATCTATCTGAAACACCATGATTAGCTGCTGAAGAAGCACCACCACTTCTTAAGCTATGGAGACCGAACCTGGACTTATCTAAACCAACCCTGTCCAAACTGCTTAATAAGATTTCCCTAGCTCTTGTATATGAAAGCGGAACATTCCTTGTGCAAAGTTTGTGTACACCCTTAAACTTAAAAAAAGAAAGTTACCTAAATATGTATTCATCAGAATTGTATTTTAAATCAGTCAACTCAATATACCTCTTCAACCAGAAAAGTGGGCACAAATCATTATCAGTCTTGGCTATAATGACTGAACTTCCTCTCCTCCTATGCATGTCTGTCTTGCTTTTTTCAATGGTAATCTTGACATGTGTATCTTGAAATTCTAAATTGTTCATCTTAATATTAGACAACTCACTATATCTCAAAAACCCAGAAAATCCCAACAAAAATAAAACACAAATTCTCAATTTACTGACATCATTACGATCTCCAAAAACTGTTATAATACATTGTAAAATATCGGGTGTAATGGAATCTTTTTGAATATCGGGTGTAATGGGATCTTTTTAAATATTGGGTGTAATGTGATCTTTTTAAATATCGGGTGTAATGGGATCTTTTTAAATATCGGGTGTAATGGGATCTTTTTAAATTTCGGGTGTAATGGGATCTTTTTTACAAACGGGCTTACTCAACCTCTTACCATCTTCAAGAATAAGAGATAAAAGCTTATTTGAACAAAGATTATTTTCAAAATAAAAATCATGATACCACTTTATTGCATAAAAACTGGAATCCAAAATTGCGACACTGCTTCCTTGCTGAATAAGTCCACCGATGTATATAGAAACAGTTGCAGAAGTGGCCAGCAAGTATTGAAGCGAACAAGATTTACACAACCACTCAAATTTCTTAAAATAACACTTGTATTTCTTTAACGTGGAATCCGACTTAGAAGATTGAACAAACGATGGCAAATGGTGTACTATATTGGCAAATCTTGAATCATTGGCATAACCATCAAATTGTTTCCATTGACCAATTGAAACTGTAAAATACAAAAAGAATAATGCATATCATTGTAACTAAAACAATTGCATGTATTTACAAATTGCACATTCAAGAAAAGTCTATCAATAATACAAACACATTGCTTCTAAACGGTTTCTGTACAAATACACTGTTTTCTTGTGAACCGTCAACAAAAAACATCGTAGGATGTTTGTATTCTCTAAAATCTATAACAAAGTTAAAGTGTTCTGTAAAATTATCAACAAGAAACTAGAGTGCCTTTAGCTTTACACAATTGGATATGCATTAAACATCTACTAACTAAATGCATAGGCGGTACTAACCAATTGTTATGACCGGACCAATTATAAGCAAATGCGTCGATCCCAGAAGATTCAGGTGTAAAATATTTTGAGTTAAAAACAGTAACTTTTCTATTGTTATTATCGGCAAAACGATCACAAGTGTAAGGTCCCCATAATAAATTGAAATAATCAAAAACATTTTTACAGACACCCACCCCAATCGTCAAAATCGAACAACTTGCTTAGATAGTCCGCATAACTGTCATCGTCTCTTGGAATGCATTCCATTTCTAAAACAATAGTGTTAGATATTTAAGAATTGAATGCATTCTTTTGAAGTTTCATTGGGGTATGAAAGCGTTGACTGAAGTACATTTTCAATGAAGCGCTGTAGCACTTCATGTTGAAAATGTAGTTCGAACAACGCTTTCATACCCCCAATGAAACTTCAAAAAGAATGCATTCAATTCTTATAATTATATTTAAATCACACCAAAATTTAATATAGTTGAATTTTTCGTTGTGAATTTGATTTGTGTTAGATTATTTGCTGTTGAAAATTACTACGCCATTGATTGTTTACATCTGACGTCGTCATGGAGGCACGTGCAAGTTCGGTTTTGAGTTTCATTGGGATGTGAAACATCTCTTTTTTAATCATGTGACCACTTCATAACCAATCATATTGTAACATTTCAATGAAAAACGGAAGTAATGTAATTATACACATATGAAAAATATGTAATGAAATATCTTGTAGCTCTGTTTCATGCAATACTAACCACATTTTGATTATCTGTATATATTTTTACAAATTTACCCGATAAATCATTTTTGAGAGACTGAATATTATTTGCAACAGTTTTCAATTCTCTCCATGTGGAACTTTTGTCTCTATCCTGTTTTTCCCACATGAAATGTACAATTTTATTGTCTCCTACAGTAAAACCAGCTCCTGCAAACTGATTTGCATCAGTAAAAATAACACGTTGTGGTTGTTTATGCATTGGAACAATACTTTTAAAAGATAGAACATTACAATGAAAACACCAAAATTGTAATTCTCTAAAAATATCCTCGTTCATAATGATGTTTTCATCCCATGCATTTCTACAACAAATTGACATGTGTAAATGCTTGGTCATTATCTGACAGATGTTCCCCAATGCAGGAATCATAAAAATTATTTTTCCACAAATTTTGGCTAAATTTCTACATGTTAATTGTGTGTAACCTTCAACTGTATAAGAAATGGCGTCTTTTAAAATAACAAACTTACTATCTGGTATTTCTAATGTAGAATGTTTTTAATTCCACACCAAACCTAACCAATCTAACAATTGTGTTGGTTTCCATACACTTTTTTCAGTATTTACAATAAAACCTGAACTAAGCAAATCATTTTGTACTTGCAAAGACATTTTTTCACACCCTTCATAATCTACAGCAGTAGCAAAACCATCATCTAAATAAACTACTATTGGAAAACCCAAAGATCTCCAATATTTGACCAGAACACGAACGGTCTTCGTAAAAATATGTCCCGCGGACGATAATCCAAATGGTAAAACAGTAAAATTAAAATTAAATCCCACTCCGCTGAACTGGCCAAAGCCACGAAAAAAAACCTCCTTGGGTTGAATTTTGGACTTCCCGATCCCCTGTTGACACTACCGTACTGGTTATCTGGTCTGTTATAAGGTTTTGGCGTACGATTAGCCCTAGAAATTGCAGCACGTAAATCACTAGCATCTTCTTTGTCATCCGCTAATGGACTGTCCAAATATTCCTTAACCGTGTCCCACCCGTGGCGATCTGCAATCTTAAGAATTTTATTCCTATTCCTAAAAATGCTCTGTTCCTCTGTGATTATATCATACACAGCATTCAATTTTTTAAGTTTTATGTTGTTTTCTATACGGGATAGTTTTTTTCCAAACGTTCCAAATTAAATGAATATTGGATTTTATTACCCTCACGTTTAAACGAAAATTCAGCCGTATCAACACCTGTAGCCTTCTCGTTCTTCACCAAACTGTTTTCAAAATGTTCAATTAATGTTCTGTCTATCCAGTGCGTTATTTAAAGCTGAAGTGAATAGTGAAATTGCACCATATGTGGTTAAATCGTTATCTCTACCACCAGTGTTGTTAATTCTGTCAGACTCATGGTCAGTTTCCACTTCGGACATAATCAATGCAGGACTTCAACACCTCCTTTTTCTCCAAGACCTTATTAAAAATGGAAAATCCCAATAGACACAAATAGAAATACATCTTTACACATCACTATGCACAATATCTTTCTTAAATATAGGAATAGTATGATAGTTGCACGCCATCGCTTTAATAATGTTAATATATTCACCAAGTAAAGATACGAAGTGACCTTGTTATAGGTTATGGTATATAGTATGTATATATGTGTCTGTTTGCATTTTATTAATACAGATACGGAGTTAGGGTTGTTGTGGTTAACGCCGCTTTCAACAATAGTTCAGTTATATCGTGGCGGCCAGCTTTTTTCGGATATCCGGAGAAAACCACCGACCTGCCTAAGTCATTGACACATTTTATCACATAAAATTGTATCGAGTAACCCTCGCCATGTGCGGGATTCTAACACTGATTGCACAGGTAGTTGTAAATCCAACTAACATACGATCACGACCACCCCAATACAGATCCGACAATCAAACCCTTGGCATATATATGTAATGATATATCACTATTTGGTGTTACGCGAAGATCAATCAATGGTTTGGATGCTCTTGATTAATTGACATTACATATATTCTAAATACTCATTTTTACTTGTAATTCCCAAGTAAACTGATCTACCATCAATAGATTAAAGCTAGCAGATACTTAGGAACGATACTCCACTAACCCTGATCTGATGGTTACTGAACATGTCGAAGTTTGTCCTTATTTCGTTTTATTTTGTTTTGTTATGTTGTTTTATTTTGTTTTTTGTTTGTTTTTTATTTTTTTGATCGGACTCGAGTGTTGAGTGTTTATTTATTTGTTGAAACGAACCATTTTTAGAAATTATATACTGTAATGATCTATATATATATATATTTATATTTGATTTATATTCTTGTTTTTGTCAATATATATGTCAGTATTGTATTACATTTTGTTCTACATTTTAGGTCACAGACAAAGGAAGAAAAAGCGACAAGGCATTTCTAAACGCAATTTTAATTCAAAAATCGCCAATATATGCATCTCCGAATAATGAATATCCACAGGCTTGTACACCACGACATGTAGAGATTGAATTCAATACCAATGACCCTCCACCAAGGGGAACCCCAGATAGCAATATCAACTCTAGTCATCAAAAACATTAAAAATGAACCATCATAAGGATTAACTCCAGATAACTATGTCAACTCTAGTCATAAAACATTATTTAAAAATGAACCATCATAAGGATTAACTCCAGATAGCTATGTCAACCCTAGTCATAAAACATTATTTAAAAATGAACCATCATAAGGATTAACTCCAGATAGCTATGTCAACTCTAGTCATAAAACATTATTTAAAAATGATCCATCATAAGGATTAACTCCAGATAACTATGTCAACTCTAGTCATAAAACATTATTTAAAAATGAACCATCATAAGGATTAACTCCAGATAACTATGTCAACTCTAGTCATAAAACATTATTTAAAAATGATCCATCATAAGGATTAACTCCAGATAGCTATGTCAACTCTAGTCATAAAACATTATTTAAAAATGAACCATCATAAGGATTAACTCCAGATAGCTATGTCAACTCTAGTCATAAAACATTATTTAAAAATGAACCATCATCAGGATTAACTCCAGATAGTTATGTTAACTCCAGTCATCAAAAACATTAAAAATGAACCATCATAAGGATTAACGCCAGATATGTATGTCAACTCTAGTCGTCAAAAACATTAAAAATGAGCCATCATCAGGAGAAACCACAGATCGCTATGTCAACTCTAGTCGTCAAAAACATTAAGAATGAGCCATCATCAGGAGAAACCACAGATCGCTATGTCAACTCTAGTCATCAAAAACATTAAAAATGAACCATCATCAGGAGGATGTTTATGTAAACTCTTATCATCAAAAACATTAAAAATGCACGAAAGTTTAATACTGTTATATACGTAATATCACTTAGTAATATGGGTATAATACAATTTAAAGTACACATTTCATATGGATGTCACAATCCTCATTGTTCGGAATATTCCACAATGATGGAAGCAAAATGTCAAGATTTGTTTTTGTAATGTAATATGAAAACATTTTTATTTTCGTATTTCATGCCAATACATGTCGAATAAGAGAGGGGATTATATCTTAAAGAATCATATGTTTTAAAGTTGTTTTAAAACTGTTCCATATGTGTATGGCCTAGACAAAACTATATCATAGTAACCACGTGTTCTGTTTTAAATAATTTAATTTTTATCTAATGACAAGTGTGGATAATTATTCATTATGCATTAATATTACTGTTTATTATATGTTATGTAAATTTTTCGCTAATCCATTAAATTCATTGGTCTAGAGCCATGTGGTATTTATCAGTAATTTTAGTAAACTCCGCCTTTCTTAGCAACGGATGGTATTGTACGCATAGCAACGACAATACCACCTGTTGAGACCGAGTTTTAGCGATAATCATATAAGATAGGATACAGTCAGACAGTGTATTACATTTGAAAGTAACACTAAAATATTTAGAGTTTGCCCGAGAGTGTATCCCATCGAAAACAATTACAATACGCGATCGTGATAAACCGTGGTTTAATTCTGGTATTAAAAGAGTAATGAAAATTCGCGATTCTCTTCATAAAAAATGTGCAAACAGCCGAATATTAATAACATATGCAAATATAAGGTTCAAAGGAATAAAGTTAATAACATGATTATCCATGCAAAGCAACAGTTTTTTCTTAATTCAAACGACTTTCTTGACGAGAATTCGTCAGATCCTAAATTATTTTGGTCTCTTGGTAAAAAGCTAATGGGCAATGTTGGTCGTAGTTGTACGATGCCACCCCTTTTAGATACAGAAAATGATATTTTATATGTCGATGATACTGATAAGTGCAACCTCCTCAACAATTTCTTTTGTTCCATATCAAATGTGGATGATAATAACTGTAATCCACCTAACTTAGAGTTGAGAACAAATTCAAAGTTAGCTATTATAGAATTTACAATTAAGGAAACTTCAGATATATTAAAGTCCCTAAATATTAAAAAAAAGCCTCCGGGCACGATTTGATTAGTCATATGTTAAAAAAACACAGCCAATACTGTTGGTATACCTATTAAAATTATATTTGATTATTCCATACAAACTTCTACTTTTCCGGACCATTGGAAATTAGCTAAAGTTATGTCATTATTTAAAAAATGGCAACAAGTCCTTAGTATCCTACTATCGATCTATATCCCTACTTAGCTGTGTGGGAAAACATTTGAAAAAGTGGTTTTCAAGCATGTATCTAATTATTTTTTAGACAACAAACTGTTATGTAAATATTTATCAGGTTTTGTACCAGGATGTTCAACAGTACATCAATTAATTAAAATATTTCATAAAATATGTATATCTCTAGATAAAAAAGATTTTTTTTGTTCAGTTTTTTGTGATATATCGAAGGCATTCGATAGAGTGTGGCATAAAGGTCTTACTGAAAAGTTAAAATCTTAAGGTTTAAGTGAAAGTTTAGTTAAATGGTTTCAAGATTATATTTCTAATAGGAAACAAATTGTGTTCATTAATAATTAAGAGTCACGGATAGGGTTACTTAAAGCTGGTATTCCTCAGGGTTCAGTGTTGGATCCTTTACTTTTTCTGATATACATCAATGATATTTCTGATCATTTATCTAGCTTGGTAAGACTATTTGCAAACGATACTTCATTATCCTATTCATCAACTAACCTACTTCAAATTGAAAGAAAATTAAATTCTGATATGAATATATTAAATACATGGGCTGAGACATGGTTGGTAAAATTTAACCCACAAAAGACAGAATTTGTCATCTTTAGTAATAAAAAAATATAGACCAAGTAAACATTCTTTTTAATGGTGAGAATATTAAACAGGTAGAATATCATACTGATTTAGGTGTTTGTCTTTCTAGTAACTGTAAATAGTGTTATCATATTAACAACACATGCCAAAGGGCGACCAAACGAATACACATTTTACGGAAACTAAAATACTTAGTAAGTCGATCCCATTTGAGTAAGATTTATAAAACATATATTTTACCTATATTAGAGTATGGTTGTGAACTGTGGGATGACTGTTGTATTCGTGATACCCACAAAATGTTTGCAACTTGAAGCAGCAAGGATTGTAACGGGTCTACATATTTATTCTAGTGCTGAAAGTTTATATATAGAAACTGGGTGGTCATAATTGGAAGACCGTCGGAAGTCTAGGAAACTCAATTTATTTGATAAAATTGAAAATAATATGGCTCCCACATACTTATCTGACTGTTTGCCAACTACTATTTGAGAAACAGTAACATACAATCTCCGTAATAATGATGACTATCGCACTGCAAGCTAGTTCCAAGTCTTTCTTTCCTTCCACTATAAAGTTGTGGAATTCCTTACCTGATAGTGTAAAATTTCTACTCACTTTTTCCAAATTAAAAAAAAACATTCAGCCTGTCCAAATTCCGGTGGCTTCATTTTACAATATTGGCGATAGGAAAACTAACATAATACATACTAAGCTAAGACATAGATGTAGTGGCCTTAATGCCGATTTATATAGAGTAAATTTGAAGAATGATCCATGTTGTGTATGTGGTTATTTATTTGAGGATGCTATTCATTTTTTACTTGAATGTCCACGTTATCAACACGATAGAATTTCTTTGTTTAACTATTTTAATAACATTGTTCCCATCTCTATAGAATATATACTCTTTGGATGTAACGAAATTAGTGAAGATTTGAATACTTTATTGTTTAAATCAGTGCAAAATTTTATTCGACAAACTTGTAGATTTAATAATTAATTATCCCCAACCGTGATATTATCTCAACACAATTTATTAGTTTTACCCCCCTCCTTCCTTTTTTTCTGTTAAATATTAAAACAATATTTAATTTGTATGCTTAGTTTGACATGATTTTGCTTAATTTACTAATTATAATTGATATAGCCTGTACATTTGCTGTCATTTGATTTGTTTTGTTTATGCTATTAATGTATTTGTATGGAGAGGGACTAGTAAGTTGTAAAAACTTGTTCCCAATCCAATTGTATATATATATTGACAATAAAATCATTATAAAGTAAGTAACACTTGCACGTTGATATAGTTGTTAAAATTCTATTGTTCTGTTTATTAAAATGTTGAAATATACTTGTTAAGCAACATTATTAAGAAAAAACTGGTAAAACGTGCTAATGTGGGTCACGGATCACTGTAATCGGGCGGCTGTATCGAGAAACAGATATGGTGTTGAAAAAACGGTTGATACTCATAAAATATTGATAAATGCAATAAAATGTTATGTTTGTCTTCAAGAAATATGATAGACAAAACCATGTGTGAAGTTTTATGACGAAATATCTCCGATTTCTATGTAAATTTAACAGATATGGTGTTGAAAAAAATGGTTGATACTCATAAAATATTGATAAATGCAATACAATTTTATGTTGTCTTCAAGAAATATGATAGACAAAACCATGTGTGAAGTTTTATGACGAAATATCTCCGATTTCTATGTAAATTTACGAGTTGAAGTGGGGAAACACCCACAGGTAATTTTAGCGATGTATTTTTATCTTGGACAAGAATAATGAGCGTCCTGATCAGTTGGATGACCGATTTAAAACACACTGACTCCGCATGGTAAAAAGATGCATGTAAAAGAAATCTATGTTATATTTATTCATTTGTTTGATTCTGGAATATTGTTGATCATTTGATTTAAACAAGAAAAAAGGGGGGGATTTTATTTGTGAATTTTACAGTTATATAAATGTTATGTTTCGACAGTTTATAGTTCTGTATATCGGATCTTTACCAAACTTGGCCACATGATTCCCCTGTGGAAGGGAAATAACTCTATTTATTTTGGGGTCATTTGTCAAAGGTCAAGGTCACCATTACTTTAAATATAATTTTTGACAACAAGGTAATTTCCACACGATAACTTTAGTTCTGTATATTGGATCTTTACCAAACTTGACCAAATGATTGCCCTCTGGAAGGGGAAGAACCCTATTTATTTTGGGTCAATAGGTCAAAGGTCAAGGTCACTGCTACTATAAATAGAATTTTTGACAACAGGTTCGTTTCCGCACGATAACTTTAGTTCTGTATATTGGATCTTTAATAAACTTGGCCACATGATTTCCCTCTGGAAGGGGAAGAACCCTATTTATTTTGGGGTCAATAGGTCAAAGGTCACCGTTACTATGAATACAATTTTTGACAACAGGATCGTTTCCGCACGATAACTATAGTTCTGTATATTGGATCTTTACCAAACTTGGTCACATGATTCCCATGTGGAAGGGGAAGAACCCTATTTATTTTGGGGTCATTACCATTATACTGTTTGATAATTTATATAGACGGGCATATTTTGTGATGCACGCATTTTTGTTATATGTAAAAAGACATCAATCGAAAATGTCCGATTTTTCACACGATGGAGGAAAAATTTAAAATAGTTGTATATATTAAGACATATATCTTATATAATGTATGCCATAATATTCTGTATCTGATTATGACACATCGGTTTAGTGATGAACACAAAATATTTTTTTATTTTGCATTTAAATGCATGCTCTTTACAACTAATCAAAAACATTCTTTATGAATTCGGTCATTAAAAATCAGATTAAATCATAGTAGTTTTGTAAAAGATCATGTGTTTATATTTTCGACCTATCTTCAGTTTTTGTATTGTTCTATTGGCTTTAATAAGATTGTAAAAACAGATAGCATACAATTCACTATTGGCGTTATTTAAGTATGTTAGTATGTAACTCTTTGAATGTCTAATTAAGTTAATATGTTATATTAAACATGGTGTAAAAAGAAAACGATTGTTATGTTCAGCATAATTTGAAATATAATATCATTAAAACATGTTATTTAGAATGAAGTTTTGTTTTTAATAATATGTACACTTTTAGTTGGCATTGCAGGGCATGTCAATTCAGGCAGTTTATTTTCTTGTTTGGCTGTGTCACAAATGACCACGGGTATGTTCCACTTGTCGTAATCACTTACCAGTCCTTTCCTCATTCATGAGTTATCCTCGGGTTTGTAACTAGATTAACACGACGTGTGCCACTAGTAGAGCAGGAAGTGCTTACCCTTCCGGAACACGTGAATTCACTCCCGGTTTTTAGTGGGGTTCGTGTTACTCGATCTTTAGTTTTATGTGTATGTTTTGTAGATCGTTATTTGTCCTATTTTCATTTTTCTTTTTGCCATTGTGTTGTCTGTTCTTCGATTTACGTATTGTGATTACCTTCTTTTGATATCTTCAAGCTCTTCTTGGAACATATATGTCACCAGAATGGACTTAGCAGGTCATAGCTTCTTATATTGAGTTCTAAAAGCGACATTTTTCAAATGTGAAGGAACTGCATACCCTTCCGGAGCACACAAGTTCATCCCCAGTTTAAGTGAGGTTCGTGTGTCTCAATCGTTAGTTTTCTGTGTAGTATTTTGTTGATCATTCTTTGTCCTTGAACAGTCAATCTCATTTAAACAGTGCATATAGGGTGCTATGGTTGTAGAAATAAAGATAACATATTTTGTGTTTGATAGTTTTCATTTCTAGTTAAGAAATAATGAAATATTGCAATTCCAGAATATTTTCAACATAGCTTTTAGCATTTTTCTGGACTCGATACTTGGATAGAGTGTTCCAACTACCTAAAAATCAACAAAAATTCCTACGTTACAGACAACATAGCAAACGAATATCAGAAGTAGTTTTATAAACCTGGGGTCCGTTGTTGAACTTGTGATTAAGCTAATCATATGATTAGCCATAATTACATGATTCATTCCTAATCACATAATTACCTAATTCAATGATTAGATATGATTAGTTAATACATTGATTAAAAAAGAGTGCAGCAACAAAATTTAATCATTGCATTAGCTAAGTATGTGATTAGGAATGAATCATGTAATTATAGCTTAATCACAAGTTCAACAACGGACCCCCAGTACTCTACAACAGACAGATGAGTTACAGTCAACGTAGGAAAATTGATTATAGCGAAAAATATTGACCTCTGTAGGCAATATTCATCCAGTTTGAAAGGAATAGGCTATAAAATTCTCTTTTTTTCTAGCTACACAGTAAAAATAGTTTCCTCTACATTCTCCATCTATGTCTTGATCGTGTTTTAGTAAGAATATCATTGATTCTCAAGTTAATACCATCTTTTCAAAGGAGTGTGTACAAGTTTCATAAAATTTCATTAATTGTCAGAAAATGTGAATGTGCTTATCATAAATTTGTAAATTGGCAATTCATGTCGTTGGTAACGTAAGAATCACCTTTCAACATTAAAATCCTTTTTCTATCGAAAGTGACATGTTCATGTTTTATGATTAGCAAAACAATTATAGACGTAAATAAAACACATCCCACGATTTAAATTACGTTTAAAGGCAACGTAGGAATCTCATTATCAACTATGAAATCATTCAATAATTTTTTTTTTAAGTTCTGTAAAATACACAGCAGCAAGTTAAAGCCATTGATAATATGATTAAGTATCTGTCATTTGAAATTCATTTGCGTTTTTTGAACTGCTCTTCAATTTCGACAACACTTTCAATAACAAAGATTATTCTGCTTCTTCCTGTTGCCTTTGGTTCCTCTACTTTGCAAAGGACGCCTGAGCGCTTAATCCATATCTCATCCGCCCGTTGAGTCATATAAAAGTTATTTTTCCTCTTACATTTGTCATTGACATGAACGAAATGTATACTGTCATCATCTGATTCGTCTATGTCCTTTACCTGACCAACAAACCATGACTTTTGCTGCTGATTGTCATCGCAGTAAATTGCAGTTACATGGTCCCCTACTTCGACATCGATTTGGACTTGATATAAGCTATCACCATCGAGTTCTATTCCATTTCTGACATCGTCCTCTCGAGATTCCTGATTGTCCACTGACGGAGTTTCAATTTCGTCTTGAAATCTGACGATAGGTTCTTCCCAACCAGGACAGCTTTGTCGAAATTTACCTGCAACAAAGCAACCGTCATAAAAACAAGAAGAGGTCTTCGTGGCAACACGATTCTCATCGACAGGAAAAACAGAATGGATGTTCATGGTACCTTTGACAGCTTTTAACTTTTGGCTACGTATTTCCGAGTCGGTTCTAACACATTCCTCTGTGGTGACAAACACAAATTTGATAGCACACTCGGAGCAGGAATTTGCCCAAGAGTAAAATCCGTGTGCGTCTTGTATAATTTGCTTTTCTCTTTTCACAGCTCCGTCTGCCATTCTTTTAACAAAAGCTCTTATCCCATCACATGTGTCCTTCCCATGTCCTGCTTCAAAGAATTGCCACCTTGCGGCTATTCCAAGTAAATTAATGTGATTTGCGATCATTCCGAATACAAATGTATATATGTATTTCGATATTGACTGGTATCTGTAGCGTAATGTATACAGCTCATCATGAGAACCATTTCTTGTAGCATTGGAATTAGATTTTTGATAAATGCGTAAACTGCAGATGCTGTATGACTTAGTTCGTCCGAGATAAAGGCAAATGATTTGTGTTTAAGAACTAATTGATTGTTTTCCTCTTTCTTAAAGTAGGCCACCACAGGATGAACCGTGACCATACTTTGATTCCAGTATGCACTTTGTACTTCTTCCATGTTTGTACACGTATAATTTTCAGAGAAGTCCATTGGTGCAACCACATGCCCAAATGTCAGATTCTCCTTCAGCTGCCTTATTTCAGTGTACTGGTTGCTTACTAATTGGATATCCTCTCTAAATATTTGTGCATGGTGTCAATGAAGATTAGTTTGAATTCTTCTTTGGGAATATCTACCATAACAAGATTCATCTTCTTTTTACCATCCCCTAATTCTACTCGTTTCCAAGTTGAATACTTGACATTTCCTTCCTCCAACGAATCAATCATAGTTAGTACCTGTTCATCTGAATGATTCCTGAAAAATGCAATTGCATTTTTCATTTCACTTGAGCCTCTTGTTTGACTTAATTGGAGAACCTTTAACATGAGTGTCATATTCTGGTGCTTCAAACACAAACATGTCCTCCTTGCCGAGAAAGAGACCGGTAAAATATAAGTGGGTCGACATATGAAAAATGTTGATCTGCTAACTTTAGCATTTGGGGACTCCAGCAGGAATTTGTCGTACACATTGTCCAAATAATCGTTCAAAATTCGTTTGGCCTTCATTGTTCCGTCGACTATTTTGATCCCTTGCTTGTTTGGATGGACAGTGCTATTGTCACAACGTTCCAGAAAATGCACAATACTTTCTCGATATAACCCATGTTCTTTCAGTGAACGCCTTCGTTTTCCTTGTTTCAATATCTTTTCCTTGACCTCAGCCATTCGATTGCGACATAGCCCCAGTTCGGATGACACTTTTCTGAAAAACCTATATTTCTTAAGTATTTTGCCACCTATGATAAGTTCGACAGCTTTCTTTGTCCTCTTATGTTTCGTTTTCAGGGCGTTCTTGATTTCTTCATTCAGGGTGTATGCCATAATCAAATTATTTCTAAGCTTTGCTGCCTTGAATGGATTAATACCAGCCTCTAGTAGATCCTGTCCAGATATTATCCTAGGAGTATCAGGTGCATTTTTGTTTACCTTTTTAGTTTCTCTTTGCAGTTTTCTCTCAAGAGCCTGATACATATTCTTGTACTTTTTTAAGCTTCGGCGTAAAGACATGATATGCTTATTTTACTTTGTAATTGTATTTCTGACTCTTGTCTTTCCACCCTTTCCTCTGCCTGGAAAATCGAACTTCAAAACCAATGTGTTTTTGGCCACCTCCCTTTTGCGTTCTCTCATTTTTCTATTTGAAATCAGCTTTATTACATGTGTCTTCTTTCTGTCACTTCTAGAAAGCTCACTTGATGCGATATAATACTTCTTGACCCTTTCACGTTCCTTCTGTAGATATTGAGACCCCTCTTTCTGTTTATTTCTCTCACGGTAGGCACGCTGAATTTCCGCCCGTGTTTTACTCATGATGGACAGTAATTAGGGAAATGTAATGGAAAGTTAAAACACTTTGATAACATGTGCGATGTTGATAGATGGACTGACGTTATACATTATGAAATACATAGAAACTTCTAACTCTTCCAGGTAACCACTCTGCATTACCATTTGTTGTTCAATGTTTTTTCTTCTTCATGTGTATGCGGTTTTTATTTTATTTAAATGATTTGAATAGTTTAGACTGTGTTTATCATCTATTTTTTGTCAACGGTTTGTTTTGTATCATTTTTTAGTTTAAAAAATCTTCCGAAATGTGTCCATTTTGACCACAAAAATGCTGTGTCACGAGGTAAAGGTCTGATTGTACCCATATATTGAACAGGATACTCAGCTTGTAGTTTTTTTCCTGAAAACTATCTATACGTGTAGTTATATCAACACGAACACGACCTACCATTGTTTTAAAATTCGCGACAGCGCTTTCGAACTTTCCGTTACCATTAATGCATTGATTAAATGAGACTGGTCAGTTTTATTTTGGTTTTGGTTTATGGTGTTTAACGCCACTTTCAACACTATTTCAGTTATATCGTGGTGATCAGTTTTATTGGTGGAGGAAACCGTAGTACCCGGAGAAAACCACCGACCTGTCGCAAGTCACTGACAAACTTTATCACATAATGTTGTATCGCCGGAGCGGGATTCGAACTCACAACGTTAGTGGTGATAGGTAATGATTGCATATGTAGTTGTAAATCCAACTACCATACGATCACGACCTCGACGGCCCCCTTTTACGCACTCAGTTCCAAATCTAAATATCTATATTTTAAACGTATTGTATGTTTACAGTTTCAACTGGTTGATTATGTAATAAATACCGTTTATACTTAGTTAAAGAAGACGTGACTATCTAAGTTAGTGCGCATGACGCCTTTCTGAAATAACCTTCACCAGGTAGGTACATTCTAAAGATTGGAAAGCCAAAAAATTATTCTGGGAGCAAGAAATTTGAATTTTCAAATACCTTTATTTTAGAAATATAATATCACAGACAATTGATCACAATAGGTATTCAGAAATTCATTTAACATAATATACAATATATCAAAATGGTTACATTAATTTATAGACAAGCCTTCTGATAGAGTAGAACCTTAGTTTTAAAGTCGACTCGACAATGGATATTGATTCATTTGGAATCATGATTATGTTGTACAATTGTTGGGTGATGATTTATTTCCATTAGTGAGTGGTTTGTTTGTTGATTATGTAATATTGCTCTATTATTCAACAAATTATATCACTTGAATCTGTTATAGTTTTGTATAATATTACCATATTTCTGATTGATATTCGAGATTAACAGCACCAATGCATGTTCGAAGACAAGGTGTAATCAAAAACCCAATATCGAAAAAAAGACAGACAATACAATGGCCAAAAGAAAAAAAAGGACACCCAATTATGAACAAAACACAACACAGAAAACTGAATATCGCGTAACACGGACTCCACCTGGGGTTAACTCAGGTCCTCCGGAAGGATAAACAGTTCCTACTCCACATACACCCGTCGTGTTACTCTTGTTGCAAACCCGATGATACACATGTAAGTCATGAATTTGGAAAGCAACGGATTACGATTACGACAATCAGAACGTATCCGTTGTCATTATAATACATGCAATTTGTCGTAAAAGGTGTGCTTATTATTAGATATACAATCCATATCTAAATGTATTTCTTGGTTTTGGCTATCCTGAAACTTTGGTATGCTTGCTCATGATGGTTTTACAGAGCGTTGGTCATCAGTCTGACGCCTATATCGATTATGATATTGTTATCCTGCTTCACACTGATAATCACAGTTTTCTGGCTTTGAGTGTTCGGTCATATATTCTCTAATTAAGACGTATTAAGATATTTATACATCCAATATGAAGACAATTGTTGCCAATAAATATTGTCTTATTTACAACTGGTGACGTTAGTGGTCAGTTAGAAGTCTTCATACCACTGATTATGCTTGTAATCTAAACGTCAAAAATGTGTATCTTGTAGATTTGGTGATTTCATTGATCGCATCTATCACATTGAGCTTGAAATAAAGGATACCACAGATACAGATAGGTCTGCTTCATACCTTGAAATTGACAGTGAGGAACGGTTAAGAACGAAACTTGACGACAAAAGAGATGATTTCCATTTTCCCATTTTGAACTTTTCATTTATATGTAGCAACATTCCAGCAGCACCTGCATATGGAGCATGTATCTCTCAGTTGATATGATATTCCAGAGCTTGTGGTTCCTCTCAGCATTTCCTTGATAGAGGGTTGCTGCTAATAAGGAAGATGCTGAACCAAGGGTTCCTTTTGGTAAAGTTGAAGTCATCACTTCGAAAATTTTACGGTCGACACTATGACTTGGTTGGCCGTTATGAAATATTTGTGTCACAAATGACCACGGATATGTTCCACTTGTCGCAAACACTTCCCGGTCCTTTCCTCATTCGCGACTTATCACAGGGTGTGTAACTAGATTAAAACGACGAGTGACACTAGTGGAGCAGGAACTGCTTTCCCTTCCGGAGCACATGAGTTCACTCCTGGTTTTAGTGGGGTTCGTGTTACTCGATCTTTAGTTTTATGTGTAATGTTTTGTAGATCGTTGTTTGTCCTTTTGTCCCTTTTCTTTTAGCCAGTGTGTTGTTTGTACTTCTTCGATTTACAGATTCTAATTACCCCTTCACACCCTTCTTGTACAGCTGTGTTAATAAATTCAACTGCTGTCTTAAGACAAGTAAAACAGTTTATCGCCCTTTTATTTTGATATTTGTGTGTACTCAATGAAACGTATAATGTACTTATCGTGTCATTTTCATCGCATACGTATTGCACAAGAAGAAATCATATATATATAATTGCTATACGATTTTCATATGCAAATCATTTTATTGTATTCAAATGAATTGTTCATCCATTTTTCAAACTGTATATAATATGTTCATTTGATTTTCATTGATGGTATAGTCATTATTTTAGCATTCGTTCGTAATACATGTTTAAAATAGGTACCACATATTACAGTATTAACTAGGAATTGTCTATATATGTATTACCGTTATCACGAGGGGAGGGTTGTGATCCCATTATCCGGTTTAACCCCACCACATTTGTGTGGTTGTTCCTATCCAGGATTTTGATTTCTAACGTCATATCTCGTGGTCCTTTTGTGTTCAGTGAGTTCAGCTAAGATGAGAGGTGATTGTTCGTTTTGTTAATATTGGCTTAAACTTTCTTTTCATAATTAAACATGTATTTGCATGTAGACGATTCAAGGTTGTATAAGTAGATACATGTTTACCAAAAGTCAGTAATTGTCAACGTAAGATTGTCTTTAGGCATGGCAAAATCCAATATGTGTATGTTTGTGACTAATGAACCTACCATATTACTTTTAGAGGAGGCTATCTTTTCCCCTCCCGAGCAAGAATGTTTTTTTTCATGAAACAAAATCAGATTATTTTTTCATGAAAAAATTGTATTTTTTTTCTCAAATATTCTCAAAATGTTAGTGCCGTATTAATTATTATTTACATCTTCGGAGTCAGTTTAATTTTTTTTTCTGTAAAAGAATTTGAAGACATAATGTGTTTTAAAAATTAAACCGTTTATATATCAATATCTATATTAATATATCAATCAATGACGATGGTCACAAACCCAGTGATAATTGATGAACGAGGAAAGGAAGGGATTGTTATTTACGATACCCTTATCCCCTCCATACTTTTATCCAGCAATACACGCAATAAGGTAAACCTTTCAGAAGCAGTGAAATGGGCTGTCAATTGTTGTTATCAACTCCTTCTTCAGTTTTCAGTCTAGATCATTGAAACTATGCATAGGGTTTGTAAACATCTTAGACATAATAGGTACACTAAGTTGATAATGTTGATGGCTATGCTTCATACGCGCTAGAGGAGGGGCAATCAAGAATGGACAATCGAGAGATCCAGAGAGGCTGTCAACTGATAGAACAATTAATTGAATACTCGACCGTAAGATACAAAAAATCAATATGTATTAGATGGAAATATTAACATAACTAATTTTTGAATTGGAAGATACCAAAGGAATTAACAAAGCTCTAAGAGCTTATGATAACTATAGAAACTAGATATGCTGCAATGGTCATTACCATGGGGCACTCAATAAGATGATATCTTAAAACTCTCATTCCCCTGAGGCGCTCAATAACATGGTATGTTACTATCCTCATTACCCTGAGGCACTCAATAAGATGATATGTTGCTACACTCATTACCCTGGGGCACTCAATAAGATGATAAGTTACTCCCCACATTACCCTGAGGCACTCAATAAGATGATGTGTTGCTATCCTCATTCCCCTGGTGAACTCAATAAGATGATAAGTTACTATCCTCATTCCCCTGAGGCATTAAATAAGATGGTATGTTGATATCATCATTACCCTGGGGCACTCAATAAGATGATATGTTACTATCCTCATTACCCTGGGGCACTCAATAAGATGATATCTTAAAACTCTCATTCCCCTGAGGCGCTCAATAACATGGTATGTTACTATCCTCATTACCCTGAGGCACTCAATAAGATGATATGTTGCTACACTCATTACCCTGGGACACTCAATAAGATGATAAGTTACTACCCACATTACCCTGAGGCACTCAATAAGATGATGTGTTGCTATCCTCATTCCCCTGGTGAACTCAATAAGATGATAAGTTACTATCCTCATTCCCCTGAGGCATTAAATAAGATGGTATGTTGATATCATCATTACCCTGGGGCACTCAATAAGATGATATGTTACTATCATCATTACCCTGGGGCACTCAATAAGATGATATGTTAAAATTAGCATTCCCCTGAGGCGCTCAATAAGATGATATGTTACTACCCTCATTCCCCATGGGGCACTCAATAATATGGTATGTTAATATCCTCATTACCCCGAGGCACTCAATAAGATGATATGTTACTACCCTCATTCCCCTGGGGCACTCAATAATATGGTATGTTAATATCCTCATTACCCCGAGGCACTCAATAAGATAACATGTTGCAATTCTCATTACCCAGACGCACTCAATAAGATGATATATTACTACCTGCATTCCCCTCGGGCACTCAATAAGATGATATGTTGCTACCCTCATTCCGCAGAGGCACTCAATAAGATGATATGTTGCTATCCTCATTATCATGAGGTACTCAATACGATATGTTACTACCCTCATTCCCCTGGGGCACTAAATAGGATGATATGTTACAATTCTCATTAACCTAAGGCACTCAATAAGATGATATATTACTACCCTCATTACCCTGGGGCATTCAATATGATGGTATGTTGCAATCCTCATTCCCATGAGGCACTCAATTATATGGTACGTTACTATCCTCATTCCCATGAGGTACTCCATAAGATGGTATGTTACTATCCTCATTCCCCTGGGGCACTCAATAAGATGATATGTTGCTATCCTCATTATCCTCAGATACTCAATACGATATGTTACTACTCTCATTCCCCTGGGGCACTAACTAGGATGATATGTTACAATTCTCATTAACATAAGGCACTCAATAAGATGATATGTTACTACCCTCATTACCCTGGGGCACTCAATAAGATGGTATGTTGCAATCCTCATTCCAATGAGGCACTCAATTAGATGGTACGTTACTATCCTCATTCCCATGAGGTACTCAATAAGATGGTATGTTACTATCCTCATTCCCCTGAGGCACTAAATAAGATGATATGCTGCTACCCTCATTCCCCTTAGGCACGCAATAAGATTATATGTTAATATCCTCATTCCAATGAGGCACTCAATAAAATGGAATGTTGCTATCCTCATTCCCCTGGGGCACTCAATAAGATGACATGTTGCAATTATCATTGCCGGAAGACAATCAATAAGATGGCCTGTTACTACCCTCATTACTCTGGGGCACTCAATAAGATGATATGTTACTACCCTCATTACTCTGGGGCACTCAATAAGTTGGTATGTTGCTACCCTCATTCCCCTGAGGCACTCAATAAGATTACGTGTTGCAATTCTCATTACTCGGACGCACTCCAGTAAGATGATATATTACTAACCTCTTTACTCTGGGACACTCAATAAGATGGTATGTTGCAATCATCATTCCCATGATGCACTCAATTAGATGGTACGTTACTATCCTCATTCCCATAAGGTACTCAATAAGATGGTATGTTACTATCCTCATTCCCCTGGGGCACTAAATAAGATGATATGTTGATACCCTCATTCCCCTGAGGCACTCAATAAGATGATATGTTACTATCCTCATTCCCATGAGGCAGTCAATAAAATTGTATGTTGCTATCCTCATTCCCATGGGGCACTCAATAAGATGGTATGTTAATATCCTCATTACCCCGAGGCACTCAATAAGATGATATGTTACTACCCTCATTCCCCTGGGGCACTCAATAATATGGTATGTTAATATCCTCATTACCCCGAGGCACTCAATAAGATGACATGTTGCAATTCTCATTACCCAGACGCACTCAATAAGATGATATATTACTACCTGCATTCCCCTCGGGCACTCAATAAGATGATATGTTGCTACCCTCATTCCGCAGAGGCACTCAATAAGATGATATGTTGCTATCCATTATCATGAGGTACTCAATACGATATGTTACTACCCTCATTCCCCTGGGGCACTAAATAGGATGATATGTTACAATTCTCATTAACCTAAGGCACTCAATAAGATGATATGTTACTACCCTCATTACCCTGGGGCACTCAATAAGATGGTATGTTGCAATCCTCATTCCAATGAGGCACTCAATTAGATGGTACGTTACTATCCTCATTCCCCTGAGGCACTAAATAAGATGATATGCTGCTACCCTCATTCCCCTTAGGCACGCAATAAGATTATATGTTAATATCCTCATTCCCATGAGGCACTCAATAAAATGGAATGTTGCTATCCTCATTCCCCTGGGGCACTCAATAAGATGACATGTTACAATTATCATTGCCGGAAGACAATCAATAAGATGGGATGTTACTACCCTCATTACTCTGGGGCACTCAATAACATGATATATTACTACCCTCTTTACTCTGGGGCACTCAATAAGATGGTATGTTGCTACCCTCATTCCCACGATGCACTCAATTAGATGGTACGTTACTATCCTCATTCCCATAAGGTACTCAATAAGATGGTATGTTACTATCCTCATTCCCCTGGGGCACTAAATAAGATGATATGTTGATACCCTCATTCCCCTGAGGCACTCAATAAGATGATATGTTACTATCCTCATTCCCATGAGGCAGTCAATAAAATTGTATGTTGCTATCCTCATTCCCATGGGGCACTCAATAAGATGACATGTTACAATTCTCATTACTCGGAGGCACTCAATACGATGGTAAGTTGCTTTCCTCATTACCATGAGGCACTCAATAAGATGGTATCTTACTTATCCTCATTCTCATGTGGCACTCAATAAGATGGCATGTTACTATCCTCATTCCCATGAGGCACTCACTAAAATGGTATGTTGCTATCCTCATTCCCCTGAGGCACTCAATAAGATGACATGTTACAATTATCATTGCCCGGAGACAATCAATAAGATGATATATTACTACCCTCATTACTCTGGGGCACTCAATAAGATGGTATGTTGCTACCTTCATTCCCCTGAGGCACTCAATAAGATGACATGTTACTATCCTCATTCCCATGAGGCACTCAATAAAATGGTATGTTGCTATCCTCATTCCCCTGGGGTACTCAATAAGATGACATGTTACAATTATCATTGCCCGGAGACAATCAATAAGATGATATGTTACTACCCTCATTCCCCTGAGGCACTCAATATGATGGTATGTTACTATCCTCATTCCCATGAGGCACTCAATAAGATGGTATCCTACTTATCCTCATTCTCATGAGGCACTCAATAAGATGGCATGTTACTCTCCTCATTCACATGAAGCACTCAATAAAATGGTATGCTATTACCCTCATTACCATGAGGCACACCAATAAGATGATATGTTACTACCCTCATTCCCCTGGGACACTCAATAATATGGTATCTTATTATCCTCATTACCCTGAGGCACTCAATAAGATGATATGTTGCTACCCTCATTCCCCTGGGGCACTCAATAAGATTACATGTTACAATTCTCATTACTCGGACGCACTCCAATAAGATGATATATTATTACCCTCATTCCCCTGGAACACTCAATAAGATGATATGTTACTACCCTCATTCTCCTGGGACACGAAATAAGATGATAAGTTGCTACCCTCATTCCCTTGAGGCACTCAATAAGATGATATGTTGCCACCCTCATTACCCTGGGGCACTAAATAAGATGATAATTATGTAGCTACCCTCATTCCCCAGAGGCACTTTATCAGATGATATGTTGCTAGCCTCATTCGCTTGGGGCACTAAATAAGATGATATGTTGCTACCCTCATTCCCCTGGGGCACTAAATAAGATGACATGTTACAGTTTTCATTAGCCTGAGGCACTCAATAAGATGATATGTTACTACCCTCAATCCCATGAGGCACTCAATAAGATGGTATGTTGCTGACATCATTCCCCTACGGCACGCAATAAGATGACATGTTACAAATCGCATTACCCTGAGGCACTCAATAAAATGAAATATTACTACCCTCATTCCCATGAGGCACTCAATAAGATGGTATGTTGCTATCATCATTCCCCTGCGGCACTCAATAAGATGATATGTTGTTATCCTCATTCCCCTGAGGCACTCAATACGATGATATGTTGCTACACTCATTACCCTGGGGCCCTCAATAAGATGGTATGTTACTACTCTCATTACCCTGAGGCACTCAATAAGATGATATGTTGCTATCCTCATTCCCCTGGTGCACTCAATAAGATGATAAGTTACTATCCTCATTCCCTTAAGGCATTCAATAAGATGGTATGTTGATATCATCATTAACCTGGGGCACTCAATAAGATGATATGTTACTATCCTCATTACCCTGGGGCACTCAATAAGATGATGTGTTAAAATTCTCATTCCCCTGAGGCGCTCAATAAGATGATATGTTACTACCCTCATTCCCCTGGGAAACTCAATAATATGGTATGTTAATATCCACATTACCCAGAGGCACTCAATAAGATGATATGTTGCTACCCTCATACCCCTGGGGCACTCCATAAGATGACATGTTGCAATTCTCATTATCCAGACGCACTCAATAAGATGATCTATTACTACTTGCATTCCACTCGGGCACTCAATAAGATGATATGTTGCTACCTTCAATCCGAAGAGGCAGTTAATAAGATGATATGTTGCTATCCTCATTATCCTGAGGTACTCAATACGATATGTTACTACCCTCATTCCCCTGCGGCACCAAATATGATGATATGTTACAATTCTCATTAGCTTAAGGCACTCAATATGATGATATGTTACTACCCTCATTACCCTGGGGCACTCAATAAGATGGTATGTTGCAATCCTCATTCCCATGATGCACTCAATTAGATGGTACGTTACTATCCTCATTCCCATGAGGTACTCAATAAGATGGTATGTTACTATCCTCATTCCCATGAGGTAGTCAATAAAATTGTATGTTGCTATCCTCATTCCCAAGGGGCACTAAATAAGATGATATGTTGAAACCCTCATTCCCCTGAGGCACTCAATAAGAAGATATGTTACTATCCTCATTCCCATGAGGCAGTCAATAAAATTGTATGTTGCTATCCTCATTCCCATTGGGCACTCAATAAGATGACATGTTACAATTCTCATTACTCGGAGGCCCTCAATACGATGGTAAGTTACTATCCTCATTACCATGAGGCACTCAATAAGATGGTATCTTACTTATCCTCATTCTCATGTGGCACTCAATAAGATGGCATGTTACTATCCTCATTCCCATGAGGCACTCACTAAAATGGTATGTTGCTATCCTCATTCCCCTGGGGCACTCAATAAGATGACATGTTACAATTATCATTGCCCGGAGACAATCAATAAGATGATATGTTACTACCCTCATTACTCTGGGGCACTCAATAAGATGGTATGTTGCTACCTTCATTCCCCTGAGGCACTCAATAAGATTACATGTTACAATTCTCATTACTCGGACGCACTCCAATAAGATGATATATTACTACCCTCTTTACTCTGGGGCACTCAATAAGATGGTATGTTGCTACCTTCATTCCCCTGAGGCACTCAATAAGATGGAATGTTACTAACCCCATTCCCATGAGGCACTCAATAAAATGGTATGTTGCTATCCTCATTCCCCTGGGGTACTCAATAAGATGACATGTTACAATTATCATTGCCCGGAGACAATCAATAAGATGATATGTTACTACCCTCATTCCCATGAGGCACTCAATATGATGGTATGTTACTATCCCCATTCCCATGAGGCACTCAATAAGATGGTATCTTACTTATCCTCATTCTTATGAGGCACTCAATAAGATGGCATGTTACTATCCTCATTCCCATGAAGCACTCAACAAGATGGTATGCTATTACCCTCATTACCATGAGGCACACCAATAAGATGATATGTTACTACCCTCATTCCCCTGGGACACTCAATAATATGGTATGTTATTATCCTCATTACCCTGAGGCACTCAATAAGATGATATGTTGCTACCCTCATTCCCCTGGGGCACTCAATAAGATTACATGTTACAATTCTCATTACTCGGACGCACTCCAATAAAATGATATATTATTACCCTCATTCCCCTGGAACACTCAATAAGATGATATGTTACTACCCTCTTTCTCCTGGGGCACTAAATACGATGATATGTTGCTACCCTCATTACCCTGGGGCACTAAATAAGATGATAATTATGTAGCTACCCTCATTCCCCAGAGGCACTCTATCAGATGATATGTTGCTAGCCTCATTCGCCTGGGGCACTAAATAAGATTATATGTTGCTACCCTCATTCCCCTGGGGCACTAAATAAGATGACATATTACAGTTTCCATTAGCCTGAGGCACTCAATAAGATGATATGTTACTACCTCATTCCCATGAGGCACTCAATAAGATGGTATGTTGCTAACATCATTCCCCTGCGGCACTCAATAAGATGACATGTTACAATTCTCATTACCCTGAGGCACTCAATAAGATGAAATATTACTACCCGCATTCCCATGAGGCACTCAATAAGATGGTATGTTGTTATCATCATTCCCCTGCGGCACTCAATAAGATGACATGTTACAATTCTCAATCCCCTGAGGCACTCAATAAGATGATATGTTGCTATCCTCATTTTCCTTAAGTACCCAATAAGATGGTATGCTACTACCCTCATTCCCCAGAGACACTCAATAAGATATGATGTTACTACCTTCGTTACCATGAGGCACTCACTAAGATGGTGTGTTGCTATCCTCATTCCCATGAGGCACTCAATAAGATCGTATGCTATTACCCTCATTCCACTGAAGCACTCAATAAGATGATATGTTATTACCCTCATTCCCCTGGGGCACTCAATAAGATGGGATGTCACTACCCTCATAACCCTGAGGCACTCAATAAGATGGTATGCTACTACCCTCATTAATCTGAGGCACTCAATAAGATGGTATGTTGCTACCCTCATTAACCTGTGTCACTCGATAAGAAGGTACGTTGCTACCCTCATTCCCCTGCGGCACTCAATAAGATGGTATGTTGCTGCCCTCATTCCTCTGGGGCACTCAATAAGATGGTATGTTGCTACCCTCATTACCATGAGGCAAACCAATAAGATGATATGTTACTACCCTCATTAACCTGAGGCACTCAATAAGATGGTTTGTTGCTGCCCTCATTCCTCTGGGGCACTCAATAAGATGGTATGTTGCTACCCTCATTACCATGAGGCAAACCAATAAGATGATATGTTACTACCCTCATTCCACTGCGGCACTCAATAAGATGGTATGTTGCTGCTCTCATTCCTCTGGGGTACTCAATAAGATGGTATGTTGCTACCCTCATTACCATGAGGCACACCAATAAGATGATATGTTACTACCCTCATTCCACTGGGACACTCAATAATATGGTGTGTTACTATGCTCATTACCCCGAGACACTCCATAGGATGATATGTTGCTACCCTCATTCCCCTGGAGCACTCAATAAGATGACATGTTACAATTCTCATTACTCGGATGCACCCCAATACGATGATATGTTACTACCCTCATTCCCCTGGGGCACTAAATAAGATGATATGTTGCTACCCTTATTCCTTTGAGGCACTCAATAAGATGATATGTTACCACCCTCAATCCCCTGGGGCACTAAATAAGTTAATAATTATGTTGCTACCCTTATTCCCCAGAGGAACTCAATAAGATGATATGTTGCTATCCTCATTCCCCTGGGGCACTGAATAAGATGATATGTTACAATTCTCATTAGCCTGAGGCACTCAATAAGATGATATGTTACTACCCTCATTCCCATGAGGCACTCAATGAGATGGTATGTTGCTATCCTCATTCCCCTGCGGCACTCAATAAGATGACATGTTACAATTCTCATTACTCGGAGGCACTCAATACGATGTTATGTTGTTATCATCAAGATTTGAAAGATGCTGTTCAGGATATTTGGTATAAACTTCCACTTCACTATATATACAGAGTCTATTTCAAAGTATTCCAACCCGATTGAGAGCCGTTATGAGGGGAAAGGGACAAATAACTAAATACTGAAAGATGAGGTATGTACCTTTTTCATTTACATTGCAATATCCCGGTCAATTAGTTGATACTTTTACTGATAAGTAATTGACGTCGCCATTTTGGGAAAATATATATGGCACGGAAGTGTAGTGTATAAATTCTGGAACAAATTCAAAAATAAAAATAAATCACGATTTTGCTTTAACATACAACACGCTAAAAAAAATAATGCAAATGAATTTGAAATAGCATATATACATTTCAACGATTTCAAACATAACGGCTGACACTCGTCATTTTCTTTACTTTAGCGTTGGTTGAAAGAAGAAACCCGAGTAATTCGAATAACACCCGTGACGTCATAAACCATTTAAAGAAGGGATTTCGTCTCGAGCGGGATATTTTCCTATAGTACCGCGATATTTTTAGGCAAATATCCCGGCAATGGTGGAAAAGCTGTAAAAACGAAAAATTGGTAAAAAATACCCGTTTCATCAACCAATCAGAAGACAACATTCTGATATAAGGTGGAATTATCAGTTAAAACCAAATTATTAATAAACAATGTCGGACAACAACTAGTATCCTACCGTGACATCTGCTCGGACATGCAATAAAGTCAGTCACTTGTTTTGATTTACAATTCTCGCGCAGCACGAGACCAATGACGTCATTCTGTATGTTCATGGCGTACATAAACACAGAGGGAATTCTTTTCAACGTCAAAATTACAAAATGAGATTAAAACAGAGAAGTTTGAATTGAATAAATTCCATGCAAGTAAAAAAGATCCTTTTTTACTAATGTCTTTTTTTCCTGATCATTATGCTTGTTAAATATGTTTCCATCGATGGCAGAGCTGTCGAAAATCGTCGGACCTATCGGACCGTCGGACACAATATTGACTAGGTCCGATTTAAACTACTTCGCGTCAGACCCGATGTCCGGAGCAATTTTTCGGTAACTTGGAACCGACAAAACGCTTGAAGATGACCGGTATCATTACTTAATTTCTCTTCTCAAACTTGTCGTTGTTTGCAATCTTCAATCTCCGATTTTTGTTTATTTTTGTCTATACCATCGGATGGTATTCTCCAAGCATTATTATCTTTCCGGTTTATTGACATAATCGTCATCACAGTCCATGACCGTTTCTGGAATGTAGGCCAAGCAAATTGTATTTTAAAATACTTTGAAAATATGATGATTGATCATTCACATTCCACCATTTTCTAGAAAATGGCCGATTTTACCGGTAAAATACATGCAAGTGCTCTCCATTAGTCACAAAATGGCAGATTATTTTGCATTTCCACTGCTGCTTTAATAACAAATATACCCCTTACTTCTTGGGGTAATGAAATGAAATTCACAGAGAAGATAGAAAAAGAATTAATTTACAGCAATAATCAAAATTTATAGCATAAATTGAACAGAGAATTAAATTAAACCAGACAGAAAAATGAAATTATCTGTGTAAAAAAAACCCTGTCATTATTACAAATAGCATCAACAAAACTGTATTGTTACCACTCTGTGATAATAAATGTGATTAAAATAAATTGAAATCAGTCATTAATTATTTTACAAAAATATGGCAGAATGTAGTCAGTCTAATAGATTGTATTGACAAAAACAAAAACACCAAATTCACTGGATTAAATACTTTATTATATGGGTAAGCAAGTTTAATATTTGCATCAAATAATTAATTTTTAATACTTCAATTTCAAACTATTTAAAAAAAACATCCTTTGAAATTTTTCAGACAAAACAATTACACTGAAAAAGCTAAAATACTGTACTTTCTTAATCTGGTTTACTTTTTAAGTTTGTTTGGCCTATGACAAAATCATGTGCTTTATTGACCTTTGACCGACTTCATGTGACGTAATAGGACGCCATTTGGAAAAAGGGTAGTAAACAAATATGGGTCAGTGTGTTATTATTATCGATCTTTTTTCCATGGAACTTTACACATGTGAGCAAGAATAGATGAGGAACATAATTAAAAAGAAAAAAATGTTTACTTTTCAAACATGAAAAAAATAATCAAACATTATCCAATGACTGACTGACTTATTGTCAGACGAGGATATATTATGTGTCATATCGCTTAATGAAACTGGAAAATTTGCTATAAATGCATGAACAAGAAATAGATATAAGGGCTGTTTCATAAAAAATGGCTCCAACATGTGAAAAAAATGTCCAAATTAAACTCACTCCTAAAAATTTCTGCTGATAATTTTCAATGTTGTATACATTGAAGTAAATATTACAAGAAAGAAACTATGAACAGATAAGCAATGAATTTTTAAGAACCTTTTATTGAACACAAATTGGCATAAAAACCATGTAAAACACATACTTATTCTATATCAGTTAAACAATCTTTAGTCTCAATTATTTTGTATAATGGTTTCTCAAACAATGCAACTGATATAAATGACTTTTTGTGCAAAATATTGGGTTATTGGTAGTTGTAGTTTTTCTTAAAAGCTATTTTTTATGAAAAATTCTCAATATTTTTGTCCAATCTACCTGATAAAGTTTTTATTATCAAAATAATAATGAATATTTTTACTTAAGACAGCAAAATTTTCAAACTTTAAAGATAAGTAGCCATTTGTAAAAAAAAAATAGCATTGATTCTTTGAACCATCGCAAAATAATTGGTTGTAGAAAAACATTTTGTCTATTTTTGTTGCACTCTTGACATTTTATAAATTTATAATAAAGGAAAAAAAGAAGAAAATATCACATTTTAAAATGCTAACATTGAACAGTGATGTTACTGTTAACTCATACAATAATTTTTACCTGTTTTCAATGAAATATTTGTACAGAAATGACAGTATTTGGAAATTTGTAGCAATTTTTTGCCATACCACTTCTTTAATACCCAGTTTTAGCAGCAATATTTTTAATTATGTACATTTGAAAATTTGTATTATACCACTCTAATATATTAGGTAAATCATAAAGAAATAATTAGAATATTTTTATAGGCTAGAAAAGGCAATTTATTATAAATTATCATTATTTTATCAATGGTACTATTTTATCAGGATATGTTGCATTCCTGACATTATATTGCCATCAAGAAAAAGAAGAGTTATTAACTTAAAAACAATTCACAGGGGAAACAATCAGTTGGTGTTCTTTCAAGCATTAGTTTTACCAAGTTTTAATGATAATTGTTTCTTAAAGTAATATTTTTCTAGTTATTTGTAACTTGTTTACAGCCAACTTATTTTTGAAATATACTATACAAAAACATATAAAACATGTATTAATCTAAATTAATATTGAAAAAAGTATTTTTTGGATACTTAGAAAATTAATTATATCAAATTTCAATGATTTTTAAATATTTATGTCAGGAGTGCAACATTTACATGGTTAACCATAAATTATCTATAAACAAATAGATAAATGCATTTATCATAAACTTTATCAAGTCAATTAATCTCCAATAGCTATTAATGAACCTAGAAAACATATTCCCTTGTCAGAGAATGTCTCTAGTATTAATACCTAATATATATTAAAGCATGAGACCATTTAAAATGAACAAAAATGCTTTATTACATAAAATTAAAAGCACATAAAATGCTATTGGCACTTTTAATTTTTTCAAACATTATTCTAAGCTTGACAGACTCTCATTTTATTTAAATCAACCATATAAAAAGCTATAATTTAAACTAGAAGACAACATTTCTACAATGTAATTTAGGAAAACTTGCATAAATGTTTGTTGCACTCCTGACTAGGTACATCTTTTTTACAAAGCCATATTTTTATGCAATAATAAATGTGAAGCATGCTCTATTGCTATCTTTAAGTGTGTCAACATATCAAAGTTTGTGATGAAATAGATTTTGATAACATATTGTTTGATTTAGCACTGTGGTAGGTTGTTGAAAATTAAGGATTGTTTAAAGTGTCACAAAAAAGGATTGCACTCCTGACAATTTTGACATGTTTTTTGGACATATTTTTTTTGTTATTCTAGATATCTTAAAGATTCTTTTGCAGCAACAAACATCAAATCATTACAGATCTTTTGAACTATTTAGATCCAATAAAATCATAAAAATGAGTAAATTAGACAGCTATTGCAGTGGGAGCCATTTGTTTTAGACTGCTCATAAACAATAAATAAAATTATATAAAAAATGTTGAAAGTCTGTTAAATATTTTATGGACATATTTTTAGAGATGTAACTATCCTTTGATCATCTTAGCATAGTGTCAGTACACCTTAGCAATATAACTCTGCATAACTTGATATGTGCTTATCACTGGCTTTGTAACTAGAGTAACACGACGGGTGTCACTAGTGAAGCAGGAACTGCTTACCCTTCCGCGGAGCCGGTTTTAAGGTGGGTTTGTGTTGTTCGATCCACAGTTTTCTTTATAGTGTTTTATAGATCTTTGTTTGACCTTTTGTCTCTTTTCTTTTGGCGATTGTGTTTTCTGTCCTTCTTCAATTTGCGTATTTTGACTACCACTTTGGGGGGAGGTTCCGGTAGTCCGACGGCCCATTATTCCGACAACCCATTAGTCCGACAACACATTAGTCGGACATTACAGTTATCTTTTTTTGGAATTTACGTCACAAGCATTGCAAACTTTGAATAATTGTGCTTATCCCAAAACGGTGATATAAAGAGGTCGAAATCGTTGTGCATAGATAACACAGAATGTACATGTAGGAGGCCAACCGTG
Organism: Bathymodiolus brooksi; assembly: GCA_963680875.1. Taxonomy (NCBI): domain Eukaryota; kingdom Metazoa; phylum Mollusca; class Bivalvia; order Mytilida; family Modiolidae; genus Bathymodiolus; species Bathymodiolus brooksi. The sequence goes on from OY804579.1 coordinate 49,005,278, forward strand.
ATTACAAATTCTTCCAGTTATATATATAGTGGCATATTTTTGTCTCCCATATGTCAGATAATTATGTACTAGACATATGAAACATTCGACTGTATTTAGATGTCTACATAAATATTTGACACCAGGGAACCATAAATATGCCACCATATGCGATAGACGAGATTTCAAAAACAAATCCACGCAAGGTTATATTGTGGTTTCAGCAACATGCAATCCTTTATAGTCAAAGGAATGTCATTATACAACGTTGGCCCCTTTATTCTATTTACTGTAACGGTAGCTACGTTGGTTTGTCGACCGGTTTGTTCACTTGGAAACTGCTCTGCTGATCCAAGTCACAATCATTTCTCAACAGATTGGAACCAAATTTGTGTAGTTTATTCCCTTACATATGGCGAAGCTCCTATCTCAAATGTGTGCACTTTTGGGGCCATGTGTAGGAGATAATCATACAATTTTACACTTGCACATTGTATTTGTAATTTGACATGGATCGAACTTGGGATACATGTAATATGAGAGCTCTAATTTGACCAGTTTCGCATATTTTTAGTTGAAAAAGGGAGAAAATTAAAATGATAAAATCCATGGTGTCGCTTTGAGCAAAAAAGGAGAGGTGTTGACCCCAAGTACCTGTGTCGTGAACAAATGAGCTAATGACAGTTAGGTTAATATATATATCCGTGTCAAAACGTTATCGATGTTCGTGTCGTCATGTTACACGACGGGTGTTGTTAACAAGGCAGGACTTGCTAACTCTTCCGGAGCACCTGAAGTCACTCCCGGTATTTAGTGGAGTACGTGTTGTCTGTTCATTTTAGTTTTATGTGTAACGGATTTGTCATATGTGTCCTTTGATTTTCGATTACCTGTTTAACGGATTGGTTGCGTTTGTCTCATAGCCAAACCGGTTAATCAACTTGCATTATTTGGAAATTGTTTCAATATATTTCCATTCTAAAAACTGGATACAATCCATGACAAGAAGACGGGTGAAAACGGGTCATTTACCGAATTCCCGGGACCAAATCTCGGGTGAGAGGACACATTTCGGCAAATTCATGACCCGCAAAAAAAACCGTTGACATGTATGGACGACGTTCAGTTGTGTAGGGTTATATAGGGTACATGTATATAGGAACCACCATCATGGTCTGTCGGAATGCCTTGAAGGATATTAATCAGACTTGGTAGTCCTCTTGCATTTATAGGTTGTCGGACTAATCGGCTGTCGGACTAATGGGTTGTCGGACTAATGAGATGTCGGACTAATGGGCCGTCGGACTATCGGGAGGACCCCCCGCTTTAGTATATCATCAAACCCTTCATGTTGATAGACATTTTACATCGAATCATCGTTTTGGTTTGATATTTAGAATTTGCAACAAATATTATTGCTGGCAATATATATTTAGTACAAAATAAACGTTAGAGAATACCGAAGGGGAAATCAAAAATGGACAACCCAGAGAAACTGGCAACATATGGTACACAATACACGTTAGAGAATACCGAAGGGGAAATCAAAAATGGACAACCCAGAGAATCTGGCAACATAGGGTACACAATAAACGTTAGAGAATACCGAAGGGGAAATCAAAAATGGACAACCCAGAGAATCTGGCAACATAGGGTACACAATAAACGTTAGAGAATACCGAATGGGAAATCAAAAATGGACAACCCAGAGAATCTGGCAACATAGGGTACACAATAAACGTTAGAGAATATCGAAGGGGAAATCAAAAATGGACAACCCTGAGAAACTGGCATCATAAGGTACACAATAAACGTTAGAGAATACCGAAGGGGAAATCAAAAATGGACAACCCAGAGAATCTGACAACATAGGGTACACAATAAATGTTAGAGAATACCGAAGGGGAAATAAAAAATGGACAACCCAGAGAATCTGGCAACATAGGGTACACAATAAACGTTAGAGAATACCGGAGGGGCAATACAAAATAGACAACCCAGAGAAACTGGCAATAAAGGGTACACAATAAACGTTAGAGAATACCGAAGGGGAAATCAAAAATGGACAACCCAGAGAAACTGGCAACATAGGGTACACAATAAACGTTAGAGAATGCCGAAGGGGAAATCAAAAATGGACAACCCAGAGAAACTGGCAACATGGGGTACACAATAAACGTTAGAGAATACCGAAGGGGAAATCAAAAATGGACAACCCAGAGAAACTGGCATCATAGGGTACACAATAAACGTTAGAGAATACCGAAGGGGAAATCAAAAATGGACAAACCAGAGAATCTGGCAACATAGGGTACACAATAAACGTTAGAGAATACCGAAAGGGAAATCAAAAATGGACAACCCAGAGAAACTGGCAACATAGGGTACAAAATAAACGTTAGAGAATACCGAAGGGACAATACAAAATAGACAATCCTGAGAAACTGGCAACAAAGGGTGCACAATAAACGTTAGAGAATACCGAAGGGGAAATCAAAAATGGACAACCCAGAGAATCTGGCAACATAGGGTACACAATAAACGTTAGAGAATACCGAAGGGGAAATCAAAAATGGACAGCCCAGAGAATCTGGCAACATAGGGTACACAATAAACGTTAGAGAATACCGGAGGGGCAATACAAAATAGACAATCCTGAGAAACTGGCAACAAAGGGTGCACAATAAACGTTAGAGAATACCGAAGGGGAAATCAAAAATAGACAACCCAGAGAAACTGGCAACAAAGGGTACACAATAAACGTTAGAGAATACCGAAGGGGAAATCAAAAATGGACAACCCAGAGAAACTGGCAACATAGGGTACACAATAAACGTTAGAGAATACCGAAGGGAAATCAAAAATGGACAACCCAGAGAAACTGGCAACATAGGGTACACAATAAACGTTAGAGAATACCGAAGGGGAAATCAAAAATGGACAACCCAGAGAAACTGGCAACATAGGGTACACAATAAACGTTAGAGAATACCGAAGGGGAAATCAAAAATGGACAACCCAGAGAAACTGGCAACATAGGGTACACAATAAACTTTAGAGAATACCGAAGGGGAAATCAAAAATGGACAACCCAGAGAATCTGGCAACATAGGGCACACAAGACGACGAAAAACAAACCAACAACACAACATAAGTTAGGTATGTCTGTCCACAGAACAGTATTAACATTTTCCAAACCTACACTTAATTACAACCTAGGTTATATATGCTTAACGCATATGGATCTTGATTGTACCACATGTTCTCAAATCAAATGTCTATTAATGTCTTAGATATCACCAAGTTAAGTTACCAAGATGACATTGTAGCTCCAGAATATGATGATAAATTCTCAGTAGTCTAATACAGATCTTCTACGCTCTATACACATGGTTTTTTCATAGAAAATTGAATAAAATTTGTTATCTGAAGTTACCGTTGTCTCAACTAGCAACCAAGACAATAGTTGAATCGTATCATCAATATAATATAAAGCACAAACACACAAACCACTCTGATTCTTTTTATATTTCAGTGGAATATATAGACACATTCGTTACATTCCCTTTGACTACAACAGAGAGAATAGCTATTGTTGTAGGCGACGTGTTTGGATGATATGGTGGTATATTGTAAAATAAAGCATCTTTCTGATATATGCGATATTTAACATGTTGATGTCATAATTGTGACAATGCATTATACAAAAAGATCTATGGAAGTAGAGTTCAAAACTATTGTGAAAATGTCTTTATAATCTGTTTTCGTTTGCTGTTATTATCTGAACAAGTTGGATTTCCTTCCTCGGTTATGACTGGGTGTTAGACTTGTACAAGAAGTGCATACAAATTCATTGTCGCAATACATTTTAAAATATTAATTTAATTAAGATTCATTTGATTTGATTTATTGTGTTTAACGCCACTTTCAGCAATATTTCAGCTATATCATGGCGACCAGTTTTAGTGGTGGAAGAAGCCGGAGTGCCCGGAGAGAACCATCGACCATGGGCAAGCAACTGCTAAACTTTATCACTTGCGGTTGCGAGTCGAGTGCACCATTTTTGTAATATTTACAAAGCCGGGCGCGAACCCATGCCGTATTGGTGATAGGCTTGTATGAGCTGTTAGGTAATTCAACTACCTAACTCATCGAGCCACCCGGGCCCTTAATTAAGATTCAAGATTGCATATCCGAAACCACCGAAGTATATAAAAGTGCTCAGTTGTGACCATAAAAATATATTTGAAGCGGATAATGGAAAAATATTAAGTGTGTTAAGCATTGCAAAGTGTACAGAGGTTAGAATATATACATGTACCCCCAGAGAACCCTTGGTTGAATAAATAGGGTAGCTGTTACACTATACTACATTTAATATAGGAGATGAAATAGGAACATGTATTGCTTACTTGTGTTCAACTGTTTGCTTTATCCCTCTGGATTGTGTAAGCAAATATTCTATTTATTTCTGTGTTAACTAATTTCAATATACATCAACTGTGACATACTTGTTTTATTTCATACTTTAAATACGCATATTTTTAATCTACATATAAAAACTACTACAGAAAAATTAAAAAGCAAAACAAAAAACAACGTTACATGAATCATCAAGATTGTTAAAACTGCAATTAATTATGAAATTCTTACATGCGTTCATCGTATGTGTTATATGAAAAGTTTACCAAAGCTAGAAACGGGTAATGAGAAGCTGCTAATCAACATAGGACAGACAATACAATGACCAACAGACATAACAACAACAATCTATAAAACTCTACACATAAACCCAACCTATACAGTAGGCAACAAGAACCCACATCCCAAGTTCTCCAGAAGGGAAAGAAGCTGTTGCTCCACTTGTGGCACGAGTGTTACACAGTTCGCTAGTGACCTACCACCATATATAAGGTGTCAGTAAATTCCATATGGGGTGAGAGCTCGCTCATTGCTTTCGCCCATATGTAATTTACTGACGCCTTATAAATCGTATTAAGTAATTAGTACATTGTGTAACTTATATTACTAGTACTTGTATAAAAACTTATAATAAGAACTATCTTTTTGCCACAGAAAACTACAAACAAACAACATAATGCATTATGTTTTTAATCAATCAAATTACAATTTACTAATACTATCTTAGATAACTTATATATCTCAACAAAACAGAAAAAATAGTCAAAGCATACAAAGACAAAGAAGGCAGTAAACTACGTTGAAATATATTCAAAGCCACTGTAGATAAAACTCCAGTGTTGTTGATATTTGCGAATATATAAGGCGACAGTATTAGGTCAATGAGGAAAGTGACACAGATGTGCATGCTGGCTTGTGTACACAGATAAATTATGATTTGAACTTATGCATTTACAGGTGAGTAGGGGCTCATTATATTAGTAAGGGTTAAAAGTAAGTTTACCAAGAATATAATAATCAAAATTTACAGTTAACTGTTTTCACTTTCTTTATAAAGCACATGGCTACAACCATTGTTCTAAATATATTAATTGTGTATAACTTAAATATTAAACGTATTTCCATCTACTTTGTATAAACATCCCTTTACATTGCAGTTCCAATTACTTAAACCATCCTACATAATGAAACATACACAATTTCTTCTCTTGTTAAATTTGTGCAAATTTCTGTTAGCTAAGAAGTAAAAACCGAGTTTTCCGACATCCATTACAATCCGACATATTTCCATGGCCCCTTGGTGTGTCGGATTAGACAGGTTCCACTGTACAATCAAAATGTATCAAATGAGAAATAAATCCTACTTATTATATATATATTCATAGATTAAAGGAATACCGATATATCTGTTAGATTACAATTCAAATGCGACACCACTTGGTGTAACTGTTCTGTATATGTTTAACTCTTCGGTCGTTTTCATACTTGGTGCGTCAGAAACCTCAGATTTCTAAAAAAAAATATGATAATAATGATATAATAATCACATTAATGTTGATGATATGCTATGAAAATGGTGCAAAAAATATATTGTCAAATATTAATTCTCTTTAAGGGACACACACATTAGCAAGCTGGTGTAAAAAAAAACTAAAATCAAGAACAAATGTAGTAGTTAAAACAAAACTTATATAATGAAAGTAAATCTCGCATACAATAACGTAATATTTACCACAAACCTTAAACAAACGTTAGCATTAATATGGTTGAATGATTCGTTATTTGATAAAAGTAGTATCGAACGATCATTATTTTATATTGTTCTCTCTGAGAATTGTTGAGATGCCCAGCGCGTCGCCAGGCTGATACAGTGCGCCTTCTCGAAAGGGGTTGTTGTTGTTTGAATGCCCGACTGTGTATTATATCCGTAACGTGCTAGAAGAGTGTCACGCGTTACAGAACTCTTATACATATTGCAAAACAGAGTAGGCACATTGTAGTTGGTATAGAAGACTACGTGTCTGTTCTCTCTACCTCTCCATACTTTGTCACATTCCTCCTCATTTCTCTATAGTTTTTTGATATTGTTGAACTTGATCTCGTTCTGGATATGTAATCAATCAATCAATCAATCAATCAATCAATCAATCAATCAATCAATCAATCAATCAATCAATCAATCAATCAATCAATCAATCAATCAATCAACAAAATCATTCATATATTGTGATCGATTCCCGGACAACAAAATACTAGGTACAATAACCAACATTTATATTATAAAACACCTACGTGTGTTTCATTTGTAGGTACGTATACATCTTCTAACATATCTCTCATAAATGTTAATATTGCTGCTGTATCCACTGGCTTTTCCTTGTATCCTGAAATATATAAGTATATCTATAAGATATAATCAGCTCAACTGTTCATACTCTAATGACCAGATGGAGATAATAACCATACATGATATTACTGAGTTAAGTTCTTACACAGTTAAAAAAAAACAAGCAGTGGGAAAAGTTACAATATGTTGACTGCAAAACGAACGAATCTGCAAAATATTCTGTGTCGTGTTTTTTTTTTTTATTGTATTGTTAGCCAATCTTCGATTTACAATTTCTGATTGCTTATTTGTGATCTTAAACTTGTCTTATGCCAAGTCGGTAATTGGAACAGCCTTGAATCACAAGTGGTTGGTCTTTACTAATTCCAGTTAAATCATATACCACTTTCACATATTTCGAGTGACGTCTCTTGAATTTCGCAGCCGCAAGTGATAAAGTTTACCATTTGCTTGCCCATGGTCGTGGTTCTCTCCGGGTACTCCGGCTTCTTCCACCACTACAACTGGTCGCCATGATATAGCTGAAATATCGATGAAAGTGGCGTTAAACACCAACAAATCATTAATCATCATCATCTCTTGAATTACTATGAACGTTTTGTGGCTTTGTATCAAATATTTCCTACTACAAATTAGTAATGACAATAATTATGACATACAAAACTAGAAGTGTAAACATACTAAAACTAGAAGTGTAAACATACTAAAACTAGAAGTGTAAACGTACAAAACTAGAAGTGTAAACATACAAAACTAGAAGTGTAAACATACAAAACTAGAAGTGTAAACATACAAAACTAGAAGTGTAAACATACAAAACTAGAAGTGTAAACATACTAAAACTGGAAGTGTAAACATACTAAAACTAGAAGTGTAAATATACTAAAACTAGAAGTGTAAACATACTAAAACTAGAAGTGTAAATATACTAAAACTAGAAGTGTAAACATACTAAAACTAGAAGTGTAAACATACTAAAACTAGAAGTGTAAACATACAAAACTAGAAGTGTAAACTTACAAAACTAGAAGTGTAAACATACTAAAACTAGAAGTGTAAACACACTAAAACTAGAAGTGTAAATATACAAAACTAGAAGTGTAAACATACAAAACTAGAACTGTAAACATACAAAACTAGAAGTGTAAACATACTAAAACTAGAACTGTAAACACACTAAAACTAGAACTGTAAACATACAAAACTAGACGTATAAACATACAAAACTAGAAGTGTAAACATACAAAACTAGAAGTGTAAACATACAAAACTGGAAGTGTAGACATACTAAAACTAGAAGTGTAAATATACTAAAACTAGAAGTGTAAACATACAAAACTAGTAGTGTAAACATACAAAACTAGAAGTGTAAACATACAAAACTAGAAGTGTAAACATACAAAACTAGAAGTGTAAACATACAAAACTAGAAGTGTAGACATACTAAAACTAGAAGTGTAAATATACTAAAACTAGAAGTGTAAACATACAAAACTAGAAGTGTAAACATACAAAACTAGTAGTGTAAACATACAAAACTAGAAGTGTAAACATACAAAACTAGTAGTGTAAACATACAAAACTAGAAGTGTAAACATACAAAACTAGTAGTGTAAACATACAAAACTAGAAGTGTAAACATACAAAACTAGAAGTGTAAACATACAAAACTAGTAGTGTAAACATACAAAACTAGAAGTGTAAACATACAAAACTAGAAGTGTAGACATACTAAAACTAGAAGTGTAAACATACTAAAACTAGAAGTGTAAACATACAAAACTAGTAGTGTAAACATACAAAACTAGAAGTGTAAACATACAAAACTAGAAGTGTAAACATACAAAACTAGTAGTGTAAACATACAAAACTAGAAGTGTAAACATACAAAACTAGAAGTGTAGACATACTAAAACTAGAAGTGTAAACTTACTAAAACTAGAAGTGTAAACATACAAAACTAGAACTATAAACATACTAAAACTAGAAGTGTAAACATACAAAACTAGAAGTGTAAACATACTAAAACTAGAAGTGTAAATATACTAAAACTAGAACTGTAAACATACTAAAACTAGAAGTGTAAACATACTAAAACTAGAAGTGTAAACATACAAAACTAGAAGTGTAAACTTACAAAACTAGAAGTGTAAACATACTAAAACTAGAAGTGTAAACATACAAAACTAGAAGTGTAAACATACAAAACTAGAAGTGTAAGCATACAAAACTAGAAGTGTAAACATACAAAACTAGAAGTGTAAACATACAAAACTAGAAGTGTAAACATACAAAACTAGAAGTGTAAACATACAAAACTAGAAGTGTAAACATACAAAACTAGAAGTGTAAACATACTAAAACTAGAAGTGTAAACATACTAAAACTAGAAGTGTAAATATACTAAAACTAGAAGTGTAAACATACTAAAACTAGAAGTGTAAATATAATAAAACTAGAAGTGTAAACATACTAAAACTAGAAGTGTAAACATACTAAAACTAGAAGTGTAAACATACAAAACTAGAAGTGTAAACTTACAAAACTAGAAGTGTAAACATACTAAAACTAGAAGTGTAAACACACTAAAACTAGAAGTGTAAATATACAAAACTAGAAGTGTAAACATACAAAACTAGAAGTGTAAACATACAAAACTAGAAGTGTAAACTTACAAACTAGAAGTGTAAACATACAAAAGTAGAAGTGTAAACATACAAAACTAGAACTGTAAACATACTAAAACTAGAAGTGTAAACATACTAAAACTAGAAGTGTAAACATACTAAAACTAGAAGTGTAAACATACAAAACTAGAAGTGTAAACTTACAAAACTAAAAGTGTAAACATACAAAAATAGAAGTGTAAACATACAAAACTAGAACTGTAAACATACAAAACTAGAAGTGTAAACATACTAAAACTAGAAGTGTAAACATACAAAACTAGAAGTGTAAACATGCAAAACTAGAAGTGTAAACATACAAAACTAGAAGTGTAAACATACTAAAACTAGAAGTGTAAGCATACTAAAACTAGAAGTGTAAACATACAAAACTAGAAGTGTAAGCATACAAAACTAGAAGTCTAAACATACAAAACTAGAAGTGTAAACATACTAAAACTAGAAGTGTAAACATACAAAACTAGAAGTGTAAACATACAAAACTAGAAGTGTAAACATACAAAACTAGAACTGTAAGCATACTAAAACTAGAACTGTAAACATACAAAACTAGAAGTGTAAATATACAAAACTAGAAGTGTAAACATACAAAACTAGAAGTGTAAACATACAAAACTAGAACTGTAAACATACTAAAACTAGAAGTGTAAATATACTAAAACTAGAACTGTAAACATACTAAAACTAGAAGTGTAAACATACTAAAACTAGAAGTGTAAACATACAAAACTAGAAGTGTAAACTTACAAAACTAGAAGTGTAAACATACTAAAACTAGAAGTGTAAACATGCAAAACTAAAAGTGTAAACATACAAAACTAGAAGTGTAAGCATACAAAACTAGAAGTGTAAACATACTAAAACTAGAAGTGTAAATATACTAAAACTAGAAGTGTAAACATACTAAAACTAGAAGTGTAAACATACTAAAACTAGAAGTGTAAACATACAAAACTAGAAGTGTAAACTTACAAAACTAGAAGTGTAAACATACTAAAACTAGAAGTGTAAACACACTAAAACTAGAAGTGTAAATATACAAAACTAGAAGTGTAAACATACAAAACTAGAAGTGTAAACATACAAAACTAGAAGTGTAAACTTACAAACTAGAAGTGTAAACATACAAAGTAGAAGTGTAAACATACAAAACTAGAACTGTAAACATACTAAAACTAGAAGTGTAAACATACTAAAACTAGAAGTGTAAACATACTAAAACTAGAAGTGTAAACATACAAAACTAGAAGTGTAAACTTACAAAACTAAAAGTGTAAACATGCAAAAATAGAAGTGTAAACATACAAAACTAGAACTGTAAACATACAAAACTAGAAGTGTAAACATACTAAAACTAGAAGTGTAAACATACAAAACTAGAAGTGTAAACATACAAAACTAGAAGTGTAAACATACAAAACTAGAAGTGTAAACATACAAAACTAGAAGTGTAAACATACTAAAACTAGAAGTGTAAACATACAAAACTAGAAGTGTAAACATACAAAACTAGAAGTGTAAACATACAAAACTAGAAGTGTAAACATATAAAACTAGAACTGTAAACATACTAAAACTAGAAGTGTAAACATACTAAAACTAGAAGTGTAAACATACAAAACTAGAAGTGTAAACATACAAAACTAGAAGTGTAAACATACAAAACTAGAAGTGTAAACATACTAAAACTAGAAGTGTAAACATACAAAACTAGAAGTGTAAACATACAAAACTAGAAGTGTAAACATACAAAACTAGAACTGTAAACATACTAAAACTAGAAGTGTAAACATACAAAACTAGAAGTGTAAATATACAAAACTAGAAGTGTAAACATACAAAACTAGAAGTGTAAACATACAAAACTAGAACTGTAAACATACAAAACTAGAAGTGTAAACATACTAAAACTAGAACTGTAAACACACTAAAACTAGAACTGTAAACATACAAAACTAGACGTATAAACATACAAAACTAGAAGTGTAAACATAGAAGTGTAAACATACAAAACTGGAAGTGTAGACATACTAAAACTAGAAGTGTAAATATACTAAAACTATAAGTGTAAACATACAAAACTAGTAGTGTAAACATACAAAACTAGAAGTGTAAACATACAAAACTAGAAGTGTAGACATACAAAACTAGAAGTGTAAACATACAAAACTAGAAGTGTAAACATACAAAACTAGAAGTGTAAACATACAAAACTAGAAGTGTAGACATACTAAAACTAGAAGTGTAAATATACTAAAACTAGAAGTGTAAACATACAAAACTAGAAGTGTAAACATACAAAACTAGTAGTGTAAACATACAAAACTAGAAGTGTAAACATACAAAACTAGTAGTGTAAACATACAAAACTAGAAGTGTAAACATACAAAACTAGAAGTGTAAACATACAAAACTAGTAGTGTAAACATACAAAACTAGAAGTGTAAACATACAAAACTAGAAGTGTAGACATACTAAAACTAGAAGTGTAAACTTACTAAAACTAGAAGTGTAAACATACAAACCTAGAACTATAAACATACTAAAACTAGAAGTGTAAACATGCAAAACTAGAAGTGTAAACATACTAAAACTAGAAGTGTAAATATACTAAAACTAGAAGTGTAAACATACTAAAACTAGAAGTGTAAATATACTAAAACTAGAACTGTAAACATACTAAAACTAGAAGTGTAAACATACTAAAACTAGAAGTGTAAACATACAAAACTAGAAGTGTAAACTTACAAAACTAGAGGGTGTAAACATACTAAAACTAGAAGTGTAAACATACAAAACTAGAAGTGTAAACATACAAAACTAGAAGTGTAAGCATACAAAACTAGAAGTGTAAACATACAAAACTAGAAGTGTAAACATACAAAACTAGAAGTGTAAACTTACAAAACTAGAAGTGTAAACATACTAAAACTAGAAGTGTAAACACACTAAAACTAGAAGTGTAAATATACAAAACTAGAAGTGTAAACATACTAAAACTAGAAGTGTAAACATACTAAAACTAGAAGTGTAAACATACAAAACTAGAAGTGTAAACTTACAAAACTAGAAGTGTAAACATACTAAAACTAGAAGTGTAAACACACTAAAACTAGAAGTGTAAATATACAAAACTAGAAGTGTAAACATACAAAACTAGAAGTGTAAACATACAAAACTAGAAGTGTAAACTTACAAACTAGAAGTGTAAACATACAAAAGTAGAAGTGTAAACATACAAAACTAGAACTGTAAACATACTAAAACTAGAAGTGTAAACATACTAAAACTAGAAGTGTAAACATACTAAAACTAGAAGTGTAAACATACAAAACTAGAAGTGTAAACTTACAAAACTAAAAGTGTAAACATACAAAAATAGAAGTGTAAACATACAAAACTAGAACTGTAAACATACAAAACTAGAAGTGTAAACATACTAAAACTAGAAGTGTAAACATACAAAACTAGAAGTGTAAACATGCAAAACTAGAAGTGTAAACATACAAAACTAGAAGTGTAAACATACTAAAACTAGAAGTGTAAACATACAAAACTAGAAGTGTAAACATACAAAACTAGAAGTGTAAACATACAAAACTAGAACTGTAAACATACTAAAACTAGAAGTGTAAGCATACTAAAACTAGAAGTGTAAACATACAAAACTAGAAGTGTAAACATACAAAACTAGAAGTGTAAACATACAAAACTAGAAGTGTAAACATACTAAAACTAGAAGTGTAAACATACAAAACTAGAAGTGTAAACATACAAAACTAGAAGTGTAAACATACAAAACTAGAACTGTAAGCATACTAAAACTAGAACTGTAAACATACAAAACTAGAAGTGTAAATATACAAAACTAGAAGTGTAAACATACAAAACTAGAAGTGTAAACATACAAAACTAGAACTGTAAACATACTAAAACTAGAAGTGTAAATATACTAAAACTAGAACTGTAAACATACTAAAACTAGAAGTGTAAACATACTAAAACTAGAAGTGTAAACATACAAAACTAGAAGTGTAAACTTACAAAACTAGAAGTGTAAACATACTAAAACTAGAAGTGTAAACATGCAAAACTAAAAGTGTAAACATACAAAACTAGAAGTGTAAGCATACAAAACTAGAAGTGTAAACATACTAAAACTAGAAGTGTAAATATACTAAAACTAGAAGTGTAAACATACTAAAACTAGAAGTGTAAACATACTAAAACTAGAAGTGTAAACATACAAAACTAGAAGTGTAAACTTACAAAACTAGAAGTGTAAACATACTAAAACTAGAAGTGTAAACACACTAAAACTAGAAGTGTAAATATACAAAACTAGAAGTGTAAACATACAAAACTAGAAGTGTAAACATACAAAACTAGAAGTGTAAACTTACAAACTAGAAGTGTAAACATACAAAGTAGAAGTGTAAACATACTAAAACTAGAAGTGTAAACATACAAAACTAGAAGTGTAAATATACAAAACTAGAAGTGTAAACATACAAAACTAGAAGTGTAAACATACAAAACTAGAACTGTAAACATACAAAACTAGAAGTGTAAACATACTAAAACTAGAACTGTAAACACACTAAAACTAGAACTGTAAACATACAAAACTAGACGTATAAACATACAAAACTAGAAGTGTAAACATACAAAACTAGAAGTGTAAACATACAAAACTGGAAGTGTAGACATACTAAAACTAGAAGTGTAAATATACTAAAACTAGAAGTGTAAACATACAAAACTAGTAGTGTAAACATACAAAACTAGAAGTGTAAACATACAAAACTAGAAGTGTAGACATACAAAACTAGAAGTGTAAACATACAAAACTAGAAGTGTAAACATACAAAACTAGAAGTGTAAACATACAAAACTAGAAGTGTAGACATACTAAAACTAGAAGTGTAAATATACTAAAACTAGAAGTGTAAACATACAAAACTAGAAGTGTAAACATACAAAACTAGTAGTGTAAACATACAAAACTAGAAGTGTAAACATACAAAACTAGTAGTGTAAACATACAAAACTAGAAGTGTAAACATAGAAAACTAGAAGTGTAAACATACAAAACTAGAAGTGTAAACATACAAAACTAGAAGTGTAAACATACAAAACTAGAAGTGTAGACATACTAAAACTAGAAGTGTAAACTTACTAAAACTAGAAGTGTAAACATACAAAACTAGAACTATAAACATACTAAAACTAGAAGTGTAAACATACAAAACTAGAAGTGTAAACATACTAAAACTAGAAGTGTAAATATACTAAAACTAGAAGTGTAAACATACTAAAACTAGAAGTGTAAATATACTAAAACTAGAACTGTAAACATACTAAAACTAGAAGTGTAAACATACTAAAACTAGAAGTGTAAACATACAAAACTAGAAGTGTAAACTTACAAAACTAGAAGTGTAAACATACAAAACTAGAAGTGTAAGCATACAAAACTAGAAGTGTAAACATACAAAACTAGAAGTGTAAACATACAAAACTAGAAGTGTAAACTTACAAAACTAGAAGTGTAAACATACTAAAACTAGAAGTGTAAACACACTAAAACTAGAAGTGTAAATATACAAAACTAGAAGTGTAAACATACTAAAACTAGAAGTGTAAACATACTAAAACTAGAAGTGTAAACATACAAAACTAGAAGTGTAAACTTACAAAACTAGAAGTGTAAACATACTAAAACTAGAAGTGTAAACACACTAAAACTAGAAGTGTAAATATACAAAACTAGAAGTGTAAACATACAAAACTAGAAGTGTAAACATACAAAACTAGAAGTGTAAACTTACAAACTAGAAGTGTAAACATACAAAAGTAGAAGTGTAAACATACAAAACTAGAACTGTAAACATACTAAAACTAGAAGTGTAAACACACTAAAACTAGAAGTGTAAACTTACAAAACTAGAACTGTAAACATACTAAAACTAGAAGTGTAAACACACTAAAACTAGAAGTGTAAATATACAAAACTAGAAGTGTAAACATACAAAACTAGAAGTGTAAACATACAAAACTAGAAGTGTAAACTTACAAACTAGAAGTGTAAACATACAAAAGTAGAAGTGTAAACATACAAAACTAGAACTGTAAACATACTAAAACTAGAAGTGTAAACATACTAAAACTAGAAGTGTAAACATACTAAAACTAGAAGTGTAAACATACTAAAACTAGAAGTGTAAACTTACAAAACTAAAAGTGTAAACATACAAAAATAGAAGTGTAAACATACAAAACTAGAACTGTAAACATACAAAACTAGAAGTGTAAACATACTAAAACTAGAAGTGTAAACATACAAAACTAGAAGTGTAAACATGCAAAACTAGAAGTGTAAACATACAAAACTAGAAGTGTAAACATACTAAAACTAGAAGTGTAAACATACAAAACTAGAAGTGTAAACATACAAAACTAGAAGTGTAAACATACAAAACTAGAACTGTAAACATACTAAAACTAGAAGTGTAAGCATACTAAAACTAGAAGTGTAAACATACAAAACTAGAAGTGTAAACATACAAAACTAGAAGTGTAAACATACAAAACTAGAAGTGTAAACATACTAAAACTAGAAGTGTAAACATACAAAACTAGAAGTGTAAACATACAAAACTAGAAGTGTAAACATACAAAACTAGAACTGTAAGCATACTAAAACTAGAACTGTAAACATACAAAACTAGAAGTGTAAATATACAAAACTAGAAGTGTAAACATACAAAACTAGAAGTGTAAACATACAAAACTAGAACTGTAAACATACTAAAACTAGAAGTGTAAATATACTAAAACTAGAACTGTAAACATACTAAAACTAGAAGTGTAAACATACTAAAACTAGAAGTGTAAACATACAAAACTAGAAGTGTAAACTTACAAAACTAGAAGTGTAAACATACTAAAACTAGAAGTGTAAACATGCAAAACTAGAAGTGTAAACATACTAAAACTAGAAGTGTAAATATACTAAAACTAGAAGTGTAAACATACTAAAACTAGAAGTGTAAATATACTAAAACTAGAAGTGTAAACATACTAAAACTAGAAGTGTAAACATACTAAAACTAGAAGTGTAAACATACAAAACTAGAAGTGTAAGCATACAAAACTAGAAGTGTAAACATACTAAAACTAGAAGTGTAAATATACTAAAACTAGAAGTGTAAACATACTAAAACTAGAAGTGTAAACATACTAAAACTAGAAGTGTAAACATACAAAACTAGAAGTGTAAACTTACAAAACTAGAAGTGTAAACATACTAAAACTAGAAGTGTAAACACACTAAAACTAGAAGTGTAAATATACAAAACTAGAAGTGTAAACATACAAAACTAGAAGTGTAAACATACAAAACTAGAAGTGTAAACTTACAAACTAGAAGTGTAAACATACAAAGTAGAAGTGTAAACATACAAAACTAGAACTGTAAACATACTAAAACTAGAAGTGTAAACATACTAAAACTAGAAGTGTAAACATACTAAAACTAGAAGTGTAAACATACAAAACTAGAAGTGTAAACTTACAAAACTAAAAGTGTAAACATGCAAAAATAGAAGTGTAAACATACAAAACTAGAACTGTAAACATACAAAACTAGAAGTGTAAACATACTAAAACTAGAAGTGTAAACATACAAAACTAGAAGTGTAAACATACAAAACTAGAAGTGTAAACATACAAAACTAGAAGTGTAAACATACAAAACTAGAAGTGTAAACATACTAAAACTAGAAGTGTAAACATACAAAACTAGAAGTGTAAACATACAAAACTAGAAGTGTAAACATACAAAACTAGAAGTGTAAACATACAAAACTAGAACTGTAAACATACTAAAACTAGAAGTGTAAACATACTAAAACTAGAAGTGTAAACATACAAAACTAGAAGTGTAAACATACAAAACTAGAAGTGTAAACATACAAAACTAGAAGTGTAAACATACTAAAACTAGAAGTGTAAACATACAAAACTAGAAGTGTAAACATACAAAACTAGAAGTGTAAACATACAAAACTAGAACTGTAAACATACTAAAACTAGAACTGTAAACATACAAAACTAGAAGTGTAAATATACAAAACTAGAAGTGTAAACATACAAAACTAGAAGTGTAAACATACAAAACTAGAACTGTAAACATACTAAAACTAGAAGTGTAAACATACTAAAACTAGAAGTGTAAACATACAACACTAGAAGTGTAAACATACAAAACTAGAAGTGTAAACATACAAAACTAGAAGTGTAGACATACTAAAACTAGAAGTGTAAATATACTAAAACTAGAAGTGTAAACATACAAAACTAGAAGTGTAAACATACAAAACTAGTAGTGTAAACATACAAAACTAGTAGTGTAAACATACTAAAACTAGAAGTGTAAACATACAAAACTAGAAGTGTAAACATACAAAACTAGTAGTGTAAACATACAAAACTAGAAGTGTAAACATACAAAACTAGAAGTGTAGACATACTAAAACTAGAAGTGTAAACTTACTAAAACTAGAAGTGTAAACATACAAAACTAGAACTATAAACATACTAAAACTAGAAGTGTAAACATACAAAACTAGAAGTGTAAACATACTAAAACTAGAAGTGTAAATATACTAAAACTAGAAGTGTAAACATACTAAAACTAGAAGTGTAAATATACTAAAACTAGAACTGTAAACATACTAAAACTAGAAGTGTAAACATACTAAATCTAGAAGTGTAAACATACAAAACTAGAAGTGTAAACTTACAAAACTAGAAGTGTAAACATACTAAAACTAGAAGTGTAAACATACAAAACTAGAAGTGTAAACATACAAAACTAGAAGTGTAAGCATACAAAACTAGAAGTGTAAACATACAAAACTAGAAGTGTAAACATACAAAACTAGAAGTGTAAACATACAAAACTAGAAGTGTAAACATACTAAAACTAGAACTATAAACATACTAAAACTAGAAGTGTAAACATACAAAACTAGAAGTGTAAACATACTAAAACTAGAAGTGTAAATATACTAAAACTAGAAGTGTAAACATACTAAAACTAGAAGTGTAAATATACTAAAACTAGAACTGTAAACATACTAAAACTAGAAGTGTAAACATACTAAAACTAGAAGTGTAAACATACAAAACTAGAAGTGTAAACTTACAAAACTAGAAGTGTAAACATACTAAAACTAGAAGTGTAAACATACAAAACTAGAAGTGTAAACATACAAAACTAGAAGTGTAAGCATACAAAACTAGAAGTGTAAACATACAAAACTAGAAGTGTAAACATACAAAACTAGAAGTGTAAACATACAAAACTAGAAGTGTAAACATACAAAACTAGAAGTGTAAACATACAAAACTAGAAGTGTAAACATACTAAAACTAGAAGTGTAAACATACTAAAACTAGAAGTGTAAATATACTAAAACTAGAAGTGTAAACATACTAAAACTAGAAGTGTAAATATAATAAAACTAGAAGTGTAAACATACTAAAACTAGAAGTGTAAACATACTAAAACTAGAAGTGTAAACATACAAAACTAGAAGTGTAAACTTACAAAACTAGAAGTGTAAACATACTAAAACTAGAAGTGTAAACACACTAAAACTAGAAGTGTAAATATACAAAACTAGAAGTGTAAACATACAAAACTAGAAGTGTAAACATACAAAACTAGAAGTGTAAACTTACAAACTAGAAGTGTAAACATACAAAAGTAGAAGTGTAAACATACAAAACTAGAACTGTAAACATACTAAAACTAGAAGTGTAAACATACTAAAACTAGAAGTGTAAACATACTAAAACTAGAAGTGTAAACATACAAAACTAGAAGTGTAAACTTACAAAACTAAAAGTGTAAACATACAAAAATAGAAGTGTAAACATACAAAACTAGAACTGTAAACATACAAAACTAGAAGTGTAAACATACTAAAACTGGAAGTGTAAACATACAAAACTAGAAGTGTAAACATGCAAAACTAGAAGTGTAAACATACAAAACTAGAAGTGTAAACATACTAAAACTAGAAGTGTAAACATACAAAACTAGAAGTGTAAACATACAAAACTAGAAGTGTAAACATACAAAACTAGAAGTGTAAACATACAAAACTAGAACTGTAAACATACTAAAACTAGAAGTGTAAGCATACTAAAACTAGAAGTGTAAACATACAAAACTAGAAGTGTAAACATACAAAACTAGAAGTGTAAACATACAAAACTAGAAGTGTAAACATACTAAAACTAGAAGTGTAAACATACAAAACTAGAAGTGTAAACATACAAAACTAGAAGTGTAAACATACAAAACTAGAACTGTAAGCATACTAAAACTAGAACTGTAAACATACAAAACTAGAAGTGTAAATATACAAAACTAGAAGTGTAAACATACAAAACTAGAAGTGTAAACATACAAAACTAGAACTGTAAACATACTAAAACTAGAAGTGTAAATATACTAAAACTAGAACTGTAAACATACTAAAACTAGAAGTGTAAACATACTAAAACTAGAAGTGTAAACATACAAACTAGAAGTGTAAACTTACAAAACTAGAAGTGTAAACATACTAAAACTAGAAGTGTAAACATGCAAAACTAAAAGTGTAAACATACAAAACTAGAAGTGTAAGCATACAAAACTAGAAGTGTAAACATACTAAAACTAGAAGTGTAAATATACTAAAACTAGAAGTGTAAACATACTAAAACTAGAAGTGTAAACATACTAAAACTAGAAGTGTAAACATACAAAACTAGAAGTGTAAACTTACAAAACTAGAAGTGTAAACATACTAAAACTAGAAGTGTAAACACACTAAAACTAGAAGTGTAAATATACAAAACTAGAAGTGTAAACATACAAAACTAGAAGTGTAAACATACAAAACTAGAAGTGTAAACTTACAAACTAGAAGTGTAAACATACAAAGTAGAAGTGTAAACATACAAAACTAGAACTGTAAACATACTAAAACTAGAAGTGTAAACATACTAAAACTAGAAGTGTAAACATACTAAAACTAGAAGTGTAAACATACAAAACTAGAAGTGTAAACTTACAAAACTAAAAGTGTAAACATGCAAAAATAGAAGTGTAAACATACAAAACTAGAACTGTAAACATACAAAACTAGAAGTGTAAACATACTAAAACTAGAAGTGTAAACATACAAAACTAGAAGTGTAAACATACAAAACTAGAAGTGTAAACATACAAAACTAGAAGTGTAAACATACAAAACTAGAAGTGTAAACATACTAAAACTAGAAGTGTAAACATACAAAACTAGAAGTGTAAACATACAAAACTAGAAGTGTAAACATACAAAACTAGAAGTGTAAACATACAAAACTAGAACTGTAAACATACTAAAACTAGAAGTGTAAACATACTAAAACTAGAAGTGTAAATATACAAAACTAGAAGTGTAAACATACAAAACTAGAAGTGTAAACATACAAAACTAGAAGTGTAAACATACAAAACTAGAAGTGTAAACATACTAAAACTAGAAGTGTAAACATACAAAACTAGAAGTGTAAACATACAAAACTAGAAGTGTAAACATACAAAACTAGAACTGTAAACATACTAAAACTAGAACTGTAAACATACAAAACTAGAAGTGTAAATATACAAAACTAGAAGTGTAAACATACAAAACTAGAAGTGTAAACATACAAAACTAGAACTGTAAACATACTAAAACTAGAAGTGTAAACATACTAAAACTAGAAGTGTAAACATACAAAACTAGAAGTGTAAACATACAAAACTAGAAGTGTAAACATACAAAACTAGAAGTGTAAACATACAAAACTAGAAGTGTAAACATACAAAACTAGAAGTGTAAACATACAAAACTAGAACTGTAAACATACTAAAACTAGAAGTGTAAACATACTAAAACTAGAAGTGTAAACATACAAAACTAGAAGTGTAAACATACAAAACTAGAAGTGTAAACATACAAAACTAGAAGTGTAAACATACTACAACTAGAAGTGTAAACATACAACACTAGAAGTGTAAACATACAAAACTAGAAGTGTAAACATACAAAACTAGAACTGTAAACATACTAAAACTAGAACTGTAAACATACAAAACTAGAAGTGTAAATATACAAAACTAGAAGTGTAAAAATACTAAAACTAGAAGTGTAAACATACGAAAACTAGAACTGTAAACATACTAAAACTAGAAGTGTAAACATACTAAACCTAGAAGTGTAAACATACAAAACTAGAAGTATAAACATACAAAACTAGAAGTGTAAACATACTAAAACTAGAAGTGTAAACATACAAAACTAGAAGTGTAAACATACAAAACTAGAAGTGTAAACAAACAAAACTAGAACTGTAAACATACTAAAACTAGAAGTGTAAACATACAAAACTAGAAGTGTAAACATACAAAACTAGAAGCGTAAACATACTAAAACTAGAAGTGTAAATATACAAAACTAGAAGTGTAAACATACAAAACTAGAAGTGTAAGCATACAAAACTAGAAGTGTAAACATACTAAAACTAGAAGTGTAAACATACAAAACTAGAAGTGTAAACATACAAAACTAGAAGTGTAAACATACAAAACTAGAAGTGTAAACATACAAAACTAGAAGTGTAAACATACAAAACTAGAAGTGTAAACATACAAAAGTAGAACTGTAAACATACTAAAACTAGAAGTGTAAACATACAAAACTAGAAGTGTAAATATACAAAACTAGAAGTGTAAACATACTAAAACTAGAAGTGTAAACATACTAAAACTAGAAGTGTAAACATACAAAACTAGAAGTGTAAATATACAAAACTAGAACTGTAAACATACTAAAACTAGAAGTGTAAACATATTAAAACTAGAAGTGTAAACATACAAAACTAGAAGTGTAAACATACTACAACTAGTAGTGTAAACATACTAAAACTAGAAGTGTAAACATACAAAACTAGAAGTGTAAACATACTAAAACTAGAAGTGTAAACATACTAAAACTAGAACTGTAAACATACTAAAACTAGAAGTGTAAACATACTAAAACTAGAAGTGTAAACATACAAAACTAGAAGTGTAAGCATACTAAAACTAGAAGTGTAAACATACAAAACTAGAAGTGTAAACATACAAAACTAGAAGTGTAAACATACAAAACTAGAAGTGTAAACATACAAAACTAGAAGTGTAAACATACTAAAACTAGAAGTGTAAACATACAAAACTAGAAGTGTAAATATACAAAACTAGAAGTGTAAACACACTAAAACTAGAAGTGTAAACATACAAAACTAGAAGTGTAAACACACTAAAACTAGAAGTGTAAACATACAAAACTAGAAGTGTAAACATACAAAACTAGAAGTGTAAACATACTAAAACTAGAAGTGTAAACATACTAAAACGTAGATATTAAATTTAGTGTTCTGGAATAACCTTCATTAGATACGTTCATAATGAAAAGATGCAAAGCGAATAATTTCAATTTTAAAAAGACCAAAGAGCATATACTACAATGTAGTAATTGACCCGGTAACTGGACTCGGATAATAACAAACTCGGACCACCAATATTAGGAGATTTAAAATACGTGTGCAAACTCGGACCATGGAAACATTTATTATTTATAATATATAAAATTGGAATTTTTTTACTTTTTATTTTAATGTTGATGTCTTTATATTTAGTTATATAAATAAAATATCTTTTTTAATCATAATTAGTATCTATTCTAATGGTCCGAGTTTGTTATGGTCCGAGATGTCATGGAGTCATTGACCCACTACCTACATTATGACGAGAGTCCGTCGTGGTCGTGATCGCAATTCAATTCAATTCAATATTTTATTAAAGTCTCATCTCTTAAACATAATATTTGTACAATAAAAGATATTAAAAGTACATACAGATACATATTAAGAGCCATTCAATTTAGAATTATAAGAGACTATATACATTTAAATAACTTCATAATAACATAAAAACTACAATTGATGTACATATATCAGAAAGGAAGAACTATTTACAGTATGAACTATTTCTACGTCTTTTTAAAATTTGTAAACAAAAACAATATGTTCTCTTCATTATTAAAAGACATAAAATCAACGGTATAACTTTTTGCAACATTAAATAAATTTTCTCTAAAATCATCATAAAATGGACAGTTTAAAAGTACATGTGTTTCATCCTCTATAAAATCACTAAAAAAACAACAAATTCGTTCTTCAATTCTCAAATTTTCAAATCGACCCGTTTCTATTCTAAGTGGTGCAACTCCACATCTAAATTTAGCGAATGCACTCCGGTGTGAAAATGGCAAAGCTATTTTACAATAAATTTCTGTTTCAAAACTATTTTTAAAAAGTCGATACGTTCTGAGTTTATTTCCACCTCTACACTATTAACAATAAAAGTAGTATCAACATTTTGTAAAATATTACAAAAGGGACTTAAATTAAGATCACAGAAGGTTTTATTAAAAAAAAATCAAATTCTTGACACATTTATGACTTAGGCTCATGCAATTTGACCATACGAAAACCTTTCTAATCAGAAGTCATATTATTAAGTCGACACCATAGACGTATAATGCATTTCCATTGTTTATGAAAAAAAGGTAGCCATCCCATATCTCCGGTGACTGCCGCGTTTGGTGTATATTTGCCAACCCCCAAGAAAAATCGACAGGCTCTGTTATGCATAGCGTTAATACAAGATACATTTTATACCCCCAAATACTTGCCCCGTATCCTATTATGGGGGACACTAAACTGTCGCTTGGTAGATGCATTTACAATCAGTGTGTCACCACTAACGTTGTGATTTCGAATCCCGCTCATGTCGAGGCGTACTCGATACAACATTATGTGATCAAGTTTGTCAGTGACTTGCGACAGGTCGGTGATTTCCTCCAGGTACTACAGTTTCCTCCACCAATAAAACTGAATGCCGTGATATAACTGAAATACTGTTGAAAGTAGCGACAAAAACCCTAACTCCTTGTATCCCAGAAACAACCCTAACTCCTTGTATCCCAGAAACAACCCTAACTCCTTGTATCCCAGAAACAACCCTAACTCCTTGTATCCCAGAAACAACCCTAACTCCTTGTATCCCAGAAAAAACTCTAACTCCTTGTATTCCAGAAACAACCCTAACTCCTTGTATCCCAGAAACAACACTAACTCCTTGTATCCCAGAAACAACCCTAACTCCTTGTATCCCAGAAACAACCCTAACTCCTTGTATCCCAGAAACAACCCTAACTCCTTGTATCCCAGAAACAACCCTAACTCCTTGTATCCTAGAAACAACCCTAACTCCTTGTATCCCAGAAACAACACTAACTCATTGTATCCCAGAAACAACCCTAACTCCTTGTATCCCAGAAACAACCCTAACTCCTTGTATCCCAGAAACAACCCTAACTCCTTGTATCCCAGAAATAACCCTAACTCCTTGTATCCCAGAAACAGCCCTAACTCCTTGTATCCTAGAAACAACCCTAACCCCTTGTATCCCAGAAACAACCCTAACTCCTTGTATCCCAGAAACAACCCTAACTCCTTGTATCCCAGAAACAACCCTAACTCCTTGTATCCCAGAAACAACCCTTACTCCTTATATCCCAGAAACAACCCTAACTCCTTGTATCCCAGAAACAACCCTAACTCCTTGTATCCTAGAAGCAACCCTAACTCCTTGTATCCTAGAAACGCCTCGTTTTAATTTGATATCTACCTTTTTTATTATAGCGATGAATTTATTTATAATGTGAAAATAATTAAATGATACAAGTAAGACTGCTGTGGCCAATTTGCTTTAGACAATGTTTTTCAATATTTTAAAAAAAATCTACGTTTTTGCTGTCAAAAATATATAATTATTATCTAATTAGAGCTATTAATTACAAGTACTTACTGTCTTTTATTCTTGTATCTATATTATTATTACGTCGATTTATGTAAATTCCAAACAGACTTAGCATATCGTTAACTGTCATCTTCATAAGATCAACTATGCCAACCGAATCTGGCTTCAGTTTTTGTTCTTTCCTGACATGTGAGATACTATGGTTCAGAACTGCTGCAAATATCGTGAGTAGCGTAAATATAATACAGAAAGCATACACAAAGAAATATAATTCCGCAAACATTGGCGCTGCTCGCATCATATGGTCGAAACTATTCCGTCCAATCAGAGTATTTGTCAAAGTACCAAAAGTAATGAAAATATTTCGATACTCGTACACCATGCTCCCAAAAAGAAGGTATCCCAGTAGTGCAAAACCAACAAGCCCAATGAATAACAAGATAGAAATGCGACATATTTCTCCACCACCGTGATATAATATGTCTGCCAGTGCTGTCATTCGCTTGTTGTAATCAAGAGCACTCATTATTCTTA
Organism: Bathymodiolus brooksi; assembly: GCA_963680875.1. Taxonomy (NCBI): domain Eukaryota; kingdom Metazoa; phylum Mollusca; class Bivalvia; order Mytilida; family Modiolidae; genus Bathymodiolus; species Bathymodiolus brooksi. Next base: position 49,031,202 of record OY804579.1, read on the forward strand.
GCATCGAGATAAAGACCAGAAATCCTAAAATGACATTGAACACGTATTCCCAAATAACAACGTGTTGAAAATTGATGAACATATCCTTATTATTATAATATAAGTTAAGGGCTTCCTTTGTGTAAATGAACTTCCCTGTCCACACAGCTATTCCCGAGTATCCAAAAACACAAATAAAAAAATCTATGAAGTTCCAGAAGGATTTCCAATATTTACATTTTTGACTTTTCATATTTTTGATTGTAACTTTTGTCCGGTAAATCAAGATAATAGTAAACAAGACATACAATAATATGGAAAATAAAAATGTTGCATCAGTAAATAATGATGGCTTAAAACACTGAGTATCTACCCAGTTTGTTCCTCCTCCTGTTTCCAAAAATTCTGCCAGAAATATTGAGTAACAAAGTAAATTAATATTAGCATTATAGATAGTAAATTCCACGAAAACAGCCCGAGTTAAGCGATCTATCCAACTATTCTCAACTAACTGACTAAACATTGCCAGTGTATTTTCTTTCGTATTGTCAAGTTTTTGTATGTAGCCACCTCCACTGTACGTATTATAATGACCAGCAATGGGTATTCCCCAGATATCTTCAGCTGATGTATACGTCCAAGCACCGGTGGTCAATGACTTTGTACATCCAACACAAAGCTCAGACTTATCTTCGTTACTGGTATCAAACATTCTCCCACAAAAATGGCCACCCATATTTTCCAATGAACCATAACAGACATCTGAAATAATAGAACGAATACAGTGACACCTGTTTAAACCGAACCATGTACAAGCCGGAATCCAGTATATACAGAACATTAAACTAAGTCCTAATGTAGGAAATCGTTGTTGACATAACCTGTATAAACCGAACACCTGTCTATTCCGAACACAAAAACTGGTCCCAATGATGTTCGGTTTAGACAGGTTTTACTGTATATCCATTATACATATCATATTTTCTATCATTTGTTGCTATTTGCATAGCCGTGTGTGATCCAATTATCAAGAGGGGCAGGTTCGGATTCCATTAACCGGTTTAAACCCGCCACATTTTTGTGCATATCCCAAGGAACTGGAAGGACCTGGGTTCTCAATGCCATATGTCGTGATCCTTTTCATGTTCAATGATTTGAGGTGAGATGTGGTTTTTCGTTTTTTTGTTGATGGTTGAACCACCACATTCGCTTCATAATATTAATTTTATAATCGTAATTTTTTCATACCCAAAATTTTTGTCGTAAATGATTTGGTTAAGCTATCATTAAACAGTTATGCTGCAAAAGATACGATTTGTGTTCTTTTTTTTTGGACAAAAAGAACCAAAACTATCGTTATCGGAATTATTGTCCATGATGACAAGAATTCAATTTAACCCGACTCTATTCATATGACCTTCTATGTGAACCCGTCTTGAGCATGCGCACTGTTTAGAAACAATAAACAACATGTGGTTCTTGGGCAAAAGAGAAGTGTCAATGCGTGGAAGAAAGCGGACTTTGACGGATTCAGAGAGAAAGAGGAATAGAAGTGCAGTATCTTCCAAATGGAACAAATGCAGGATATATGTAAGGGATCAGTTGGACCGTTGGAACGAACTGAAGGATATGCTACGCGTCCAAACTCACGCTGAAGTAGCAAAGATTGTGCTTGATAAGTAAACCGAGGCATGTTGCCTTTTGTCTTCTCAATCGTTTTTCATATTTTATGAATTTATGATGATGCCTATGATCATTTTTGGTAGATATTATTCAATATATGTAATTTTACAGCTGGCAACAGTAAATTATTGTCAATGAGTAGCATAAAACGGCCGTATTTGCGAGGTAAACAAACAGACATGCTGCAGAATCCGGGCTACTGGCATTAAAATAAATAAAAATAGATTTGGCCTCGCTCAGATCAGTGCATAATTAATTAGCTTCCAGTAACGATGGTCAGCTTTTTTAAATCGGAAAAACAACATTTCGTAGCGTATTCGCCAATAATTCGGTGTTTAATCTTCATTTTATGAAGGTCAGTACGGAAAACGACAATAATTTTGGGTATGAAAAAATTACGATTGTGGTAGACAATATGCCTTTAACATTTGTAAAATTAGAATTTCGTACTTCATTTGAAAAATTGCTCAACAAGAAATAAAAATATAGACGTACCTTTCTTGACCCTAACTTGACGCATTCTTACAAGTCCAATTTTTGCGTTCGTCAGATCTTGAATGAAAAATTTGTCTCTAATACTAATGGACTGTCCATTGTAACCTGATGTTGGGTAAAACATCGGGAACAATTTATTCCTACACCAGGATATGAATAACTCCGGACTTATAACCTGAAATATAGCGAAGTAAATTTTCGACTAAACTCATTGAATACACATTTGTGATTGTTGATTAAAACTATTTATATAATGTAGAGTTAGAATACTATTAGAAACAATGTGATAAGACAAAAATAGCACACGGATTAAAACTGTCAGCATCGGCTAACGGATAAGATATGTACGTACTATCATAAGACGAATGCAGATTATCATAAGTCAGATCATATTTTATAGGTACGAACTAGGTACCGGTATATTGCTTACTAGAGTATAACCAGAAAAATAAACACCGTTCATTTAATATTTTAGTACCCTTCATTGGACGTTCTTTTCTACTGAATAACCCTTTGTTAATTGAATTTCATTTAAAACAACAATATTTGTGCACGATGGTAACACACTTGATAGTTGCATTGCAAGTTAACCGTTATGGAGTATCTGTGTCACAAATGACCACGGAAATGTTCCGTTTGTCCTAATCACAATCGGATCCTTTCCTCATTCATGGCTTATCACCGGGTTTATAACAATAGTAACACGACGAGTGTTACACGTGGAGCAGGAACTGCTTACCCTTCCGGAGCACCTGAGTTCATCCTCGGTTTCAAGTTTCGTTCGTGTTGCTCGATCTTTGGTTTTCTGTGTAATGTTTTGTGGATCATTGTTTTGTCCCTCTGTCCCTTTTCCTTTGGTCATTGTATTGTATGTCCTCTTTCATTGATGGCTTCTGATTACCACTTTGGTATCCTCCTCAAACTCTTCTTTTCTCTTTGTCCCTTTTTTGCTTGGTCATTGTATTGTCGGTCCTACTTCGATTTACGGCCTCTGATTGCCGCTTTTGGTATGTTCAAACATTTTTTTGCAGCTTTATCAAAACTTACCTTTGAAAAACCAAGGTTATATTTACTAGATGTATAGAGATGATTTTCAATATGTGTCTTGATGTAGAACGATCGTTGATCTCTATTTGTATAACTTATACTGAATAATATAAGTGCAAACAATATGTGTAATGCTAATTTCATGAAAGCTTCTTTAGCGATCTTCTCTTTCTTCCGTTGACGTTTTCTCTCTTCCACGTGGTCTAATAATGCTGATTCAGTACTTGACAAAACTGCCAGTTTGAAATCTTTGATATGAAACAAAATACAATATGAATTATATAACTGTTTCATTAATTCAACAAAGTCACTTTATATTGACATCCTTGATAATTCCACATGACAATTCATCCTTATCAGTACATAACAATTATTAACTCTTAAATGCTACCATCATCATATTGTTACATTTGTCGATGGATTGTCTGTATGAACAGGCACATGACCACTACATGTAGCAACAAACAGATCGTTGATACCCAAGCATAGCCACCTACACAAGGTAGGATATAGCTGAAACATTTCTGAAAGTGACAATAAAATCCAATGTCCCATCCCCACCTATTAATTACAGGATAATCCAAGCTGTCTTCGGAAACACAATTTATGTTCTCCTGTGGATAGCCAGCAGGCATGATACCGTTAGCGAGTATTTAATTGGATTGCTGTTTTAATATATATAACTAGATTTTTCAAAGGGCCCGGGTGGCTCAATGAGTTAGTTAGTTGGATTACCTAACAACTCATACAAGTCTATCACCAATACGGCGTGGGTTCGCGCCCGGCTTTGTAAATTACAAAAAAGGGTGCACTCGACTCGCAGCCGCAAGTGATACAGCTTACCAGTTGCTTGCCAATGGTCGGTGGTTTTCTCCGGGTACTCCGGTTTCTTCCACCACTAAAACTGGTCGCCATGATATAGCTGAAGTATTGCTGAAAGTGGCGTTAATCACCAAAAATCAAATCAATCTTAGATTTTTCAATACCTATGAAGGTTTCAGTCCTCTTTCCAGCATTATTCTTTGAGTATTGTTTGACAGATTCTATGTCGACATGGATCTCTTGGTCGTCGTGCTGTCGTTGCAATATCATTGCTATCAGAAAAGCTATCACAAAGACCTGAAACGGAATAATCATTTCAAACAAGGATGTGCTATATAAATTTAACATTGGGCGTTCTTATTTATATTATCACATTCTAGTTATAAACAATTACATACACACATATTATCTTAAATCAGACTTAGTTTACAAATTCATATTTCTATGACGTAAATGCTACTCAAACAAGGCTACGTTGCTCGTATGTTGAAGTAATCGCTATAATAATTATACGGTCGACATCACGATTTGGTTAACCGTTACCAAATAACCATATCTTAAATGACATTGGATCTTTTATAGATTTGCATAGAGTTTTTCTTTATTCTATCATCTATCTTCTAACACGTCGGGTATCTTATAAGACGAAGGAACTGCTCTTCATTTGAGGGCATCTGTGTCCAACCTCCAGCCTTTGATGGGGACCGTGTTACTCGTCTTTTGAATTTTTTGTGTTGTGTTGTGTTTTTGTTCTCTGTTTGTCTTCGTCCTATGTCTTGTGTGTCCAATGTTGGTAGTGTATCTGGATTGTCCTTTCTTGATTGCCCCCTTTGTAAATTACAAAAAGGGTGCACTCGACTCGCAACCGCAAGTGATAAAGCTTACCAGTTGCTTGCCCGCCCATGGTCGGTGGTTCTCTCTGGCTTCCTCCACCACTAAAACTGGTCGCCATGATATAGCTGAAATATTGCTGAAAGTGGCGTTAAACACAATAAATCTAATCTAATCTAATCAAAACTAAGGTTCTTCTCTCTCAGGCATAGGTGACCATAGCGGATTTTGGCTACCTTATTTGGCTTTCCAATCTTTCGATTATAAGGGTACCTGACGAAAGTTATTTCAGAAACACGTCGTGCACATTAAATTAGATATCTACGTTTTTATTACAAAGATTAACAGATTTAGATAAAAATGCCTGATATGATATTTCCAAACTACATGTACTAACCTTAGTAGGGTCAACGATGATAATGGATTCAACAAATGACATGAGAAAAGTTGTTAACCATTCTTCTGATTTAGACTGTCCCCATTCCATACTGTACAAGATCAGAAAGAATGAAGATACCGCACACACCGTCAACAATATCATCCAGGCAACCTTCCTCATCCATGGTCCAAATTTGGCATATTCATGGTAAACAATTTCACCTTTATTTGTTTGTCGTTTTCGGAGATTGCGATTGTCATGCATTTTTGTGTCAACATATTCTGTTTCAGAAAAGCCCTCTTGATCATCATATGACATCTTCCTTTTGTTGTAATTCTTGTCTGATTTATTGTCTTTGTCCATTACCTGTCGGAAATGCCGTCGAGTATTGCGGAACAGAAATGCCAACAGAAAAATAGGGGGAACTGTGATCACAGCTCCTACTATAGAGATATAGAATGCTCTAAGAGAGAATGACAGACTTCCAATTTTTACTGTATCCGGTGTCACCACATTCTCTGATTCTGTTTGAAAGAACATTGCATTTGATATCATCGTAAGTAGTAATAGCGTCAGCAGACATGACAGACGTTGAACACGTGAGAAAGCACTGTGAGGCAGTCTAAGTACTAGTGATAACCATAAATGGTTTTCTGTAAGACTGATTCTGGTCGTATGTGAAAAGGTTGTTTCAAAACTTGAATTATCACTGTTTAAGATGAGCACAATTCGTTCAATCATCCCATCATCAAGATCCATTGCAAGCCAACGATCACATAGAAATATGTATCTGAAACAGATGAAAAATATATTTAGAAATAATTCGAAGAACAAAAAATCCACACTGTCGAAACTGTTCTTAAATCCAATTGCAAAATCTTAGAAAAAGCAAAATCGATACCTCTAGCATACAAATACATGACTTTAATACAATAAAAGTGGAGGGGCTAAACTAGACATCTTAGAGCTAAGCACCGCATAATTGCAATTGATAGTTTAAGTTCGTGTCGTGAGTAAATCCGTCCGTATAAACTCGTGTTACTAGGTTACTTACAGCTGACAAAAGGAATCGTTTCAGAGATAATATGCTTCGGGCTATTCTTTAAAATGAAATTTAGCACGGAAGACAAATAAGAACTTTAACAATGTATAGTGTAAAATATTCATAAAAGATGATAAATTCAGTATTAACATAGTGTAAGGATTTAAGCGGACATGTGATTAAAGCGTCAACATTTGTTCACGTTCTAGGTACATAAAGTATATCATGGTCGTATTTGAAATTTAGTATGTGTCAGTTCCTAGAACATAATTTACATTATCATATTATTGAACCCAATTTTCAATTCCGCAGATCACTGACAATGGCTTGGAAAAAAGCTTAAACAGGAAAATGTCAAAAATTCCACCAATATCAACAAAACGAACAATCATCTCTTATCCAAAACCCACCAAGTCCTGGTTTGGGACAAACACAAAAATGTGGCGGGTTTATACCGGTTTAATGGAATCCCAAGCCTCCCTTCTTGATAACTGAATCTCCAACGGCAATACAAATATAAATAAACGATTGTTTTTGATATCTTGTTAAATTATTAAGCATTATGTTATAAGCAGGAACAATTACAGTACTTACTTCTGATTTGTTTGTAGATCTGTAATCACTGCTCTATGTAGGAACCAGGATTGTAGTTTACCATCACCACTATTATCATGCCATATACGTAGAGAAACGAGATCACCGAGTGGCACTGATGTCCCAAGGATAAAAGTACTCGTGCTATTCTTCTTAAAAACCTGTTTACATAAAGACATGAAAAATAAACTACGGATAACTAAGATTTAAGCCTGGTGGTAATACAATTGTTATGGTCTGGTGTACATCGCGTAAGGGTAGGAATATCAATTTCCTTTTCCATCATAGAATAATTCAAATTGTATTAAGGCTAGATTGTATTGAAACAAACGTAACAAACATGTAACGGAAATATGGATCAAAACTGGATGAGTAATGGAAGCAAAAATTTCGTCATGCTTTCTGGTATACCTCTTCTGTATTACAGTTAAACCTGTCTAAACCGAACCCTGAGTAAACCAAAAACCTGCCTCAACCAGACAGACTTTACAGTCCTATCTATTGAGCCCTGAGTAAACCAAAAACCTGCCTAAACCATACAGACTTTATAGTCCTATCTACTGAACCCTGAGTAAACCAAACACCTGTCTAAGCCAGACAGACTTTACAGTTCTATCTACTGAACCCTGAGTAAACCAAAAACCTGCCTAAGCCAGACAGACTTTACAGTCAAATCTACTAAACCCTGAGTAAACCAAAAACCTGCCTAAGCCAGAGAGACTTTACAGTCCTATCTACTGAACCCTGAGTAAACCAAAAACCTGCCTAAGCCAGACAGACTTTACAGTGCTATCTACTAAACTCTGAGTAAACCAAAAACCTGCCTAATCCAGACAGACTTTACAGTCCTATCTATTGAACCCTGAGTAAACCAAAAACTTGCCTAAGCCAGACAGACTTTACAGTCCCATCTACTGAACCCTGAGTGAACCAAAAACCTGCCTAAGCCAGACAAACTTTACAGTCCTATCTACTGAACCCTGAGTAAACCAAAAACCTGCCTAAGCCAGACAGACTTTACAGTCCTATCTACTGAACCCTGAGTAAACCAAAAACCTGCCTAAGCCAGACAGACTTTACAGTCCTATCTACTGAAACCTGAGTAAACCAAAAACCTGCCTAAGCCAGAGAGACTTTACAGTCCTGTCTACTGAACCCTGAGTAAACCGAAAACCTGCCTAAACCAGACACACTTTACAGTCCCATATACTAAACCCTGAGTAAACCAAAAACCTGCCTAAGCCAGACAGACTTTACAGTCCTATCTACTGAACCCTGAGTAAACCAAAAACCTGCCTAAGCCAGACAGATTTTACAGTCCTATCTACTGAACCCTGAGTAAACCAAAAACCTGCCTAAGCCAGACAGACTTTACAGTCCTATCTACTGAACCCTTGGTAAACCAAAAACCTGCCTAAGCCAGACAGACTTTACAGTCCTATCTACTGATGTCCTGAGTAAACCAAAAACATGCCTAAGCCAGACAGACTTTACAGTCCTATCTACTGAACCCTGAGTAAACCAAAAACCTGCCTAAGCCAGACAGACTTTACAGTCCTATCTACTGAACCCTGAGTAAACCAAAAACCTGCCTAAGCCAGACAGACTTTACAGTCCTATCTACTGAACCCTGAGTAAACCAAAAACCTGCCTAAGCCAGACAGACTTTACAGTCCTATCTACTGATCCCTGAGTAAACCAAAAACCTGCCTAAGCCAGACAGACTTTACAGTCCTATCTACTGAACCCTTAGTAAACCAAAAACCTGCCTAAGCCAGACAGACTTTACAGTCCTATCTACTGAACCCTGGGTAAACCAAAAACCTGCCTAAGCCAGACAGACTTTACAGTCCTATCTACTGAACCCTGAGTAAACCAAAAACCTGCCTAAGCCAGACAGACTTTACAGTCCTATCTACTGAACCCTGAGTAAACCAAAAACCTGCCTAAGCCAGACAGACTTTACAGTCCTATCTACTGAACCCTGAGTAAACCAAAAACCTGCCTAAGCCAGACAGACTTTACAGTCCTATCTACTGAACCCTGAGTAAACCAAAAACCTGCCTAAGCCAGACAGACTTTACAGTCCTATCTACTGAACCCAGAGTAAACCAAAAACCTGCCTAAGCCAGACAGACTTTACAGTCCTATCTACTGAACCCTGAGTAAACCAAAAACCTGCCTAAGCCAGACAGACGTTACAGTCCTATCTACTGAACCCTGAGTAAACCAAAAACCTGCCTAAGCCAGACAGACTTTACAGTCCTATCTACTGAACCCTGAGTAAACCAAAAACGTGCCTAAGCCAGACAGACTTTACAGTCCTATCTACTGAACCCTGAGTAAACCAAAAACCTGCCTAAGCCAGACAGACTTTACAGTCCTATCTACTGAACCCTGAGTAAACCAAAAACCTGCCTAAGCCAGACAGACTTTACAGTCCTATCTACTGAACCCTGAGTAAACCAAAAACCTGCCTAAGCCAGACAGACTTTACAGTCCTATCTACTGAACCCTGAGTAAACCAAAAACCTGCCTAAGCCAGACAGACTTTACAGTCCTATCTACTGAACCCTGAGTAAACCAAAAACCTGCCTAAGCCAGACAGACGTTACAGTCCTATCTACTGAACCCTGAGTAAACCAAAAACCTGCCTAAGCCAGACAGACTTTACAGTCCTATCTACTGAACCCTGAGTAAACCAAAAACCTGCCTAAGCCAGACAGACTTTATAGTGCTATCTACTGAACTCTGAGTAAACCAAAAACCTGCCTAAACCAGACAGACTTTACAGTCCTATCTATTGAACCCTGAGTATACCAAAAACCTGCCTAAACCAGACAGACTTTACAGTCCTATCTACTGAACCCTGAGTAAACCAAAAACCTGCCTAAGCCAGACAGACTTTACAGTCCTATCTACTGAACCCTGAGTAAACCAAAAACCTGCCTAAGCCAGACAGACTTTACAGTCCTATCTACTGAACCCTGAGTAAACCAAAAACCTGCCTAAGCCAGACAGACTTTACAGTCCTGTCTACTGAGCCCTGAGTAAACAGAAAACCTGCCTAAACCAGACAGACTTTACAGTCCCATATACTGAACCGTGAGTAAACCAAAAACCTGCCTAAGCCAGACAGACTTTACAGTCCTATCTACTGAACCCTGAGTAAACCAAAAACCTACCTAAGCCAGACAGACTTTACAGTCCTTTCTACTGAACCCTGAGTAAACCAAAAACCTGCCTAAGCCAGACAGACTTTACAGTCCTATCTACTGAACCCTGAGTAAACCAAAAACCTGCCTAAGCCAGACAGACTTTACAGTCCTATCTACTGAACCCTGAGTAAACCAAAAACCTGCCTAAGCCAGACAGACTTTACAGTCCTATCTACTGAACCCAGAGTAAACCAAAAACCTGCATAAGCCAGACAGACTTTACAGTCCTATCTACTGAATCCTGAGTAAACCAAAAACATGCCTAAGCCAGACAGACTTTACAGTCCTATCTACTGAACCCTTAGTAAACCAAAAACATGCCTAAGCCAGACAGACTTTACAGTCCTATCTACTGAACCCTGAGTAAACCAAAAACCTGCCTAAGCCAGAGAGACTTTACAGTCCTATCTATTGAACCCTGAGTAAACCAAAAACCTGCCTAAGCCAGACTGACTTTACAGTGCTATCTACTGAACTCTTAGTAAACCAAAAACCTGCCTAAACCAGACAGACTTTACAGTGCTATCTACTGAACCCTGAGTAAACCAAAAACCTGCCTAAGCCAGACAGACGTTACAGTCCTATCTACTGAACCCTGAGTAAACCAAAAACCTGCCTAAGCCAGACATACTTTACAGTCCTATCTACTGAACCCTGAGTAAACCAAAAACCTGCCTAAGCCAGACAGACTTTACAGTCCTATCTACTGAACCCTGAGTAAACCAAAAACCTGCCTAAGCCAGACAGACTTTACAGTCCTATCTACTGAACCCTGAGTAAACCAAAAACCTGCCTAAGCCAGACAGACTTTACAGTCCTATCTACTGAACCCTGAGTAAACCAAAAACCTGCCTAAGCCAGACAGACTTTACAGTCCTATCTACTGAACCCTGAGTAAACCAAAAACCTGCCTAAGCCAGACAGACTTTACAGTCCTATCTACTGAACCCTGAGTAAACCAAAAACCTGCCTAAGCCAGACAGACGTTACAGTCCTATCTACTGAACCCTGAGTAAACCAAAAACCTGCCTAAGCCAGACAGACTTTACAGTCCTATCTACTGAACCCTGAGTAAACCAAAAACCTGCCTAAACCAGACAGACTTTACAGTCCTATCTATTGAACCCTGAGTATACCAAAAACCTGCCTAAACCAGACAGACTTTACAGTCCTATCTACTGAACCCTGAGTAAACCAAAAACCTGCCTAAGCCAGACAGACTTTACAGTCCTATCTACTGAACCCTGAGTAAACCAAAAACCTGCCTAAGCCAGACAGACTTTACAGTCCTATCTACTGAACCCTGAGTAAACCAAAAACCTGCCTAAGCCAGACAGACTTTACAGTCCTGTCTACTGAGCCCTGAGTAAACAGAAAACCTGCCTAAACCAGACAGACTTTACAGTCCCATATACTGAACCCTGAGTAAACCAAAAACCTGCCTAAGCCAGACAGACTTTACAGTCCTATCTACTGAACCCTGAGTAAACCAAAAACCTGCCTAAGCCAGACAGACTTTACAGTCCTATCTACTGAACCCTGAGTAAACCAAAAACCTGCCTAAGCCAGACAGACTTTACAGTCCTATCTACTGAACCCTGAGTAAACCAAAAACCTGCCTAAGCCAGACAGACTTTACAGTCCTATCTACTGAACCCTGAGTAAACCAAAAACCTGCCTAAGCCAGACAGACTTTACAGTCCTATCTACTGAACCCAGAGTAAACCAAAAACCTGCATAAGCCAGACAGACTTTACAGTTCTATCTACTGAACCCTGAGTAAACCAAAAACATGCCTAAGCCAGACAGACTTTACAGTCCTATCTACTGAACCCTGAGTAAACCAAAAACATGCCTAAGCCAGACAGACTTTACAGTGCTATCTACTGAACCCTGAGTAAACCAAAAACCTGCCTAAGCCAGACAGACTTTACAGTCCTATCTACTGAACCCTGAGTAAACCAAAAACCTGCCTAAGCCAGACAGACTTTACAGTGCTATCTACTGAACTCTGAGTAAACCAAAAACCTGCCTAAACCAGACAGACTTTACAGTCCTATCTATTGAACCCTGAGTAAACCAAAAACCTGCCTAAACCAGACAGACTTTACAGTCCCATCTACTGAACCCTGAGTAAACCAAAAACCTGCCTAAGCCAGACAGACTTTACAGTCCTATCTACTGAACCCTGAGTAAACCAAAAACCTGCCTAAGCCAGACAGACTTTACAGTCCTACCTACTGAACCCTGAGTAAACCAAAAACCTGCCTAAGCCAGACAGACTTTACAGTCATATCTACTAAACCCTGAGTAAACCAAAAACCTGCCTAAGCCAGACAGACTTTACAGTCCTGTCTACTGAACCCTGAGTAAACCGAAAACCTGCCTAAACCAGACAGACTTTACAGTCCCATATACTGAACCCTGAGTAAACCAAAACTGCCTAAGCAAGACAGACTTCACAGTCCTATCTACTGAACCCTGAGTAAACCAAAAACCTGCCTAAGCCAGACAGACTTTAGAGTCCTATCTACTGAACCCTGAGTAAACCAAAAACCTGCCTAAGCCAATCAGACTTTACAGTCCTATCTACTGAACCCTGAGTAAACCAAAAACCTGCCTAAGCCAGACAGACTTTACAGTCCTATCTACTGAACCCTGAGTAAACCAAAAACCTGCCTAAGCCAGACAGACTTTACAGTCCTGTCTACTGAACCCTGAGTAAACAGAAAACCTGCCTAAACCAGACAGACTTTACAGTCCCATATACTGAACCGTGAGTAAACCAAAAACCTGCCTAAGCCAGACAGACTTTACAGTCCTATCTACTGAACCCTGAGTAAACCAAAAACCTGCCTAGCCAGACAGACTTTACAGTCCTATCTACTGAACCCTGAGTAAACCAAAAACCTGCCTAAGCCAGACAGACTTTAGAGTCCTATCTACTGAACCCTGAGTAAACCAAAAACCTGCCTAAGCCAGACAGACTTTACAGTCCCATATACTGAACCCTGAGTAAACCAAAACTGCCTAAGCAAGACAGACTTCACAGTCCTATCTACTGAACCCTGAGTAAACCAAAAACCTGCCTAAGCCAGACAGACTTTAGAGTCCTATCTACTGAACCCTGAGTAAACCAAAAACCTGCCTAAGCCAATCAGACTTTACAGTCCTATCTACTGAACCCTGAGTAAACCAAAAACCTGCCTAAGCCAGACAGACTTTACAGTCCTATCTACTGAACCCTGAGTAAACCAAAAACCTGCCTAAGCCAGACAGACTTTACAGTCCTGTCTACTGAACCCTGAGTAAACAGAAAACCTGCCTAAACCAGACAGACTTTACAGTCCCATATACTGAACCGTGAGTAAACCAAAAACCTGCCTAAGCCAGACAGACTTTACAGTCCTATCTACTGAACCCTGAGTAAACCAAAAACCTGCCTAGCCAGACAGACTTTACAGTCCTATCTACTGAACCCTGAGTAAACCAAAAACCTGCCTAAGCCAGACAGACTTTACAGTCCTATCTACTGAACCATGAGTAAACCAAAAATCTGCCTAAGCCAGAAAGACTTTACAGTCCTATCTACTGAACCCTGAGTAAACCAAAAACCTGCCTAAGCCAGACAGACTTTACAGTCCTATCTACTGAACCCAGAGTAAACCAAAAACCTGCATAAGCCAGACAGACTTTACAGTCCTATCTACTGAACCCTGAGTAAACCAAAAACATGCCTAAGCCAGACAGACTTTACAGTCCTATCTACTGAACCCTGAGTAAACCAAAAACATGCCTAAGCCAGACAGACTTTACAGTCCTATCTACTGAACCCTGAGTAAACCAAAAACCTGCCTAAGCCAGACAGACTTTACAGTCCTATCTACTGAACCCTGAGTAAACCAAAAACCTGCCTAAGCCAGACAGACTTTACAGTGCTATCTACTGAACTCTGAGTAAACCAAAAACCTGCCTAAACCAGACAGACTTTACAGTCCTATCTATTGAACCCTGAGTAAACCAAAAACCTGCCTAAACCAGACAGACTTTACAGTCCCATCTACTGAACCCTGAGTAAACCAAAAACCTGCCTAAGCCAGACAGACTTTACAGTCCTATCTACTTAACCCTGAGTAAACCAAAAACCTGCCTAAGCCAGACAGACTTTACAGTCCTACCTACTGAACCCTGAGTAAACCAAAAACCTGCCTAAGCCAGACAGACTTTACAGTCATATCTACTGAACCCTGAGTAAACCGAAAACCTGCCTAAGCCAGACAGACTTTACAGTCCTGTCTACTGAACCCTGAGTAAACCGAAAACCTGCCTAAACCAGACAGACCTTACAGTCCCATATACTGAACCCTGAGTAAACCAAAACTGCCTAAGCCAGACAGACTTCACAGTCCTATCTACTGAACCCTGAGTAAACCAAAAACCTGCCTAAGCCAGATAGACTTTACAGTCCTATCTACTGAACCCTGAGTAAACCAAAAACCTGCCTAAGCCAGACAGACTTTACAGTCCTATCTACTGAACCCTGAGTAAACCAAAAACCTGCCTAAGCCAGACAGACTTTACAGTCCTATCTACTGAACCCTGAGTAAACCAAAAACCTGCCTAAGCCAGACAGACGTTACAGTCCTATCTACTGAACCCCGAGTAAATCATAAACCTGCCTAAGCCAGATAGACTTTACAGTCCTATCTACTGAACCCTGAGTAAACCAAAAACCTGCCTAAGCCAGACAGACTTTACAGTCCTATCTACTGAACCCTGAGTAAACCAAAAACCTGCCTAAGCCAGACAGACTTTACAGTCCTATCTACTGAACCCTGAGTAAACCAAAAACCTGCCTAAGCCAGACAGACTTTATAGTGCTATCTACTGAACTCTGAGTAAACCAAAAACCTGCCTAAGCCAGACAGACTTTACAGTCCTATCTATTGAACCCTGAGTAAACCAAAAACCTGCCTAAGCCAGACAGACTTTACAGTCCTATCTACTGAACACTGAGTAAACCAAAAACCTGCCTAAGCCAGACAGACTTTACAGTCCTATCTACTGAACCCTGAGTAAACCAAAAACCTGCCTAAGCCAGACAGACTTTACAGTCCTATCTACTGAACCCTGAGTAAACCAAAAACCTGCCTAAGCCAGACAGACTTTACAGTCCTGTCTACTGAGCCCTGAGTAAACCAAAAACCTGCCCAAACCAGACAGACGTTACAGTCCCATATACTGAACCCTGAGTAAACCAAAAACCTGCCTAAGCCAGACAGACTTTACAGTCCTATCTACTGAACCCTGAGTAAACCAAAAACCTGCCTAAGCCAGACAGACTTTACAGTCCTATCTACTGAACCCCGAGTAAACCAAAAACCTGCCTAAGCCAGACAGACTTTACAGTCCTATCTACTGAACCCTGAGTAAACCAAAAACCTGCCTAAGCCAGACAGACTTTACAGTCCTATCTACTGAACCCTGAGTAAACCAAAAACCTGCCTAAGCCAGACAGACTTTACAGTCCTATCTACTGAACCCAGAGTAAACCAAAAACTTGCCTAAGCCAGACAGATTTTACAGTCCTATCTACTGAACCCTGAGTAAACCAAAAACATGCCTAAGCCAGACAGACTTTACAGTCCTATCTACTGAACCCTGAGTAAACCAAAAACCTGCCTAAGCCAGACAGACTTTACAGTCCTATCTACTGAACCCTGAGTAAACCAAAAACCTGCCTAAGCCAGACAGACTTTACAGTCCTATCTACTGAACCCTGAGTAAACCAAAAACCTGCCTAAGCCAGACAGACTTTACAGTGCTATCTACTGAACTCTGAGTAAACCAAAAACCTGCCTAAACCAGACAGACTTTACAGTCCCATATACTGAACCCTGAGTAGACCAAAAACCTGCCTAAGCCAGACAGACTTTACATTCCTATCTACTGAACCCTGAGTAAACCAAAAACCTGCCTAAGCCAGACAGACTTTACAGTCCTATCTATGGAACCCTGAGTAAACCAAAAACCTGCCTAAGCCAGACAGACTTTACAGTCATATCTACTGAACCCTTAGTAAACCAAAAACCTGCCTAATCCAGACAGACTTTACAGTCCTTTCTACTGAACCCTGAGTAAACCAAAAACCTGCCTAAGCCAGACAGACTTTGCAGTCCTATCTACTGAACCCTGAGTAAACCAAAAACCTGCCTAAGCCAGACAGACTTTACAGTCCTATCTACTGAACCCTGAGTAAACCAAAAACCTGCCTAAGCCAGACAGACGTTACAGTCCTATCTACTGAACCCTGAGTAAACCAAAAACCTGCCTAAGCCAGACAGACTTTACAGTCCCATCTACTGAACCCTGAGTAAACCAAAACCCTGCCTAAGCCAGACAGACTCTACAGTCCTATCTACTGAACCCTGAGTAAACCAAAAACCTGCCTAAGCCAGGCAGACTTAACAGTCCTATCTACTGAACCCTGAGTAAACCAAAAACCTGCCTAAGCCAGACAGACTTTACAGTCCTGTCTACTGAGCCCTGAGTAAACCAAAAACCTGCCTAAACCAGACAGACGTTACAGTCCCATATACTGAACCCTGAGTAAACCAAAAACCTGCCTAAGCCAGACAGACTTTACAGTCCTATCTACTGAACCCTGAGTAAACCAAAAACCTGCCTAAGCCAGACAGACTTTACAGTCCTATCTACTGAACCCCGAGTAAACCAAAAACCTGCCTAAGCCAGACAGACTTTACAGTCCTATCTACTGAACCCTGAGTAAACCAAAAACCTGCCTAAGCCAGACAGACTTTACAGTCCTATCTACTGAACCCTGAGTAAACCAAAAACCTGCCTAAGCCAGACAGACTTTACAGTCCTATCTACTGAACCCAGAGTAAACCAAAAACTTGCCTAAGCCAGACAGATTTTACAGTCCTATCTACTGAACCCTGAGTAAACCAAAAACATGCCTAAGCCAGACAGACTTTACAGTCCTATCTACTGAACCCTGAGTAAACCAAAAACCTGCCTAAGCCAGACAGACTTTACAGTCCTATCTACTGAACCCTGAGTAAACCAAAAACCTGCCTAAGCCAGACAGACTTTACAGTCCTATCTACTGAACCCTGAGTAAACCAAAAACCTGCCTAAGCCAGACAGACTTTACAGTGCTATCTACTGAACTCTGAGTAAACCAAAAACCTGCCTAAACCAGACAGACTTTACAGTCCCATATACTGAACCCTGAGTAGACCAAAAACCTGCCTAAGCCAGACAGACTTTACATTCCTATCTACTGAACCCTGAGTAAACCAAAAACCTGCCTAAGCCAGACAGACTTTACAGTCCTATCTATGGAACCCTGAGTAAACCAAAAACCTGCCTAAGCCAGACAGACTTTACAGTCATATCTACTGAACCCTTAGTAAACCAAAAACCTGCCTAAGCCAGACAGACTTTACAGTCCTTTCTACTGAACCCTGAGTAAACCAAAAACCTGCCTAAGCCAGACAGACTTTGCAGTCCTATCTACTGAACCCTGAGTAAACCAAAAACCTGCCTAAGCCAGAGAGACTTTACAGTCCTATCTACTGAACCCTGAGTAAACCAAAAACCTGCCTAAGCCAGACAGACGTTACAGTCCTATCTACTGAACCCTGAGTAAACCAAAAACCTGCCTAAGCCAGACAGACTTTACAGTCCCATCTACTGAACCCTGAGTAAACCAAAACCCTGCCTAAGCCAGACAGACTCTACAGTCCTATCTACTGAACCCTGAGTAAACCAAAAACCTGCCTAAACCAGGCAGACTTAACAGTCCTATCTATTGAACCCTGAGTAAACCAAAAACCTGCCTAAGCCAGACAGACTTTACAGTCCCATCTACTGAACCTTGAGTAAACCAAAAACCTGCCTAAGCCAGACAGACTTTACAGTCCTATCTACTGAACCCTGAGTAAACCAAAAACCTGCCTAAGCCAGACAGACTTTACAGTCCTATCTACTGAACCCTGAGTAAACCAAAAACCTGCCTAAGCCAGACAGACTTTACAGTTCTATCTACTGAACCCTTAGTAAACCAAAAACCTGCCTAAGCCAGACAGACTTTACAGTCCTATCTACTGAACCCTGAGTAAACCAAAAACCTGCCTAAGCCAGACAGACTTTACAGTCCTTTCTACTGAACCCTGAGTAAACCAAAAACCTGCCTAAGCCAGACAGACTTTGCAGTCCTATCTACTGAACCCTGAGTAAACCAAAAACCTGCCTAAGCCAGACAGACTTTACAGTCCTATCTACTGAACCCTTGGTAAACCAAAAACCTGCCTAAGCCAGACAGACTTTACAGTCCTATCTACTGAACCCTGAGTAAACCAAAAACCTGCCTAAGCCAGACAGACTTTACAGTCCTTTCTACTGAACCCTGAGTAAACCAAAAACCTGCCTAAGCCAGACAGACTTTGCAGTCCTATCTACTGAACCCTGAGTAAACCAAAAACCTGCCTAAGCCAGACAGACTTTACAGTCCTATCTACTGAACCCTTGGTAAACCAAAAACCTGCCTAAGCCAGACAGACTTTACAGTCCCATCTACTGAACCTTGAGTAAACCAAAAACCTGCCTAAGCCAGACAGACTTTACAGTCCTATCTACTGAACCCTGAGTAAACCAAAAACCTGCCTAAGCCAGACAGACTTTACAGTCCTATCTACTGAACCCTGAGTAAACCAAAAACCTGCCTAAGCCAGACAGACTTTACAGTTCTATCTACTGAACCCTAAGTAAACCAAAAACCTGCCTAAGCCAGACAGACTTTACAGTCCTATCTACTGAACCCTGAGTAAACCAAAAACCTGCCTAAGCCAGACAGACTTTACAGTCCTTTCTACTGAACCCTGAGTAAACCAAAAACCTGCCTAAGCCAGACAGACTTTGCAGTCCTATCTACTGAACCCTGAGTAAACCAAAAACCTGCCTAAGCCAGACAGACTTTACAGTCCTATCTACTGAACCCTTGGTAAACCAAAAACCTGCCTAAGCCAGACAGACTTTACAGTCCTATCTACTGAACCCTGAGTAAACCAAAAACCTGCCTAAGCCAGACAGACTTTACAGTCCTTTCTACTGAACCCTGAGTAAACCAAAAACCTGCCTAAGCCAGACAGACTTTGCAGTCCTATCTACTGAACCCTGAGTAAACCAAAAACCTGCCTAAGCCAGACAGACTTTACAGTCCTATCTACTGAACCCTTGGTAAACCAAAAACCTGCCTAAGCCAGACAGACGTTACAGTCCTATCTACTGAACCCTGAGTAAACCAAAAACCTGCCTAAGCCAGACAGACTTTACAGTCCCATCTACTGAACCTTGAGTAAACCAAAAACCTGCCTAAGCCAGACAGACTTTACAGTCCTATCTACTGAACCCTGAGTAAACCAAAAACCTGCCTAAGCCAGACAGACTTTACAGTCCTATCTACTGAACCCTGAGTAAACCAAAAACCTGCCTAAGCCAGACAGACTTTACAATTCTATCTACTGAACCCTGAGTAAACCAAAAACCTGCCTAAGCCAGACAGACTTTACAGTCCTATCTACTGAACCCTGAGTAAACCAAAAACCTGCCTAAGCCAGACAGACTTTACAGTCCTTTCTACTGAACCCTGAGTAAACCAAAAACCTGCCTAAGCCAGACAGACTTTTCAGTCCTATCTACTGAACCCTGAGTAAACCAAAAACCTGCCTAAGCCAGACAGACTTTACAGTCCTATCTACTGAACCCTGGGTAAACCAAAAATCTGCCTAAGCCAGACAGACGTTACAGTCCCATCTACTGAACCCTAAGTAAACCGAAAACCTGCCTAAGCCAGACAGACTCTACAGTCCTATCTACTGAACCCTGAGTAAACCAAAAACCTGCCTAAGCCAGACAGACTTTACAGTCCTATCTACTGAACCCTGAGTAAACCTAAAACCTGCCTAAGCCAGACAGACTTTACATTCCTATCTACTGAACCCTTAGTCCTATCTACTGAACCCTGAGTAAACCAAAAACCTGCCTAAGCCAGACAGACTCTACAGTCCTATCTACTGAACCCTGAGTAAACCAAAAACCTGCCTAAGCCAGACAGACTTTACAGTCCTATCTACTGAACCCTGAGTAAACCTAAAACCTGCCTAAGCCAGACAGACTTTACATTCCTATCTACTGAACCCTTAGTCCTATCTACTGAACCCTGAGTAAACCAAAAACCTGCCTAAGCCAGACAGACTTTACAGTCCTATCTACTGAACCCTGAGTAAACCTAAAACCTGCCTAAGCCAGACAGACTTTACATTCCTATCTACTGAACCCTTAGTCCTATCTACTGAACCCTGAGTAAACCAAAAACCTGCCTAAGCCAGAGAGACTTTACAGTCCCATCTACTGAACCCTAAGTAAACCGAAAACCTGCCTAAGCCAGACAGACTCTACAGTCCTATCTACTGAACCCTGAGTAAACCAAAAACCTGCCTAAGCCAGACAGACTTTACAGTCCTATCTACTGAACCCTGAGTAAACCTAAAACCTGCCTAAGCCAGATAGACTTTACAGTCTTATCTACTGAACCCTGAATAAACCAAAAACTTGCCTAAGCCAAACAGACTTTACAGTCCTATCTACTGAACCCTGAGTAAACCAAAAACATGCCTAAGCCAGACAGACGTTACAGTCCTATCTACTGAACCCTGAGTAAACCAAAAACCTGCCTAAGCCAGACAGACTTTACAGTGCTATCTACTGAACTCTGAGTAAACCAAAAACCTGCCTAAACCAGACAGACTTAACAGTCCTATCTATTGAACCCTGAGTAAACCAAAAACCTGCCTAAGCCAGACAGACTTTACAGTCCCATCTACAGAACCTTGAGTAAACCAAAAACCTGCCTAAGCCAGACAGACTTTACAGTCCTATCTACTGAACCCTGAGTAAACCAAAAACCTGCCTAAGCCAGACAGACTTTACAGTCCTATCTACTGAACCCTGAGTAAACCAAAAACCTGCCTAAGCCAGACAGACTTTACAGTTCTATCTACTGAACCCTGAGTAAACCAAAAACCTGCCTAAGCCATACAGACTTTACAGTCCTATCTACTGAACCCTGAGTAAACCAAAAACCTGCCTAAGCCAGACAGACTTTACAGTCCTTTCTACTGAACCCTGAGTAAACCAAAACCCTGCATAAGCCAGACAGACTTTACAGTCCTATCTACTGAACCCTTGGTAAACCAAAAACCTGCCTAAGCCAGACAGACGTTACAGTCCTATATACTGAACCCTGAGTAAACCAAAAACCTGCCTAAGCCAGACAGACTTTACAGTCCCATCTACTGAACCTTGAGTAAACCAAAACCCTGCCTAAGCCAGACAGACTTTACAGTCCTATCTACTGAACCCTGAGTAAACCAAAAACCTGCCTAAGCCAGACAGACTTTACAGTCCTATCTACTGAACCCTGAGTAAACCAAAAACCTGCCTAAGCCAGACAGACTTTACAGTTCTATGTACTGAACCCTGAGTAAACCAAAAACCTGCCTAAGCCAGACAGACTTTACAGTCCTTTCTACTGAACCCTGAGTAAACCAAAAACCTGCCTAAGCCAGACAGACTTTGCAGTCCTATCTACTGAACCCTGAGTAAACCAAAAACCTGCCTAAGCCAGACAGACTTTACAGTCCTATCTACTGAACCCTGGGTAAACCAAAAATCTGCCTAAGCCAGACAGACGTTACAGTCCTATCTACTGAACCCTGAGTAAACCAAAAACCTGCCTAAGCCAGACAGACTTTACAGTCCTATCTACTGAACCCTGAGTAAACCAAAAACCCGCCTAAGCCAGACAGACTTTACAGTCCTATCTACTGAACTCTGAGTAAACCAAAAACCTGCCTAAGCCAGACAGACTTTACAGTCCTATCTACTGAACCCTGAGTAAACCAAAAACCTGCCTAAGCCAGACAGACTTTACAGTCCTATCTACTGAACCCTGAGTAAACCAAAAACCTGCCTAAGCCAGACAGACTTTACAGTCCTATCTACTGAACCCTGAGTAAACCGAAAACCTGCCTAAACCAGACAGACTATACACTCCTATCTACTGAACCCTGAGTAAACCGAAAACCTGCCTAAGCCAAACAGACTTTACAGTCCTATCTACTGAATCCTGAGTAAACCAAAAACCTCCCTAAGCCAGACAAACTTTATAGTCATATCTACTGAACCCTGAGTAAACCGAAAACCTGCCTAAGCCAGACAGACTTTACAGTCATATCTACTGAATCCTGAATAAACCAAAAACCTGCCTAAACCAGACAGACTTTACTCTCCCATCTACTGAACCCTTAGTAAACCGAAAACCTGCCTAAGCCAGACAGACGTTACAGTCCTATCTACTGAACCCTGAGTAAACCAAAAACCTGCCTAAGCCAGACAGACTTTACAGTCCCATCTACTGAACCCTGAGTAAACCAAAAACCTGCCTAAGCCATACAGACTTTACAGTTCTATCTACTGAACCCTGAGTAAACCAAAAACCTGCCTAAGCCAGACAGACTTTACAGTCCCATCTACTGAACCCTGAGTAAACCGAAAACCTGCCTAAACCAGACAGACTTTACAGTCCCATCTACTGAACCCTGAGTAAACCGAAAACCTGCCTAAACCAGAAATACTTTACAGTCCTATCTACTAAATATCTATGTAATTTGAACCTGTGTAAACCAAACACCTGTCTAAACTGAACAAATTCTTCAGTCCCAAGGGGGGTCGGTTTAGACGGGTTTTACTGTAATATGGAATTAATTACTTTTTCGTTATCCAATTTTTCCATGATCAATGAAACAAATAGCTTATAGTTTGTTCATCTGTGATTAGAGCATATTCAGTGAAATATAGGATAATACATAAACAATCATGAAATGAAAACGTATATATGTAAATATAATGTAGTGCGCCTGGCGCGTTTCTGGAAAAACCTTCATTAGGCGCGCTTATAGTCAAAAGAGTGGAAAGTCAAATCCTTTAAAAGTGAGCAAGAAAACCAAAATAGGATAGCTAAAATCTGCTAATGTTACCTATGCTTTAGGATTCTAATAAATTACATTATTTAGGAATTACAATAAAGATTAATAAACAGATACAGAACAAGCGCAGAACTATAAAGAAAAACGATTAAACTAAAGGGTTGAATATAACTATACTAGTTTAGCGGCTTAATTGTATGTAATGTTCATTGTTACATTGTATGTCTGGAAATCAAGGGATTAATAGGAAATCAGACATTAGCAAATAAAATGGCATAACATGCACAGTTTACCGAATGTCTTGGCTATTTAGTTATATATCGATTATCAATTTCGGGGATTTTTTCCTTTTCCTTTGTATGTTTGCACTGTTGTTTTTTTAACCCTTTTCTGTGTGGTGAAATATAAATTTAACATAGAAACAGAAGTTCATAATTTTTTTAATAATGATAGAAAGAGAAAATATGAAAGTCTATTTATTTACATTAGATTAATTATTCTAGAAAAATGTGCCCATCTTTTTCAAAAGAAAAGTTTGAAGATAACAAAGGAAACATCGGGAGGCATGGAAATAGTATTTGACACCAGTTTACGCAAATGAATACAATAACATGAACTTTCCTGCGAAATAAATGGGAGTACAAACATATCGAATGTCGTTTTACGCGGATTTCATTTCGGAACTAAAAACGCAAACGAGCAAAATGATCACGAATCCCACTATAAATCGTGTGCTAACTCCTGTTTTCCACAAGGAAAGTAGTTCCTGCTCCGATAGTGACACCGATGCTATTAATCTAAGCAACATTCGGTAATAAATCAGGACATAGGAAGGGACCGGATCTTGACATTGGTATTCCGTATTGGCTACTAAGGTCATTATGGCGATCGTAAAACATTCCTCATGATGAATTCTACATAACCATTAGCAACTTTAGATCCAGTTGTTTCACTGATTTGCTAGCGGCAACTTAACCCTCTATCATGAAAATCCTGATAGAATCCACACACTCTGGAATATCATGTCAATAAAGAAACACGAAGGACATCATTTTGTAATCAAACTTGCAACAGATCTTTCTGTCCTGAAACAAGAATAAACTATTAAATGATTGAACACTCACAATTGTTGATTATGCTATTTATAGGATACACAAAAATATCTATATTTATAGTTAGCAAGTCATATTTTTATCTCACCTTTTGTATGCCATCAGTAAGGTTACGTACACCAGTGTCGGCATCAGAACCTCCCAAGATGAAACTGATGTTTGAGGAAGTACCCGACCCTACTCGCAGCCCTGTCTGTACAGATATCATATAGAAATAAGTATCAAGGAAATCATTGTCAGACAAAAATGTTGGAATGCACTGAAAAAAAAATGTAAATGTTAGTTTAAACATATTTTATTAATCAATAAATATAGTACAATAAGATAAATTTCAATATGGTATAATACAGATAAATAAAGGGATTCTAAAACAAGTTTAGAAACTTATATTAATTCGCTTCCCTGGTATATCTCTTTACAATAATCAAACTGGTCTCGAAGTTTATACAATTTCAAATTTTAAATTATAAAAAACAATATTATTCTGAATAGATATAAATGTGAAAATTTGCAAATAGATAGAAGAACTAAGCGGTGAAAGAGAGGTGAATCGCTTACTACAGATAATAAATTTTTGAACTGCTAAAAATAATTCGACATTTTGATTGAGTGCAAGTTTGGGTGATCCAAGAAGAAGTATTTCTGTTGTCAGGTTTATGGGTACATTAATAGAATTTATGTACATTCGCCTTTGCGCAGTGTATCTCAAACAGTGAAATAAGTAGTGGGTAGTAGATTCAGTTGAACCACAAATACAGTTAGGCGAGTCGACAATGTTCTTACAGTATAAATGTTGGTTTAAAGAGGAACACTGCATTCGTAATGAAGGATTTGTCCAAGGCGACTACCAGTATAATATTAAAATGGTTTTGAAGAAATATTTGAATTTAGAGAATACTTCAAGGCTTGAATGGATTGACTTAGTCTAATATTATCTGGTTGTAAGTTGTTGGCTCTATTTCTTTAGATAACTATTTAAGAACTTCTTTTGTGACTAGAATTATTCATTCTGAGCTACAAATTTGAACAATTAATTGTTTTGTCACCTAGATCTGTTTTCATGATAAAAGTTTGTTAATTAAAAAGAAAGCTTTTATCTTTAAAGTCTATTTATATTTTAACCTTCAGGAGCACCTGGGTAAACCCATTGCTTTTTGATTGAATCCGTGTTGCTCATTTGGTTTAGTTTTCTCTGTTGTGTGTGTTTGTTGGTGTGTTTGACTTCGTCATGTGTCTTGTGTGCTCAATGTTGTGTATGTCTCTGGATTGTCCATTCTTGATTGTCCGTTCTACTTTCTCTAACGTTTACTTATATCTAGGAATATGTTGTCATGTGCTTAAAATTGAGCACATTGTTTGTAGCTAATGATTGATAATAATAATGTCAAAAATTGGTGTATAGTTATAAATGGTGAGTTTTTTTTTACCAATAAACTATCTGTTCTATTTATTTGAATTGATTAAGATAAGATTTATTTTGTCTTCTCGATTGAGTCGGTTCTTTGGATAGTTCAGGTAAATAGTTTGTTCCGTTCGTATCAACCTTATGATTATTGTGTTCACTGTTAATTCGTCTACTTCGAGGTAAAGCATTGATCCGGTCAACTTCGACATAGCGAGGTTAAACCTTAAACCCCGAAGTACAGCTACATGCCACAAAACAAATTTATATGCATGGATAGTATTGAAATAAACTTTAAGAAGGCATTTTGGTTCCATGCTTTATACGGATTATCTCCCGTTTTTGCCTAATTTTTTTTAACGCCCTACCTGATGACTTTCACTGTTATCAAATCTACGAAGAATACATGCTAGAATCACATAGAGAACCACTACTGCAATTAGAGTACCATATACAGCGGCATTCGTAATATCAAACTTGGCCCAAACTGTATGAAAATCAATCATATTTGGAATGGCAAACGTTGATGCAAACAGTGAACCTGCTCCTGGTAAACAGCGACATGCTGTCTCATTCAGAGTAGAGAATGATAGAACCTGAAATATATATTAAATGCAATGTTGTGGTGCAGTATAGGTAGAGGTTATCGCGATATCAACATCTTTTTGTGTTGAAAATATTAAATGTGTTTGTCCTGCAATTGTTTGATTGTGAGTACTAATAAAGGGGGTCAAATGAACTAGAACGACAGAAATAAACGGCAACAGTATAAATGCTGACATCACAGATGACACCATTGAAAACGATTAGAACGACACTTGTTTGTTATTTTCAGACAATTTGACAGGTGTTTTGGACTTTTTGATATCGCAGGATAAACACAATATTCTCTTTTCTACCAGTTTCTAAGGCTCGTACAGATAAGCTATATATTTTCCGATAATCGACGTATATTGTATATATTCACCATGGTCCTGTATGAATACATGAAGTCCCACAAGAATGATGTCCAAGACTTGTCCGAAAATACCAAAGTAAAAAAAAAATGAAAATTTTATCGCATTATTTCCATAGACAATGAAGGATGTCAGAAAATATATAAACAAAGTATACACCATTGCATTGTAATTGCATACCGTACATCCATTTGGATCCCACGTTTCCCTATTAGGATCGTAGACTCTACAACCTGTAGTTACTATGACAACACTTATATTCGCGGTTGCAAGATCTGGAGAGGCATTGGTAATGTTGTCAGTGCTTCGTCGTCTCCTGGATAGTAATGTGACATTCCCAGATTTCTCTTCCCCTACAATAGTCAATTGATGGATTACTGTTTGATACTCATATTAGCTATATATCAGCTATATGGTAGGTATAGAAACCAGATTCACACTATGTTTCAAATTTTATTACCACGTTTGTCGTCAAGGGGAAAGTATACAAGTTAAATATCCAAATGTGTGAAGAACTATACATACAAACATCACTATATGTGGATCTATGTAATCAATTATACATACTACCGTATGTTGCACTTTGCACAGTAATCATACAATGATTGATTGTCGAAAACCGACGGCTGATCACACTCCAATACTATCCACTCCCCATTCGTGGGTCAACTGACAAGAGAATTCCCAGGACCCATGATCTATTTTTGCAAGGCGTGTAGGCCCTTTGATTTACTTGCTCCCAAAACTTTAAAAAAAATATTTGGTCTTCCAAGACTTTGAGCGTTCCTGATGAAGGTTATTCCAGACACACGTCGTGCGTACTAAATTAGATATCTACGTTTTTATAACATTTTGATTATTTCCCACTATCGTTTTACAGCCAATCAATTCACAGTTTCTTAAAAGAGCATGGATTCCTGACAAATTAAAATAATAAAATGAGAGGATTGAATCGCTAATACCTGTGAGTTATCAACGATGATTGCTTTATAGACTAGTCAAATCGTGTCTTTCATAATGTGTCCAGTCCGTCTAATAAGAGTGATGTTATGTTGTTACTGAAACCATTAACTACAGATAAGTTACGGAACAAAGCTGAAACGACTATTTTCATATGAATTGATCCACTCGTGATGAGTACAGAGTATCGCAGCGTGATTAGCCGTGTGTTACCGACGATTACAATGATTATAACAAAATAAAAGGGCATATTATGTAATTAAAACTTCTAAAACAATATATAAAAAATGAGATTCGATAACCTTCTAACACCTTCACATTGGACAAAACATTACAATTTTCATTAAGACAGATACTCTAATTTATTACCTGCTATAGGTTTCATTGCTATGTAAACATCCCCTTTCTGTAAGACACCAGACGGTATGAACACTTTAAATCCATATGTTTCCCAGTCTGTAGATTTTATAACTGTAGCAAAATCGTTCACAGTTTCCGTTGGAATAGTTTCGGACCTTGCGTAGAATGAAAATAATTGGACAAAATCAACATTATCTAGGTCAATTCCTGTAGGTTTTATATATGTAATCAAACCGTCGTTAGAATCTGTCATCTTACATTTAAAGTACATAAATGATATCGATCCACCCTCAACGTAAATTGGTTCATAGTTCTTAAAATAAGATACTGCTTCGTTACTAATAGTCATTGTAAGTGGGAATTCTATGAGTTTGTCATCACCATCAAGTGCTTCAATTTTTATGATACTGCCTTTTATGGCCTTTGCACCATTGACATGTAGTAATGGTGATTTCTTGAAAGTTGCAACCTGAAATTTGTAACATACTGAATTCTGAAAGTAACCAGTAAAATTGTATATGCTATTTTTGGAATGATAAAGCGTTTAAACGATCAATAACCTTCGACAACTGGTGAAGGTAAGTGGAAAATACTTACATGACAGCAGCATTTTACTAAGATTGGAAGTTTCGGCCAATAAGACTATCGTTATCCTGCAACTTTTTTTGATGCGCTGTGCCAAGTCAGGAAAGGATCGGTCATGTATATGTATTAAAGGTATATATTTTTGCCGCCGTTTTTACTATTACATTTAGGAACCGTTCCGAAAACAGTCTCATTTTTTGCTTTGTTTTTCATTTTATCAGAGGGTTTCATTTTTTGCCATCTCGATATAAAAATAGAACAGATATTTGTATGATTTAAAAATCATTTGTCATATACCTCCAAAATCAAACACGTCTTCCCCTTCTTAAATAAGGTTAATTGTCCAAATAAATGTAACATTATGCTCATTTGACATTGTATTTTGATATATAACAATCAAGAATTGTATATGCTCTATTATTTTAATGAAAGAAAAGACAATGTTCGTTTTTGATCTTCACCTTATATTTCGTTGTTTGTTAGGGGGTCGTATTTGAATGTAGTTTGTGTTTATGGTTAAGATAATTTTCAAAAGACATTATTTTCTATCTTCAAACTCCTCGGAGTTACAATCTAGTGCCCAAAAGAGAAACGTCGCCAGAAAAAAGGTTTCGCTTACTGATACTCATCTTAATTGTTACGTTTCCAGACCCCTACACAAGTCTGAGAGTATGCGTTATGATCATGGTGTTTAACGCCACTCTCAACAATATTTCAGTTACATCGTTGAAGTCAATTTTATTGGTGGAGGAAACCGGTGTACCCGGAGAAAACCACTGACCTGCCGTAAGTTCACCGAAAATCTTTATAGCAATAATGTTATATCGAGTACACCTCTCCATGAGCGGGATTCGAACTCACAACTTTAGTTGTGATAGGCACTGATTGCATAGGTAATTGTAAAAACTACCACACGATCACGACCGCGATCGCCCCTGACTGGGAGTATGATCGGTCTATTCGATATAACACGTATATCTCTAAAATATTCTACGTTTTATTTGTTTTCGAGAGACGTGACAGCGCATATAATATAAATAATCAAACTTTTTGAATATCAAAAATAAGACCACGAGTAACCGAACACCGCATGAATTAATAAACTAATGTGCAGAGCTTGACTTTTAACTCAGTCATTGATTAAACACAATATATATATAATATGAAGCAAGGTATTTAACTACATTCTACGTGTCCCCTCTTTTTCTGATAAAATATTATTTTGTATACCTTCAACTGAATATTTGTAGCCGTTATATTTCCCAATGTTTCGTTATTAAAATCAAAAGTAAATCCATCTCTCTTTATGATAGATTTGTTAGTAAAATGTTCAATGTTGTCTTTCTCTAAGCTGATATTGATGTTTTCCTTCCGTATGTTCTTTTCTGATTCTGCATATGCCATTATTGATGATGTTATATTAAAGGCTTCATCCAAAGCATCAAACATCAATCGAGTATTCCGCATTATCTAGAATTGAAAGTATGCATATCTGGTCTCAATAAATGACAGTACAGTTAAAACTAAAGACTTATTTAATTTTAACCTATATATAAATGAAAACTGCTCATAAAGGCCACTTTTGAGGTTCCCTTGAATGGCTTATATCTACAGGTATTATTATTATTATTATTTTAAAAAAATAATTTAATTAGTGAGTTAGTGAATGCTGGTTAGCTCATAGTGAGCAATCTGGCAATCTATATAACGACTAGAACAAGCCACATTCAGTGCGATGATGATGATGTCCGTTTTGTCCTAGACAAAAAACACTTAGTTGGATTTTTCTAGTGCTAGCTCACTGAAACAATAGTCCGTGAGTAGACTTGTCATTGTTCTTAATACCTAATGATGTGTAAATAGCGGAGAAGCAGCAAATGCCAAATTTATAGTCTTTTGTTCGACCCGATCAACCGGTGCTAGAACCTCAGGTCGAGTATATGCTTGACAAGCATTCTAACCAATACATCGCCGACGCAGTCTTTTATTTGTTAATGAACGTACCACGATATCTGCTGTTAAATTCAGAAATGACAAAAAGAATTATGTCTATATGGAAACTAAACAAATAAAAGTCAGACCCCGGAAGAAGCGAAAATCTGTAATGAGCAAAAGTAATATGATTTCTATATCATAGAAAATACTCACAGCATTTGCAAGCCTCTTCTTACGTGCTTGTATAATCCGTCGTTTTTCATACATCCTTTCAGCAACTTCTCTATATACGAGACCCTTCTCAATGAACGTGTCATATTCACTAGGGTGATATGCATGGTAATCCCGTAAATCTTCCTCAACTTGTTCTACTGTTAAAGTCGTATTTACATCCTCGTCACCAGCAGTTTGAAAAAGATCGAGATTTTTCGATAGAAGGCCAATCATTTCTAAAACAAAAGGTATAATTTCATGTTAACGTAAACTTATTTTCAAATTGCTCTTTAACCCTTGCCCTTGGATTAGCATCGGTGGTGTAATGGCTAGCGGGCTCGCCTCGAGTGCTGTATATCGTGGTCTTGAGCCCCGATCGGATCAAATCGATGATTATAAAAATTGTATTTGTTGTTTTTCCCGCTAAGTACACAGCATCAAGGAGAAAGAACAAAAACTGGTTGGCTCGGAATTATGATAATGTGTCCGATTGGGACGACATGTCTATCCGCGAACTATTGTTTCAGTGAGCTACCACTATAAACAATTCAGCTAAGCGTGTTTGTCAAGTACAAAGCGGATCTCATCATCATCTCATTGAAAATTAACTTGTTTTCGCCATGATATAGCTGAAACATTTGTGAGTTGACATTAAACAACAATCACTTAATCCTTGGAATATCAGTTTTCCAAATACGTCATTTACTCACTAAACTTTTTTTTTTAATTCCTTTTATCTACATTGATACATACTGAAAACGTAGCATTGGTGATCTACAGAATATTGATATCGTTTATATTTTCATTCGTATCGATGTGGTTTTTTGTCTGAGTTATCCTTTATATTGAGCATTGGGTTTTCGTGCTTCACATTCAAGATATCAAAGATCAAAATACAAATTGAAATCAACAATAATCAACATGTGAGTAAGAAATAAAATCAAAAATGGCGAAAACAAACAGAAAACAAAAATATGGCGTCGGCGCATATTCTATAAGCATTGATATCATTAGAGAGTGTAACATGTTTTATCAATACTTCCCATAGATTTTCGTTCAAGATTGTGTTTGAAGATTTTGTGTCTTTTTTTTCGAGGTCCTTCAGTTGTTAGAAGAGGAAGGACAGAAGGAAAAAGAAAGAATAAAGAAGGAAAAAGAAGAAAATACAGCCAAAGAAATAAGGAAGAGGGCCTTAGATAACTGCACACCTAAGAAAGGTATAACTTTAGACATACCTGTATTAGAATTTAACTGGATGTGCATCTTAAATTGTGCTTGCAACCCCTTTGTGATGCATTGATTAAAGGCGTCCCTGCATATGTATGGTTATACATGTATATTGGAACACAAAACATGTAATCACATGCAGAAAAAAATATTTATTTGTTTTTTAAATTTCTTCTAGAAAACTGTCATTATTGTGATTAAATGGTAGAGGTATGACTTGACAGTGATTCCAATTATAAATGACAATGCAATTTATCACATTCAAGGTAAAAATCAGAAATATTTACAAAGAATGTTAAAGCATGTCCCAATGAATTTCTGAATGCCAATAGAAAATATTCCATTCTAATCCTAACCACTTGGCATGTATTGTTGATATTCACATAAAAAAATCGGAGATAGACATAAAAAAGCATATTGATTAACAAAAAGAAACAACAAATAATAATAAGATAAAACAAAAGTAAAACAAAAGATAAACAAAAAGGGGGCAAATCTAAATCAGAGTAATATTTCCATAAAATGATGTTATTTTTGCCAATATAAGATTGCAGAGAAAAAAGGTAGGTAGTCAACACACATATGTTCTTCTTGCCGAAAAATACAATCCTTACTTTTCATGAAGGTATTGGTAACTAAAGGTAAATTTTCTGTGAAACCTCTTTTTAAAAATAAAATTGTGATTACACTATGTTTATTCATACAGGCCTAGGTGATGATGAAAATTGTGATGGGACACCAGTTAAAAGAAGTGCTAGTAGTACCAACAACATAATAGGCTACCTGAAGGAGAACAATGAAAATGAAGTCAACCTAAAAAAGGAGGAAATAAATATCAGAAAAGATGAACTAAGACTTGAACGAGAAAAATTTGAGTTGGACAGACAAGAAAGACAACAGAAAATGGAAGCAGAAAAACAGGAAAAGAAATTAATGCTTGAACTTATGACAAAATGCATTGGACAAAGACTTTAAATAAAAAAAGATTTACAAATCAAAAGAAATAAACAGTAATTAAAAGTCTTAATTCCTAGAACTTCTTTGCTGGAAAAATGTTCAGTCCCTACTATCAAAACAGCTTAACTTAATGTGCCATAATTATCAGACCCATCCATTCGTCTGTAAACAAAATCTGATTATCTCTCTGACTTTGTAGACATCTTCTGATGAAATACTTTTAAAACCCTCTCCAAAAATGAAGATCAAAGCATAGATATGAATCAGTAAATTATGTCTGTCGGTATTTCTGTCTGTGCAATCCATGTAAATCTTTGGTCCATAAATTTACAATGTCTTTGATATCAAGCACCATAAAATATGCATAGGCCTCGATTTTGCTTAAAATTGCTCTCATGGATCCAATCAAGAATATGAAGATTGTCATCGGCTGTTTCATATTGATTTTCCATGCTTATTGATGACACTTGATTTTCATCATGATTGTTAAAATGTGTCTTCTCAATGAGAGCAAATGAATAATAAACTTGACAGATCACAAATTTAAGATGATGGATATTGTAACTGAATATAAGGCCTGTTTTTTTAATTCTCAAACTTGTTTATGGTTGAAAACAACCTGAAACATGTTTGAATCATAAACATAATACCACAACGAAACAAAACCACTCAACCGTAAAAATGTTTTAAACCAGGTTAATGGTTGAGAATTAAAAAACCAGGCCTATAGGAACACATAAACTAAAACAAATCTTTTAAGTTCAAGGTCACAAACCCGGAAGGCTATTGGAATTTCAATGAATTTGAATTTTGGTGTTTAATGCCACTTTCAGCAATATTTCAGCTATATCATGGCGACCAGTTTTAGTGATGGAGGAAGCCGGATTACACCACCGACCATGGGCAAGTAACTGGTAAGCTTTATCACTTGTGGCTGTAAGTCGAGTGCACCCTTTTTGTAATTTACAAAGCTGGGCGCGAACCCAAGCCGTATTGGTGATAGGCTTGTATGAGTTGTTAGATCCAGCGACCTAACTCATTGAGCCATCCGGGCTCCGAATTTCAATGACAAATATGAGATATCGTTTGTTGAGGACACGGTGAAGGGAGAAAGGAGACAACGAAACAAGCCAAGATGTCAGCAACGCAACTCTCCCCAAACCAAAAAAAATATACAGTACAAAGAGAGACATACCATGACTAATCACTGAGATAGTGATGTCGCACTCTAAGAATGATACTGAAAATCTTTTTATTTTATTTTCCTGAGAGTGGTTAGTTTTATCACTTTCAATTCAGAAAAAAATGAAGTTATCTCCAACAGAAAAAAACCCCAGATCACTCTTAGAGTGTGGCACCACTTTCACGGTGATTAGACTATAGTCATGGTTTGTCTCGTTCTGTACTGTACTGTACACATTTTCAGGACTTTTTTTCAAACTGATGGAAAAAGGGATATAGAGGAAATAAATTCCGTGAATACAGCTGCCTGCACCATAAACACAAACATCACGGATTCGAAATGGTTTAATAAATTGATAAATAAAGCCTCGTGCAACAATAATATGATTTAATGCAATTTGAAAATTCAAAATGCATGATTTCATTTCAACGTCAACCTCGTAAATATTCTAGAAGGGCTGGTGGCTGAAGGTTGAAGAAACTGCTTGTTTCACTTCCGTACATACACATATGACAGTTAGTGAGTAAAACAGCAACTGTATAATATTTTTCGACAGGTTGTAGGTAGACCTTTTGATTTTTTTTTAAAGTCAAGGTATGCAAATAACGACAGTACTTTACCAAAGACCCATTCAACACAAATGCGGACAGCAAACATTCTTTTGTTGAATATCATTTGATTTCTTGAAATTGCACCACCACGGTACGGCGGTATGATGTAGCCATCACCAAGTGGGTATGCAGGGTCACCATAAACAGAAAATATATGACCATTGGGAGAAATCATATGGTTAGCCATTTGTGCCAATACATTACTTTCCCTTAACAGTCCAGCATCATGGCGGCGCCCCTCAATCGGTCCATAAAGATGCGATATAAGACCATTCGGAATAACAATGCTTTGAAACTTGAGTCCATGAACTCTCTTATGACCGTTCAAGACCAGTTTTAGATTTAGTTGCGGTCTACAAATAGGACTGACCGTACCATCTATGAATCCCCAACAATTTTCCAGCGGTGTGTTACGATCAGAAACAGCTTCAGCATAATTGCGCAAATGTTCATATGATAACCAGTCTCGGCTTAGGTCAGAAAGAAGGTGATTGTGTGTATTATAAAGATAATCGATGACGTGGTTATATATGTATGAAATTTCAACTTTGGTTCTCCCCAAAACAGGTTCTAGATCTTCTAATCGACATGGATAGGCAAGTCTACGGAGAACTATGCACAAACCTTCTACACCAGAGGCCACTGTACGGTTGTTGCAAATAATATTTTTCTGGTAATCGGAGTACATTACTAAGAATATTTATATCTTCTCTTCCAAATCGGAACATTGTGCGGCATTGATCATTTGTTAAATTGTCAATGTCAAGCTTTTGATATGCAAGAACTTTTTCTTCATTAAGCGATGAGAGCAATAGTAAGTCATCATCATTTTCTAATGCAGCCAATACGACTTTTTCCGCCATAATAATTTCAAACACAACATAAAAAACAATGAAACTGACTGGTTTATGAATTAAAGCTGACCAATCAGCGCTTTGATAACATCCAGGTTATACACGTACACGTGATGTTTGCTTAACTGCACGCGAAATCGCATTACAATGACGTGTACGGGTACCTCTAACTAGACGTAGAAGTACACGTACACGTCCGCTTGCTTAACCTCTCTAATATTAACAGAACTTCTGATTTTCCTTCGTCTCAAGATATTGCACTGAAATACTGCCATATATAAATAAACCATCTAGTTTGGTATTACTTCATAAAATGAAAAACAAACAAAAGAATACCAGTCCATACTGTAGGAACAGTTCCAGTAGAAAAATCGTATAATGAGGCAACATCTATACCCCTAACACACATACACACCGCCGCTAAATTTACTGGCTTGGTACAGGCACTTCAAAAGTGTCGGAGTTAAAACAGCAAATATAAATAAACCAACTAGTCTGGAATTACTTAAATATCATAAATAAATAAACCAGTTAGTCTTGTGAATTATGGTAAAGGAAAGGGTTATATTATAAATTAGGTGAAATTATCAACTTTGTTTCCCTTAGTGTTCCTCTCAAGCAACTTACGCTCGAGAGAACAAGAACACATAAATACAAGGAATTTTGTTTTCAAGACTTGTGAGATAATTTGAAAACCTTACTCATATTTTGATTTTCTCAAAACTACGATATGATGTGGAAAACCATCACATATGAATAAATTATTGTTCTCGAATTCGGTTTAATTGAAATTTAACGACTTACCAGAAGTTGAATCTTGTATGCCTGTCAGTTCTGACATTGGGAAAGGTTTTATTTTGGTTTGCCCCCGAATGGTCTTTAACAATGTCCTACTTGAATTAAAAACCGTTTCCTGCAAGCAGAAAGTGTTCAAAACATTATTTTCATTGGATACCATGTTTAGACCCACTAGTTTACTTACTCCCAAAGACTTAATTATATGGCTTGCCAATCTTTTGACCTTGGGCACTCCTCATGAAGATTATATTCCAGAAACATGGCGTGTGTACTAAATAAGTAAGAAATAAATCATGGAAGCCAGAATGTGTTTTGAGTTTTAACATGGGTTGGCGGATATTAGTATTTAATCTCGAGCCGGAGACGAGGGATAAAATTTACTAATATCCACCAACCCATGTTAAAACTCAAAACACATTCTGGCTTCCATGAATTATTTCGATTCTGATATATCTAACAGTACAAATACGGTAGTATACTTTATTTGGAAGACGGTAATTTATATTTATGCTTGCGGACAATGCCGCACACAATGTATGCTGCCAAATTCGAGCAGACGATGATTCATCAAGATGTACTATTACGACGGGATAGTCAGTCACATATACATTTACGACGGGAAAGTCAGTCGTATTGATGGAGCATCCGTAACAATAATATTGTGTTTGCATGTTTAATTGTACGTCGCATATTATTAATTTTGGATATGTTGATTATTTTCGTTGAATATAGATGTTATTAAAACATTAATAACTCAATCGTAACTACTCGGCCATTGTCGCTACCCTGCAAATAACTTTTTTTATTTGCAGGGTAGCGAGAATGGCTGAGTAGTTACGATTGATTAATAACTGTGTAAATAATTTTATTTAATTATTTTATTACCTTGCTTAAATGTGTGCACCGGCGCATGTACTAATGATTATACACAATCGATAAATCGCTCGATTGCTTACAAAGCGTAAGAAGGACGTTATGTTAGATTATAGATTCTCTAATTCTTGCTAAATTTTCACACTTCTCAACCCGTGTGAGAAGAAATCGATAATCAACGTGTGGATCACTTTGTTCTCAGTCGCTGATTGGTCAATTACGCAATTATGTCTTGGGTGAGATAAGAATTTCACGCTACTTTTCCCGTAAAAATGTTACGTTTGGCAACATGTCATTGTATCAATAAAATCGTTTAATTAACTGTAACTAACCGTAATTAACCGTACCATCACCAAGAACCAATCATCTGGAATCTTGTCCCTTCTCCATCATTGCTTCAAAAACATTCCTTAACGGGTGTGACGTCAATTGAAGTATACGTCAGTGACGTCATTGGACGTCGATTTGAGAAAGTGAAAAACGGCCATATATTTTGTTAAATTAGTGAGAAAAAGAATCAAAAAAATTTTTAGTGGTACATTAGAGAAACAATCTCTAACATTGTTTCCCTTTTATTACGATAATTTCTCAAATCTCGATAGTTAAATTTTTACATTTTAAAGTTCTGGGTAAACCTCGAACATTAAAATGTGAAAATTTAACTATCTTGATTTGAGAAATTATCGTAATAAACGGGAAACAATGTTAGAGACTATATATACAACACCGGGGGAGTACAAGATAGGGAAATCTCCAACATCCGAGGGTAAGATTTCAATCGTTCTCTGACGAAGCTTAGTAGTATTTTAAACGTATTTCATAATAAAATGCAATGTATTTTATAATAAAATACAGTGTGTTTTTATAAATAAATGAAAAATGCTAATACAACAGCGATACATACCATTAAAAAATTATTTGACTTTGGTCAAAGGGAGGTAATTCCTTTCTTTACGTAAGTTACTAACACGGGAGAGCATTCTATTATTCACTCAATGTAAGCAAACGTTGACACGCCAGACAAGACATATAGGGTCTAACACCGGGAGAGGTGCAAGATAGTAAAATCTGTGACAGCCGAGGGTAAGATTTAAATCGTATCGGACGAGGCTTGTCCGAGTCCAATACGATTTAAATCTTACCCGAGGGTGTCACAGATTTTACTATCTTGCACCTTTTACGGTGTTTGACTCTTTTTCTCACCCCTGTCTACCGTGTCAATGTTTGTTTACTTGTTGTGTAGTTTGGTGCATTAATTTGCGAACCGTATCACAGCCACAGGACCAAAATGACACGTAATAAAATAAAACAAGATGTTCATTTTACAACTTTAAAGAGGTTCAAAATAATATGCGAGCTTAAGCGAGCTCTTTATGGTATAAAATGTGTACTTAGGATTTTTTAACAAACATGGTTGAACATATTGTCGAAGAAAAAAAAATTCTACGTTTTGTAAACACCGGTTTCCGGGTTACACACTACCACACTCAACTAATGAAGATCTTCTTAACATAAAGCACAAATGTGATCCTGAAGTCTCGTACCCTCTCTCGTACGTCCGATACCACTGAAACCCGGAACCCGTGTGTAATAAAAGTCATTTTGTTAGCTTGTTGTACTTATATTGATATTTTTTAATTTATTAAATCTCTTCTGACATACTGACAAGAATTTTTGTTTCTACGCGGAAGTTAACTTTTGAGATTTCGTAAGGAACGATAACTCGAATAAAGGAACAACAGCTCGATTGAATGAGACTAGATTCGGCCCTAAAAAACGTCGTCCCTAATATATCTCGGCCCAAAAAATCTCGACACTTTTTGATGAAATTGCCAGATAATTTTCAGATGCGCGAGCATTCAAGGCCGTGCCGGTTTCATATTAAAGTTAACAAACTTGTGATAGATTCTACAATAACAAAATCTTGCACCTTTTACGATGTTTGCCACTTTTTCTCATCTCTTTCAATATTTGTTTACGTTGAGAAAATATAGAGTACTCTCCCTTGTTAGGTAACTAACGTAAATAAAAACAATTACCTCCCTTTGACCAACGTCAAATAATTTTTTTTCCAGGCATTTATCGCTGTTGTAGTAGCATTGATAATATATTTATAAAAACAACGCATTGTATTTTATTGTATTTTATTGTGAAATACATTTAAAATACTGTCAAGACACTATAAATCGACAATTTAATTCAACAATGGATAACAATTTTGCGGGTAAAACGGCGTGTAGCTTGTCTTACCCTGGAGCCGGGGTAAGATAGAACAATCTTTTTCAACTAAACTAACGGACTACTTTATCCAAGGGGTGAGACATTCTCTTCTCACCCCTTGGATAAAGTAGTCCGTTAGTTTAGGTGAAAACGATTTTTCTATCTTACCCCGGCTCCAGGGTAAGACAAGCTACACGCCGTTTTACCCGCAAAATTATTATCCATTGTTGAATTAAATTGTCGATTTATAGTGTCTTGACAGTATTTTAAATGTATTTCACAATAAAATACAATATTATAAATGCTACTACAACAACGATAAATGGCTGTAAAAAAATTTATTTGACGTTGGTCAAAGGGAGGTAATTGTTTTTATTTACGTTAGTTACCTAACAAGGGAGAGTACTCTATATTTTCTCAACGTAAACAAATATTGAAAGAGATGAGAAAAAGTGGCAAACATCGTAAAAGGTGCAAGAATTTGTTATTGTAGAATCTATCACAAGTTTGTTAACTTTATTATTTTGAACCTCTTTAAAGTTGTAAAATGAACATCTTGTTTTATTTTATTACGTGTCGTTTTGGTCCTGTGGCTGTGATACGGTTCGCAAATTAATGCACCAAACTACACAACAAGTAAACAAACATTGACACCCTAGAAAGGGGAGAGAAAAAGAGTTAAACACCGTAAAAGGTGCAAGGTAGAACTATCTTGCACCTCTCCCGGTGTTACACCCTGTATATCTTGCACCTTTTACGCTGTTTGACTCTTTTTCTCACCCCTTTCTACCATGTCAATGTTTGCTTACTTGTTGTGTAGTTTGGTGCATTAATTTGCGAACTGTATCACAAGCCACAGGACCAAAATGCCACGTAATAAGATAAAACAAGATGTTCATTTTACAACTTTAAAGAGGTTCAAAATAATATGCGAGCTTAATCGAGCTCTTTATGGTATACAATGTGTACTTAGGATTTTTTAACAACATGGCTGAACATACTGTCGAAGAAAAAAAAATCGACGCTTTGTAAACACCGGTTCCGTGTAACACACTAACACACTCAATTAATGAAGATCTTCT
Organism: Bathymodiolus brooksi; assembly: GCA_963680875.1. NCBI lineage: Eukaryota > Metazoa > Mollusca > Bivalvia > Mytilida > Modiolidae > Bathymodiolus > Bathymodiolus brooksi. The sequence continues at coordinate 49,071,693 of OY804579.1, forward strand.
TAAAATAAAGTGCAAAGGTGACCCTGAAGTCTCGTACCCTCGCTCGTACGTCCGATACCAATGAAATCCAGAACCCGCGTGTAATAAAAGTCATTTTGTTAGCTTGTTTTACTTATATTGATATTTTTTAATTTATTAAATCTCTTCTGACATACTGACAATAATTTTTGTCTCTACGCGGAAGTTATCTTTTGGGATTTCGTAAGGAACGATAACTCGAATAAAGGAACAACAGCTCGATTGAATGAGACTAGATTCGGCCCTAAATAAAAGTCGTCCCTAATATATCTCGGCACTTGTTGATGATCTGGATGAGCGTGAAATTGCCAGATAATTTTCAGATGCGCGAGCATTCATGGCCGTGACGGTTTCATATTAAAGTTAACAAACTTGTGATAGATTCTACAATTACAAAATCTTGCACCTTTTACGATGTTTGCCTCTTTTTCTCATCTCTTTCAATATTTGTTTACGTTGAGAAAATATAGAGTACTCTCTTTTGTTAGGTAACTAACGTAAATAAAAACAATTACCTCCCTTTGACCAACGTCAAATAAATTTGTTTACAGGCATTTATCGCTGTTGTAGTAGCATTTATAATATATTTATAAATAAAATACATTGTATTTTTATTGTGAAATACATTTAAAATACTGTCAAGACACTATAAATCGACAATTTAATTCAACAACGGAAAACAATTCTGCTGGAAAAACGGCGTGTAGCTTGTCTTACCCTGGAGCCGGGGTAAGATAGAAAAATCTGTTTCACCTAAACTAACGGACTACTTTATCCAAGGGGTGAGAAAGTAAAATCTGTGACACCCTCGGGTAAGATTTAAATCGTATTGGACTCGGACAAGCCTCGTCCGATACGATTTAAACCTTACCCTAGGATGTCACAGATTTTACTATCTTGCACCTCTCCCGGTGTTAGAACCTATATGTCTTCCACCCCTAAAAATAGGAACTGGCCTATCTTTTTAGTGAGTAACGAACACATTTTGTAAAAAATCGGCTTGAATTATGAAATCGATATTAATAGGAAACAACACTATAAACATATGAAATGATGCCTTCTATTAATTAACATACCGAATTACTCTCTGTCACTAAACCACTTTTTTCTAAGCATTTTCCCAAGCTTTTGGCAACCAATATAATATCTGCTGGGAGTAACTCTATATTGGATATTCCATCAGGGATACGACTGGCTATTTCGTTGACAAATGTTGTGGTTAACTGAAATAAAAAGTCAAGTATTTTTTTATGTATGCAATTCGTTGCAGGATTTAATTTAGATCTTACTTTTTTTTTATTATTAAGAAAAAATTATTACGATTAGAGGAATTTAGAAAAAAAACCTTTCAATTAATTGATCCAGTTAGTAATTAATTGTCACATTAATTTGTTGAAATAAAAAAAAATGGTTTATTTATATGATGTTTAATCCCACTTTCAACAATATTTCAGTTATATCGTGGTGGTCAGTTTTATTGGCTGATGAAACGGGAGTGTCCGGAGAAAACTACCGACCTGTCGCAAGTAACTGACAAACTTTATCACATAATGTTGTATCGAGTACATCTCGCCTGCGCGGGGTTTTGAATATTTTATGAACCCATATTTACAAAATATATAGCAAATTATACAATTACTTTGTTGGATTCGTTTTATAGTTATTTCCAAGAAAATTAATTTAATTAACATTTTAAGACATTAAAACTGGATACCATTTTAGCTAACGATTTTCGTGGCTGGTTTGTGAAGTATGATAAATCTCTTATTGACAGTAGGTTTGGAAATTATATACAAACACCATCATAACTGAAATGTTTTTTTTTATGATCACAACAAAATGTTTTTCCCATATATTAATAAGCCATATATGTACAATACCTGGTTTGTGGCCCTCCCCCTTTTTATCACTATATGATATCATACCTTTTCCAGTTCCATTATTTTTTTTTCGTGGGGAATTTTGTTGTTACAATACATTTGTTTGTTAGAGTTACAATTAATAAAAAGCTTCTAGTCAGTTTTATCTAGCTTTTTGTATATATTTTAAGTTTTTAACTATTGTTGTGTTGGTTGTGAAGAAAGTTTATGTAAAACATTGTGATTTGTGTGTTTAATTTTGCCCCGATCAGGGCGAGGTGTACAACATTATGTGATAAAGTTTGTCATTGACTTGCGACAGATCGGTGGTTTTCTCCGGGTCACTGGGTGACCGCCACATTATAACTGAAATATTGTTGAAAGTGGCGTTAAACACCATAAAATCAACCAACCATCCAACCGGATGTCACGTGATTGTCAGTTAACACGACGGTGATCTGTTTAATTTTTATCTCTAATTAACATGACCTTTGTACTGTTACCTCATATTGGTATTTACAGAGGCCGTTGTGGCCGTGATATATATGGTAGTTTGCTTATTCAATTAGCACCACCACTACAACTGTGAATGTGGCGAGTTGGACTTGATTCAACTTTGCGTGACAAAGCTTCTCAATATTTTTCTATAGATTAGCGTTTCACCCCCATCAATACAAATGACCGCAACGATATCACTGTTAAACGTGTGGTTTAATCAGTGCCGGATTTTAATTAGGACAAATGAGGCCCTGTGCTGGTTAAGTTATGGGGCCCCTTACTTGGGATCTGAAGGAGGTAGAGACCTGGTAGGCCTACACAGGCAGTCAACTCTATCATTATGTCTGAAATCGCCCCGAAACATAACGTCTTCAAATTTAAAAGTGCACAACATAAGCAAAAATCCATCGTGAAATATTTTTTTGGCAGAAAGATGAGCCCCACGTGGCTAACAGGTCCTGTGCTTAAGCACACCTAAGCACAATGGTAAATCCGGCACTGGGTTTAATACCCATAATCAGTACCATTTATCTTGTACAAATATAATAATAGAAATTAAATTATATGTGCATACCTCTTTTAATAGAATTTGTACTTCTGACACATTTCTGTCTCCATATTGTAATATATCATCTGGAGTTGATAAATCTGATGCTGAATCTATTGTCTGTAAACCAAATTACGAAATAAAATATAATAAAAAATAAATTTTAATAATACCACATGGTAGGAACAGTTCAAAATCTAACAGTAAAATCTCGGAAACAGCGGCAACATCAATACCCTAACGCATATCCACATGACCACCCACTTTCATGGCACTTCAATTAAATATGGCGGTGTTTAACTAGTCTGATGGGCCCATACCTCCCCAGATGCGGTCATGTAATTTTCCACATTGCGTAAGATATATTGTTGTAAAGATCGCTGTGTCTTATGTTTGTTTGTTTGATGATGTTTAACGCCACTTTCAACAATATTTCAGTTATATCGTGGCGGGCAGTTTTATTGGTGGACAAACTTTATCACATAATGTTGTACACCTCGCCCTGGTGGGGATTCGAACTCAGCTTAATATTGAACTAATGTATAATACTACTTCTACATAAGAGAACCGACGTTCTTAATTATCATTTGAGCCGTAATGAAAGCGGGAGGTTTGGCGCTTTAAAATCTGATTTAACCCACCATTTCTTTAGAAATGCCTGTACCAAATCAGGGTCATTACGTTTTTCACAGTTTTCCGGTTGTTGACTGATTTTGTCTGTTTATATACTTATGAGTTTTGACTTTCCCTTTGTAAGATTGTTCGGAGTTCGGTAATTTTGTTACTACCCTTATTTAAATGATGGACAGTACACAAGTCTATTGGGCGACATACCAAGGAAACAATGGTATACGGTGAACCACAATCTAACTGATCTCTCGTCATCTGTACTCAAATGACAGGCTACGTTTCAACAAGGAATCGATATTATCCGATAAAACATTTTGGAAGATAAGACGAGACGTTCTTTTAAACATTTGGCTTAATAGTTTATTTCTCATAATACCATAAATATGTGGAACATTTGTAATGACAAAATTGATGTCATCTATTTTGTCATCTAGGCTGTTATTTTGGGTATAATAATGGAATTTATTTAGCAAAGTCTGTGTTATTGATTTACTGCTGTATTTTATGTATTAGATAAGTGTTAATATAAACAGTACCTGATAAGAGTAGAGGAAAAGATCGGCAAAGAGAGGGGAACATTTTTGTCCCATGGAAATGTCGATGATTTGCTTAAAATATGCGCCCTCCAAACTCGATAAACATGTTATCGATACAAGCTCCAATATAAGGATGACTTCATTTTAGTACTGTTCTCGATTTGTTTTGTGCCTGACAGAGTAAATAAGCTATACATTTTAAAGATATTTACATTTTTTAAAGTAGAAAAAAGTAGTGAAGGAATATTTCATTGACGTTTTTTTCAATCAACACGGGGAATGGTGGACGATTTAATCAGAAACTAAAAGTACAATGTAGATTTTTCAATAAAAAACGGTACATCATAATTACCAAATTTAAAGCTGAAAAAGCGCTAAGCGTAGCACTTATTATTCTCATTAGTGCCATGTCATTGCCACCAGCATCGGTGATGCTAAATGTATAATTTGCCTCCTGTAGAAGACTTGTGGTACGTTCTAGATCCTCCTCATCCTGTGGCTGTAGCAAAACGTCTGGGAAGACCTTCAATAATAATTATTATACTTCACATAATAAAGAATCAATTCTATTGGTTAAAAGATAATCACATGACATAAAATAATCAGGATATGTTTGCTTCTAGTCGTCGCCAACGGTGAATAACCTCAAGAATTGCACACGTCCATTGAATAACCCTATTATTCAACGGTGAATAACCCTGGAAAATTACAAAGTCCAGTGAATAACCCTAATGAAATAATACTTTAACAATTCAAATATTAAACAGTATATTTCAACTGTTTGTTCGTATACTAAAACACTTACAGCTCTCTGAATCGATGAATATCCAAAATTGTCAACCCCACTAGGGTTATTTCTCTCGGGCTAAAGCTCTCGGGGAAATAACCCTAGTAAGATTGACAATTTTGGATATTCACCTCTTCCAAGGGCCGTAATAATATAATATTAACAATATTAACATTGTGGATGTTATGCCGTGTCTATGACGATCTCGAAGTAAACAAAATATCGTGCAATTGTGGCTGTAATTATGTGTCATTGATGATCCAAAATTAGACGAAATATCAACCATCCAGCAATTGTGGCTTTTAATTCTGTGTCATTGATGATATAAAATTAGATGAAATATCAACCATCCAGCAATTGTGGCTGTAATTATGTGTCATTGATGATCCAAAATTAGGCGAAATATCAACCATCCAGCAATTGTGGCTGTAATTATGTGTCATTGATGATCCAAAATTAGACGAAATATCAACCATCCATCAATTGTGGCTGTAATTATGTGTCATTGATGATATAAAATTAGATGAAATATCAACCATCCAGCAATTGTGGCTGTAATTATGTGTCATTGATGATCCCAAATTAGACGCAATATCAACCATCCAGCAATTGTGGCTGTAATTATGTGTCATTGATGATATAAAATTAGATGAAATATCAACCATCCAGCAATTGTGGTTGTAGTTATGTGTCATTGATGAAATAAAATTAGATGAAATATCGACCATCCAGCAATTGTGGCTGTATTTATGTGTCATTGATGATCCCAAATTAGACGAAATATCAACCATCCAGCAATTGTGGCTGTGTCATTGATGATCCCAAATTAGACGAAATATCAACCATCCAGCAATTGTGGCTGTAATTATGTGTCATTGATGATCCAAAATTAGACGAAATATCAACCATCCAGCAATTGTGGCTGTAATTATGTGTCATTGATGATATAAAATTAGACGAAATATCAACCATCCAGCAATTGTGGCTGTAATTATGTGTTATTGATGATCTAAAATTAGACGAAATATCAACCATCCAGCAATTGTGGCTGTGTCATTGATGATCCCAAATTAGACGAAATATCAACCATCCAGCAATTGTGGCTGTAATTATGTGTCATTGATGATCTAAAATTAGACGAAATATCAACCATCCAGCAATTGTGGCTGTAATTATGTGTCATTGATGATCCAAAATTAGACGAAATATCAACCATCGTTCATTTGTGATCTTAACACAGAGTCTATGATGATCTAAATAAAAACATAGGTATACTATAGTCCGTTTGACTTCTATAAATTTTCAGAAAAAAATTCTTAAAAATCCAGTTTTCAACAATTTTTTTCTAGATGTTTATTAATATATGATATATACGAAGTCTGACAATTAATTTCAAAATTTTTGGTCCATTATTAAAAAAGTTGCCCATTAGGTCTCTATGTTAATTATATTTTCTGAAGTGTAACACTCTGGTAGGAGTGAGTACAAATAACAGACTGTACCATGTGACATAAGACATTTAAATATTAAAGAACATCAATAACAATTGACTTACACCTTAATGGTCAGTTAATGAGTAGCCTTTTAATATTTAAATGTCCTATGTCACATGGTACAATGAAATATACATTGAAAGCACATGTCTGTTATTTTGCTTTGATGGTTGGGCTCTTACACTATTTGTACTCACTCCATGCAGATGTTCACACATCAGAAAATATAATTAACATAGAGACCTAATGGGTAACTATTTTAACAATGGACCAACATTTTTTAAATTAATTGTCAGAGTTAGTATATATCATATATTAATATACATCTAGAACAAACAATGTTGATTTGAAAACTGGATTTTTAAGAATTTGTGTCTGAAGATTAATAGAAGTCAAACGGACTATATCAAATTTAATGCACACGACTCGTTTCTGGAATAACCTTCATCAGGTACGCTCAAAATCGAAAGCCAAATAATTTAAAGTTTTGGAAGCAGAAAAACCAAATGACCTAAACAGGATAGCGAAAATCGGCTAAGGTGACTTATGTCTGAAGGAGGAGAACCTTAGTTTTATTAATAATTACATTATTTAGGAACTGTAAATTTCAGTAACAAATATATCTAATAAATCATGTTTTGTGCCGAATCATTGACTACTGGCGTATGATACCCTCGGGGACTAATAGTCCACCAGCAGAGGTGTGTGTGTGTGTGCATAGACTATAAATATAAAATCATATGCTAAGCGTACCTGTATTGTCATCTTGAATTCATTATAATCTCCAAAACGATCATGCACCGTTACATATATCTCAGTCAAATAGTTAAAATGTGGACTACCAGACGGAAGACGTAATGCCGTCGCTGTCATCTCGCCTAAGATAAAAACAAAAGGTAAGAAGGTAGGTGGTTTTCCTCGTTGTTGCATATCTTTCTAATCAACACCAATTGGTTGTGTTTTAATATCTCAAGGGATAAGCATTAATCTGGTTTTAGTGGGTTCGTCTTGTTCATTTTGTCCACTTTACATGTTTACGCGTTTTTAATTCTGGCTTGTGATGTCCGCTACGACAAAACGATCTTTGGTTCGTCTTTACTCCAATCTGTTTTGTAGAGTTTTAAATAGCACTTCCTCGTCTTTTCCTCATTCACGATTCACTGGGTTTGTAACTAGAGTAACATTACGGGTGTCACTAGTAGAGCATGAACTGCTTACCATTCCGGAGCACCTGAGGTCACTCCCGGTTTTCAGTGGGGCTAGTATTACTCGATCTTTAGTTTTCTGTGTAGTGTTTTGTAGATCGTTGTTTGTCCTTTTGTGATTTTTCCTTTCATCATTTTGTTGTCTGTCCTTCTTCGAGTTACGGATTGTGATTACCCTTTTGGTCTATTCACATTCATCTTGTCCCGTTTAAGAGTATAGGACATGTGCCAGAATTAGAGCACGAACCACATACTGTTCCGAAGTATTAGATTAACTTCATTATATATTTGCCACTAGTGGAGCAGTTCATCCCGTTTTTAGAGGTGTTCGTGTTACTCAATCTTTAGTTTTCTGTATAATGTTTTGAAGATCATTGATCATCCTTTTGATCACTGGATTGTCTGCCCTTCTTCTTTTGGTCACTGTATTGTCTGCCCTTCTTCTTTTGGTCAATGTATTGTCTGCCCTTCTTCTTTTGGTCACTGTATTGTCTGCCCTTCTTCTTTTGGTCACTGTATTGTCTGTCCTTCTTTTGGTCACTGGATTGTCTGCCCTTCTTCTTTTGGTCACTGTATCGTCTGCCCTTCTTCCTTTGGTCACTGGATTGTCTGCCCTTCTTCTTTTGGTCACTGGATTGTCTGCCCTTCTTCTTTTGGTCACTGGATTGTCTGCCCTTCTTCTTGTGGTCACTGGATTGTCTGCCCTTCTTCTTTTGGTCACTGGATTGTCAGCTCTTTTTCTTTTGATCACTGGATTGTCTGCCCTTCTTCTTTTGGTCACTGGATTGTCTGCCTTTCTTCTTTTGGTCACTGTATTGTCTGCCCTTCTTCGATTTACGGCTTCTGATTACTCTTTTGGTATCTCCAAACTATTCTTACTTTTTTGTTGTCATCGTACAGCTGTTATATAATATATCTTTAAATATATACCAGATTTTACTAGTGATGTCTTGAAATATACTCTATGACCATGACTGTCCAGATAGGGTTGTTTCATCGAATATTCATACATCAGTGGGTTATAGCTCATCTTATCCCTAATCGTATCTCTGTCCTCGTTGGTTCCTTCATCTATCCAGTCAACACAGTATATCCCGAATAATGTTGTCAATGCCTCTCCTACGACACAAAACAAAATTATTAAGATAAAAAAAAACCTGCATGTCATAATTATTGTGCGCATACAAATGACCCACTCGTGGTATAATGGTACAATTATTGGGCATATACTAATGTTCAATTACTTCATACATTGTATTTTAATTTTATTGCAAATAAATGAACGGTCTGTGATGTCATGTCACAATTAGTGCACATAGACACATGGTGTCATGCACAATTATTGACCATATGCTAATGATCAATTTATTCATTTCACAATTTTATTGCAAATAGACGAATCGTCCGTGGTGTCATGTCACAATTAGTGCAGATAGACAAATAACATATTTGTGTAATTTAACAATGTTTTGCACATAGACAAGTGATCCATGTTGTCATGTTACAACTATTGCGTAAAGAACTATGACCAGTGTGTCATAAACAAGTGATCCCTGTTCAAAGAAACTGTTCTCAATAATGTTTTCTTGATAACTACAATGATATTTAGTATTTCTCTTTGGGATCTTTTCGTAGTATTTGATTTATATTAATCTTCCGACGCTCAAAATGCATAGGCGTCTAATAAGATATATATATACATATATATATTTATATATAATATAGATTTGTCAGTTCAAAAATCTAATTCTAACACTGTTGACTCAAATTTGCACACGTATATTAATTATATATATATACTTCTGAAATTTTAAGCCAACATTGTTAGAATTAGATTTTTGAGCTGACAATTTTTTGTTCTCACTCCAAGGGATTTGAACTCCACACTATTGATACACTGCTGTCTAAGCAAGTGACAACTTCACTGGATTTCAAAGTTACTTGAAATACTAGGTTAATACTAAATATTCATATAATATATATAAGGAATAGCATGTAGAAAATACGAATATTTAATAATATGCTTACCAGTAGCTGGTGAGGTGATGCAATTTCCACCATATGGCTCCATGTTTGTGAGAAACAGTATCCGTGCCTCTCCCGTTCCCTTTCGTCCATACCCGGTAGCTTTCACCTTTATTCTGTAGTTTTTATTGGAAAACAATACGCTTGGAGAAATAACTAATGCTCGGGCATGTACATCTGGTGGTAATGTAAAATAACATATAAATAACAAGTGAAAAACAAATAACACTCGGAATGATTACAACTACATATGACGAATCGTCGTTGCCGTGGTCGTATAGTACGTTTGCAAATCTACCTTTGCAGACGTGCAATCCCCGAAAATTCTAGCTCGATTCCTGCTCATGGCGAGGTGTACTTGATAAAACCTTATGTGATAAAATTGGCCACCGACTTGCGGCAGTGTCTGTGATTGTCTCCGGATTAGCATTCATAAAACTGACAAACGGGATATAACTGAACTATTGTTGAAATATTGGAGTTAAGCACCACTTAGCTAACAACCCATAACAATTAGTTTCACCATTGGTAATTTGTATATATGAAGATACAAATAATTGTCGCTTTGAACGCTTTATCCATTAAATGGAAATTAGTTACATTTTACGATACATACGATGTATGGTTTCTTTGAGGGGCCGTCATGGTCGCATTGTTCTTGGATTTACAACTACATGTACAATCAGTGTCTATCACCACTAAAGTTGTGAGTTCGAATCTCGCTCAGGACGAGGTGCACTCGATACAACATTATGTGATAAAGTTTGTCAGTGACTTGCAACAGGTCGGTGGTTTTCTCCCGATACTCCGGTTTCCTCCACCAATAAAACTGACCGCCATGATATAACTGGAATATTGTTGAAAGTGGCGTTAAACGACATAACCGCTCTTTAATTTCTTTGTATTGATATCAATAAATACCAAAAATAATTATGACGAACAATAAGAGTGTCAAGTCGTATTTTAGTTTTCATTATGAATCTAAAGGTCCAAAGTAAAATAATAATATAATGAACTTTGAATGATTCCAGACTTTCACTAATATTGTCCCATTTCCTACCTGTTTCCAGTATGCTTTGAAAGTTTTCTACGTCGACCCACGTATTAGACTCACGAATCTCCATAAACCACGAATATGAAATATCTTCTCCACTTGCACAGTCAGCGCACAGTGCACTCCAGTCTGATTTTAATTTCACTGCATATTTTATATCACAATTAAGTGAACATCTAAAAACAAAATAAAAACTGACAGTTACTTTGTGAATCAACAGGTACCTGCTGTATATGTAGTTCAGAAGAGAAAGCATATGTCCATTTTAAATATTTCACTTGATATGCAAGTTTAGAGACAAATGTTTTTAAAATGTGACTAAGACTCACGTGCTATGGAGCCTCGTTACTCACATTAAGTGTTAATGTTTGACATTGATAAAGGTTGTCAGTAGGATGTTCTGTTTTCTTTATGCTACATATGAGGCGCTTTTTGTATGATATGCTTGAAATCCAATCTCTGCAGTGGTCGATTGTAATCTCATTTCTAAGCAGTTGTCCAAAATAGGTATCTAATCACGTAAGAGTTAATTGTTTAATTTTGTTTTCCATGAATTAATGATGATCAATTCGCATTGTTCGTGAATCGTATGGTAGTTGGTTGGGTTTACAGCTACCTGTGCAATCATTGCCTATCACCACTAACGGTGTGAGTTACCACTCAGGCGAGGCTTACTCAATACAACATTATGTGATTAAGTTTGTCAGTGACTTGCTTGGGTTTCTCTGGTTTTCTCTATCAATACAACTGACCACCATGATATAACTGAAATATTGTTGAAAGTGGCATTAAACACCATAACCCCCTCCCCCATATTGATTAGTGTAATTACTGAACACTCATCTCCCACAAGTCCTCATAAACACCAATAATAACCATTTTATATACTTACTCGACAATCGTATATGGGGGATTACCAAAAACTCCATAAATCAATTGTGTAAATTCTGAAACCTTATCTTCTAGGGTAACGTTCACTGTTATTGCATATCCTTGGTCCTGTTCATTTAATAGAGATAATCCAGAAATACCATGGGATATCACTGATATCAGTTCACTACAATCTTCAAAGGAGGCCTGATCTGTATGGAACATTTGATCCAGTTCATCTAGTGAAGTGACCGTTACCCTGTATTAAATACAAATAAATCAGGGTTTTTTTCACAAAATACGATGTTTGTATTTTTACGTGTAAAATTTTGTTTTTACAATTAGTTATATATCCTGATTATGTCATTTGTCTCAAGTCTCCCATCGACGAATATCTTTTGTCAAAAATTTGATATATATTTGATATTATTATGCTTTCTGTAAATTTCTTCTGTAATATAAGTTCATACGATATGTTGGCATATATCACAAAGAATTATATAGCGTTGATATACTATACGAAAATAGTACATCTACTATGCCAGTTTCACGCGGGGAAGGTTGGGTTTTCAGCTCAGCTGTCTGTCAAGCTATATATAGCTAGTCCACGTGTAAAGGGGGGGGGGGGCGGATCCAATCTGTCAATCTATCATAGTCGTCTATTATTCATGTTACTGTTTTTTAATGCTTGTTATTGTTGTTAATTAAATTTCAAACTTCAAAAATGTTTATATTTTTAAAGCCTTAAATGAAACAAAGAATATTCTTACACTTTCAAGACTATCTGATCCAATATATTAGTCACCAATATCAGGACCTCCTTTATTGTAATAGTTCTCAATATATGTTGTCTGCATATAACAGTCAGCATAATAATAATAATGTTGTGTTAGCAATGACTATGCCATATAGTGGTCAGGGTTGAATACATAGTGCACTCCCCCTTCGGGTCGTGCACTATGTCTTCAACCCTGACCACTATATTGGCATAGTCATTGCTAACACAACATTATAATATAAATAGACATTTTGCACATTCCCAGATTGATTCTAAAATTATACGTTTTTAAGCTTTTCTATACGAGTTATTTCCCTTACGATCAAAAGGAACATTTTTTTTAATAACAAATAGAAAATTCTCAAGTTGTGATAACATTAACATTTTGAACAGTTTAGGGGAAAACTATTTTATTTTCATTGAATTTTGCATAAAATAGGATCCTTTTTTCCACATTAAAGGGAAATAACTCATGTAAAATGCATAATGTTATAGTCAAAGTCAGAAATGTGGAAATAATCTATTCAATCTTTAAATCGTACTTCGTTTGTTAATATATCAAGGCTTGTATAAAATTAAATAATGAATATAAAGATTGTTGGTAATATTACTTGTTAATACTATTTAGAACAACCAGCGCTCCTAGATAACGGACCGAGGAACACTGAATGATCGGAGAATGACAACCAGTATGCTTGATATTTTTTTTATGGGAACGAAATTAGACAAAATGACTAATTGGCGGATTATTGTTGCAATATAATTGACTGACTGACGAACAGTGTTGCACGAGGGATACTGGTCTAACGCATGCATATTGAAAGTTGAACGATCTGATTTAACCTTTGACTGCTTGATCGGTGACTTTTGGCGGATAGTAAAATAAAAAAAGACTGTTGTATGTTGCACAAGGGATACTGGTCTGACTCGTGCATATTGAAATTTGAACGATCTGACTTAACCTTTGACTGTTTGATCGGTGACTTTTTGCGGAAGAAAAAAAAAGAAGAATGTTGACTGAATGGAGAACTATAATATAACAGTCCTAATAATGGGTATATATCTAAATTAGTGTGCACAACACGTTTCTTGAATGACCTTCATCGGGTACGCTCAAAGTCAAAATAGATTTTTGCTTTAAACATAGGTTATTCACAACTGTATATGAATAGGATTGAGCAACAGTTTGTTCTTTTTCTCTTGTTCGGTGAACTATCTGTCGTTCATCTGTCTACGACTTCTGATTACACTTCTAGCGTTTTCTGACATTTCTTATAATAACATTATGAGGTAAATGATTATAATGTGTATTTTCAAATTAGAAAGGAATTTCGTAATACATATTCACGTGTATTATTACCTCAACGATTACTCTAACAATTTGAAAGCGTTGTTTGTTTACTTTAATATGTATCTAAGTGTAATGTTGGATAGTCGCCCATGTTCATTTACATCTAGGATACCTTTCATATAAATGTCAGTGATAATATCAAAATAATAATACCTTTTGCATGACCAGTCGAAGTCCAGATTTTCATTCCCTCCCATTCCTATTTCGGGATCATACGATACGTTTAAAGCGTTCAAGGTAATGTTTTTCAAAAGTACTTGGACGTTCCTCTCGTAACCACCTTCTATGTATGCAAACGGTGGTGATTTTATGAACATCAAATAGGTTGGTTCATACACCCAAGTATTCAGCAAGGTGACATTTAATGTTATCATGTATAAATGGGCATGAACGGTACCTCTGGCGAATCGCAAGGTTCCTCGTGTGATACCGAACGGTTTATATGGATAGTATAGTGTTACAGGGTCGTCACCAGTATCATTTACAACAGTATATAACTTCCATTCAAATATTACACTTTGGTCAGAGCAATATACTGCCATTCGGCTTGCCAAGTCAAAATCAGCAGACGTATAAACTCTCATAGGGCCTGTAGTATTTGAATATTGCCGATCGAACATACCATTGACTGTAAAACACTCATTCCAGACATTGACTATTTTCTTTAATATTTGGGTATCGTAGTAATTGGAACACTCGACATTTACAGTGTGGTTACCCAGCGTGAGATATGTAAAATCGAGAAGCATAGGTTCGGCTGACGATAAGTTTGCCGTCCTGGTGTAAATTCTTCGGTTTATAAAATCACCCATATTAAACACGCACTTGACCATTGGAAACTTAGAGTTAGCTATGACACGAACGGTGACGTTTCCTGGAGGCATATCTAACTTGTCAGGCATATCAATGGCGAGGTGACCAGTCATATTGTAATCGGCTACTATATAATTTTCGAGATATAGAATTTCTTTGAAAGTAGTATTGTAGGCCTCCAACCGCACAAAGAAAGAACCATAGGAAGTGTATACATGATGTGCCGTTGATGGGTCAACATGTAAATGGTAGGGTTCGCCTTCACCAACGTCTAATAGATAATTTCCATTCACGACACCGGACATGCTAAATATGAATTGTGTTCCATCAATAGCGCCTAAATACGAACTAGAAATAAAATCAACAACCCCGATTTTGATAGGAAGCGTTTTTATGATCCTACTGGTGCTGTTTTTAATAGTGACCGATACATTGAATTCTCCTCTCGATGCGTATGTATGTCTAAGCGTTTCCAATCTGTTGTATTTAGTAGGAGGAGTGCCGTCTCCAAAATCATACTTTAAATATGTTAAGTAAGGAAATCGTGCACATTGTAAAATGGAGATATCAAAACGAACAATAATAGGCACATCTCTAACTCTTTGTTGATCGTCTTCAGCTGTTAGTGTTTTATTCATTCCTGACTCGGGTTTAAAGGCAACAAGAAAATCAGATAAATGTGCCTGTTGTATAATTATTTTGGTTTGAAGAGTGTAATTGCTTACATCATTTTCACAAAATATTACAACAAGTTTCAATCCTCCCGTTTCGTACAGGTGCAATTGTGTTAAATAAGTATATTTAATTATCACTGATTTGTTATACAAGGAAGTATCTGGTTCAAAACTATAGTAACATGTTACATTCGTTGGTGATGGTCCATTATAAAGCATTCGAATCAAAAACGAAACCTTACCATCAGGTAGTGGTAGCATTTCTAGGGGATCCGCAATGGCTGGTAGCAACTTTAATTCTGGAATGGCAAATTGAATTCTTATCTCGTAAGTAACCACGCTGAAATAAAACGGATTTGAAGCATTCATTTGAATTGTATATATGCCATCTTGAGAGTAGCTATGACTCCAAGATTCCATGCTAAATTCGGAATAAAATAAATCCGCAGACCCCTTTTTTGTATTATTATCGCCGTATGCTAAAATAAATTCAAAACCTTTCCGAGGAATATTGTCGAATGTAAACGGTATGATTTCAAATGCCCTTGCTAGTCTATTTGAAATCAACGTTACATTACTTATGTCTTCCCAAACATATATATCATAGTTGATAACTTGTGAACTCAACTCTGATTCTATGGTAACCGTTAAAACATAATCTCTTTGTTCTATATAACTATGATTCAACTTTAAACCATCCGCCAATAACATGCTTAAATCTTCACCAAGGTAAATAGATTCATTTGATCCATCGCCGTAATTTACGACAACCGTCAAATTTCCCATCGGAAGTCTGCTTTCGAAATCTAAATATACAATCAAGTTAACCGTATCACCTGGAGATATCATTATGTCAAGTTGTGTCCCATATTGTTCTGAAGCTTTTTCAATCAACCAACACAACACCTCTGTTCTGTTGGTGGTTACTAGGCAACCTTCAGTACTATTGGTTTTTGCCACACACTTGTAGTCGATCGTGCTGTTATATAATATGGTGCTGTTACATTTTGTAACGTTGATAGGAAGAAGTACTTGAGAAACATTAATGGAAAAACCTGCTATAGGACGAACAACGGTTATGACTACGTTTGTCTGGTATGCCTCATTTAATGCATTCCGGACAACAACGGTTATATTATGATCATCCGGGGTTTGATATACGTGATATGACGTCACTTCCTGTGGGTTGCCTGGTGTTATCTCCCTTTGTGATTCATTTCCATAAGCAAACCATTCAACATCCATATTACTACCAGTTTGAATCGTTGCGTGTAAAAGTGTACTGTTGTCTATTAGCGCCAGCATCTTTACTTCTGGTACCTAAAGAGGATTATAAATGATAGAGATATATGTCGTGTATATGTCAATATTGCAATATCCTTCTTTTGATGTTGTTGTTGCTGTTGTTTGATAGTGTTTAACGCCACTTTCAACAATATTTCAGTCATTGGTGGAGGAAACAGGAGGACCCGGAGAAAACCACCGACCTCTCGCAAGTCACTGACAAACTGTATCACATAATGTTGTACACCTCACCCTGATCGAGAATCGAGCCCACAACATCAGTGGTAATAAGCTCTGATTGCATAGGTAGTTGTAAATCCAACTACCATATGATCATGGCCACGATGGCCCCACCTTCCTTTGAAAAATAACGTTCACTTCTGAATACTAAAGACATGGTGAAGTTAACTAACCAATTACAAATTACATTATACATTTATCAGACAATATTAGGCAGCAACCTGTTCATTAATCATGAGCACTGAAACTGTATCATTTAATAACAAAGACAGAATTGTCTTGTCTTATCCCTCAAAACTTTTTCGGAAAGATATCGGCACCTTGTGGAAAGGTACACATGACATAAATGGTATTGGCAATTAGATGTTGGTTCAGAGTAGATTATTGTTTCCCTAATACGTCTACCAATTGACTTGCATACTATTTAATACCCATTCTCTGTAAGGACTTCAATAGCTATACAGTGGACTGGAAATGCATGTCTTCAGATATTGGTGTTATGTTGTCAGATCACTTACCTGACCAAGTTTAACAACTTAAGAAAATAAAATTTCAAAAATTACGATCCGTTGCCATGGCAACCATACCTCTTAAAAACTTGATCCTGGAGAGGGAATTCTTCAGGACAAAATCTTCTGTTTTTCCAAGTTATCAAAATAAAACTGGTTGTAAATGAAGGAACTTTATCTATACATGTTAGTTAAATGTATGTTAAGCTTTCTTTCTACAAAAAACATTTTGTTACACAATATCATTTTCCATTGCTAAATCTGGGCTAAGAATGGGATATTTTCCGAAATTTGTAAATTGGAAATTTTTGTTTTTTTTGCGTTTTTCAAATTGAGTTTACATTATGTTGCCATAATTTTATTCTATATGACATTCATGATTTAATGACCTTTATTACCAATAAACAATATACAAAGCAAATTTGGGTGGGACCTTTCCAATTTAACCTCATAAAATGTTTCTAAAAACAGCACAGGCTAGCCATTGGCTGATTTTCTTCAACATTTAATAATAGTCTTTTTTCATAAAAAATGGAAATTTTTAGTTGAATTGTCATGATTTCATGGCATTTGTGATAGAATAAACCAAATTCATAGCAAACATGGATTGGATCTATCCAATTTAGCACCTTCACCTGTTTCTCAAAATAGCACAGGCTAGCCATTGGCTGATTTTCCTCAATATTTAATGATAATGTTTTTTCATTAAAAATGACAATTTTCAGTTGAATTGTTATGATTTGATGAGGCTAGTGGTAGATAAACCAAATTCATAGCAAATCTGGGTGGGATCTATCCAATTTAAAGCCATAACATGTTTCTAAGAATAGCACAGGCTAGCCATTAGTTCATTTTCCTCAACATTTAATGATAGTCTTTTTTCACAAAAAACGGCAGTTTTTAGTTGAATTTGTATGATTTGATGACTATTGTGATATATACATCAAATACATAGCAAAACTGGATGGGATCTATCAATATAACACATAAACACAAATGCTGAGAACGCATGCGCAATCGTTAAATTACTGCGTTCTACGGCACTCGTGATTATATTTTCGATATTAACACTCTCCAATTGATTATCCTATAATTATGTCAAAGCTACATACATGTACCAAATAAAAATTCATTCTACACAGTAGAAGCTGAGAGAAAAATATTCCCAAAGCTCTTGGACAAACTATTATTATATAAACAAACAGTCAAGGTAAATGCAATATAGCCACCAGACCTTTTAAATTATTCCGGTGCCGATAAAAACGTCAATCATAAAGTGGCCGTTGTTTATAAAAAACATTCGGGTGCTAGTATATATATTTTTGATAATCCTTTCATTCCGTGAAAAAGATTAAAATTAATATAAACCTGTTCGTCTTGCTTAAATCTTCGATGGTCATCCATCTCTACGTCATGTTTTTATCTGAAAAGGTCCGTTGTTTTATCATAAATGTGCCGTTTCTCCGGAAAGTGTCCGTAACGACATACCACCATGTATTAAGGGCTATATAAAAAGACCCGTGTGCAAATGCTTCGAATATGTGCAAATTATTTTGTAGGGATGATTAAATCAAGCGTTTATGGTCATTAAATAAAATTAGAGACGCATTTTCTTCATGAAAACATAATTTGAAGTGGAAATTTAATTTTAAAAATATAATTTAAGTCATAAACGCTCAATCAATGTTTATTTTTTTTTAGCAAATTTCAACTTATTTTAACATATAATAAAAGTTATTTCTATCATTTTCCCCCGTTGACATAATTTATTTCACAAAAATGAATGCGAGTTGACATCAAAGGGAGATAATTCGGAGGAAAACTAATTTACCCCCCCTTTTTTTCGCATTAAATTTAAGAAAAAAAAACCTATTTTGTTACTTTAGTATGGAAACATATATTGTCCAGTTAGCTAAGGATATAAGGATTTTTGGATAAGGGTATGTTTTGAAACGATAGTGACTTTTTTTTATTGCTTCAGTTTTGAAAATTGACCACTCAAGTCTCAAATAAGGAATACATGTACATTTTTCATAAAGATGTAAACAGAATGTAATGACCACCCATTTAAATTATTATAATTATTGAGGTAATTACACATGATTGTCTATTTATATTTCGAAGATAAACAAATATTGAAAATTGTGAAAAAAATGTATTGTTCTTTTTACATTTTAGTGTATTTTTTCATGAAAAACGTACACCCTATTTAAAGACCCATAAACAAAAATTCTATTGAAAATATGCCCTATTTTTTCAACTTCTGAATGTTAACATGTAAATGATGCTTTTGGTATGTTGTTTTTGAATATATAATAAAAAGAAAAGGTAAAAAAACAGTTGGGTAATTTTTTTCATAAAATAAAAATTTTCCAAGAAAAAAAGAATGTGTCTGTCAACCCATATCTTGGTTTTAGAAAGGTAGTTAACTTCAAATCTTTGTTTTTTTCAATTATTCAGATGTTGCACACAGAATTAAAGTGAACAAATACTAATAAATGTGATGTTTAGGTTGTTAGTTTAGCCGGCCAATTTGTTTACATGTACTATAATTGATTCCACAAAGGAGAGTTAAGAAAGGGAGATAATCCTTACCTGCATAACAAGGGCTCCAATAGGGAAATTCCAATTCTCAGTAATCACATATAAGAGAAGCTCCCATTATTTTGTTCATTGAATAAAGTTCTATATTATTGGAACCATTGATTCAACTTAGTATAAGTAAATTATAAGCATGGCAACCTCATTTTTTTTATACTCAAAAAAAGGTTATTCCTGTCCCTTTCTTTGTCATAATAACATTTTGACAGACAAAAGCCAATGTTTGGTACAAGTTACACATTTGGCACTCTGACCATTCTTTACCTATAAATCATATAAAATGTTTTTAACAAGAGTGGGTGTTTGAATTAAGAATAGTTTTAACAGCTGAACTTTCTTTTAGAGGGATGTGATTTTTTTTTACAATTTTTCAGACTCGGAATATTTGAGCTGGGTGCCATGGAAACCGGCATTTGCTACAAATATTTTGCAACATTTTCCATCATTTCTTATGACACTTTAAAAAAATAGATAACATTAGTTGGATTCTGAGACTATGCATTTCCTGTCAATTTAAGTCCTTACAGAGAATGGGTATTAATATTTAAACGATGATTAAGGTCATCGGCTCTCTTTAATATAATTCATATATATGGCACCTTCTGTAACACGAATATTATAGAGTTGAAGTCATCACTTTGAAAATGTTACGGTCGCCACCGTGACTTGGATGACCGCTATGGAATATCTGTGTCACAAATGACCACGGATATGTTCCACTTGTCATAAGCACATCCCGGTCCTTTCTTCATTCACGACTTATTACCGGGGTTGGAACTAGATTAACACGACGGATGCCACTGGTGGAGCAGGAACTGCTTTTACTTCCGGAGCACCTGAGTTCATCCCCGGTTTTTAGTAGGGTTCGTGTTACTCGATCTTTAGTTTTATATGTATGTTTTGTAGATCGTTGTTTGTCCTTTTGTATTTTTTCTTTTGGCCATTGTGTTGTCTGTTCTTCGATATACGATTCTTATTGCCCCTTTGGTATCTTCAAACTCTTCTTACAGGTGACCTTAGCCGATTTTGGTTATCCTGTTTAGGCCCGTTGGTTTTCTTACTCCCAAATATTTGTTTTATTATATCATCTGGCTATGAGAGTACCTGATGAAAGATATTCCAGAAACGCGCCGTGCGCACCATATTTTATATCTACGTTTATATATACTAGTCAACAACAGGAACGATACAAGGGTTTTATGCTCAATATTTTTTGCATAGAGATAAAAAAAATCGACAAAAATCGTTTAATTTAGATTCACATAGGCATAGCAAATAAGACAATATCAACAAGATTTCTCAACATCATTATCAGAACAAATCATGGACAGACTGTAATTGTCATGCAGTATGGAGTTCACTAACGTGTGTGACCACCCATTGCAGCAACGACAACTTCGTATCTCCGACGCATAGAACCAATCGATCGTTGGATAAAAGCTTCTTGGATGTTGTTCCACTCGCGCACAAGTGCGTCACGCAGCTCATGTAGTGTTTCCGATGGATTTTGACGGTGACGAACACGTCTACCGAGTTCATTCCATAAATGTTCAATACGATAGTTCGGAGTTAGGGGAAGAGTTATGTCCCTTGTCTAGCTCTTTGCCGTTAAGAGTACATAAGGTGTACATCCGGGTCTCATTTTCTGACACTTTTTTATCAACCCAGCTGTGAGCGAAGCGAACATGGTTGATACTTGTAAACACTTTGAAATCGGAAGCGGAAGTGTGAGGAGCTTAAGCCATTTGCCTGTTTTCGTAATTGAACATCTTTGTCGCGCCAAAGGCGCAACCAACACGAAACAAATAAAATAAAATAATGACTTTAAAATTGTATTGAGAATTAAAACTTACGTTTTCGTGCCTTGGATACGACTATATCATTCAAATAGAAAACAGTGTTTTACTTTCGAACTTGAAGAAGGCAGAGTTGTCATTGAAGGTTTCGTAAATAAAATAAATAATAAACTTTGTGTCGTGCCGAAGGCACGAACACTACGAATAAAGAAATACAATCGTCGTGCCGAAGGCACACCCGATATGAACAAAAGAATGAATCAGCACGGCCATATTAAATGTTGCAAATGGGTGCCATGGCAACACCTTGACGGAAGTTGATTCGCCCTTTATTTTCATAGACAAAGAAACATTAAGTTTTCGTTCTGAAGGCATATCTTATATTGATATAATAAAATTAATTTACTAGTCATGCCAAAGGCACGACCATTACGAACAAAATTTCAAACGTCTTCGTGCCGAAGGCACGAACACAGTATAGTCGGAATGGATCCCATAGCAACACATTGCCGGAAGTTAATTGTAACTAGTATTTACCAAGTGAAATCCTACATGTCATATTTACAACAATGCACAAAAATAATTAAAAGTTTACCTTGAAAACTTATTTTAGTTAAATTGTATCAAACTTGAAGCGTACACGAAGCCAAATAACGTCTAATCTTTACGTTTCAAACTGGAAGTCTTCATATGACGTCATGTTGGTTATGTTCCAAAGTCGTCAATAACATTTCGCGGATTTTTTTCAGTTTACTCGCAATCGTATGTTTATGTGTATGTCCATTGTTTCAGGCTCTCCTTGGGTATTTCTTTAATAGTATTTAGCGTCGAAAACAAACACGAATAAGAATTATAAGGATTTTCTTTTAATCGACTCCTTTCGCAGCTCTGCTGCAGTTTTCTTGTTTAAGATGGCTGCCGCCTTTTGTTGCAAATAGCTGTCATTATCAGCAGAGAAAAAACTTTCCCTTTTATACCTTACCGGGTAGTGGTTGCGTGTAAACTTCATATTCTATGTTATCACTGATCATTGCCTGGCTAGGTTAGAATCATTCATCAGAAGCTGAAACTGCAGATAAAGAAACTTTGCTATATTGTGCAGTATCGCCGCATCGGATGTAATGACAATGTTCAAATTTAGTTACCGTAGAAGACACTGAACATTTCAGGTGTAAAATTATGAAAAAAAAAATTGAGCTGACTATATTTAATGAAAATAATTTACATTTTATGATTTTAGTTGTCACATTAAAAGAAACATACTTCTTTTTTTTACGAAGGTATTTTCCCTGTATCAATGTTAGATTTACAGTAACATAATATACAGACAAACCAATTATTATTTGTCATATTAGAAAGAATACATAAATAGCTGTGGGTATTATTTTTTTTTTTTAGAGTAAAACCCGCCATTTTGAACTAACGTCCAACGGCGGGAAATATAATAGTACTATTTTACCTCCTTCACAAAAGACTTTCTAACTACGAACTCCCGTATTGGTGACAAATCCGGGGATAATGCCGGCCAAGGAAGAAGCCGGATGTGATTCTGGTTCAGAAAATCTTAACAAATACGAGTCACGTGACATCTTGCATTCCTGTGTTGAAAGACGTGATAAAATTTTCGCTGTTGCAGAAAGGGCAGAACGATAGGATCAAGAATATCGCCTCTGTATTTTATGGCATTCAATGTCCCTTGAACAATTTTGAGCTGAGTGCGACCACCATGACAAATTCCAACCCAGACCATATCACTTCCGCATCCATAACGGTCGGACTCGTACACACACTGGTCCGTAAAACGTTCCCCACGCATTGTAGTACACACGAAAACGTCCATCGCAAAAACGAAGTGAAAATCGGGATTCATAACTGAAAAGGATGTGTTGCCATGTGTGAAGTCTCCAGCGACGGCTGCGTGCAAGAGCCCAGGTTAGTCTCGCGGTCCTATGGCTTTGTTTAAGGATTTGTCCTATCACCGGACGCCTAGCACGGAGTCCAGATTCAAGTAGTCTTCTGCGAACAGTCTGACCCGAAATTCGGACGTTTGCCAGACCAGATCTTCTACGGGAAGTTTCCTCAGCCGTTATCATACGGTTCCGGAGGTGAGTAAGGCGTAAATGTCTGTCTTGACCTTGTGACGCACACGCGGCCTGCCGTTACGAAATCTGTCATTCGTCCTACCTGTTTGTCGACGACGAATTATTAGCCTTGAAATGGTTATTCTAGACACATTAAAGTGGTCTGCAACGGCCTGGTGAGTCATTCTTGAGCCTGAACCATACCCACCGCTCTCTAACAGTTATTTTGACAGAGAGGTGGCATCGACGTTCTTGTGAAAATTTAAATTTTCACAATGGTAAATTGTTTATTTTTGTTGACAGCACAATTAATGACCACAGGTGATTTAAATGCCTAATTCGATCATCGCAAACTCTGTGATGGGACGGAAAATTGACTTTCTTGCATTCACTGTCAACTGAATTATGAAATATAATGAATGGTAAATTATTATAGCACTGGATATACATTTAATTGATCCAGTTATAGTCTTTTTCCCAACATATAAAAATATTTATTCGGAACATCACTTCAAATAAGGAAATTATCTCTTTGAAATATACTATGCAAGGCACTTAGATAATATAACATGTAAATTACATGTATGTTGACTAAGATACCGTTGGAAATAAGCGACTATGTTTAACATCTTATATAGTATTTTGCACGGATTGTCTAAGCCTAAGCAGTGGCGGATGGTGGTTTAGCACTCAGCGACTATTCTATGAGCAAAGGACGATTATTTCAACAAATAGATGAAATATATGATGGCGTCCATCTGGATGGAATTCAACATTATTTGTACCAATTAGCTAGGTACTTAATGGTTTTAGTATAATACCGAGTTTTCAACAAGATATCTTAAGATGTGCCCCGCCATACTTTCAAAATTATTACATTTAAAGGAATAAAAACATAGATATCGAATGTAGTGCTGACGACGCATTTCTGGAATAATCTGCACCAGGTACGGTCATAATCATCAGAGTGGAAAGCCAACTCATTTAAAAGTCTTTTGGGGCAAGCAAACCAAAAGAGCCTGAACAAAAAAATAGTCAAAATCGACTAATTCGCTATGGCTGAGGGAGGAGAACCTTAGCTTTATGAAAAAAACAATACTACCTTGAATCCAGATATTGCCTCCTCATAAAACAGAACTAAATCTGTTGTCTCCAATTCATCTTCACCCCCTTCTACTCTGAATATAAGATGGTATGCTCCATACTCCAGGGTGGACAGGTCAGATGATGATATCTTAACAAACCCTGTTTTGGTTGAATTGTCAACGGTTCCATTGATCAGTATGTTGGTATAGTCAATAATTTCAGCAACTACCGTCAGATTGTCTCCTTCATAGTACAGGAAATTTAGAACGGAGAATGAATCTGCCTTGTTGCTTATTTCCACAACAACATCATCAGTAAATTCATACCCTGGGAAAAAAGAGAATACTTTTTTTCATTATGCATTCTAATATGAAGACTTTGGAATTTTAGTTTTTATTATAGATTATTAAAAAAGTTCGGATATATGTTTGACAAACATCACTAAAAATAGAATACGCTTTTCTTTCGACGGAAAATTATACGTAAAAGTGCTGATTTGTCCTGTCATCGCTACAAAGATTCTACTGTCGTCATACACGATCTGGTTGACTTAAGAAATATCCACTTCTCAAATGCCAATGGATATATTCCGTTTTCTGTATATTATTTCTTTCATCTGTCAACGACAAGACTGTAATCGGACTTGATTATATGATCAACACGGCAGGTTTCTTATAGGAAACAAAAACTGCTTACCCAGCGCGAGCCCCTGGGTTCACCCTCGTTTTTTGGTGGGGCTTGTGTTGCTCATTTTTCAGTTTTCTGTGTTGTGTTATGTGATTTTTGTTTATCTCTATTCAGTGTTGCATTCCCAATGTTACCCGTGTCTCTGGATTGTTCATTCTTGATTGCCCCTTCGATTTTATCTAACGTTTATTTATGTAGCAACATTCCAACAGCTCCTGCATGTGATACATCTCTCAGGGCTTGTAATTCTTCTCATGATTTCTTGATAGAGGGTTGCCATTAACATGGAAGCTACTGAACCCTGGGTTGCTAGTGGTTAAATTGAACTAATAATTAAAAATGTGCGGTCACCACCATGACGGAATATCTGTCACAAATGACCATGAATATGTTCCAGTTTGTCGTAGTCACAATTCGGTCATTTCCCCATTCCTGACTTGTCACTGGATCTTGAAGCGAGAGTTACACGACGGGTGTCACTGATGGAGTAGGAACTGTCTACCCTACCGGGCCACCGTTTTTTTAATGGGTTCGTGTTGCTAAAACTTTAGCTTTCTGTGTAGTGCATTGTTTGTCCTTTTTATTTTGGCAATTGCATTGTCTGTCCTTCGATTTATGACTTCTGATTATACCTTTGGTATTTCCAAACTCTTTTGTTAGAGAACAAATTCGTTTTGCACAACTGTCACGAAAGGATGTGGATATAACTGACAAAGAAAGACAATTCAGTGGTTCATCATGTATACTTTTATACGTTGGAATTGGAACCATAAAATGGTAAGCTATGTAAAAGGTTAACAACTTCAACTAAACAGGGTTTCGTAAAAAAAATTCTTTAAAGAACTATTAACATATTATTTATGAAAAAAACATTATGTGAATACTATAAAAATCAATTGAACGATGATGGTTTCTCTCTTAGTTTTTTATTTTGTGGGGAGTTCGTGTTTTCTTCGGACAGCGGATTTTCAGTTTAAAATATTATGTTCACTCCATTTGTTGTATTTGATAACTTTCTTGTATATGTATTATGTTAATTGGTATGTCACGTGTGTTCATCTAAGTATTGAAATCATGGATGTTGGTGTCGACGTGTGGTACACATCGTACAAGAGATGCTATATCCTTTTCCTATAATGATCACCTGATGTTGCTATCGGATGACATATATGACACAAGAGGTGCTATAATCCTTTCCAATCTACTGCATATGTCGACGGGTGGCATACATGGGGCAAGAGATACTATAACTCTTTCCAGTCATTTAATGTTGTCGTCGGATGACATCGATGAAATAACATATGCTCTCAAATGATAATTAATCTTTTACTTCTTACGTAGATTTTGTCTTTCCTGTATAACTGACCGAACATTTTCCGGACTTGCCTAAATGAGTAAGACGGTATGTGTCTTATCATAAGCAGGAACTGCTTACCCTTCACGGGCAGCTGAGTTCACCACAGTTTTTTGTTGTGGGAACAGTGTTGAACAGTGTTGTTCATCTCTTTAGTTTTCTGTGTTGTGTTTTGCTTGTCGTCGTCCTGTGTCTTGTGCACCCAATGCCAACTGTGTCTCTGGATTGTTTATTATTGATTACCCCTTTGAGTGTAATAACATGATGTTGTCCGGAACATTTACTCTTTTAATAAAATATATTGTTAATTTTATGTTTCATTGATGCGGCTTTGTCGCACTAGATTGTTATGTTATGCACTGTTCACTATGCATGGTATTAGACCTCAATCCTAGATGAATAACAATAAATGTTGTTTTTGTTCTGAATAATTGATTTAAGTACTAATTTTTAACAATAAACTTAACAGAATATCCAATCTCTTAAGCAATATATATAAGTAACAATAAAATGAAGAAAAACCTATAATACCACGCTATCGGAGCAATGATGAATAATATTGATAATTTCTATAAATAATGAATATGAATTCAAAATAAATTATATTTGTACTGACGTTTTCTGAATGGGTAATTACAATATGAAAAAAAACAAAAAAACCAAAAAAAACCCCAACAACTACGAAATATAATGGCAATCAACATGTTTGTTTAAAGTAACTAGACTCCATTTAAAAATTTTCAAAAAGGTACGATTATCCAATTATGTTTTAAAACGATGTTCGCTTCGTTTTTACCCCCAGTTGTTTGTAGGAGGGATGATGTCTTGTTGAATTTGTTTGTGTTTGCTTGGGTATATTGTGTTGTGTTTTTGTTTATCTTCGTTTGGTGTACCTCATGTTGCCTGTTTCTGTTGAATGTCCATTTTTGAATGCCCCTTCGGTATTCTCTAACGTTTATTTAAATGACAATGTGATATTAAAACTCCATATTAGTAATATACATGACACCACATTGAATCTTCTTCTGTAATGTACATCAAGAGAAAAAAAACATTCGGCATAAATATTTGTCATTTTTCATCGACCGTCTGATAGCTATGTCACATAGTTTAATCTTTAGATTGATTAATTGAATGCATTTAGTTGTCAAATGAACAGTGATTGCGTTCTGTTCATACTGAGAACATTAGTTTAGTCAAGATAGACAACAAGAAAAAGGGTAAACCTAAAAAAACGGTGTTTAATTTTTAGTTTTTTTTTTACAAAGTAAGCATCAAAACAAATAGATAAGTATATTGTTTATATGCAATGTATCTATATACATAGTTCCGATTACCAAGCAGAGTCAATTGCAAATTCTATTAAATCAAAATTTAAAATATAAAGTTTATATTGAAAAAGTTATATTTACTGAAATTCTAAATGTACACGAGGTGCAATTTCATAAATACTTTTCAATTTTATTTGTTACCTCATTTAACCCAAAATTAAACACAATTTTAGAACAGTAAGTAACAATACATTTTAGAAATATTTGGTAATTTTATATGGTACCCAAAAATCGATTTTTAGAATTGATAATTATGAAAAGAAAGCTTAAATAGTGATGGTAAAAAATTCCACCAATATCAACAAAACTAACAAACATCTCTCACCTTCACTCACTGAACACAAAAAGACTTCTACATATGACGTTTGAAATCCAGGTCTGGCTTGGGACAGACATATAAATGTGGCCGGATTAAACCGGTTTATAGTATCACAACCATCTCCGTTTGATAATTGAATTCACAAATATAGGGAAGCATATTAAATACACTTTTCATATCAAACAACCATCAAATGAGGTATCCTCAAATGTTTTTAAATAAAATATCTTTAAATGTCGATTCTGTGGAAAAATATATCTAATCGAGTATCAATTCATCAGTTAAAACGGATCCCGCAATTGGACTGCAGTAAAAAGACATCCATCGAAACCTATAGAACATTACAGTCCTATGCATAGGTAATATACATATATCACTAAGCTATCTATCTACGTCTTTATTACTATCACTAGGCCGATACATCTGCTGGTGGACTATTATTCCCCAAATGTATCATCCGCCCAGTAGTCGGTGCTTCGGCACTGACATGCTTTTATCGAAATTTAAAGTTCCAATTCATGTAATTATTATTAAAACTAAGGTTCTCCTCTTTCAGGCAAAGGTTTTTAACCTTAGACGATTTTGGCAATCCTATTTAGGCCCTTTGGTTTTCTTGCTCCCAAAGACCTTTAAATTATTTGGCTTGGAGCGTACCCGATGAAGGTTGTCTCAGAAACGCGTCGTGCGCATTAAATTTGATATCTACGTTTTTATTTTAATGTATCATATTAATTTATTAGACGCCGGT
Organism: Bathymodiolus brooksi; assembly: GCA_963680875.1. Lineage (NCBI taxonomy): Eukaryota > Metazoa > Mollusca > Bivalvia > Mytilida > Modiolidae > Bathymodiolus > Bathymodiolus brooksi. The sequence goes on from OY804579.1 coordinate 49,100,867, forward strand.
AGAAGTGCCACCAGGATATGGTAGCAGTATCATCTTTTAAAAAATTAAAGAGTTAAGTTTAAATATAGTTCCTCTATTAAAAAGAAGACGAAAGACACTAAGCTGCAAATTACGAACCATAAACCTCTATCACGTGAAAGGTCTTCGAACACATAGTGCATAGCAGCATATTTGACCACTTTCGCAGCAATACAACTCTTACCAATACAACGGACAACACGTACTCCATAAAAAAGGTTATACTCGCCATTGTCATTCGTGAGATTGCATCAAAATGAACAAAAAACTTCATATCTATATTCTTCTCCATGAATTGCCATAGGCATTCGACAAACTACCAAACCGCCGCACATATTGCATAAGCTGGAATACTACAACGTCAACTATAAAGCAAACATATGGATTCGTTCCTTCATGCAGAAAAGAAAACACAGCATTTCACTCGAATGTACTGTTTCAACGATAGCCTCAGTCCTCCTTGATGTTCCTCAATTAGAAGATATCTTTTATTACCTATATCAACGACATTCTAGAAACAACAACTTCATCATAGAGAAAAATATTTGCGGATGACAGCCCGATGCTATTTCAACCTATCAAGACCAGGTTGAGAGCAACCTGACGCAGCGAAATCTAACATCCATTGGAGATTAGGAAGAAATATATCAAAGAAGCTTCATCGCCGAAAATGCATTGTAATAAGAATAACAGCACAGAGAAATGACAGTTGATGCCAACAGCCTAACAGAGCCCGGGTTGCTCAATGAGTTAGGCAGTAGGATTACCTAACAACTCATATAACCCTATCACCAATACGGTGTGGGTTCGCGCCCGACTTTGTGAATTACAAAAAGAGTGCACTCGACTCGCAGCTGCAAGTGATAAAGTTTACCAGTTGCTTGCTCATGGTCGGTGGCTCTCTCCGGGTACTCCGGCTTTTTCCACCATTAAAACTTGTTGCCATGATATAGCTGAAATATTGCTGAAAGTGGAGTTAAACACCAAAAATCAAATCAATCACCAACAACCCAACAACTACATGGAAACAAGTTATATGCATTGTCGCTCTGTATATGCCAACAAGCTACTACCATGAATGAATTATCCCGCGACAGGCACATTCAAATATAATTTTCAGTATTAACACAGACTTTTATTTGTTTGTGAGTGAATTGGTCCAGTTTATACATAAATAAACTCCGGAAAAAATGCGTTTAATCCTATAATCTATTTTGTTTCATATGCAATCAAAATATCGAGTTTTTGTATAAATAACGTGTATTTAAAATGTGTAAATTTAACACGTTTTTGGCAAAATTGCGTTCCATATTAAAAGTCGGATATAAATCTATTATGTACAAACGTTATGTGTATTTTGTTTTATACATGTATGTAAAAACTTATCTAGCTTTCGTATTTCAACTATAAAAATTAATAAATATATGTCATCACACCAGTCAATTAAAAAATACAGGATATTCGGCATTGTCTTATATTTATTTAGACGACATATTAACCCAAACGATTTGAAAACGAATTTAATATTCCTATTTCTCTTATTAATATGCACAGATGCTTCTATTTCTTTTATTATGTTAATTTTTCAGTCATGACTAGTTTATTTATTGAAATATGATTATGATTGCCGTTTGAAAATATTCGGCAACCAACCTTTCGAAAACGACGTCTTTCCCATGGGTTTATCTTGGTAGACTTTTTAAATGTTTTATTTTGGTCATTTCTTTAAAGAATTACAGAAAAATAAATTATCTTGCAATTTATTGGATGTCAAATGTTAGAATGAGTAAACTAAAGTTACAAGCAAAACATCGTGTAGGTAAAAAGTGGCAATAGGAAGGCCATATAGACAGACTTATATCGCAAGTAAAAAATGGAATGGTGGTTAGGGTTAATAAACGTCTGTTCTTCTTAGCGAGTCATCAACAATCACTCCTTACAATGTGTTGCCGATTAGTAACTGCTGTATGAGCTTTCTTTATGAACACACAGTGTACGTTCTTCGAAGCTTAAAGACGTGTTGTATATTGGATTCATTACGCACTAACCACAAATGTCTCTTTCAGAGATTCGCTGTGTATTATGTGACAGTACAGGCCATATTATGATTTTCTTCTTATATTTCCGGAGTACATGAGTTCACACCCATTTTTTTTACTGAGTTTTGGAGTACGTGTAGCTCAATCGTTAATTTTCTATGTAGGCATTGCTTGTTCTTTTGTCCTTTTTCTTTTGTCCATTGTATTGTCTGTCATTCTTCGACTTACATCTTTAGATTACCCCTTTATTATCTTCAGACTTTTCTTCCATTTGTAGAATTGCTTTCATCATATATTATTTAATAACCTATAACCAATTTATTTTTGTACCTATAGAATAAGAATAATTTAAAATATTGTTCTTATTTGTATTTCTGTTTTTGAAGACAATTCTAGTTGACACCCTATTTTGACACGTATTGGTGCACATTCAGATTCCGTTGTCACAATGACGGAAATGGTCAAATTACAGATATAAATTTGTATTGCGCAGGTTCGTAAGAAAAAAAGAATTCTAGAGTACATGGTAAAATTTAGAATGTTATTCACTATTCCAAAGGATATTGTAGATATGGGAGTTCAAAAAGGTTGTCACATACAATGGCAAGACAAAACATTAGATTGGTACTTATTGATCTACATCAAAACAATATAACACATATGTACAATGCTATAACAATTATCAATGACAACTATTTCCAGGAACAAATTACAGGTATTTCAATTATATCAAACAAACTCGAGACAAAAAAAACCGTTCCCCAACAAAAGCCAAATATTAAATATTGATCAAAGCCACTATCTAGACAAAAGTTGGAAATCTCCCACTTATTCCAACCACTAGATCAATGAGGATTTCCCAGAAGTTCTTTCTAGTCAAAAGTTAGAAATATCCCACCTACGATTAGATCAACAGTTATTTTCTAGAAGTTCTATCATACCCAATATCATCAGAAATATTAATTGTGAATTAAGTCTTCAGAATGTGATAACACGTAGATATTTAATTTAGTGTACACTGTGCGTTTCTAGAATAACCTTCATCAGGTATGCTCACAATCAAAACATTGTAAAGCAAGGAAAAAGTCTTGGGAACCCGGTAAACCAAATGTCCTACACAATATACCCAAATCGGCTATGGGGGGATGTTTGGCGCTTTAAATTCTGATTCAACCCACCATTTCTTTAGAAATGCCTGTACCAAGTCAGGGTCATTACGGTTTTCACAGTTTTCCGGTTGTTGACTGATTTTGTCTGTTTATATACATATGAGTTTTGACTTTCCCTTTGTAAGATTGCTCGGAGTTCGGTAATTTTGTTATTAACCTTATATACTGAGAGCGACTGACCTTAGTTTTAATAAATTGCCTCATCAAACATTATTTAGGAATTTTAAAATCAACAACATTTGACGATACATACCAATATCACGTACCAAGTAGCAACTGGACATGTTCATTAGGGCCCTTCGAAACGGTGAATCCAACATACAATTGTTCTATTCCATATAATGATTTTAAACCTTTTACAATGAAATATATTATAAAATGTTGGTATGACAGTTGGGAGCAACAAATTCGTAAGAAATTGTGCACGAAATAGATTCATTAGTTGTCAAGACCCTTTATTCTTACGGTCAAAACCACAAGGAACAAGTGGTCTTGACCAGATGTCGTATTGGTCATGGAATAGTTACACAAAGTTATTTAATATATCACGAGGAAAGTATTTAATGTTATTCACTGAAAAATATTTAGGGTGGGGTTATGGTGTTTAGCGCCACTTTCAACAATATATCACCTATATCATGAAGCATATTTTAATCAACTGCGTAGCTGTTACTGATGTTCGTCAGACATCAAACTGTCTTTTTGCATCACAAGAGGGAAACACAAGCTAACATGGTCATTTCAGTCAACATAAACAAAAACATATGCTTTTAGCAAGGGGAGTGGTTTCAGAAAATTAGAAAACAGACATTAGAATCTGAAATGAAAACAATAACATAGAGAGAGAAAATCGGCTCTGGGCCCATAGACCTAGTTGAACCTCGCCACATTTTATTGAAGTACTTGTACCAAGCCAGGAAGGCGAGAGGTCATGCACATGTTTGTTAGATATATAGATGTCCCTCTGTTTCTACGATTTTTTTATTGGATTTTAGAAATATTCTGACATTTTGGTATTTTTTTATTTTCCATTATATTTAAATTCGAATTGGCATTATTCCAAAAACGCGTAGTGTTCACGAAATTACATGTTTACATGTACGTTTTTGTCTTACCTGTCAATGAAGCCGAACTAAAATGACCAAAGCCTAACACATGCAGTAAAATTACATACAATATCATCATCATGTTTCAAAAAGCTCACATCTTTATCGCTTAAAATTCTTGATTTGAAGATCCACGTATCAAATCAAGCTCACACCAACACAAGTAAAATTTAAAATATTGATTTGAATTGCTCATGTACAACATAAGACACATAGGTTCGTCTCTCCTTAGAGACATGCTGTCCTTTAGCTTCTGAGACCTATCGATATGTATTATTAATAATCATATTACGTTTAAACACAGCGTATTTAAATAATTCTTAAATTACATTAGAGATGGTAGATTTAACATAGATATTTTCTGTATAGCAAAAATTCATCAAAAATTCATCTATCACCACTAACGTTGTGAGTTCGGATCCTGCTCATGCGAGGTGTACTCGATACAACATTATGTAATAAAGTTTGTCAGTGACTTGCAACAGGTCGGTGGTTCTCTCCGTGCATTTTGGTTTCCTCCATCAATAAAACTGACCGTCACGATATAACTGAAATAGTGTTGAAAGTGGCGCTAAACACCATAAATCAAACCTAATCGTCATATGTTGGATTTAGCTTCATTTTTTCAAGAAACAATTTAAGAGAGTATTGTTGGGTTTCATTAGTGGAACCGGTGCTTCTTACCATTACGGAGCGTCTCATTCACTCCGTATATTAGAGGGGTTCGTGTTGTGATTACGACAAATAAAAGATATCCATTGTCATTTGAGACATTGTTGTTCCGTAACGATTACCCATGGCATGGTCGAGACCGTAAAACACCACTAGGAATCGTTACTTCTGTAGCTTCCTTTTTAGCAACAACCCTCTATCATTGATTTCATGATAGGAACCACAAATTCTGGAATATCGTATCAACTGAGATATATATACTCCATAAAAAGGTGGCCAAAAGAATAAGAACAAAAAGAAAAACAATTAATGGTCTACAAAACACTTATTACAAAGATAAGTAAATATTGAGCAACTCGAACTCAACTAAAAACCTGAAGTAAATTAAGTTGCACTATACTTAGGGTCAGTCATCAGGATGCATGTGTTAAAATCCGGTGATAAGTCATACCACCATGTGCCTCTGACAACCGAACATGTATACATGGTCATCTTCGACACAGACAATCCACAGCAATTAATACAGTCATGATGGCTACCATAAAACCTTCGAATTGATGACTTAAACTTTACCGCTAGAAACCGTTGGTTGAGTAGTTCCATGTTTAACAGCAACCTTCTATTAATGTAATCCTGATGATTCGAAGCACAAGCTATGGAATATCGCATCAACATGGAAATACATTTAGATACTACATATGATGGTGCTGCTGGAACGTTGCTACATATGGAAAGTTTACAATGCGAAAATTGAAATCATCTCTTTTGTCATAAAGATTCTTTTTTAACCGACCCCACTGTCAAATGCCAAGTGTAGGTCAAGGTATGAAGCAGACCTATCTGGATATATGGTATGCTTTATTTCAAGCTGAATGTGATAGATGCGATCAACATAATCACCATGTTTGAAGTTTGAAAATACAAAAGGGGTAATCAGAAGCCATAAATCGAAGAAGGACAGACAAAACAATGACCAAAGGAAAAAAGACAATGACCTACAAAACATTACACAGAAAACTAACCCCACTAAAACCCAGAGCTGAACTCAGTTGCTCCGTTGGTGTTGGCGGTTCCTGCTCAGCATGTGGCACCCGTCGTGTTACTCTTGTTGCAAACCCGATGAAAAGTCATATATGATGAAAGAACCGGATTTTGATTACGACAAGCGAACGTATCCATTATCATTTGTGATACATATATTTCGTAGCGGTTAACCAGGTCATGGTGGCGACCGTAAAACTTTCGAAGTGATAACTTCAACTTAGCCATTCGGAACCTTGGTTCAGTAGCTTCCTTTTGAGCAGCAACCCTCTATCACGGAAATAATGATAGGAACCACAAGCTCTGGAATATCGTATCAACTGAGATATATATACTCTATATGCAGATGCTACTGGAATGTTGGATATAATTATGCTGTTCATGACCTAGCATAATTATTCTGACATTTGAAATATAGTAGAATTGATATTGAAATGACATTTGGCTTAACTATGTTAATAAAGTAGCAAATACAAGTCATTTTTGACACTTTTTTTTAAAGAACTGAAAATCGTTAAAAACTGAAAATCCTGAAACTGAAACGAAACACTATTTACACTGTTTATGGTTATGTATCTATTTCCCCAAATATATCAATTACAGTATGTATTATTTGTACTCAGATTTGTCAATTTGACATTTAGCAGAAACCAAAACTGTATTGATTTCTGTTTTATAATTATCGGTGACATTGCAATATTAGTTTGGAAATAACAATCAATTATTTAATAATATAGGATAAGCATCATAAATGTAAAGAAAAACAAAAATTGATTATTTTAATGCACTGCACATTTTGTATATCTACTCTTGAACAAAGAAAAAAAATTAAGTAACACTCGATACAGCATTTTAAATATCATCAACACATTTTAATTCCCAGGAATATTAAACGTTATTTACCATCATTTAGGAATAGAAAAGAAGGATGAAAGACATGAATTATTTGCAAATTAGTTGAAAAATACAGTGTAATTGAAAAACAGATGATGTGGAAACACTTGGAAACGAAATGCCTTTTATTGAATATTTGTTCATAAAGCACAAAAGCACCAACAAAAAGCATAAAAATAAGTCTTTAAGAAGCAAGTAAACCAAAGAGCCTAACCATGTTAACCAAATTCGGCTAACATAACCTTTGTCTGAAGGAGATTTTAGGCTAAGATAACCTTTGTCTGAGGGAGACTTTAGTGTGTAGCTTATCTTATCATTATTCCACACTGAAACTACTGAATAAGTAAAAGTCAAAGGTCACTTTCATAATAAAAAAATAAGAAAAACGTGGATATCAAATTTAGTGCACACGACACGTTTCTGTGATAACTTTCATCAGGTACACTCAAAATCTAAAGACTGGAAAGACAAATAATTTAAAGTTTTGGGAGCAATAAAACCAAATGGGCTAAACCGGATCACATATGCCTGAGGGAGGAGGACTTTAGTTTTGTTAGTAATTACATTATTTAGGAACTGTAAATTTCAGTAATAAATATATCTGGGTCATTATCAAAAACACGCACTTTTCTGTTATTATGCAATTAAAAGACAATATCAACCAAACTGATTGGAGAAAACATGTTTTGCATGAAGGCACATCAGCTTTCTATAGTTTTACCATCTAAATCCAGATTGGTCCAATTGCGAATTTATACTAGCTACACGAAGACCTGTTTTTTCCTTGGAATTACGTGTTATTTTTCCAGAATTACTTACTTTTGGTCATTTGTACTATTCAGATGTTATGATTGTATTCGATCTTTATATTATTTTTGAACTATTACTAAAACTCTAATAGCACAACATTATTTTTGCTTGATATATATTGAAATTTAAAAGGAAAATTAGCAAAAACCTGCTGTTATAGATTTTCATGTCTGTGGTGTTACCCTTCCTATTAAGGCTGGTAAGAGTTATCTGTCTTGTCATATTTGAAGCAAAAATAGTTTCTCCCTTTGCATATTTCCTGTTTCATGACATGTGCAGACGACAAAAACAAAAGTGATCCATAAACTAATATAGAGCCGAAAAGGTACGTGCGATTGGTATAGTATATAAATTTTATGTCTGTGGTGTACTTCTCACTACTTCTTTTTGTTAGAATTGAACATAATGTAAAATTATACAATACATTACATTAGGTATTCTTAACAGGATATACATATAAAATATAGTCAGGGAGATATTATTTTCCTTTTATCCTGAAAATACTTACATGTTTTCTGTGGTGTTACTGTCAATGGTGTTACCATAAAGATTGTGTAACACCACAGACATTTAGCATTAAAATTGTGAATAAACACATTATTCCATAAACACTAATATGCAGAACAAAATATTGCTCTTTAACTTATGCAGAAAAATTGTTCAAACATCGTCATTTACGTGTAAGATATAGTTTAACAAGCTGATGGGAGTATACTTTTTAGACCTGGTAACACCAGGGACATATCTTCATAACACCATGGACATATCTGCATAACACCATGGACAAAACTGATATTGCTCATGCATCAAACCAATATGTTGAAAAACTGATTATTGTACTGAAAACATTAAGAAAACAACAAATATAGGTTGATAGTTGTGTTTTTTTTCTTGAATTAAATGTTTACATTCATGAAGATGTCCCTTTTGTTACTTTTGCCATATGTGGTGTTACCTCTTGTCAATGGTGTTACCTCATGTAAATTGTTTCATAAAAAGGATAAATGACATAATTGATGTAAATTATATTATAGTTGAATAAAGTTGACTTTGATAACTATGTATAAGTCATCTTTTCTTTATATAAAGTGAAACAACATACAATTATGAAAACTTGTTTGTTTCATAATGCAGCTTAAATGGAATTCCACGACTACATATCCAAATATTGTGAAAAAAACTAGTGCTCCAAAGAAAATATCCTACATTGTGCATAATTTTCCTGTATATTATGTATGTAACCACTTTTTACATAAAAAATATTTTTCATTTTCCTAAAAAGAATAATTTTATGTTGGTAACACCACGGTCTGAAAGGTATTAGGAGGTGCTACATATCTAGAATTTTTTTTTTTCATGGTGGTTTTCCCGACTGCATATTATGTAAATATGTCATTGTAATGTAGGAAAAACTAATAGGCTAAAGCAAAACGGGAACGAAAATATTTGATGTCACCAAAATATGAACAGGAAAAAGTGCGTGTATTTTGATAATGACCCATCTAATAAACCATGTCAGTGCCGAATTACTGACTACTGTGCGGATGATACCATCGGGGACAAATAGTTCACCAGCTGAGGTATCGACTCAGTGATGTTAATAAAAACGTAGATATCAAATTTAGTGCGCACGTCGCGTTTCCGGAATAACCCTCATCAGGTAAGCTCAAAATTGAAAGACTGAACAACTAAATAATTTAACTTAAACTGTCCTTAGAACTGGGTCAGAGATTATTAATCGCATATTATGCTTATTTATAGTGTTATAGTATTTTGTGTTTATTGTATATACATTTGTATGTCTGTCTTATACCAAAGATGATTAGCGTGAGTAGTATATCAGCACAGCTCAAGTAGCATTTGAGGTGGAGCAGTGATGTCACCGGAAATGAGGTGATCGGAAGTGACGTCACCGGAAGTTGTGAACCGGAAATTAAAGAGCGATAATTTTCCCGCGCTTTTTACTCGTATTTCCCGCGTTTTTTCAGGAACTCCTCTAGATTCTAGGTAGGAACAATGGAATTTTGAATCCAACCAATCGTCGGCCTTCTGATATTTGAATCCCACCAATCGTAGCACTTCTTGCTTCGAATTCAAAACCAACCAATCGTATGCTTTCGATTTGAGTCCAACCATTGTCTGGATTTGCTTGCATCTGGTTGCTACTAAATCTTTCAATTTAAATTAAACTTTCATATTCGAGGGTAATAATAATATTTTCTATATTTTCATCAGCATACGATGACGTATTGTTATCAGCATATTATACAGATTATCATATAATGGAAAATGCAGCTGCATGGTCGGTGGATTTGTTAATGATTGTACTATATGTTTTGTGAATGAATCAATCAATAACTACCATTATTTCATAGGACATTATTTTGCTTTACAAATGTACCGATGAATACAGGGCCAATATCCAAATGGTCAAAAGGGGTGATACTCATCAGAAGCTTGCTTTTATTCCCATTTCTAAAGCTCATACAAATAAATAATATATTGTCGGACAATGTACATCAATTATATATATACTGTGACAATTGGAGTGTAAATTTACTTGGTATGGCCTTGACTGCCTTGTTATTATATTTAAGAATATAAAATACAAGTAATTTTTGTATATCATATTAAGAATTTTCTATTGAAGAATTTAATTAGCGTTATATTTTTGACAAACTTTTCGTCTGCTAAATCTATTGATTTTATGTTATCGGATAATCAAAATATTTAAAATGTTCTTTGTTAAAGGTCGCGTGGCGTCTGCTACATTCCTATTTAATTGTATGCTTCAGATGATACCTTTAATTATACTTTAATAGTGTATGTACCTTGACAGACCGTCATGAATTAATAAGGGAATAGTCATTATTTATCAGGTGGAGGGGCTGGACAATTTTAGTGGGGGTCAAACAAATTTGTATATAGGTATTGTGGGGGTCAATTTTTAAAACCACTCAGCTTAGGGGCGGTCAATTTATCCTTAAAACATTTGGTTGTAAAAAAAATAAAAAGTAAAAATTAAAAAAAAAAAAATGAATAAATAATTTGGAAAACCTAAACAGTTCTAAACACTTAAGTGTGAAGGACATGAGAGTAAGGGGTGATATTCAATGTAGCGTTTAAATAATTAGTAATGCAACTTTGGGAAGTATCTAACTAGGATTTATAAATATCAATATAGCTATAATTATCTGGAATTTTATTCACATGTATTTTGAAATGTAAGTTTCTGAATAAAAATGAACTCAAAGCAATTAACACTAAGTAGTGAACCAAAGAACTCTTACAGCCGTTCTCTGCAAAGAAGTACTGATGTTGTTATAGATTCGGAAAACAATATACGGATATTCGCACAGTGCACAAAAACTATTGCAGATAATCGGAATAAGCTAAACGGCTTATTACATGTGTCACAATATTCTAAATTCGAATTCCGCTCACTTCTAGGATTAGCAGCTATAGATGAATTGCAGAATATCTCGATTTAAAAAATGTGAAAAACATGAATGATCTATTAAGAAAAAACAATGATCAGCCTACTATCATTGACGTAAGTTGTGTACAGACAGTAGGTCTAATACATGCAAAGGGACTTTTTGTCTTATTAGAAACAAACTTCTTTACATTTGAAGCAAAATGTATAATCCTGGATAATGTGTGCCCTATTGTTGAAAAAAGATATTGGAAGTTATTTGAAAACCATTAAAATGTGAATGGTGAAAATGAGAGCATGGAAGAGGTGGATATGGATGGAAGTGAGAGTGATCAGGAATTTACTGGTAATGAAACAGATGAAAATGAATGAGCAAGTAAGGTGCATGAGCATCTTTGAAGTATGTTTATATGGTCAACAAAAGATAGATATTAAACATTTTGTAGCTTATACTTGTACATGTATATAGGTGACATTTTTCATATACATGTACATGTAAGTAGTATATGGGTACGGACAAAGTCATATGTGTGGGGAAGTAATGGGGAGCAACCGGAAGTCACGTGTTCGGGAGTTGCGTGACCGGAAGATTTTTGAATAGGTTATACGATTTAGCCTGTTCTGGAGCAGTATACGATTAATAAACCGCGAAGCGAAGAGGTTTACGAAAAGCGTAAACTGTTTTAAACCAGATTATACAAGTATAACCTGTGCAAAAATTTAACATATTCCTAATATTCCTTATAATTTAATGATTCCTCGATTTTAATTACGATAGTTTTATGTGACTATTTGAATTTGTCGTTGGCGAATGAATATGTTGGAGACGTCACAATATCAACCCAGGTAATCAAGTATAACTGATGTTGCTCCAGGCGGATCAGCCAATCAGATAGCAGAATTAACATAAAATAAAATCATTCGTTTGTTCTGCATAGAGTTAAACCTGACAGAACCTACCACCGTTTAGACCTACTTTTTGTACAGCAAACAGAGCGATGTCCGGATTAAACAGGTTAAATTTGTAAATGTTACATATTGGTACTAAATATGTTGCCATGTTTATACAAGATTTCAGTTTAATCGGGCTTCGGCTTATACAGGTATTTTCGCACCGTTCGCACTAATTAAGATATCTACGTTTCTATAACAATCACTGGATCGAAAACATTGGTAAGTGGACTATTATTCTCCGAGGTTGTCATCCGCCCCAGTAGTCAGTGTTTCGGCACTGACATGGTTTATTACATATCAAAAAGCAAAAATTTCCAATTTGCAAATTTCGGAAAATATCCCATTCTTAGCCCAGATTTAGCAATGGAAAATGATATTGTGTAACAAAATGTTTTTTGTAGAAAGAAAGCTTAACATACATTTAACTAACATGTATAGATAAAGTTCCTTCATTTACAACCAGTTTTATTTTGATAACTTGGAAAAACAGAAGATTTTGTCCTGAAGAATTCCCTCTCCAGGATCAAGTTTTTAAGAGGTATGGTTGCCATGGCAACGGATCGTAATTTTTGAAATTTTATTTTCTTAAGTTGTTAAACTTGGTCAGGTAAGTGATCTGACAACATAACACCAATATCTGAAGACATGCATTTCCAGTCCACTGTATAGCTATTGAAGTCCTTACAGAGAATGGGTATTAAATAGTATGCAAGGCAATTGGTAGACGTATTAGGGAAACAATAATCTACTCTGAACCAACATCTAATTGCCAATACCATTTATGTCATTTGTACCTTTCCACAAGGTGCCGATATCTTTCCGAAAAAGTTTTGAGGGATAAGACAAGACAATTATGTCTTTGTTATCAAATGATACAGTTTCAGTGCTCATGATTAATGAACAGGTTGCTGCCTAATATTGTCTGATAAATGTATAATGTAATTTGTAATTGGTTAGTTAACTTCACCATGTCTTTAGTATTCAGAAGTGAACGTTATTTTTCAAAGGAAGGAGGGGCCGTCGTGGCCATGATCATATGGTAGTTGGTTTTACAACTACCTATGCAATCAGTGCTTATCACTACTGATGTTGTGGGCTCGATTCTCGATCAGGGTGAGGTGTACAACATTATGTGATACAGTTTGTCAGTGACTTGCGAGAGGTCGGTGGTTTTCTCCGGGTCCTCCTGTTTCCTCCACCAATGACTGAAATATTGTTGAAAGTGGCGTTAAACACTATCAAGCAACAGCAACAACAACATCAAAAGAAGGATATTGCAATATTGACATATACACGACATATATCTCTATCATTTATAATCCTCTTTAGGTACCAGAAGTAAAGATGCTGGCGCTAACAGACGACAGTAAACTTTTACACGCAACGATTCAAACTGGTAGTAATATGGATGTTGAATGGTTTGTTTATGGAAATGAATCACAAAGGGAGATAGCACCAGGCAACCCACAGGAAGTGACGTCATATCACGTATATCAAACCCCGGATGATCATAATATAACCGTTGTTGTCCGGAATGCATTAAATGAGGCATACCAGACAAACGTAGTCATAACCGTTGTTCGTCCTATAGCAGGTTTTTCCATTAATGTTTCTCAAGTACTTCTTCCTATCAACGTTACAAAATGTAACAGCACCATATTATATAACAGCACGATCGACTACAAGTGTGTGGCAAAAACCAATAGTACTGAAGGTTGCCTAGTAACCACCAACAAAACAGAGGTGTTGTGTTGGTTGATTGAAAAAGCTTCAGAACAATATGGGACACAACTTGACATATTGATATCTCCAGGTGATACGGTTAACTTGATTGTATATTTAGATTTCGAAAGCAGACTTCCGATGGGAATTTGACGGTTGTCGTAAATTACGGCGATGGATCACATGAATCTATTTACCTTGGTGAAGATTTAAGCATATTATTGGCGGATGGTTTAAAGTTGAATCATAGTTATATAGAACAAAGAGATTATGTTTTAACGGTTACCATAGAATCAGAGTTGAGTTCACAAGTTATCAACTATGATATATATGTTTGGGAAGACATAAGTAATGTAACGTTGATTTCAAATAGACTAGCAAGGGCATTTGAAATCATACCGTTTACATTCGACAATATTCCTCGGAAAGGTTTTGAATTTATTTTAGCATACGGCGATAATAATACAAAAAAGGGGTCTGCGGATTTATTTTATTCCGAATTTAGCATGGAATCTTGGAGTCATAGCTACTCTCAAGATGGCATATATACAATTCAAATGAATGCTTCAAATCCGTTTTATTTCAGCGTGGTTACTTACGAGATAAAAATTCAATTTACCATTCCGGAATTAAAGTTGCTACCAGCCATTGCGGATCCCCCAGAAATGCTACCACTACCTGATGGTAAGGTTTCGTTTTTGATTCGAATGCTTTATAATGGACCATCACCAACGAATGTAACATGTTACTATAGTTTTGAACCAGATACTTCCTTGTATAACAAATCAGTGATAATTAAATATACTTATTTAACACAATTGCACCTGTACGAAACGGGAGGATTGAAACTTGTTGTAATTATTTGTGAAAATGATGTAAGCAATTACACTCTTCAAACCCAAATAATTATGCAACAGGCACAATTATCTGATTTTCTTGTTGCCTTTAAACCCGAGTCAGGAATGAATAAAACACTAACAGCTGAAGACGATCAACAAACAGTTAGAGATGTGCCTATTATTGTTCGTTTTGATATCTCCATTTTACAATGTGCACGATTTCCTTACTTCACATATTTAAAGTATGACTTTGGAGACGGCACTCCTCCTACTAAATACAACAGATTGGAAACGCTTAGACATACATACGCATCGAGAGGAGAATTCAATGTATCGGTCACTATTAAAAACAGCACCAGTAGGATCATAAAAACGCTTCCTATCAAAATCGGGGTTGTTGATTTTATTTCTAGTTCGTATTTAGGCGCTATTGATGGAACACAATTCATATTTAGCATGTCCGGTGTCGTGAATGGAAATTATCTATTAGACGTTGGTGAAGGCGAACCCTACCATTTACATGTTGACCCATCAACGGCACATCATGTATACACTTCCTATGGTTCTTTCTTTGTGCGGTTGGAGGCCTACAATACTACTTTCAAAGAAATTCTATATCTCGAAAATTATATAGTAGCCGATTACAATATGACTGGTCACCTCGCCATTGATATGCCTGACAAGTTAGATATGCCTCCAGGAAACGTCACCGTTCGTGTCATATCTAACTCTAAGTTTCCAATGGTCAAGTGCGTGTTTAATATGGGTGATTTTATAAACCGAAGAATTTACACCAGGACGGCAAACTTATCGTCAGCCGAACCTATGCTTCTCGATTTTACATATCTCACGCTGGGAAACCACACTGTAAATGTCGAGTGTTCCAATTACTACGATACCCAAATATTAAAGAAAATAGTCAATGTCTGGAATGAGTGTTTTACAGTCAATGGTATGTTCGATCGGCAATATTCAAATACTACAGGCCCTATGAGAGTTTATACGTCTGCTGATTTTGACTTGGCAAGCCGAATGGCAGTATATTGCTCTGACCAAAGTGTAATATTTGAATGGAAGTTATATACTGTTGTAAATGATACTGGTGACGACCCTGTAACACTATACTATCCATATAAACCGTTCGGTATCACACGAGGAACCTTGCGATTCGCCAGAGGTACCGTTCATGCCCATTTATACATGATAACATTAAATGTCACCTTGCTGAATACTTGGGTGTATGAACCAACCTATTTGATGTTCATAAAATCACCACCGTTTGCATACATAGAAGGTGGTTACGAGAGGAACGTCCAAGTACTTTTGAAAAACATTACCTTGAACGCTTTAAACGTATCGTATGATCCCATAATAGGAATGGGAGGGAATGAAAATCTGGACTTCGACTGGTCATGCAAAAGGTATTATTATTTTCTTATTATCACTGACATTAATATGAAAGGTATCCTAGATGTAAATGAACATGGGCGACTATCCAACATTACACTTAGACACATATTAAAGTAAACAAACAACGCTTTCAAATTGTTAGAGTAATCGTTGAGGTAATAATACACGTGAATATGTATTACGAAATTCCTTTCTAATTTGAAAATACATATTATAATCATTTACCTCATAATGTTATTATAAGAAATGTCAGAAAACGCTAGAAGTGTAATCAGAAGTCGTAGACAGATGAACGACAGATAGTTCACTGAACAAGAGAAAAAGAACAAACTGTTGCTCAATTCTATTCATATACAGTTGTGAATAACCTATGTTTAAAGCAAAAATCTATTTTGACTTTGAGCGTACCCGATGAAGGTCATTCAAGAAACGTGTTGCGCACACTAATTTAGATATATACCCTTTATTAGGACTGTTATATTATAGTTCTCCATTCAGTCAACATTCTTCTGTTTGTTTTCTTCCGCAAAAAGTCACCGATCAAACAGTCAAAGGTTAAGTCAGATCGTTCAAATTTCAATATGCACGAGTCAGACCAGTATCCCTCGTGCAACATACAACAGTCTTTTTTTATTTTACTATCCGCCAAAAGTCACCGATCAAGCAGTCAAAGGTTAAATCAGATCGTTCAACTTTCAATATGCACGCGTTAGACCAGTATCCCTCGTGCAACACTGTTCGTCAGTCAGTCAATTATATTGCAACAATAATCCGCCAATTAGTCATTTTGTCTAATTTCGTTCCGATAACAAAAATATCAAGCATACTGGTTGTCATTCTCCGATCATTCAGTGTTCCTCGGTCCGTTATCTAGGAGCGCTGGTTGTTCTAAATAGTATTAACAAGTAATATTACCAACAATCTTTATATTCATTATTTAATTTTATACAAGCCTTGATATATTAACAAACGAAGTACGATTTAAAGATTGAATAGATTATTTCCACATTTCTGACTTTGACTATAACATTATGCGTTTTACATGAGTTATTTCCCTTTAATGTGGAAAAAAGGATCCTATTTTATGCAAAATTCAATGAAAATAAAATAGTTTTCCCCTAAACTGTTCAAAATGTTAATGTTATCACAACTTGAGAATTTTCTATTTGTTATTAAAAAAAATGTTCCTTTTGATCGTAAGGGAAATAACTCGTATAGAAAAGCTTAAAAACGTATAATTTTAGAATCAATCTGGGAATGTGCAAAATGTCTATTTATATTATAATGTTGTGTTAGCAATGACTATGCCAATATAGTGGTCAGGGTTGAAGACATAGTGCACGACCCGAAGGCATAGTCATTGCTAACACAACAATATTATTATTATTATGCTGACTGTTATATGTAGACACAATATATTGAGAACTATTACAATAAAGGAGGTCTTGATATTGGTGACTAATATATTGGATCAGATAGTCTTGAAAGTGTAAGAATATTCTTTGCTTCATTTAAGGCTTTAAAAATATAAAGATTTTTGAATTTTGAAATTTAATTAACAACAATAACAAGCATTAAAAACAGTAACATGAATAATAGACGACTATGATAGATTGACAGATTGGATCGGACCCCCCCCCCCCCCTTACACGTGGTCTAGAGCCATATGGTATTTTTCAGTAATTTTAGTAAACTCTGCCTTTCTTAGCAACGGATGGTATTGTACGCATAGCAACGACAATACCACCTGTTGAGACCGAGTTTTAGCGATAATCATATAAGATAGGATACAGTCAGACAGTGTATTACATTTGAAATTAACACTAAAATATTTAGAGTTTGCCCGAGAGTGTATCCCAACGAAAACAATTACAATACGCGATCGTGATAAACCGTGGTTTAATTCTGGTATTAAAAGAGTAATGAAAATTCGCGATTCTCTTCATAAAAAATGTGCAAACAGCCGAATATTAATAACATATGCAAATATAAGGTTCAAAGGAATAAAGTTAATAACATGATTATCCATGCAAAGCAACAGTTTTTTCTTAATTCAAACGACTTTCTTGACGAGAATTCGTCAGATCCTAAGTTATTTTGGTCTCTTGGTAAAAAGCTAATGGGCAATGTTGGTCGTAGTTGTACGATGCCACCCCTTTTAGATACAGAAAATGATATTTTATATGTCGATGATACTGATAAGTGCAACCTCCTCAACAATTTCTTTTGTTCCATATCAAATGTGGATGATAATAACTGTAATCCACCTAACTTAGAGTTGAGAACAAATTCAAAGTTAGCTATTATAGAATTTACAATTAAGGAAATTTCAGATATATTAAAGTCCCTAAATATAAAAAACGCCTCCGGGCACGATTTGATTAGTCATCATATGTTAAAAAAAACACAGCCAATACTGTTGGTATACCTATTAAAATTATATTTGATTATTCCATACAAACTTCTACTTTTCCGGACCATTGGAAATTAGCTAAAGTTATGTCATTATTTAAAAATGGCAACAAGTCCTTAGTATCCGACTATCGATCTATATCCCTACTTAGCTGTGTGGCAAAAACATTTGAAAGAGTGGTTTTCAAGCATGTATCTAATTATTTTTTAGGCAACAAACTGTTATGTAAATATTTATCAGGTTTTGTACCAGGATGTTCAACAGTACATCAGTTAATTGAAATATTTCATAAAATGTGTATATCTCTAGATAAAAAAGATTTTTTTTGTTCAGTTTTTTGTGATATATCGAAGGCATTCGATAGAGTGTGGCATAAAGGTCTTACTGAAAAGTTAAAATCTTAAGGTTTAAGTGAAAGTTTAGTTAAATGGTTTCAAGATTATATTTCTAATGGGAAACAAATTGTGTTCATTAATAATTCAGAGTCACCTATAGGGTTACTTAAAGCTGGTATTCCTCAGGGTTCAGTGTTGGATCCTTTACTTTTTCTGATATACATCAATGATATTTCTGATCATTTATCTAGCTTGGTAAGACTATTTGCAAACGATACTTCATTATCCTATTCATCAACTAACCTACTTCAAATTGAAAGAAAATTAAATTCTGATATGAATATATTAAATACATGGGCTGAGACATGGTTGGTAAAATTTAACCCACAAAAGACAGAATTTGTCATCTTTAGTAATAAAAAAAAATAGACCAAGTAAACATTCTTTTTAATGGTGAGAATATTAAACAGGTAGAATATCATACTCATTTAGGTGTTTGTCTTTCTAGTAACTGTAAATAGTGTTATCATATTAACAACACATGCCAAAGGGCGACCAAACGAATACACATTTTACGAAAACTAAAATACTTATTAAGTCGATCCCATTTGAGTAAGATTTATAAAACATATATTTTACCTATATTAGAGTATGGTTGTGAACTGTGGGATGACTGTTGTATTCGTGATACCCACAAATTAGAATGTTTGCAACTTGAAGCAGCAAGGATTGTAACGGGTCTACATATTTATTATAGTGCTGAAAGTTTATATTTTGAAACTGGGTCGTCATAATTGGAAGACCGTCGGAAGTCTAGGAAACTCAATTTATTTGATAAAATTGAAAATAATATGGTTCCCACATACTTATCTGACTGTTTGCCAACTACTATTTGAGAAACAGTAACATACAATCTCCGTAATAATGATGACTATCGCACTCAGAGGTGTCGTCTGCAAACTAGTTCCAAGTCTTTCTTTCCTTCCACTATAAAGTTGTGGAATTCCTTACCTGATAGTGTAAAATTTCTACTCACTTTTTCCAAATTAAAAAAAAAACCATTCAGCCTGTCCAAATTCCGGTGGCTTCATTTTACAATATTGGCGATAGGAAAACTAACATAATACATACTAAGCTAAGACATAGATGTAGTGGCCTTAATGCCGATTTATTTAGAGTAAATTTGAAGAATGATCCATGTTGTGTATGTGGTCATTTATTTGAGGATGCTATTCATTTTTTACTTGAATGTCCACGTTATCAACACGATAGAATTTCTTTGTTTAACTATTTTAATAAAATTGTTCCCATCTCTATAGAATATATACTCTTTGGATGTAACGAAATTAGTGAAGATTTGAATACTTTATTGCTTAAATCAGTGCAAAAATTTATTCGACAAACTTGTAGATTTAATAATTAATTATCCCCAACGTGATATTATCTCAGCACAATTTATTAGTTTTACCCCCCTCCCTCCTTTTTTTCTGTTAAATATTAAAACAATATTTAATATGTATGCTTAGTTTGACATGATTTTGCTTAATTTACTAATTATAATTGATATAGCCTGTACATTTGCTGTCATTTGATTTGTTTTGTTTATGCTATTAATGTATTTGTATGGAGAGGGACTAGTAAGTTGTAAAAACTTGTTCCCAATCCAATTGTATATATATATTGACAATAAAATCATTATAAAGTAAGTAACACTTGCACGTTGATATAGTTGTTAAAATTCTATTGTTCTGTTTATTAAAATGTTGAAATATACTTGTTAAGCAACATTATTAAGAAAAAACTGGTAGAACGTGCTAATGTGGGTCACGGGTCACTGTAATCGGGCGGCTGTATCGAGAAACAGATATGGTGTTGAGAAAACGGTTGATACTCATAAAATATTGATAAATGCAATAACATTTTATGTTTGTCTTCAAGAAATATGATAGACAAAACCATGTGTGAAGTTTTATGACGAAATATCTCCGATTTCTATGTAAATTTAACAGATATGGTGTTGAAAAAACGGTTGATACTCATAAAATATTGATAAATGCAATAAAATTTTATGTTTGCCTTCAAGAAATATGATAGACAAAACCATGTGTGAAGTTTTATGACGAAATATCTCCGATTTCTATGTAAATTTACGAGTTGAAGTGGGGAAACACCCACAGGTAATTTTATCGATGTATTTTTATCTTGGACAAGAATAATGAGCGTCCTGATCAGTTGGATGACCGATTTAAAACACACTGACTCCGCATGGTAAAAAGATGCATGTAAAAGAAATCTATGTTATATTTATTCATTTGTTTGATTCTGGAATTTTACATTTAAATAAATGTTATGTTTCGACAGTTTATAGTTCTGTATATCGGATCTTTACCAAACTTGGCCACATGATTCCCCTGTGGAAGGGAAAGAACTCTATTTATTTTGGGGTCATTAGGTCAAAGGTCAAGGTCACCATTACTTTAAATATATTTTTTGACAACAAGGTCGTTTCCGCACGATAACCTTAGTTCTGTATATTGGATCTTTACCAAACTTGGCCACATGATTATCCTCTGGAAGGGGAAAAACCCTATTTATTTAGGGGTTAATCGGTCAAAGGTCAAGGTCACGTTACTATAAATATAATTTTTGACAACAGGATCGTTTCGCACGATAACTATCGTTCTGTATATCGGATCTTTACCAAACTTGGTCACATAATTCCCATGTGGAAGGGGAAGAACCCTATTTATTTTGGGGTCATTACCATTATACTGTTTGATAATTTATATAGACGGGCGTATTTTGTGATGCACACATTTTTTGTTATATGTAAAAAGACATCAATCGAAAATGTCCGATTTTTTACACGATGGAGGAAAAATTTTAAATAGTTGTATATATTAAGACATATATCTTATATAATGTATGCCATAATGTTCTGTATCTGATTATGACACATCGGTTTAGTGATGAACAAAAAATATTTTTTTATTTTGCATTTAAATGCATGCTCTTTACAAATAATCAAAAATATTCTTTATGAATTAGGTCATTAAAAATCAGATTAAATCATAGCAGTTTTGTAAAAGATCATGTGTTTATATTTTCGACCTATCTTCAGTTTTTGTATTGTTCTATTGGCTTTAATAAGATTGTAAAAACAATTCACTATTGGCGTTATTTAAGTATGTTAGTATGTAACTCTTTGAATGTCTAATTAAGTTAATATATTATATTAAATATGGTGTAAAAAGAAAACGATTATAACAGCATAATTTGAAATATAATATCATTAAAATATGTTATTTAGAATGAAGTTTTTTTTTTAATAATATGTACACTTTTAGTTGGCATTGCAGGGCATGTCAATTCAGGCAGTTTATTTTCTTGTTTAGCTGTGTCACAAATGACAACGGGTATGTTCCACTTGTCGTAATCACTTACCAGTCCTTTCCTCATTCATGAGTTATCATCGGCGTGTGCCACTAGTAGAGCAGGAAGTGCTTACCCTTCCGGAACACGTGAATTCACTCCCGGTTTTTAGTGGGGTTCGTGTTACTCGATCTTTAGTTTTATGTGTATGTTTTGTAGATCGTTATTTGTCCTATTTTCCTTTTTCTTTTTGCCATTGTGTTGTCTGTTCTTCGATTTACGTATTGTGATTACCTCCCTTTGATATCTTCAAACTCTTCTTGAACATATATGCCACCAGAATGAACTTAGCAGGTCATAGCTTCTTATATTGAGTTCTAAAAGCGATATTTTTCAAATGTGAAGGAACTGCATCCCTTCCGGAGCACACACGTTCATCCCCAGTTTAAGTGAGGTTCGTGTGTCTCAATCGTTAGTTTTCTGTGTAGTATTTTGTTGATCATTCTTTGTCCTTGAACGGTCAATCTCATTTAAACAGTGCATATAGGGTGCTATGGTTGTAGAAATAAAGATAACATATTTTGTGTTTGATAGTTTTCATTTCTAGTTAAGAAATAATGAAATATTGCAATTCCAGAATATTTTCAACATAGCTTTTACTATTTTTCTGGACTCGATACTTGGATAGACTGTTCCAACTACCTAAAAATCAACAAATATTCCTACGTTACAGACAACATAGCAAATAAAGGTAATAACAAAATTACCGAACTCCGAACAATCTTACAAAGGGAAAGTCAAAACTCATAATTATATAAACAGACAAAATCAGTCAACAACCGGAAAACTGTGAAAACCGTAATGACCCTCACTTGGTACAGGCATTTCTAAAGAAATGGTGGGTTGAATCAGATTTTAAGGCGCCAAACCTCACGCTCTCATTACGGTTC
The DNA here is from genome assembly GCA_963680875.1 of Bathymodiolus brooksi. Lineage (NCBI taxonomy): Eukaryota > Metazoa > Mollusca > Bivalvia > Mytilida > Modiolidae > Bathymodiolus > Bathymodiolus brooksi. The sequence continues at coordinate 49,124,047 of OY804579.1, forward strand.
AAAGGTTCCGGCTGTCACATGAAAATGCATCGCTTATAATTTTTTCTGCAGAGACGGAATATATTTCGACAAGATATTGGTATCGGAATATAAACTTTTTAAGAGATCGAATAAGGCGAATCTTTTTATAGCCCTGGTCCAGTAGCCTGTTTCTCAGATGAAGATGACGTTTCAGGAAATCAGAATAATTGCTACTGGCCCTTGCATAGCGAATCAATTGCGAGATGTAAACACCATATGCAGGAGAAGCTGGTATATTGCTGCACATGTTTGGAAAATTTATGATTTTAAAATTGAAGTCGTCCCGCTTATCATAAATTTTAGTACTGAGTTGACCACTGTCGTCAAATTCGAGGTATAAGTCCAAAAATGATGCGGACGAAGCTGTATCGGTGGTCTCTTTAACTTCCAGCTCTGGAGGATATATCAATGGAAGAAATTCTGCAAATCTAGAATTATTGATAGATAAAACGTCATCAATATACCTGTATGTGAAATTAAAGGCTCTAGCCTCATGAATCTTCTTATCTTTTACAAGCTAACGAATATCAGAAGTAGTTTTATAAATCTGGGGTCCGTTGTTGAACTTGTGATTAAGCTAATCATATGATTAACCATAATTACATGATTCATTCCTAATCACATAATTACCTAATTCAATGATTAGATATGATTAGTTAATACATTGATTAAAAAAGAGTGCAGCAACAAAATTTAATCATTGCATTAGCTAAGTATGTGATTAGGAATGAATCATGTAATTATAGCTTAATCACAAGTTCAACAACGGACCCCCAGTACTCTACAACAGACAGATGAGCTACAGTCAACGTAGGAAAATTGATTATAGCGAAAAATATTGACCTCTGTAGGCAATATTCATCCAGTTTGAAAGGAATAGGCTATAAAATTCTCTTTTTTTCTAGCTACACAGTAAAAATAGTTTCCTCTACATTCTCCATCTATGTCTTGATCGTGTTTTAGTAAGAATATCATTGATTCTCAAGTTAATACCATCTTTTCAAAGGAGTGTGTACAAGTTTCATAAAATTTCATTAATTGTCAGAAAATGTGAATGTGCTTTTCATAATTTTGTAAATTGGCAATTCATGTCGTTGGTAACGTAAGAATCACCTTTCAACATTAAAATCCTTTTTCTATCGAAAGTGACATGTTCATGTTTTATGATTAGCAAAACAATTATAGACGTAAAAAAAACACATCCCACATTTAAATTAAGTTCTGTAAAATACACAGCAGCAAGATAAAGCCATAGATAATATGATTATGTATCTGTCATTTGAAATTCATTTGCGTTTTTTTAACTGCTCTTCAATTTCGGCAACACTTTCAATAACACAGATTATCCTAGGAGTATCAGGTGTAAACAGAATGGATGTTCATGGTACCTTTGACAGCTTTTAACTTTTGGCTACGTATTTCCGAGTCGGTTCTAACACATTCCTCTGTGGTGACAAACACAAATTTGATAGCACACTCGGAGCAGGAATTTGCCCAAGAGTAAAATCCGTGTGCGTCTTGTATAATTTGCTTTTCTCTTTTCACAGCTCCGTCTGCCATTCTTTTAACAAAAGCTCTTATCCCATCGCATGTGTCCTTCCCATGTCCTGCTTCAAAGAATTGACACCTTGCGGCTATTCCAAGTAAATTAATGTGATTTGCGATCATTCCGAATACAAATGTATATATGTATTTCGATATTGACTGGTATCTGTAGCGTAATGTATACAGCTCATCATGAGAACCATTTCTTGTAGCATTGGAATTAGATTTTTGATAAATGCGTAAACTGCAGATGCTGTATGACTTAGTTCGTCCGAGATAAAGGCAAATGATTTGTGTTTAAGAACTAATTGATTGTTTTCCTCTTTCTTAAAGTAGGCCACCACAGGATGAACCGTGACCATACTTTGATTCCAGTATGCACTTTGTACTTCTTCCATGTTTGTACACGTATAATTTTCAGAGAAGTCCATTGGTGCAACCACATGCCCAAATGTCAGATTCTCCTTCAGCTGCCTTATTTCAGTGTACTGGTTGCTTACTAATTGGATATCCTCTCTAAATATTTGTGCATGGTGTCAATGAAGATTAGTTTGAATTCTTCTTTGGAAATATCTACCATAACAAGATTCATCTTCTTTTTACCATCCCCTAATTCTACTCGTTTCCAAGTTGAATACTTGACATTTCCTTCCTCCAACGAATCAATCATAGTTAGTACCTGTTCATCTGAATGATTCCTGAAAAATGCAATTGCATTTTTCATTTCACTTGAGCCTCTTGTTTGACTTAATTGGAGAACCTTTAACATGAGTGTCATATTCTGGTGCTTCAAACACAAACATGTCCTCCTTGCCGAGAAAGAGACCGGTAAAATATAAGTGGGTCGACATATGAAAAATGTTGATCTGCTAACTTTAGCATTTGGGGACTCAATCAGGAATTTGTCGTACACATTGTCCAAATAATCGTTCAAAATTCGTTTGGCCTTCATTGTTCCGTCGACTATTTTGATCCCTTGCTTGTTTGGATGGACAGTGCTATTGTCACAACGTTCCAGAAAATGCACAATACTTTCTCGATATAGCCCATGTTCTTTCAGTGAACGCCTTCGTTTTCCTTGTTTCAATATCTTTTCCTTGACCTCAGCCATTCGATTGCGACATAGCCCCAGTTCGGATGACACTTTTCTGAAAAACCTATATTTCTTAAGTATTTTGCCACCTATGATAAGTTCGACAGCTTTCTTTGTCCTCTTATGTTTCGTTTTCAGGGCGTTCTTGATTTCTTCATTCAGGGTGTATGCCATAATCAAATTATTTCTAAGCTTTGCTGCCTTGAATGGATTAATACCAGCCTCTAGTACATATTCTTCTACTTTTTTAAGCTTCGGCGTAAAGACATGATATGCTTATTTTACTTTGTAATTGTATTTCTGACTCTTGCCTTTCCACCCTTTCCTCTGCCTGGAAAATCGAACTTCAAAACCAATGTGTTTTTGGCCACCTCCCTTTTGCGTTCTCTCATTTTACTATTTGAAATCAGCTTTATTACATGTGTCTTCTTTCTGTCACTTCTAGAAAGCTCACTTGATGCGATATAATACTTCTTGACCCTTTCACGTTCCTTCTGTAGATATTGAGACCCCTCTTTCTGTTTATTTCTCTCACGGTAGGCACGCTGAATTTCCGCCCGTGTTTTACTCATGATGGACAGTAATTAGGGATATGTAATGGAAAGTTAAAACACTTTGATAACATGTGCGATGTTGATAGATGGACTGACGTTATACATCGATGAAATACATAGAAACTTCTAACTCTTCCAGGTAACCACTCTGCATTACCATTTGTTGTTCAATGTTTTTTCTTCTTCATGTGTATGCGGTTTTTATTTTATTTAAATGATTTGAATAGTTTAGACTGTGTTTATCATCTATTTTTTGTCAACGGTTTGTTCTGTATCATTTTTTAGTTTAAAAAATCTTCCGAAATGTGTCCATTTTGACCACAAAAATGCTGTGTCACGAGGTAAAGGTCTGATTGTACCCATATATTGAACAGGATACTCAGCTTGTAGTTTTTTTCCTGAAAACTATCTATACGTATAGTTATATCAACACGAACACGACCTACCATTGTTTTAGAATTCGCGACAGCGCTTTCGAACATTCCGTTACCATTAATGCATTGATTAAATGAGACTGGTCAGTTTTATTGGTGGAGGAAACCGTAGTACCCGGAGAAAACCACCGACCTGTCGCAAGTCACTGACAAACTTTATCACATAATGTTGTATCGCCGGAGCGGGATTCGAACTCACAACGTTAGTGGTGATAGGGAATGATTGCATATGTAGTTGTAAATCCAACTACCATACGATCACGACCTCGACGGCCCCCTTTTACGCACTCAGTTCCAAATCTAAATATCTATATTTTAAACGTATTGTATGTTTACAGTTTCAACTGGTTGATTATGCAATAAATACCGTTTATACGTAGTTAAAGAAGACGTGACTATCTAAGTTAGTGCGCATGACGCCTTTCTGAAATAACCTTCACCAGGTAGGTACATTCTAAAGATTGGAAAGCCAAAGATCAAAATAGGTATTCAGAAATTCATTTAACATAATATACAATATATCAAAATGGTTACATTAATTTATAGACAAGCCTTCTTTACAAATTTAGAAAATACATTTTCTTTTTTAACTTTAACAGCAGAAATAAAACAATATGATATGATATTAATAGCAAAAATGATAATGAAATGACTTTGTCCAAATGATCACAACAGGTCCTTTTGAAACTTGAGAGCAAGAAAACAAACATCCCTAAACACGATAGCCAAAGTCGGCTACGGTCACCTATGTCTGATAGAGTAGAACCTTAGTTTTAAAGTCGACTCGACAATGGATATTGATTCATTTGGAATCATGATTATGTTGTACAATTGTTGGGTGATGATTTATTTCCATTAGTGAGTGGTTTGTTTGTTGATTATGTAATATTGCTCTATTATTCAACAAATTATATCACTTGAATCTGTTATAGTTTTGTATAATATTACCATATTTCTGATTGATATTCGAGATTAACAGCACCAATACATGTTCGAAGACATCAAAGGTGTAATCAAAAACCCAATATCGAAAAAAAGACAGACAATACAATGGCCAAAAGAAAAAAGGACACCCAATTATGAACAAAACACAACACAGAAAACTGAATATCGCGTAACACGGACTCCACCTGGGGTTAACTCAGGTCCTCCGGAAGGATAAACAGTTCCTACTCCACATACACCCGTCGTGTTACTCTTGTTGCAAACCCGATGATACACATGTAAGTCATGAATTTGGAAAGCAACGGATTACGATTACGACAATCAGAACGTATCCGTTGTCATTATAATACATGCAATTTGTCGTAAAAGGTGTGCTTATTATTAGATATACAATCCATATCTAAATGTATTTCTTGGTTTTGGCTATCCTGAAACTTTGGTATGCTTGCTCATGATGGTTTTACAGAGCGTTGGTCATCAGTCTGACGCCTATATCGATTATGATATTGTTATCCTGCTTCACACTGATAATCACAGTTTTCTGGCTTTGAGTGTTCGGTCATATATTCTCTAATTAAGACGTATTAGGATATTTATACATCCAATATGAAGACAATTGTTGCCAATAAATATTGTCTTATTTACAACTGGTGACGTTAGTGGTCAGTTAGAAGTCTTCATACCACTGATTATGCTTGTAATCTAAACGTCAAAAATGTGTATCTTGTAGATTTGGTGATTTCATTGATCGCATCTATCACATTGAGCTTGAAATAAAGGATACCACAGATACAGATAGGTCTGCTTCATACCTTGAAATTGACAGTGAGGAACGGTTAAGAACGAAACTTGACGACAAAAGAGATGATTTCCATTTTCCCATTGTGAACTTTTCATTTATATGTAGCAACATTCCAGCAGCACCTGCATATGGAGCATGTATCTCTCAGTTGATATGATATTCCAGAGCTTGTGGTTCCTATCAGCATTTCCTTGATAGAGGGTTGCTGCTAATAAGGAAGATGCTGAACCAAGGGTTCCTTTTGGTAAAGTTGAAGTCATCACTTCGAAAATTTTACGGTCGACACTATGACTTGGTTGGCCGTTATGAAATATTTGTGTCACAAATGACCACGGATATGTTCCACTTGTCGCAAACACTTCCCGGTCCTTTCCTCATTCGCGACTTATCACAGGGTGTGTAACTAGATTAAAACGACGAGTGACACTAGTGGAGCAGGAACTGCTTTCCCTTCCGGAGCACATGAGTTCACTCCTGGTTTTAGTGGGGTTCGTGTTACTCGATCTTTAGTTTTATGTGTAATGTTTTGTAGATCGTTGTTTGTCCTTTTGTCCCTTTTCTTTTAGCCAGTGTGTTGTTTGTACTTCTTCGATTTACAGATTCTAATTACCCCTTCTCACCCTTCTTGTGCAGCTGTGTTAATAAATTCAACTGCTGTCTTAAGACAAGTAAAACAGTTTATCGCCATTTTATTGTATTCAAATGAATTGTTCATCCATTTTTCCACATATTACAGTATTAACTAGGAATTGTCTATATATGTATTACCGTTATCACGAGGGGAGGGTTATGATCCCATTATCCGGTTTAACCCCAACACATTTGTGTGGTTGTTCCTATCCAGGATTTTGATTTCTAACGTCATATCTCGTGGTCCTTTTGTGTTCAGTGAGTTCAGCTAAGATGAGAAGTGATTGTTCGTTTTGTTAATATTGGCTTAAACTTTCTTTTCATAATTAAACATGTATTTGCATGCAGACGATTCAAGGTTGTATAAGTAGATACATGTTTACCAAAAGTCAGTAATTGTCAACGTAAGATTGTCTTTAGGCATGGCAAAATCCAATATGTGTATGTTTGTGACTAATGAACCTACCATATTACTTTTAGAGGAGGCTATCTTTTCCCTACCCGAGCAAGAATTTTTTTTTCATGAAACAAAATCAGTTTATTTTTTCATGAAAAAATTGTATTTTTTTTTCTCAAATATTCTCAAAATGTTAGTGCCGTATTAATTATTATTTACATCTTCGGAGTCAGTTTAATTTTTTTTTCTGTAAAAGAATTTGAAGACATAATTTGTTTTAAAGATTAAACCGTTTATATATCAATATCTATATTAATATATCAATCAATGACGATGGTCACAATTTATATTTTATTTATTTATATATTCTGTATATGTAGGAGGAAAAATATAATAGACCCGTGTACATATATATTGCTTAGGTCAATAAAATTTAAATATCTACATTATTATATTTGTTTTTCTATAACTCACGTGTGTATGGGGTGAGGTGACAAATTAGGTGCTTAGCTAATATTCACCAGAGTATTAGTTTAAATCTATCACGATATCATTTATATCTTTCTTAATTATATCTAAGTGTCTGTGTTTTAGTGTCTGTTATAGTTGTCAGAGACGACAAGATTGTTCGATAATAGCTATATTACATGACACATTTTTTTTCTAATATTGAAAACGTATGATGAACATTTACAAAGGAAGAATACCTAGTATAAAAAATGTCGACATCGATTGTACTTTTACTGGTTCTCTTCATGAAATGCGGGTTTTCTTTTGCAGGTCAGATATAGTATTTTTTATAGAAATTTTAATTATTTAAAAGCTAATTAACTTACATCATGCACACTTTGCCGATAATTGAGGGTTAGGGTTAGGATTATGGTGCTTAACGTCACTTTCAACAATATTTCAGTTATATCATGGCGGATAGTTTTATTGGTAGCGGAGAGCGGATTACACAGAGAAAACCACTGATCAGTCGCAAGTCAGTGACATACTTTATAACATAATGTTGTATCAAGTACACCACACCACGAACGGGGTTCGAACTCACAACGTCAGTAGTGATAGGCACTGACTGCATAAGTAGTTAAAATCCAATTACCACGACCACGACGTCCCCGCCGATATTTGAATTTAATTAGAAGAGTAAATAAACAGTACCTGTTCCACTAATGACACCTGTCGTGTTACTCTCGTCACAAACCCAGTGATAATTGATGAACGAGGAAAGGAAGGGATTGTTATTTACGATACCCTTATCCCCTCCATACTTTTATCCAGCAATACACGCAATAAGGTAAACCTTTCAGAAGCAGAGAAATGGGCTGTCAATTGTTGTTATCAACTCCTTCGTCAGTTTTAAGTCTAGATCATTGAAACTATGCATAGGGTTTGTAAACATCTTAGACATAATAGGTACACTAAGTTGATAATGTTGATGGCTATGCTTCATACGCGTTAGAGGAGGGGCAATCAAGAATGGACAATCGAGAGATCCAGAGAGGCTGCCAACTGATAGAACAATTAATTGAATACTCGACCGTAAGATACAAAAAATCAATATTTATTAGATGGAAATATTAACATAACTAATTTTTGAATTCGGTTGGGATTATCTTGTGATTTCATAATAGCACGAATAAAACTATTGAAAAGGTGTGAATAAATGCAATATTAAGTTTGCAACTTGTATTTCTTCAAATAGTGAATACAAATTGGAAGATACCAAAGGAATTAACAAAGCTCTAAGAGCTTATCATAACTATAGAAACTAGATATGCTGCAATGGTCATTACCATGGGGCACTCAATAAGATGATATCTTAAAACTCTCATTCCCCCGAGGCGCTCAATAGCATGGTATGTTACTATCCTCATTACCCTGAGGCACTCAATAAGATGATATGTTGCTACACTCATTACCCTGGGGCACTCAATAAGATGGTATGTTACTACCCACATTACCATGAGGCACTCAATAAGATAATGTGTTGCTATCCTCATTCCCATGTTAAACTCAATAAGATGATAAGTTACTATCCTCATTCCCCTGTGGCATTAAATAAGATGGTATGTTGATATCATCATTACCCTGGGGCACTCAATAAGATGATATGTTACTATCCTCATTACCCTGGGGCACTCAATAAGATGATATGTTAAAATTAGCATTCCCCTCAGGCGCTCAATAAGATGATATGTTACTACCTTCATTCCCCTGGGGCACTCAATAATATGGTATGTTAATATCCTCATTACCCCGAGGCACTCAATAAGATGATATGTTGCTACCCTCATACCCCTGGGGCACTCAATAAGATGACATGTTGCAATTCTCATTACCCAGACACACTCAATAAGATGATATATTACTACCTGCATTCCCCTCGGACACTCAATAAGATGATATGTTGCTACCCTCATTATCCTGAGGTACTCAATACGATATGTTACTACCCTCATTCCCCTGGGGCACTAAATAGGATGATATGTTACAATTCTCATTAACCTAAGGCACTCAATGAGATGATATGTTACTACCCTCATTACCCTGGGGCACTCAATATGATGGTATGTTGCAATCCTCATTCCCATGAGGCACTCAATTATATGGTACGTTACTATCCTCATTCCCATGAGGTACTCAATAAGATAGTATGTTACTATCCTCATTCCACTGAGGCACTAAATAAGATGATATGCTGTTACCCTCATTCCCCTGAGGCACTCAATAAGATTATATGTTATTATCCTCATTCCCATGAGGCACTCAATAAAATGGAATGTTGCTATCCTCATTCCCCTGGGGCACTCAATAAGATGATATGTTACAATTATCATTGCCGGGAGACAATCAATAAAATGATATGTTACTACCCTCATTACTCTGGGGCACTTAATAAGATGATATGTTACTACCCTCATTACTCTGGGGCACTCAATAAGATGGTATGTTGCTACCCTCATTCCCCTGAGGCACTCAATAAGATGAGATGTTGCTATCGTCATTCCCCTGGGGCACTCAATACGATGGTATGTTACTATACTCATTCCCATGAGGCACTCAATACGATGGTATCTTACTTATCCTCATTCTCATGAGGCACTCAATAAGATGGCATGTTACTATCCTCATTCCCATGAGGCACTCAATAAGATGGTATGCTATTACCCTCATTCCCCTGAGGCACTCAATAAGATGATACGCTACTACCCTCATTCTCTTGGGGCACTCAATAAGATGGTATGTTTCTACCCTCATTCCCGTGGGGCACTCAATAAGATGGTATGTTGCTACTCTCATTACAATGAGGCACACCAATAAGATGATATTTTACTACCCTCATTCCCCTGGGACACTCAATAATATGGTATGTTGCAATCCTCATTACCCCGAGGCACTCAATAAGATTACATGTTGCAATTCTCATTACTCGGACGCACTCCAATAAGATGATATATTACTACCCTCATTCCCCTGGAACACTCAATAAGATAATATGTTACTCCCCTCATTCCCCTGGGGCACTAAATAAGACGATATATTGCTACCCTCATTCCCTCGAGGCACTCAATAAGATGATATGTTGCTACCCTCATTCCCTTGAGACACTCAATAAGATGATATGTTACCACCCTCATTACCCTGGGGCACTAAATAAGATGATAATTATGTAGCTACGCTCATTCCCCAGAGGCACTCAATAAGAAGATATGTTGCTAGTCTCATTCCCCTGGGGCACTAAATAAGATGATATGTTGCTACCCTCATTCCCTTGAGACACTCAATAAGATGATATGTTACTACCCTCATTACCCTGGGGCACTAAATAAGATGATAATTATGTAGCTACCCTCATTCCCCAGAGGCACTCAATAAGATGATATGTTGCTAGCCTCATTCCCCTGGGGCACTAAATAAGATGATATGTTGCTACACTCATTCCCTTGAGACACTCAATAAGATGATATGTTACCACCCTCATTACCCTGGGGCACTAAATAAGATGATAATTATGTAGCTACCCTCATTCCCCAGAGGCACTCAATAAGATGATATGTTGCTAGCCTCATTCCCCTGGGGCACTAAATAAGATGATATGTTGCTACCCTAATTCCCCTGGGGCACTACATAAGATGACATGTTACAGTTTTCATTAGCCTGAGGCACTCAATAAGATGATATGTTACTACCCTCATTCTCATGAGGCACTCAATAAGATGGTATGTTGCTATCATAATTCCCCTGCGGCACTCAATAAGATGACATGTTACAATTCTGCATTACCCTGAGGCACTCAATAAGATGAAATATTACTACCCTCATTCTCATGAGGCACTCAATAAGATGGAATGTTGCTATCATCATTCCCCTGCCGCACTCAATAAGATGACATGTTACAATTATCATTCCCCTGAGACACTCAATAAGATGATATGTTGTTATCCTCATTCCCATGAGGCACTCAATAAGATGATATGTTGCTATCCTTATTACCCTGAGGCACTCAATACGATGATATGTTGCTACACTCATTACCCTGGGGCACTCAATAAGATGGTATGTTACTACTCTCATTACCCTGAGGCACTCAATAAGATGATATGTTGCTATCATCATTCCCCTGGTGCACTCAATAAGATGATATGTTACTATCCTCATTCCCGTAAGGCATTCAATAAGATGGTATGTTGATATCATCATTAACCTGGGGCACTCAATAAGATGATATGTTACTATCCTCATTACCCTGGGGCACTCAATAAGATGATGTGTTAAAATTCTCATTCCCCTCAGGCGCTCAATAAGATGATATGTTACTACCCTCATTCCCCTGGGGCACTCAATAATATGGTATGTTAATATCCACATTACCCAGAGGCCCACAATAAGAGGATATGTTGCTACCCTCATACCCCTGGGGCACTCCATAAGATGACATGTTGCAATTCTCATTACCCAGACGCACTCAATAAGATGATCTCTTACTACTTGCATTCCACTCGGGCACTCAATAAGATGATATGTTGCTACCCTCAATCCGCAGAGGCAGTCAATAAGATGATATGTTGCTATCCTCATTATCCTGAGGTACTCAATACGATATGTTACTACCCTCATTCCCCTGGGGCACTAAATATGATGATATGTTACAATTCTCATTAGTTTAAGGCACTCAATAAGATGATATGTTACTACCCTCATTACCCTGGGGCACTCAATAAGATGGTATGTTGCAATCCTCATTCCCATGATGAACTCAATTAGATGGTACGTTACTATCCTCATTCCCATGAGGTACGCAATAAGATGGTATGTTACTATCCTCATTCCCCTGGGGCACTAAATAAGATGATATGTTACTATCCTCATTCCCATGAGGCACTCAATAACATTGTATGTTGCTATCCTCATTCCCCTGGGGAACTCAATAAGATGACATGTTACAATTCCCATTACTCGGAGGCACTCAATAAGATGGTATCTTACTTATCCTCATTCTCATGTGGCACTCAATAAGATGGCATGTTACTGTCCTCATTCCCACGAGGCACTCAATAAAATGGTATGTTGCTATCCTCATTCCCCTGGGGCACTCAATAAGATGACATGTTACAATTATCATTGCCCAGAGACAATCAATAAGATTATATGTTACTACCCTCATTACTCTGGGGCACTCAATAAGATGGTATGTTGCTACCCTCATTCCCCGTAGGCACTCAATAAGATTACATGTTACAATTCTCATTACTCGGACGCACTCCAATAAGATGATATATTACTACCCTCTTTACTCTGGGGCACTCAATAAGATGGTATGTTGTTATCTTCATTCCCCTGAGGCACTCAATAAGATGGCATGTTACTATCCTCATTCCCATGAGGCACTCAATAAAATGGTATGTTGCTATCCTCATTCCCCTGGGGTACTCAATAAGATGACATGTTACAATTATCATTGCCCGGAGACAATCAATAAGATGATATGTTACTACCCTCATTCCCCTGAGTCACTCAATATGATGGTATGTTACCATCCTCATTCCGATGAGGCACTCAATAAGATGGTATGCTATTACCCTCATTACCATGAGGGACACCAATAAGATGATATGTTATTACCCTCATTCTCCTGGGACACTCAATAATATGGTATGTTATTATCCTCATTACCATGAGGCACTCAATAAGATGATATGTTGCTAACCTCATTATCCTGGAACACTCAATAAGATTACATGTTACAATTCTCATTTCTCGAACGCACTCCAATAAGATGATATATTATTACCCTCATTCCCCTGGAACACTCAATAAGATGATATGTTGCTACCCTCATTCCCTTGATGCACTCAATAAGATGATATGTTGCCACCCTCATTACCCTGCGGCACTAAATAAGATGATAATTATGTAGCTACGCTCATTCCCCAGAGGTACTCTATCAGATGATATGTTAATAGCCTCATTCGCGTGGGGCACTAAATCAGATGATATGTTGCTACCCTCATTCCCCTGGGGCACTAAATAAGATGATATGTTACAGTTTTCATTAGCCTGAGGCACTCAATAAGATGAAATATTACTACCCTCATTCCCATGAGGCACTCAATAAGATGGTATGTTGCTATCATCATTCCCCTGCGGCACTCAATAAGATGATATGTTGCTATCCTCATTACCCTGAGGCACTCAATACGATGATATGTTGCTACACTCATTACCCAGGGGCACTCAATAAGATGGTATGTTACTACTCTCATTACCCTGAGGCACCCAATAAGATGATATGTTGCTATCCTCATTCCCCTGGTGCACTCAATAAGATGATAAGTTACTATCCTCATTCCCTTAAGGCATTCAATAAGATGGTATGTTGATATCATCATTAACCTGGGGCACTCAATAAGATGATATGTTACTATCCTCATTACCCTGGGGCACTCAATAAGATGATGTGTTAAAATTCTCATTCCCCTCAGGCGCTCAATAAGATGATATGTTACTACCCTCATTCCCCTGGGGCACTCAATAATATGGTATGTTAATATTCACATTACCCAGAGGCATTCAATAAGATGATATGTTGCTACCCTCATACCCCTGGGGCACTCCATAAGATGACATGTTGCAATTCTCATTACCCAGATGCACTCAATAAGATGATATATTACTACTTGCATTCCACTCGGGCACTCAATAAGATGATATGTTGCTACTCTCAATACGCAGAGGCAGTCAATAAGATGAGATATTGCTATCCTCATTATCCTGGGGTACTCAATACGATATGTTACTACCCTCATTCCCCTGGGGCACTCAATATGATGATATGTTACAATTAATTCTCATTAGCTTAAGGCACTCAATAAGATGATATGTTACTACCCTCATTACCCTGGGGCACTCAATAAGATGGTATGTTGCAATCCTCATTCCCATGATGCACTCAATTAGATGGTACGTTACTATCCTCATTCCCATGAGGTACTCAATAAGATGGTATGTTACTATCCTCATTCCCCTGGAGCACTAAATAAGATGATATGTTGATACCTTCATTCCCATGAGGCACTCAATAAAATTGTATGTTGCTATCCTCATTCCCCTGGGACACTCAATAAGATGACATGTTACAATTCTCATTACTCGGAGGCACTCAATACGATGGTATGTTACTATCCTCATTACCATGAGGCACTCAATAAGATGGTATCTTACTTATCCTCATTCTCATGTGGCACTCAATAAGATGGCATGTTACTATCCTCATTCCCCTGGGGCACTCAATAAGATGACATGTTACAATTATCATTTCCCGGAGACAATCAATAAGATGATATGTTACTACCCTCATTACTCTGGGGCACTCAATAAGATGGTATGTTGCTTTCCTCATTCCCCTGAGGCACTCAATAAGATTACATGTTACAATTCTCATTACTCGGACGCACTCCAATGAGATGATATATTACTACCCTCTTTACTCTGGGGCACGCAATAAGATGGTATGTTGCTACCTTCATTCCCATGAGGCACTCAATAAGATGGCATTTTACTATCCTCATTCCCATGAGGCACTCAATAAAATGGTATGTTGCTACCCTCATTCCCCTGGGGTACTCAATAAGATGACATGTTACAATTATCATTGCCCGGAGAAGATCAATAAGATGATATGTTACTACCCTCATTCCCCTGAGGCACTCAATATGATGGTATGTTACTATCCTCATTCCCATGAGGCACTCAATAAGATGGTATCTTACTTATCCTTATTCTCATGAGGCACTCAATAAGATGGCATGTTACTGTCCTCATTCCCATGAAGCACTCAACAAGATGGTATGCTATTACCCTCATTACCATGAGGCACACCAATACGATGATATATTACTACCCTCATTCCACTGGGACACTCAATAATATGGTATGTTACTATCCTCATTACCCGGAGGCACTCAATAAGATGATATGTTGCTACCCTCATTCCCCTGGGGCACTCAATAAGATTACATGTTACAATTCTCATTTCTCGAACGCACTCCAATAAGATGATATATTATGACCCTCATTCCCCTGGAACACTCAATAAGATGATATGTTACTACCCTCATTCTCCTGGGGCACTAAATAAGATGATATTTTGCTACCCTCATTCCCTTGAGGCACTCAATAAGATGATATGTTGCCAACCTCATTACCCTGGGGCACTAAATAAGATGATACTTATGTAGCTACCCTCATTCCCCAGAGGTACTCTATGAGATGATATGTTGCTAGCTCATTCGCCTGGGGCACTCAAAAAGATGATATGTTGCTACCCTCATTCCCCTGGGGCACTAAATAAGATGACATGTTACAGTTTTCATTAGCCTGAGGCACTCAATAAGATGATATGTTACTACCCTCATTCCCATGAGGCACTCAATAGGATGGTATGTTGCTAACATCATTCCCCTGCGGCACTCAATAAGATGACTTGTTACAATTCTCATTACCCTGAGGCACTCAATAAGATGAAATATTACTACCCTCCTTCCCATGAGGCACTCAATAAGATGGTATGCTGCTATCATCATTCCCCTGCGGCACTCAATAAGATGACATGTTGCAATTCTCAATCCCCGGAGGCACTCAATAAGATGATATGTTGTTATCCTCATTCCCCTGAGGCATTCAATAAGATGATATGTTGCTATCCTCATTTTCCTTAAGTACTCAATAAGATGGTATGTTACTACCCTCATTCCCCAGAGACACTCAATAAGATTGGATGTTATTACCTTCATTACCATGAGGCACTCACTAAGATGGTGTCTTGCTATCCTCATTATCCTGAGGTACTCAATAAGATGATATCTTACTATCCTCATTCCCATAAGGCACTCAATAAGATGGAATGTTACTATCCTCATTCCCATGAGGCACTCAATAAGATCGTATGCTATTACCCTCATTCCACTGAAGCACTGAATAAGATGATATGTTATTACCCTCATTCCCCTGGGGCACTCAATATGATGGTATGTCACTACCCTCATAACCCTGAGTCACTCAATAAGATGGTATGTTACTACCCTCATTACCCCGAGGCACTCAATAAGATGGTATGTTGCTACCCGCATTCCCCTGGGGCACTCCATAAGATGATATGTCACTACCCCCATAACCTTGAGTCACTCAATACGATGGTATGTTACTACCCTCATTACCCTTAAGCACTCAATAAGATAGTATGTTGCTGCCCTCATTCCTCTGGGGCACTCAATAAGATGGTATGTTGCTACCCTAATTACCATGAGGCACACCAATAAGATGATATGTTACTACCCTCATTCCACTGGGACACTCAATAATATGGTGTGCTGCTCTCATCATTCCCCTGCGGCACTCAATAATATGACATGTTACAATTCTCAATCTCCGGAGGCACTCAATAAGATGATATGTTGTTATCCTCATTCCCCTGAGGCATTCATTAAGATGATATGTTGCTATCCTCATTTTCCTTAAGTACTCAATAAGATGATATGCTACTACCCTCATTCCCCAGAGACACTCAATAAGATGGTATGCTACTACCCTCATTCCCCAGAGACACTCAATAAGATTGGATGTTACTACCTTCATTACCACGAGGCACTCACTAAGATGGTGTCTTGCTATCCTCATTATCCTGAGGTACTCAGTAAGATGGTATCTTACTTTCCTCATTCCCATAAGGGACTCAATAAGATGGAATGTTACTATCCTCATTCCCATGAGGCACTCAATAAGATCGTATGCTATTACCCTCAGTCCACTGAAGCACTGAATAAGATGATATGTTATTACCCTCATTCCCCTGGGGCACTCAATAAGATGGTATGTCACTACCCTCATAACCCTGAGTCACTCAATAAGATGGTATGTTACTACCCTCATTACCCTGAGGCACTCAATAAGATGGTATGTTGCTACCCTCATTACCCTGTGGCACTCGATAAGAAGGTACGTTACTACCTTCATTCCCCTGGGGCACTCAATAAGATGGTATGTCACTACCCTCATAACCCTGAGTCACTCAATAAGATGGTATGTTACTACCCTCATTACCCTGAGGCACTCAATAAGATAGTATGTTGCTGCCCTCATTCCTCTGGGGCACTCAATAAGTTGGTATGTTGCTACCCTCATTACCATGAGGCACACCAATAAGATGATATGTTACTACCCTCATTCCACTGGAACACTCAATAATATGGTGTGCTACTATGCTCATTACCCCGAGACACTCCATAGGATGATATGTTGCTACCCTCATTCCCCGGGGGCACTCAATAAGATGACATGTTACAATTTTCATTACTCGGATGCACCCCAATAAGATGATATGTTACTACCCTCATTCCCCTGGGGCACTAAATAAGATGATATATTGCTACCCTTATTCCTTTGTGGCACTCAATAAGATGATATGTTACAACCCTCATTCCCCTGGGGCTCTAAATAAGTTAATAATTATACTGCTACCCTTATTCCCCAGAGGCACTCAATAAGATGATATGTTGCCATCCTCATTCCCCTGGGGCACTGAATAAGATGATATGTTGCTTCCCTCATTCCCCTATGGCACTAAATAAGATGATATGTTACAATTCTCATTAGTCTGAGGCACTCAATAAGATGATATGTTACTACCCTCATTCCCATGAGGCACTCAATAAGATGGTATGTTGCTATCATCATTCCCCTGGGTTACTCAATGAGATTGTATGTTTCTACCCTCATTCCTCAGAGACACTCAATAAGATAATGTTACTACCCTCATTCACCTGAGGCACTCAATAAAATGATATGATACTTCACTCATTACATTGGTGCACTCAATAAGATGGCTTGTTGCTATCCTCATTCTCCTCTGGCACTCAATAATATGATATATTACTATCCTCATTACCCGGAGGCACTCAATAAGATGGTATGTTACTATCCTCATTACTCTGAGGCACTCAATAAGAGAATAAGTTACTACCCTCATTACCCTGAGGCACTCAATAAGATGGTATGCTTGCTACCCTCATTATCCTAAGGTACTCAATATGATGGTATGTTGCTACTCTCATTACTCTGAGGCACTGAGTAAGAGGATAAGTTACTATTCTTATTATGCTGAGGCACTCAATAAGATGATATGTTACTACCCTCATTCCCATGAGGCACTCAATAAGATGGTATGTTGCTATCCTCATTCCCTGAGGCACTCAATAAGATCGTATGTTACTACCCTCATTCCCCCGAGGTACTTGATAAGATGATATGTTACTACCCTCATTCCCCTGGGGCACTAAATAATATGATATATTACTCTCCTCATTACCGTGAGGCACTCAATGAGATGGTATGTTACTATCCTCATTTCCTTGAGGCACTCAATAAGAGAATAAGTTACTATTCTTATGTTTCTGAGGCACTCAATAAGATATGTTACTACCCTCATTCCTCTGTGGCACCCAATAAGATGGTATGTTACTATCTTCATTACCCTGAGACACTCAATAATATGGTACATGTATGTTACTATCTTCATTACCCTGATGCTCTCAATAATATGGTATGTTGCTATCCTCATTACCCTGAGGCAATAAATAAGATGGTATGTTGCTATCCTCATTACCATGAGGCACTCAATATAAGGATAAGTTTCTATTCTTATTATGCTGAGGCACTCAATAAGATGATATGTTAATACCGTCATTCCCCTCGGCTCAATAAGATGGTATGTTACTATCCTCATTCCCGTGGGGCACTCAATAACATGGTATGTTGCTATCCTCATTCCCTGAGGCACTCAATAAGATGGTATGTTGCTATCCTCATTCCCCTGGGGCACTCAATAAGAGGATGATTTACTATTCTTATTGTGCTGAGGCACTCAATAAGATGGAATGTTACTATCCTCATTACCCTGAGGCACTCAATAAAATGATATATTACTACCCTCATTACCCTGGTGCACTCAATTAGATGGTTTGTTGCTATTCTCATTCTCCTCTGGCACTCAATAATATGATATATTACTATCCTCATTACCCGGAGGCACTCAATAAGATGGTATGTTACTATCCTCATTACCCTGAGGCACTCAATAAGAGAATAAGTTACTACCCTCATTACCTTGAGGCACTCAATAAGATGGTATGTTTGCTACCCTTATTATCCTGAGGTACTCAATATGATGGTATGTTGCTACTCTCATTACTCTGAGGCACTCAATAAGAGGATAAGTTATTATTCTTATTATGTTGAGGCACTCAATAAGATAATATGTTAATACCGTCATCCCCCTGGGGCACTCAATAAGATGGTATGTTACTATCCTCATTCCCGTAGGGCACTCAATAAGATGGTATGTTGCTATCCTCATTCCCTGAGGCACTCAATAAGAGAATAAGTTACTATTCTTATGTTTCTGAGGCACTCAATAAGATATGTTACTAACCTCATTCCCCTGTGGCACCCAATAAGATGGTATGTTTGCTACCCTTATTATCCTGAGGTACTCAATATAATGGTATGTTGCTACTCTCATTACTCTGAGGCACTCAATAAGAGGATAAGTTATTATTCTTATTATGCTGAGACACTCAATAAGATAATATGTTAATACCGTCATCCCCCTGGGGCACTCAATAAGATGGTATGTTACTATCCTCATTCCCGTGGGGCACTCAATAAGATGGTATGTTGCTATCCTCATTCCCTGAGACACTCAATAAGATCGTATGTTACTACCCTCATTCCCCCGAGGTGCTTAATAAGATGATATGTTACTACCCTCATTCCCCTGGGGCACTAAATAATATGATATATTACTATCCTCATTACCCTGAGGCACTCAATGAGATGGTATGTTACTATCCTCATTTCCTTGAGGCACTCAATAAGAGAATAAGTTACTATTCTTATGTTTCTGAGGCACTCAATAAGATATGTTACTACCCTCATTCCCCTGTGGCACCCAATAAGATGGTATGTTACTATCCTCATTACCCTGAGACACTCAATAATATGGTACATGTATGTTACTATCTTCATTACCCTGATGCTCTCAATAATATGGTATGTTACTATCCTCATTCCCTGGGACACTCAATAAGATGGTATGTTGCTATCCTCATTATCATGGGGCACTCAATAAGACGGTATGTTACTATCCTCATTCCCCTGGGGCACTCAATAAAATGGTGTGTTACTATCCTCTTCCCCTGGGATACTCAAAAAGATGGTATTTTACTATACTCATTACCCTGGGGCACTCAAAAAGAGGATATGTTACTATCCTCATTACCCGGAGCCATTTAATAAGAGAATATGTTACTATCCTCTTTCCCCTGATGCACTCAATAAGATGGTATGTTACTATCCTCATTCAATAGGGCACTCAATAAGATAGTATGTTGCCATCCTCATTACCCTGGGGCACTCAATAAGACGGTATGTTTCTATCCTCATTCCCCTGGGTCACTCAATAAGATGGTATGTTACTATCCTCATTACACTGGGGCACTCAACACAATGATGTGTTACTATCCTCATTCCCCTGGACACTCAATAAGAAGGAATGTTACTATCCTCATTACCCGGAGGCATTCAATAAGAGGATATGTTGCTATCCTCATTACCCGAAGGCACTCAATACGATGATATGTTACTATCCTCATTCTCCTGAGGCACTCAATAAGAGGATAAGTTACTATTTTTATTATGCTGAGGCACTCAATACGATGATATGTTACTATCAGCATTCCCCTGGGGCACTCAATAAGATGGTATGTTACTATTCTCATTCCCCTGGGGCACTCGATAAGAGGATAATTTACTATTCTTATTATGCTGAGGCACTCAATAAGATGATATGTTACTATCCTCATTCCCCTGGACACTCAATAAGATGGCATGTTACTATCCTCTTTTCCCTGGGGAACGCAATCAGATGGTATGTTACTATCCTCATTACACTGAAGCACTCAATAAGATCGTATTTTACTATTTTCATTACCCCGAGGCACTCAATAAGATGATATGTTACTATCTTCATTATCCTGAGACACTCAATAAGATCATATGTTACTATCCTCATTCCCCTGGGGCACTCAATAAAAGGATAATTTACTATTCATATCATGCTGAGCCACACAAAAAGATGATATGTTACTACCCTCATTCCCCTGGGGCACTCAATAATATTGGAATGTTGCTATCCTCATTCCCCTAGTGCACTCAATAAGATGGTTTGTTACTATCCTTGTTATCCTGGGGAACTCAATAAGATGGTATTTTACTATCCTCATTTCCCTGGGGCATTCAATAAGAGGGTATGTTACTATTCTCATTCCCCTGGGGCACTTAATAAGATGGTATGTTGCTATCCTCATTATCATGGGGCACTCAATAAGACGGTATGTTACTATCCTCATTCCCCTGGGGCACTCAATAAAATGGTGTGTTACTATCCTCTTCCCCTGGGACACTCAAAAAGATGGTATTTTACTATACTCATTACCCTGGGGCACTCAAAAAGAGGATATGTTACTATCCTCATTACCCGGAGCCATTTAATAAGAGAA
Organism: Bathymodiolus brooksi; assembly: GCA_963680875.1. Lineage (NCBI taxonomy): Eukaryota > Metazoa > Mollusca > Bivalvia > Mytilida > Modiolidae > Bathymodiolus > Bathymodiolus brooksi. The sequence goes on from OY804579.1 coordinate 49,145,587, forward strand.
TATGTTACTATCCTCTTTCCCCTGATGCACTCAATAAGATGGTATGCTACTATCCTCATTCAATAGGGCACTCAATAAGATAGTATGTTGCCATCCTCATTACCCTGGGGCACTCAATAAGACGGTATGTTTCTATCCTCATTCCCCTGGGTCACTCAATAAGATGGTATGTTACTATCCTCATTACACTGGGGCACTCAACACAATGATGTGTTACTATCCTCATTCCCCTGGACACTCAATAAGAAGGAATGTTACTATCCTCATTACCCGGAGGCATTCAATAAGAGGATATGTTGCTATCCTCATTACCCGAAGGCACTCAATACGATGATATGTTACTATCCTCATTCTCCTGAGGCACTCAATAAGAGGATAAGTTACTATTTTTATTATGCTGAGGCACTCAATACGATGATATGTTACTATCAGCATTCCCCTGGGGCACTCAATAAGATGGTATGTTACTATTCTCATTCCCCTGGGGCACTCAATAAGAGGATAATTTACTATTCTTATTATGCTGAGGCACTCAATAAGATGATATGTTACTATCCTCATTCCCCTGGACACTCAATAAGATGGCATGTTACTATCCTCTTTTCCCTGGGGAACGCAATCAGATGGTATGTTACTATCCTCATTACACTGAAGCACTCAATAAGATCGTATTTTACTATTTTCATTACCCCGAGGCACTCAATAAGATGATATGTTACTATCTTTATTATCCTGAGAAACTCAATAAGATCATATGTTACTATCCTCATTCCCCTGGGGCACTCAATAAAAGGATAATTTACTATTCATATCATGCTGAGCCACACAATAAGATGATATTTTACTACCCTCATTCCCCTGGGGCACTCAATAATATTGGAATGTTGCTATCCTCATTCCCCTAGTGCACTCAATAAGATGGTTTGTTACTATCCTTGTTATCCTGGGGAACTCAATAAGATGGTATTTTACTATCCTCATTTCCCTGGGGCACTCAATAAGAGGGTATGTTACTATTCTCATTCCCCTGGGGCACTTAATAAGATGGTTGTTACTATCCTCATTCCCATGGGACACTGCACTCAATAAGATGGTGTTACTATCCTCATTCCCCTGGGGCACTCAATAAGAGGATATGTTATTATCCTCATTACCCGGAGGCACTCAATAAGAGGATATGTTGCTATCCTCATTAACCTGGGGCACTCAATAAGAGGATATGTTGCTATCCTCATTACCCTGAGGCACTAACTAAGATGATATGCTACTATCCTCATTCCCCTTGGGCACTCAATAAGAGGATAAGTTACTATTCTTATTATTCTGAGGCACTCAGTAAGAGGATATGTTACTATCCTCATTACCCAATGGCACCCAATAAAATTTTATGTTACTATCCTCATTCTCCTGAGGCACTCATTAAAATGATACGTTGCTATCCTCATTTCCCTCGGGCACTCAATAAGATGGTATGTTGCTATACTGATTCCTCTGGGGCATTCAATAATATGGTATGTTGCTATCCTCATTCCCTGGGGCACTCAATAAGATGGTATGTTGCTATCCTCATTACACTGTGGCACTCAATAAGATGATATGTTACTATTCTCATTACCCTGAGGCACTCAATAAGATGGTATGCTACTATCCTCACTCCCTGTGGGCACTCAATAAGATGGTATGTTACTATCCTCATTACCATGAGGCACTCAATAAAAGGATAAGCTACTATTCTTATTATACTGAGGCACTCAATAAGACGATATGTTACTACCGTCATTCCCCTAGGGCACTCAATAAGATGGTATGTTACTATCCTCATTCCCGTGGGGCACTCAATAAGATGGTATGTTGTTATCCTCATTCCTTGAGGCACTCAATAAAATGATGTGATACTATCCTATTCCCCTGGGACACTCAAAAAGATGGTATTTTACTATACTCATTACCCAGGGGCACTCAAAAAGAAGATATGTTACTATCCTCATGACACGGAGGCATTTAATAAGAGAATATGTCCTCTTTCCCCTGAGGCACTCAATAAGATGGTATATTACTATCCTCATTATCCTGAGGCACTCAATAAGAGGATCAGTTATTATTCTTAATATGCTCAGGCACTCAATAAGATGGTATGTTACTATCCTCATTTCTCTGAGGCACACAATAAGAGGATAAGTTACTATTCTTAAGTTTCTGAGGCACTCAATAAGATATGGTAATACTCTCATTCCCCTGTGGCACTCAATAATATGGTAAGCTACTATCCTCATTACCCTGATGCTCTCAATAAGAAGCTTTGTTTGCTACCCTCATTACTCTGAGGCACTCAATAGGAAGATAAGCTACTATTCTTATTATGCTGAGGCACTGAATAAGATGATATGTTACTACCCTCATTCCCCTGAGGTACTCAATAAGATGGTATGTTACTACCATCTTTCCCCAGAAACACTCAATAAGATATGTTACTACCCTCATTCCCCCGAGGTGCTTAATAAGATGATATGTTACTACCCTCATTCCCTTGGGTCACTCAATAAGATGGTATGAAACCACCTTCATTCCCCTGGGGTACTAAATAATATGATATATTACCATCCTCATTACCCGGAGGCACTCAATAAGATGGTATGTTACTATCCTCATTTCCCTGAGGCACTCAATAAGAGGATAAGTTACTATTCTTATGTTTCTGAGGCACTCAATAAGATATGTTACTACTCTCATTCCCCTGTGGCACTCAATAAGATGGTATGTTACTATCCTCCTTAACCTGAGGCACTCATTAATATGGTATGTTAATATCCTCATTACCCTGATGCTCTCAATAAGACGGTATGTTACTATCCTCATTACCCTGAGCCACTATATAAGATGGTATGTTGCTCTCATCATTACCCGGAGGCACTCAATAAGATGGTATGTTACTATCCTCATTACCCTGAAGCATTCAATAAAAGGATAAGTTACTATTCTTATTATGCTGATGCACTCAATAAGATTATATGTTACTACCCTCATTCCAAAGGGGCACTCAATAGGATGGTATGTTACTATCCTCATTCCGTGGGGCACTCAATAAGATGGTATGTTACTATCCTCATTCCCTAGGGCACTCAATAAGATGGTATGTTGCTATCCTCATTACCCTGGGGCACTCAATAAGACGGTATGTTTCTATCCTCATTCCCCTGGGGCACTCAATAAGATGGTATGTTGCTATCCTCATTACACTGGGGCACTCAATAAGAAGGAATGTTACTATACTCATTACCCTGGGGCACTAAAAAAGAGGATATGTTACTATCCTCATTACCCGAAGGCACTCAATACGATAATATGTTACTATCCTCATTCCCTGAGGCACCCAATAAGAGGATAAGCTACTATTTTTATTATGCTGAAGCACTCAATAAGAGGATATGTTACTATCCTCATTACTCGGCGACATTCAATAAGATGGTATGTTACTATCCTCATTCCCCTGGGGCACTCAATAAGAGGATAATTTACTATTCTTATTATGCTGAGGCACTCAATAAGATCATATGTTACTATCCTCATTCCCCTGGGGCACTCAATAAGATGGTATGTTGCTATCTTCATTACCCTGAGACACTCAATAAGAGGATAATTTACTATTCTTATTATGCTGAGGCACTCAATAAGAGGATAATTTACTATTCGTATTATGCTGAGGCACTCAATAAGATGATATGTTATTATCCTCATTCCCCTGGACACTCAATAAGATGGTATATTACTATCCTCATTCCCCTGGGGCACGCAATCAGATGGTATGTTACTATCCTCATTACCCTGAGGCACTCAATAAGATCGTATTTTATTATTTTAATTACCCCGAGGCACTCAATAAGATGATATGTTACTATTCTCATTATCCTGAGACACTCAATAAGATCATATATTACTATCCTCATTACCCTGGGACACTCAATCAGAGGATAATTTACTATTCTTATTATGCTGAGGCACTCAATAAGAGGATAATTTACTATTCGTATTATGCTGAGGCACGCAATAAGATGATATGTTACTATACTCATTCCCCTGGACACTCAATAAGATGGTATGTTACTATCCTCATTCCCCTGGGGCACGCAATCAGATGGTATGTTAATATCCTCATTACCCTGAGGCACTCAATAAGATCGTATTTTACTATTTTATTTACCCCGAGGCACTCAATAAGATGATATGTTACTATCCTCATTATCCTGAAACACTCCATAAGATGATATGTTGCTATCCTCATTATCCTGAGGCGCTCAATAAGATGATATGCTACTACCCTCATTCCCATGGGGCACTCAATAAGATGGTATGTTGCTATCCTCATTCCCCTAGAGCACTCAATAAGATGATGTGTTACTATCCTCATTCCCCTGGGGCACTCAATAAGATGGTATGTTGCTATCCTTATTATCCTGGGGAACTCAATAAGATGGTATTTTACTATCCTCAATTCCCTGGGGCACTCAATAAGATGGTATGTTACTATCCTCATTACACTGGGGCACTCAATACAATGATGTGTTACTATCCTCATTCCCTTGGGGCACTCAATAAGAAGGAATGTTGCTATACTCATTACCCTGGGGCACTCAAAAAGAGGATCTGTTGCTATCCTCATTACCCGGAGGCATTCAATAAGAGGATATGCTACTATCCTCATTACCCGAAGGCACTCAATACGATGATATGTTACTATCCTCATTCCCCTGAGGCACTCAATAAGAGGATAAGTTACTATTTTTATTATGCTGAGGCACTCAATAAGAGGATATGTTACTATCCTCATTACTCGGCGGCATTCAATACGATGATATGTTACTATCATCATTCTCCTGGGGCACTCAATAAGATGGTATGTTACTATCCTCATTCCCCTGGGGCACTCAATAAGAGGATAATTTACTATTCTTATTATGCTGAGGCACTCAATAAGATGATATGTTACTATCCTCAATCCCCTGGGGCACTCAATAAGATGGTATGTTACTATCCTCATAACCCTGAGACACTCAATAAGAGGATAATTTACTATTCTTATTATGTTGAGGCACTCAATAAGATGATATGTTACTATCCTCATTCCCCTGGACACTCAATAAGATGGTATGTTGCTATCCTCATTCCACTGGGGCACACAATCAGATGGTATGTTACTATCCTCATTACCCTGTTGCACTCAATAAGATCGTATTTTGCTATTTTAATTACCCCGAGGCACTCAATAAGATGATATGTTACTATCCTCATTATCCTGAGACACTAAATAAGATCATATGTTACTATCCTCATTACCTGGGGACACTCAATAAGAGGATAATTTACTATTCTTATTATGCTGAGGCACTAAATAAGATGATATGTTACTATCCTCATTCCCCTGGACACTCAATAAGATGGTATGTTACTATCCTCATTCCCCTGTGGCACGCAATCAAATGGTATGTTACTATCCTCATTACCCTGAGGCACTCAATAAGATCGTATTTTATTATTTAAATTACCCCGAGGCACTCAATAAGATGATATGTTACTATCATCATTATCCTGAGACACTCAATAAGATGATATGTTACTATCCTCATTATCTTGAGGCACTCAATAAGATGATATGTTACTACCCTCATTCCCATGGGGCACTCAATAAGATGGTATGTTGCTATCCTCATTCCCCTAGACCACTCAATAAGATGGTTTGTTACTATCCTCATTCCCCTGGGGCACTCAATAAGATGGTATGTTGCTAGTCTCATTATCCTGGGGAACTCAATGAGATGGTATTTTACTATCCTCATTTCCCTGGGGCATTCATTAAGAGGGTATGTTACTATTCTCATTCCCCTGGGGCACTCAATAAGATGGTATGTTGCTAGTCTCATTATCCTGAGGAACTCAATGAGATGGTATTTTACTATCCTCATTTCCCTGGGGCATTCAATAAGAGGGTATGTTACTATTCTCATTCCCCTGGGGCATTTAATAAGATGGTATGCTACTATCCTCATTCCCCTGGGGCACTGAACTCAATAAGATGGTGTTACTATCCTCATTCCCCTGGGGCACTCAATAAGAGGATATGTTATTATCCTCATTACCCGGAGGCACTCAATAAGAGGATATGTTACTATCCTCATTAACATGGGGCACTCAATAAGAGGACATGTTGCTATCCCCATTACCCTGAGGCACTAACTAAGATGATATGCTACTATCCTCATTCCCCTGAGGCACTCAATAAGAGGATAAGTTACTATTCTTATTATTCTGAGGCACTCAGTAAGAGGATATGTTACTATCCTCATTACCCGGAGGCACTCAATACAATTATATGTTACTATCCTCATTCTCCTGAGGCACTCATTAAAATGATACGTTGCTATCCTCATTCCTCTGGGGCATTCAATAAGATGATATGTTACTATCCTCATTACCCTCATTACCCTGAGGCACTCAATAAGATGGTATGCTACTATCCTCACTCCCTGTGGGCACTCAATAAGATGGTATGTTACTATCCTCATTCTCCTGGGGCACTCAATAAAATGGAATGTTACTATCCTCATTACCCTGAGGCACTCAATAAGATGGTATGTTACTATCCTCATTTCCCTGGGGCACTCAATAAGATGGTATGTTACTAGCCTCATTCCTCTGGGGCACTCAGTAAGATGGTATGTTACTATCTTCATTACCCTGAGGCACTTAATAATATGATATGTTGCTACCCTCATTCCCCTGGGGCACTCAATAAGATGGTATGTTACTAGTCTCATTCCTCTGGGGCACTCAGTAAGATGGTATGTTACTATCCTCATTACCCTGAGGCACTTAATAATACGATATGTTGCTACCCTCATTCCCCTGGTGCACTCAACAAGATGATATGTTTCTACCCTCATTACCCTGGGGCGCTCAATAAGATGAAATGTTACTATCCTCATTCTCATGGGGCACTCAATAAGATGGTATGTTACTAGCCTCATCCCCCTGGGGCACTCAACAAGAGGATATGTTACTATCCTCATTTGATATCATTAAGCAGGGATATAAAAAGAAAGCAAAATACTAATAAAATTGAAAACAAATCTGTATTTGCAAATGATATATACATCTCAAAATTGTTTGTAGGTTGTGCGCCTGTGCGATTAGATGTTGCATTCTATTTAGTAAGAGACAAAGAGGTGTCAGAAACAGATATTCAAAATCAAGTGAATTTTGCAAAGGCGATAGTTAACGCTGCTACCGTTGGATTTATGCAAACACGATTCTCCTGTCATGTCTATGGATCTACAGGAGAAGAAATATTTGATTTCAAATCAAAAACTTCTAAAGATGGTGTTCTTGCTGCTCTGGATGCTATTCCAACGTTTATTTCAGGCAGTGGTGTACTAGAAACGATCGAAAACATCAAATACATATGGAAAACTATATTTACAGTAGACAAGGGAGACAGACCAAACATTAGCGATTATTGTATAATGATGGCATCAGGCGAAAATAATGATACGTATGACTCTGCAGGCCGTTTGAAACCCAATGAATTAGATTTGGGAATTATTGACGCACAGACGAATTATGAAGCAAATATGTATTATACCAGTTCAAGTTATGTTTCTTTTGCGGAACACCGACCAATTAGTTCTTTTTCTGTTATTAATTTGAATACAGAAGTAGAAGTTTTTACCAGCAAATTGTTTACCTGCAACTATTGTAAGTATTTCTGCGTTAACACAGTTGTGTGGCATATCCTTGTATATTAATAAATATACTAAGAATGTATATTATATGTGTAAGCCTATTAAATGATATTAAGGGATCGGTTAAAGCTTCTTTTGTTCTTTTATTGTAAGTATTTCGTTAACACAGTTGTGTGGCATATCCTTGTATATATATATATACTAATATATATGCTAAAAAAATGTATATTATGTGTGTAAGCCTATTAAATCATATTAAGGGTCGGGCAGGCTTCTTTTTGTTTTTATTGAAAAACCCATGTATGAAAAATGTTTCATACGTATAACAGAACAAGTCGGCAAGAAAATGAGCACATATGGTACCCCTAGGAATGCCGAATGTCTGTTGAACAATACGTCCTCCAAACATATTCTTAGTTTGATCGATCTTGACAATTATGAAAAAAACATCCGATGAATGTGTCCTTTAACAGTGTCTGTGCTATTCTCCTTATTGTGTGCAGAAGTTTATATTATTAGAAAAGAATATTTTAAAATGTTAGCCCAGACAGGAGATTACATGTTGGACATCTTGCCTCACGACGTTGTCTGTTGCGCAACTATTGTCCCACTGGACAACTATCCCGTATTGAATTTGGCTTTAACTGGATATGTAACCGATTTAGCTTTTAAATTACTAGTAATCGTACAAGGTCATAAAAAAGTTAAATTTACACAAAAAAGAAAATTGAAACTAACAGTAATCAATGTCATTCCAATAACTGCATTCATGTTATCTACTCTACAGTAAAAATGTTTGATCTTTTCATAGATTGTGATGTTAATTATTTCGCATATGATGATCCAAAATTACTGAAGACGTATCAAGATTCCGACTCAGGTAGGTTGAAAAGCTAGAATTTACGTCTTAACTCACGAGAATATTCACCGACAAAAGTAAATCATGGTGTTTCATACATAAACATTAGAGGAATCCGATGGGGTCAATAAAGGACATTACAAAATTCCAGAGACACATGCAACATTGAGCGAAAAATATGACTAATTACTCATATTATCAAATATATGCTAAATTCGATTCTACTAAGCCTTGCGACTCATTTATTAATAAGAAAACATATTTTAGTGTAAATATTAATAAACTTTATATAAATTATATTTATATTTATGTCAAGAACGATAATTAATTATGTATACATGTTCACATGCTCCAGTGGTTTGTTAGGAGGTCTCATGCCTTATTTATGTTAGTTGTGTTTGTTTTTGTATAGTGGTGTCCGACACATATAGTGGTGTGTTTTTGTTTTGTTTTTCTTTGCTACCCTATGTTGCCAGTTTCGCTGGATTGTCCATTTTTAATTGCTCCTTTGGTACACTCTAACGTTTATGAATTACATTTTAACCTCACATAGGTTAACTTTCAAAGCTAGGCATAAGCTTTTCGTTGCATTTATTTGATCTATGTGTGCCATCTTTTAAACCAGTGTCATATGGTATTGTGTACATCTGGCAAAAATGAACCGATATTCGTTAGTCCATTTTGAACTTGGTGGAATATATCATATGGTATTTTGAACACGGGGTCATTTTTCTATTAGTGTTGATGCTAGAGGCTCAGCTGAGCCTGCATTGCTCACATGATTACTAATACAGTACTTGGGTCCATGCAAGTTTGTACTTTTAAGGAAAATGCTTTTTATTCATAATCTCAAAAGGTCATATGTTAAACAATATATTGTGATGTAGTTGAGAGCTCACATTAGTTTCATTAAAACAATATTGCCGAAAAGATCGGAATGTAAATGTGTTATCTGTTTTAAGGCCGCAAAATATCTGAAACAGTTTTATATTCTATGGCTGTACATTTTGATTAAGCAAAATGACCGTTCGAATGCTATATTCCTAGATTGTTTAGTGATAGTTTGTTGGAATCTGCAGCACATGTATTACTCTTCATCAGTATCTCCTCGACTCATTTAAACGGAGAGCGAGTTTATCACCGGGTTTGTGACTAGATTAAAACGACGGGTGTCACTAGTGGAGTAGGAACTGCTTACCCTTCCGGAGCACCTGAGTTCACTCCGGTTTTGGGTGGGGTTCGTGTTACTCGATCTTTAGTTTTATGTGTATGTTTTGTAGATCGTTGTTTGTCCTTTTGTGCTTTTTCTTTTGGCCATTGTGTTGTCTGTTCTTCTTCGATATACCGATCTGATAGCTACTTTGGTATCTTCAAACTCTTCTTAAACACGAGTTCATGGTTGAACCTATATATCAATGTCGACAGAATAGTAGCACGTGTAGATCGTATTGTAGAAAAGAGTACTAGGGACCATGATTGTGTACCGGCTATGCATCGTGGTCAAGTGAGAGTTACAACGGATTGTGATTACGACATATGGAACATATATATGGTTATTTTTTGACACAGATATGCCGTAACGGCTAACCAAGTCATTGTGGCGAACGGAACACTTTTAAAGTAATGACGTCAACTTAACCTCTATGACGCCTTGGTTGAGTAGTTACCTTGTTAGCAGCAACCCACTAAAAAATCAAGGGAATCATGATATGAACCACACATACTGAAAAATAAAAGTACAGTGAACTTGTGCAATCCGACACGTGAGTTTTCCGACATCCTGTGACATCCGACAAAAATGTATGGTCCCATAGTATTTCTGTTAATTAAAATAATCCTGAGTATTCCGACATCCTGTACAATCCGACACATTTCCCTGGTCCCTAGGGTGTGTAGGATTAGACAGGTTCCATTGTATTAGCTATATGTTGTATCAAATAGTATTTTGCACATATCATCCTTTTATTAAGGTAGTACTAAATTTGAATATATTCAAATCTTCTCCATTCAGGTAGATTGTATTTATTAGCGGATGGACCATGGAACATAACGTGCTGTGGTGTGATAACATCCTGGATATTCTATGTAAAAGATAGCGGAACGCTTAAAATGTGCGTTTTCCGGCCAACAGGGACGACAAACCAGTATAAAATAGTAGGATATACTATAATTATTGTTCCAGGTGTGTTTATTAATATTAATCCTTGTGAATTTCTAAACTAAGATCAAACAAATCTTCACACAGAATTATGAAATATTCACAACTAATATATAAAAGATTGAAAATACCAGAAGAGTAATCAGAAGAATAGACAATACAATGGCCAAATGAAAAAGCACAAAGAGATAAACAATGAATTACAAAACACTACACAGTTCAAGTAAAGATTGATCAGTACTAGCCGCACAATAAGAGGTGACAAGCAGTTCCTGCTCCATTAGTTGCACACGTCGTGTTACTCTTGTCAAACATTTGGTAGTGAGTCATGAATGAGGAAAGGAACGAATTGCGATTACGACAAAGGAGGCATATCCGTGGTTATTTGTGACACAGATATTCCGTAACGGCAGCCTCAATATTTCTATTAAGAATGAGCTTTTCCTTATTTATCTTATTTGTGTATTTTTTTTTTTTTGTTGAGTTTGTTTTACAATTTCAATTGTTGCAAAATTAATAAATATTTACTAGTTGTAAGATTATTATTCATTCTTACCACGAATTAATAGATACAATAAAAAAAATGTTAGTCCCTCAAAGTATATAAATATTCACTTCAGTCAATTAAATATACAAAATATTGATCAATTGGTAACAAGAGCTACCGGGGGTATGGGGCTAAAATTTATGAGCAATTGTATCGTATCTATAATGAACATTGTTTTCTCTTTGACAGAAACGAGCATTGATACACTTTTAACGTATCCAAATATTGTTGGTCAAAGGATAGCTATTAAGGAAGGAGATAAAATAGGATGGTACGAACCATACATAATTATATAACACCAGAATTGTGAGGAGCCGTCTTGGTCGTGATCATATGTTAATTGGAGTTGCAACTACCTATGGAATGAGTGCCTATCACCACTATAACGTTATGAGTTCGAACCCCGTTTACGGCGAGGGGAGCTCGACACAACATTATGTGATAAACTTTATCAGTGACTTGCTGCAGTTCGGTGGTTTTCTCCGGGTACTCCGGTTTTTTTCCACCGCTTAAACTGACCGCCGCCACGATATAACTGAAATGATGTTGAAAGTGGCGTTAAATACCATAACCCTAACCCATAATTGTGGACAGAAAGAAAGTTTAAACAATGATGGTAAATCATTCCATCAATAGCCTCTGACCTCAAAACATTGAATACGGCTTGGGACAGGCACACACACACAGATGTGGCGGTGTTAAACTGGTTAATGGAATATCTACACTCACCTCTTAATAAATGCACATGCAACGTCAATATAAATATAAACAATCAATTGTACACACTTCCACTCAAAAAAAAAACCCACATACTATCACAACTTTGAAGAACAAACACAAACATGGACAGTACGATAACAGGATCAGTGGCTGCTAGGCTAAGATGGAAAAATCTGTTGGTTAAAGACCATTACTGTTAAGACAAAACACATAATTAAAGGTAATAACAAAATTACCGAACTCCGAACAATCTTACAAAGGGAAAGTCAAAACTCATAATTATATAAACAGACAAAATCAGTCAACAACCGGAAAACTGTGAAAACCGTAATGACCCTGACTTGGTACAGGCATTTCTAAAGAAATGGTGGGTTGAATCAGATTTTAAGGCGCCAAACCTCCCGCTCTCATTGCGGTTCAAAGGTTCCGGCTGATTCTTTATGTATGACACTCGTTGTAAAGATACCTCATTCAATTAAGAAATAAGGAACCAGAGGCGAGGGATTAAATTTACTAATATCCGCCAACCCATGTTAAAACTCAAAACACATTCTGGCTTCCATGATTTATTTCGATTCTGATATGTCTAAGAGTACAAATACTGTAGTATACTTTGATTGGAAGACGGTAATTTATATTTACGTTTCCGGAAAATATCGCACACAATTTATGCTGCCAATGGAAAAGTCAGTCACATTTACCGTGCGAATGAGATTACATCATCACTAAATCGCTCGTTGTCTACAAAGCGAAAGAAGGACGTCATGTTAGAATGTGTGTATATACTATAATTTAGGTAAAACAAAACGTAATTACTTTTAATATGCAGGTATTCATCTGGTCCCAATATAATATCTTACTCAACATGTAATGTATCTACTCGAACCGACTGTCCACAGAGCAATTATTGGTATTCCCCCACAGAAGATATAGCAGTTGGAGATATTATAACAATGCCTACATCATCTGACCTAATGAACAGAGCCTACTCTTTGAAGTTCACTACAGCAGATAGTAAGACTTAATTCCATGATTGTTGAGGTGTCATATAAAGTTTTAAGTTGTCGTTATATACTTACTCGAATTAAATTTATCCAGTGTTTTAATGTGTTATATTGCAATAATTAGAAATACATTTACCTGGTGTTTTAATCTGTTATATTGCAAATATTAGAAATGAATTTACCCGATGTTTTAAGTTGTCATATTGCATTAATTAGAAATAAATTTACCTGATGTTTTAAGCTGATATATTGCAATAATTAGAAATAAATTTACATTGGGTTTTAAGTTGTTATATTGCAATAATTAGAAATAAATTTAACTGTGGTTTTAAGCTGATATATTGCAATAATTAGAAATAAATTTACATGGGGTTTTAAGTTGTTATATTGCAATAATTAGAAATAAATTTGACTGTGGTTTTAAGCTGTTATATTGCAATAATTAGAAATAAATCTACCCGATGTTATAAGTTGTCATATTGCAATAATTAGAAATAAATTTATCTGGTGTTTTAAGTTGTTATATTGCAATAATTAGAAATAAATTTACCTGGTGTTTTAAGTTGTTATATTGTAATAATTAGAAATTAATTTATCTGATGTTTTAAGTTGTTTTATTAACTTATAGTATATATTTCTCATATGCTATATTTTTAACTGATTACAAGAAAATTTTAAAAATAGCCGGCGGAGTGAAACAGTTTACTGTTCCCCTACTTCCGGATCCGAACTATTCCATGCCCAAGAAAGATGCGCAGTGCGTCATTCCTGTCAAGCGCACCAGTGACCATTCAGTTCGTTAGGCAGACGAGATGGCAGATAAATAATCAACAAATGCTGTATTTCTTTCAAAACAATGTTGTGCCCCAATTTTTTAATGGTATGGTATGCTGACATTATCATCTTCAGTGGATTTGTGGTTATGTGCATGTATATAAGATAATAAAACAGTTATTACATGCCTGTTCAGGGAACAGTCAAAACTATTGTCCCTCGGTGCTGGAGATGACTTGGGAACTGTTGCCTTCGGCCTCAGGCAATAGTTCCCAAGTCATCTCCAGCACCTCGGGTCAATAATCTTGACTGTTCCCTGAACAGGCATAAAATAACTGTATAATATTACAATAATTAGAAATACATTTACCTGGTGTTTTAAGTTGTTATATTGCAATAATTAGAAATAAATTTACCGTATGTTTTAAGTTGTTATATTAAAATAATTATAATGATATTTTCCCGGTGTTTTAACCTGTTATATTGCAATAATTGTAAATAAATTTACTTGGTGTTTTAAGTTGTTATTTTTAATAATTAGAATTAAGCTTACTTCGTGTTTTAAAGTGTTATTTTACAATATTAGAATTAAGCTTACCCAGTTTTTGATGTTGAAATATTAGAATAATAAGGTTTAAATATTGGTCTACCCGATGTTTTAAGATGCTATATTGCAAATATTAGAATTAAATACAGTTGGTGTGGAGTTAAATGGAACTATTACTTTACATTGTTGTAATACAAACTTTAGAAATAAAATTTTAATTTGCAATACAGTGAAAAACTAAAATCCCACACTGTCGAAACAGTTCTAAAATCCCACACTGTCGAAACAGTTCTAAAATCCCACACTGTCGAAACAGTTCTAAAATCCCACACTGTCGAAACAGTTCTAAAATCCCACACTGTCGAAACATTTCTAAAATCCAACAGATACAAAAGTCATCGGAATTAAAAGGAACCCGTGTTTATTTTTCTTGTTTCTATCAAGTGCTGACCGCATTCAACAAGTTGAAGATTATATCAGGGATTTTAGATTATTAAAGAAAAAACAGGATAAAATTGAGACATCGTTGATATAAAAGGATTATTTAAATTAACAAAACAAATTCTGGAAGATCGCAGTCGGTCGTTGTTTTGCACGAATCATTACATAAATCGCCAAATGACGTTATGTAAATGACACTTCATTTCGAGAAGGCCTTCTAATCAGCACTGTACGTATGCTAAGATGGTACATTCGAGATTCAAGATTCGAAATTCGAGATTCAGTATCTGAAGTACGAGATTCGAAATGAAAAGTAATACATAATTGGAAACAACGGAAGGGAAAACTGAAATGTGCATTTAGTGATAATCGAAACAATTGCATTCATTTACAGAAGAAATTAATAAAATAATCACTATGTGACAAGAAACTCTACATGTTGTCCTAAATCACTAAAGTAAATTAAGGGTACATATAGGTATACTCTGTAACACATAATCCAACAATTCGCTGAAACGATCAATAGACATGGACTATTTGTCTAGTTTTATTTTGAGTCGCCTCCCTTTAGCTAAGTAAGAGTTGTCTCGCTTTGATGTGGCATAATTTGGCTTTAATCTCATTGGTTAATTAGATTACTGAATTTTGAATCTAGAATCTCGAGCTATAGATACTAAATCTGGAATTTTGAATCTCGAATGATCCTTCTGTGATTTCAAAGCAAAAGATCCCAACGATATATATTATCTCCAAAATCAGATGCCGATTTATTTTTTATGGCCTTGTATTTCTGAATTCATAATAGTATTCTCTTCAATCAATTATAGATACAGAGTTGATTATTAGGACTAGTGAACATGAAACCGAGCTAGAAGAAAATACTGCTGTTGGAGTGAGAGCAATATATTTAACTATTGTTGATACTGATGCTTACGAAGATCATGTGTTTACGATGACCGGTGCTACGGACTACTTTGAGCTTAACATTGTTAACACTGAGAAAAGTAAGTACATGTACAATGTAATACGGTAGTCTGAATTGTATTTAAGTAGACGAATGCAGGATAATACCACCCGGATATATTTGGGGTAATCAGAATCCGTAAATCGAAGGACAGACAATACAATGGCCAAAAGAAAAAGTACAAAAGGACAAACAACGATCTACAAAACATTACACAAAAAACACAAGATCGACCAATCTTTCCTTTTTTAGCAAAGTAATTTATTGATTTGTGTGAGTTTTCCTGTGATTGTTATATGATATTGGAATTATATTTTCAGTGTTGTTTATAAGAGGAAATGTCCATTGTTTATTTTGATGTTTTTGTCCCTATGATTTTGCATAGTGCTGTTGACATCTATTCCATAAGCTTTTTAACTCTATCATGGGATCTTATCTATATAGCGGTTCAATTCGTTGACTTCTAACCAGAGTCTGAACATCAATAACGTAAATGTTCACCCCATCAATGTTAGCGGTTCAAGATATCTCCACCTACCGATGAATTTACTGAACAGGTCGCTATAACTGTCCAGGTTCTCCTCTCCTAGTAATGTATTGTTGCTGAAAGTAGAATTTCTGACAACAGAACACCATTGGAAATATTATAAATAAGAATTAGATACGTAGTACGGGTAGCAATGGGGCGAAATTTTTCCTGAACTATTGAGAGGTATTACCCACTACGTAACGCAAATAATTTGTTTGTATTTTTTGTAAGAGTTTGACTCAGGATTTGCCTTCGTTCTTACCTGAAATGTTTATTGTGACAATGTACGTATTACTATTGTGCGTAAATGATAAACGGTGGTTCCTTCTTTTCACTATGGAAATCTAAGGTTCTGACATAATTGCTATAAAATCTTAACTTGATCAGAATTAGGTATTTTATTAAGCTCAATTAAAAAATACATAAATTATGAAAAGGAAGTGGAAACAGCCATGATAAAAAAATTCCACAAATATCAGCAATACGAAAAACCACGACTTTACTTCAACAACAAAAAAGCACGACATATGGCGTTGAAGATCCAATTACTGACTTGAGATATATTGTGACTGGGTGAAACTGGTTAATTGGATCCCAACACTCATCCTCTGATAATTGGATCTCTAACAACAATATGAACATTATGAAGACTTTTGATAATCACCGAAAGCACTTTATAATCTTTTTTAATCTGTCAGATGCGTTAAGTACAGTCCTAATTGCCCATACAAGTTTCGAAATTTTACTAGTGATTTCAAAATATTAAAAATACAGGGGTTAAGCTTATGGTGTTTAAGGCCACGTTCAACAATATGTCAGTTATATCGTGGCGGTCAATTTTATTGGTGGATGAAACAGGAATACCCGAAGAAAACCACCGACCTGTTGCAAGTCACTGACAAGCTTTATCACATAATGTTGTTTCGAATATACCTTGTCATGAGAGGGATTCGAACTCACAACTACCATACGATCACGACCACGATGGGCCATTAAAAAGGTATGTGACACTACTATGAAGGTATTAAATGTTACATGTTAATCAGTTAGATATAAGTGTTAATTCATCTCACATGACATACTGTTGAATGATGAAATGATTTCATAATCTAAACACATATTTAATGCAGTGACAATTGACCTCAATACCAAGTTCCCGAAAGGGGGTGGCGGACCTTACATAGTCACAATATCTGGTGAAGATACTTGTCAACATTCCGCTACTGTTACCCTTACTATTGGAACATATAATGCAGTAAGTCATATAAAATGTAGGGGTCGTGTGCTTAACACCACTTTCATCAATATATTGCTTATTTCGTGGCTGTCAGATTGGTCATATAACATGTATTGATTCGGATCCTTGTTGACATACAAATAGTCATGAAAAGAAAATTAAAACCAGTACTGGTTACCAATTCCCCGTATATCAACAAACCTATGATAAGAACCGAACATTTTGTCATAGAAGATCGCATATAACTGTATATTAGATCTCTGGCGAAATAACATGTTGCCGTGTAACGGGCCGCCAACGACCACTCCTGACAAACTGTTGCGCATTATGAGCTGCTGCTGGCTGTTGTGAAACGTAGAAGAGTGGAAAAATCCATACACGAGACACTCATTTCCGTCCCTTCCTAATGTCGAGTTCTGTATCTGATTTTTCCCGCGTAATTAGCAGGCGACACTTTCGCACCAGAGAAACTATGTATTATGTGTATATCCGGGAATCCGGAGGAAATATGTGCTTTTATGTTTTTTATGAAAATAAAGATATACATAAGAAGAGTTTGAAGATACTAAAGAGGTAATCAGAATCCGTAAATCGAAGGACTGATAACACAATGGCCAAAAGAAAAATGACAAATGACAAACAACGATCTACAAAACCTTACACATAAAACTAACGATGGAGTAACATATGACCGAAAGTTTTGTTATATCGTTAACGTAATGTGCTTTGGTCGACGAAGCGGGAAAATGAGCGTTCATAAATATATGTTTTGGATATCTTACAATTATTTTGGAATAAGTTTTGGAACTGTTCTGTGTGGTATTTTATTTTATTGTATTATTTCAGCCTCCAATTATAAATAATTTACCTTACATTCATGAGATATTAGAAACTACAAAAACGGCAGTTCCTCTGTTCATGATTAATGTCACCGATGCTACAAACGACGATGTGTGTTGTACTCTATCCTCTACCTTGCCAAATTCGCCTAACTTTGTGCTGCACAATATTACCAATGACATCGGTAAGCCTACAATACGTTCATATTTACATACATGTAACACTGAATTTTTTAATACTTAATATGACCATCATTTATTGGCGCGTAAACTTGGTTTTTATTACTAGGTTAAGCTGTCTACAGAGTTTGTCATTAAAATATAAGACTAATGAGGTACTAAATACAGGCTAATTAAAATGTTATATAAACAGAAAAATGTCATTCAGTATCAGTCGCCGGTGATGATATCGACATAGTTCACTGCTACCTATCATTCAACCGTGACGATATCAGTAATCATGCACCGTGACACATGTTTGTGTCTGTTTCAAGTAGAGTGAGTGATTATTGTTTAAAGTCAATGAGCAGTCTTTCAGTTACATCATGGCGATAACAAGTTACATTTTGATGAGATGATGATGATGTCCGCTTTGTACTAGACCAACGCGCTGAGTGGATGTTTATAGTGCTAGCTCACTGAAACAATAGTCCGCGGGTAGACATGTCGCTCCAATCGGACACATTATTTTTGTATTTATGATGTGTTCTATTCAGACTGTTTATGTTTGTATTCACGACTTGTTCTTTGTAGACTGTTATCTTTGTATTTATGACTTGTTCTTTGCAGACTGTTATATATTATCTTTGTATTTATGACTTGTTCTTTGCAGAATGTTACATATTATCTTTGTATTTATGACTTGTTCTTTGCCGACTGTTTATGTTTGTATTTATAACTTGTTCTTTGCCGACTGTTTATCTTTGTATTGATGACTTGTTCTTTGCAGACTGTTTATGTTTGTATTTATGACTTGTTCTTTGCCGACTGTTTATGTTTGTATTTATGACTTGTTCTTTGCAGACTGTTTATGTTTGTATTTATGACTTGTTCTTTGCAGACTGTTTATGTTTGTATTTATGACTTGTTCTTTGTCGACTGTTTATGTTTGTATTTATGACTTGTTCTTTGCCGACTGTTTATGTTTGTATTTATGACTTGTTCTTTGCCGACTGTTTATCTTTGTATTTATGACTTGTTCTTTGCCGACTGTTTATGTTTGTATTTAAGACTTGTTCTTTGCCGACTGTTTATGTTTTATTTATGACTTGTTCTTTGCAGACTGTTTATGTTTGTATTTATGACTTGTTCTTTGCAGACTGTTTATGTTTGTATTTATGACTTGTTCTTTGCAGACTATTATATATTATCTTTGTATTTATGACTTGTTCTTTGCAGAATGTTACATATTATCTTTGTATTTATGACTTGTTCTTTGCAGACTGTTTATGTTTGTATTTATAACTTGTTCTTTGCCGACTGTTTATGTTTGTATTTATGACTTGTTCTTTACCGACTGTTTATGTTTGTATTTATGACTTGTTCTTTGCCGACTGTTTATGTTTGTATTTATGACTTGTTCTTTGCCGACTGTTTATGTTTGTATTTATGACTTGTTCTTTGCAGACTCTTTATGTTTGTATTTATGACTTGTTCTTTGCCGACTGTTTATGTTTGTATTTATGACTTGTTCTTTGCCGACTGTTTATGTTTGTATTTATGACTTGTTCTTTGCAGACTGTTTATGTTTGTATGTATGACTTGTTCTTTGCAGACTGTTTATGTTTGTATTTATGACTTGTTCTTTGCCGACTGTTTATGTTTGTATTCATGACTTGTTCTTTGCCGACTGTTTATGTTTGTATTTATGACTTGTTCTTTGGCGACTGTTTATGTTTGTATTTATGACTTGTTCTTTGCCGACTGTTTATGTTTGTATTGATGACTTGTTCTTTGCCGACTGTTTATGTTTGTATTTATGACTTGTTCTTTGCCGACTGTTTATGTTTGTATTTATGACTTGTTCTTTGCCGACTATTTATGTTTGTATTTATGACTTGTTCTTTGCAGACTGTTTATGTTTGTATGTATGACTTGTTCTTTGCAGACTGTTTATGTTTGTATTTATGACTTGTTCTTTGCCGACTGTTTATGTTTGTATTCATGACTTGTTCTTTGCCGACTGTTTATGTTTGTATTTATGACTTGTTCTTTGCCGACTGTTTATGTTTGTATTTATGACTTGTTCTTTGCCGACTGTTTATGTTTGTATTGATGACTTGTTCTTTGCCGACTGTTTATGTTTGTATTTATGACTTGTTCTTTGCCGACTGTTTATGTTTGTATTTATGACTTGTTCTTTGCCGACTGTTTATGTTTGTATTTATGACTTGTTCTTTGCAGACTGTTTATGTTTATGTTTATCTTTGTAGTTATGACTGTTATAATGTAGTTTGTATTATATATATATAGAAGTCCAGAAGATTGTGCAACGATACCGATAAAGATGTTACACAAAATATATTGACAAAACTTTCGATCAACAAATGACCTTCTATAATTCATTTTGTTTGTGCTGCATCGTCATGTCTCGACGATATGTTTCTCATTGAGTTCTCTGGTTGGTATATTAAATATATAATGTACCATCTACACACGCTTATACACATGTCTTACGTCTATCTCTAGATTTGCCTTACGAGACAAGGTAACACTACGATTATTGAAGCTCATTTTTAGGGAGTGGATGTGGTCGAGTGGTCTAGGGCGCCGGACGTAAGGCTAAGCGAATTGTTTCTGCAGTGTATCAATGGTGTGAGTTCAAAAATTTAGAAGGGGAGATAATTCAACTTATACTTTCACGAAAATGGGGGTCGTGTACCTTGTAAGCGCAACTCCTCCTAAACGACTTATTGAATTTTTATGAAACTTTACTCAGTTGTAGTACACAACCTGCAGATGTGCATGAAGGAATACCGTTGCTGTCTAGAATTTAGAAGGGGAGATAATTCAACTTATACTTTCACGAAAAGGGGGTCGTGTACTTGTGACGACCCCTAGATGTATGTTCTCGGTTAGTTTATTTTGGAGATGGGATGTTGTCTCCTTGACATAACTCCATATCCGTTCATTTTTCATAGTTAACTTGCTAATGTACCTGCATTCCAAAGTTTGAACATCATAGTATTGCAAGCGGGGGCTATCACTCAGTGAGGTCACTCACAGTTCTAGTTTGTTACTTCTTTAGTTATGCATTTGTACATATATAAAAATTGTGTTATGTTGTTTGTTATCTTGTATTGTATATAAACACATTCTCATATGTTGTAGGCGTAGAAGAATTGTGGCTGTATACTATTGAGGAACCAGTCTTTCAATACAGTGACACAGATTCCTACAGATTATTTGTTTGTTGCGAAGACCCGTACGGCTCTACATATAGCTATCTTATTCTACGATTAGTAGAGGTTAAGCAAGTGTCTTACGATCCTCCAGGTATGTACAATGTAAGAGTCAGAATACGCTCCTCTATGTTAGTAAGAGTCAGAATACGCTCCTCCAGATATGTAAGAATCCGAATCCGCTCCTCCAGGTATGTAGCAGTCAGAATACGCTCTTCCAGATAGGTAAGAGTCAGAATACGCTCCTCCGGGTATGTAAGAGTCAGAATACGCTCCTCCAGGTATGCAAGAGTCAGAATACGCTCCTCCAGGTAAGTACAATGTAAGAGTCAGAATACGCTCCTCCAGGTTTGTAAGAGTCAGAATACGCTCCTGCAGGTATGTAAGAGTAAGAGTACGCTCCTCCAGGTATGTAAGAGTCAGAATACGCTCTTCCAGGCTAGTAAGAGTCAGAATACGCTCCTCCAGGTATGTACGAATCCGAATAGACTCCTCTAGGTATGACAGAGTCAGAATATGCTCCTCCAGGTATGTACAATGTAAGAGTCAGAATACGCTCCTCCAGGTTAGTAAGAGTCAGAATACCCTCCTGTAGGTATGTAAGAGTCAGAATACGCTCTTCCAGATATGTACAATGTAACAGTCAGAATACGCTCCTCCAGGTTTGTAAGAGTCAGAATACACTCCACCAGGTATGTAAGAGTAATAGTACGCTCCTCCAGGTATGTAAGAGTCAGAATACGCTCCTCCAGGTATGTAAGAGTCAGAATACGCTCCTCCAGGTATGTAAGAGTCAGAATACGCTCCTCCATGTTAGTAAGAGTCAGAATACGCTCCTCCAGGTATGTAAGAATCCGAATATGCTCCTCCAGGTATGTAGCAGTCAGAATACGCTCTTCCAGGTATGTACAAAGTAAGAGTCAGAATACGCTCCTTCGGGTTAGTAAGAGTCAGAATACGCTCCTCCAGGTATGTAGCAGTCAGAATACGCTCTTCCATGTATGTAAGAGTCAGAATACGCTCCTCCAGGTATGTAAGAGTCAGAATACGCTCCTCCAGGTTTGTAAGAGTCAGAATACGCTCCTCCAGGTAGGCACAATGTAAGAGTCAGAATACGCTCCTCCATGTTTGTAAGAGTCAGAATACGCTCCTCCAGGTATGTAGCAGTCAGAATCCGCTCTTCCATGTATGTAAGAGTCAGAATACGCTCCTCCAGGTATGTAAGAGTCAGAATACGCTCTTCCAGGTATGTGCAATGTAAGAGTCAGAATACGCTCCTCCGGGTTAGTAAGAGTCAGAATACGCTCCTTCAGGTTAGTAAGAGTCAGAATAGGCTCCTGTAGGTATGTAATAGTCAGAATACGCTCATCCATGTATGTAAGAATCCGATTACGCTTCTCTAGGTGTGTAAGAGTCAGAATACGCTCCTCCAGGTATGCACAATGTAACAGTCAGAATACGCTCCTCCATGTTTGTAAGAGTCAGAATACGCTCTTCCAGGTATGTAGCAGTCAGAATACACTCTTCCATGTATGTAAGAATCAGAATACGCTCCTCCAGGTATGTAAGAGTCAGAATACGCTCCTCCAGGTTTGTAAGAGTCAGAATACGCTCCTCCAGGTATGTAAGAGTCAGAATACGCTCCTCCATGTTTGTAAGAGTGAGAATACGCTCCTCCAGGTATGTAGCAGTCAAAATACGCTCCTCCAGGTATGTAAGAGTCAGAATACGCTCCTCCAGGTTTGTAAGAGTCAGAATACGCTCCTGCAGGTATGTAAGAGTAAGAGTACGCTCCTCCAGGTATGTAAGAGTCAGAATACGCTCCTCCAGGCTAGTAAGAGTCAGAATACGCTCCTCCAGGTATGTACGAATCCGAATAGACTCCTCTAGGTATGACAGAGTCAGAATATGCTCCTCCAGGTATGTACAATGTAAGAGTCAGAATACGCTCCTCCAGGTTAGTAAGAGTCAGAATACCCTCCTGTAGGTATGTAAGAGTCAGCATACGCTCTTCCAGATATGTACAATGTAACAGTCAGAATACGCTCCTCCAGGTTTGTAAGAGTCAGAATACACTCCACCAGGTATGTAAGAATAATAGTACGCTCCTCCAGGTATGTAAGAGTGAGAGTACGCTCCTCCAGGTATGTAGGGGTCAGAATACGCTCCTCCAGGTATGTACGAATCCGAATAGGCTCCTCTAGGTATGACAGAGTCAGAATATGCTCCTCCAGGTATGTACAATGTAAGAGTCAGAATACGCTCGTCCAGGTTGGTAAGAGTCAAAATACGCTCCTCCAGGTATGTAAGAGTCAGAATACGCTCCTCCAGGTATGTAGGGGTCAGAATACGCTCCTCCATGTTAATAAGAGTCAGAATACGCTCCTCCAGGTATGTAAGAATCCGAATATGCTCCTCCAGGTATGTAGCAGTCAGAATACGCTCTTCCAGGTATGTACAATGTAAGAGTCAGAATACGCTCCTCCAGGTTAGTAAGAGTCCGAATACGCTCCTCCAGGTTAGTAAGAGTCAGAATACGCTCCTGTAGGTATGTAAGAGTAAGAGTACGCTCCTCCAGGTATGTAAGAGTCAGAATACGCTCCTTCAGGTTAGTAAGAGTCAGAATAGGCTCCTGTAGGTATGTAAGAGTCAGAATACGCTCCTCCATGTATGTAAGAGTCAGAATACGCTCCTCCAGGTATGTACAATGTAACAGTCAGAATACGCTCCTCTATGTATGTAAGAGGCAGAATACTCTCCTCCAGGTATGTACAATGTAAGAGTCAGAATACGCTCCTCCAGGTTAATAAGAGTCAGAATACGCTCCTGCAGGTATGTAAGAGTAAGAGTACGCTCCTCCAGGTATGTAAGAGTCAGAATACGCTCCTCCAGGTTAGTAAGAGTTAGAATACGCTCCTCCAGGTTAGTAAGAGTAAGAATACGCTCCTCCAGGTTAGTAAGAGTCAGAATACGCTCCTCCAGGTTAGTAAGAGTAAGAATACGCTCCTCCAGGTTAGTAAGAGTCAGAATACGCTCCTCCAGGTTAGTAAGAGTAAGAATACGCTCCTCCAGGTTAGTAAGAGTCAGAATACGCTCCTCCAGGCTAGTAAGAATCCGAATACGCTCCTCCAGGTATGTACAATGTAACAGTCAGAATACGCTCCTCCAGGTTAGTAAGAGTCAGAATAGGCTCCTGTAGGTATGTAGCAGTCAGACTACGCTTCTCTAGGTATGTAAGAGTCAGAATACGCTGCTCCAGGTATGTACAATGTAACAGTCAGAATACGCTCCTATAGGTATGTAAGAGTCAGAATAGGCTCTTCCAGGTATGTACAATGTAAGAGTCAGAATACGCTCCTCCAGGTTAGTAAGAGTCAGAATACGTTCCTGCAGGTATGTAAGAGTAAGAGTACGCTCCTCCAGGTATGTAAGAGTCAGAATACGCTCCTCCAGGTTAGTAAGAGTCAGAATACGCTCCTTCAGGTTAGTAAGAGTCAGAATACGCTCATGTAGGTATGGAAGAGTAAGAATACGCTCCACTAGGTATGTAAGAATCCGAATAGGCTCCTCCAGGTATGTAGCAGTCAGAAAACGCTCTTCCAGGTATGTAAGAGTCAGAATACGCTCCTCCATGTATGTAAGAATCCGAATACGCTGCTCTAGGTATGTAAGAGTCAGAATACGCTCCTCCAGGTATGTAGGGGTCAGAATACGCTCCTCCATGTTAATAAGAGTCAGAATACGCTCCTCCAGGTATGTAAGAATCCGAATATGCTCCTCCAGGTATGTAGCAGTCAGAATACGCTCTTCCAGGTATGTACAATGTAAGAGTCAGAATACGCTCCTCCAGGTTAGTAAGAGTCCGAATACGCTCCTCCAGGTTAGTAAGAGTCAGAATACGCTCCTGTAGGTATGTAAGAGCAAGAGTACGCTCCTCCAGGTATGTAAGAGTCAGAATACGCTCCTTCAGGTTAGTAAGAGTCAGAATAGGCTCCTGTAGGTATGTAAGAGCAAGAGTACGCTCCTCCAGGTATGTAAGAGTCAGAATACGCTCCTTCAGGTTAGTAAGAGTCAGAATAGGCTCCTGTAGGTATGTACAATGTAACAGTCAGAATACGCTCCTCTATGTATGTAAGAGGCAGAATACTCTCCTCCAGGTATGTACAATGTAAGAGTCAGAATACGCTCCTCCAGGTTAATAAGAGTCAGAATACGCTCCTGCAGGTATGTAAGAGTAAGAGTACGCTCCTCCAGGTATGTAAGAGTCAGAATACGCTCCTCCAGGTTAGTAAGAGTTAGAATACGCTCCTCCAGGTTAGTAAGAGTAAGAATACGCTCCTCCAGGTTAGTAAGAGTCAGAATACGCTCCTGTAGGTATGTAAGAGCAAGAGTACGCTCCTCCAGGTATGTAAGAGTCAGAATACGCTCCTTCAGGTTAGTAAGAGTCAGAATAGGCTCCTGTAGGTATGTAAGAGCAAGAGTACGCTCCTCCAGGTATGTAAGAGTCAGAATACGCTCCTTCAGGTTAGTAAGAGTCAGAATAGGCTCCTGTAGGTATGTAAGAGCAAGAGTACGCTCCTCCAGGTATGTAAGAGTCAGAATACGCTCCTTCAGGTATGTAAGAGTCAGAATACACTCCACCAGGTATGTAAGAGTCAGAATACACTCCTCCAGGTATGTAAGAGTCAGAATACGCTCCTCCAGGTATATAGGAGTCAGAATACGCTCCTCCATGTTAGTAAGAGTCCGAATACGCTCCTCCAGGTATGTAGCAGTCAGAAAACGCTCTTCCAGATAGGTAAGAGTCAGAATACACTCCACCAGGTATGTAAGAGTAATAGTACGCTCCTCCAGGTATGTAAGAGTCAGAATACGCTCCTCTAGGTATGTAAGAGTCAGAATACACTCCACCAGGTATGTAAGAGTCAGAATACGCTCATCCATGTATGTAAGAGTCAGAATACGCTCCTCTAGGTATGTAAGAGTCAGAATACACTCCACCAGGTATGTAAGAGTCAGAATACACTCCACCAGGTATGTAAGAGTCAGAATACGCTCCTCTAGGTATGTAAGATTCAGAATACGCTCCTCCAGGTATGTAAGAATCCGAATATGCTCCTCCAGGTATGTAAGAATCCGAATACGCTCATCCATGTATGTAAGAGTCAGAATACGCTCCTCTAGGTATGTAAGAGTCAGAATACACTCCACCAGGTATGTAAGAGTCAGAATACGCTCCTCTAGGTATGTAAGATTCAGAATACACTCCACCAGGTATGTAAAAATCCGAATACGCTTCACCAGGTATGTAGCAGTCAGAATACGCTCTTCCAGATAGGTAAGAGTCAGAATACACTCCACCAGGTATGTAAGAGTAATAGTACGCTCCTCCAGGTATGTAAGAGTCAGAATACGCTCCTCTAGGTATGTAAGAGTCAGAATACACTCCACCAGGTATGTAAGAGTCAGAATACGCTCCACCAGGTTAGTAAGAGTAAGAATACGCTCCTCCAGGTTAGTAAGAGTAAGAATACGCTCCTCCAGGTAAGTAAGAGTCAGAATACGCTCCTCCAGGCTAGTAAGAATCCGAATACGCTCCTCCAGGTATGTACAATGTAACAGTCAGAATACGCTCCTCCAGGTTAGTAAGAGTCAGAATAGGCTCCTGTAGGTATGTAGCAGTCAGAATACGCTTCTCTAGGTATGTAAGAGTCAGAATACGCTGCTCCAGGTATGTACAATGTAACAGTCAGAATACGCTCCTATAGGTATGTAAGAGTCAGAATAGGCTCTTCCAGGTATGTACAATGTAAGAGTCAGAATACGCTCCTCCAGGTTAGTAAGAGTCAGAATACGCTCATGTAGGTATGGAAGAGTAAGAATACGCTCCACTAGGTATGTAAGAATCCGAATAGGCTCCTCCAGGTATGTAGCAGTCAGAAAACGCTCTTCCAGGTATGTAAGAGTCAGAATACGCTCCTCCATGTATGTAAGAATCCGAAT
This sequence comes from Bathymodiolus brooksi, assembly GCA_963680875.1. NCBI lineage: Eukaryota > Metazoa > Mollusca > Bivalvia > Mytilida > Modiolidae > Bathymodiolus > Bathymodiolus brooksi. The sequence continues at coordinate 49,173,343 of OY804579.1, forward strand.
ACGCTCCTCTAGGTATGTAAGAGTCAGAATACGCTCCTCCAGGTATGTACAATGTAACAGTCAGAATACGCTCCTCCATGTTAGTAAGAGTCAGAATACGCTCCTGTAGGTATGTAAGAGTCAGAATACGCTCCTCCAGGTTGGTAAGACTATATAAATTACATAACTACGTTTTTATTAGGCATAAGCCCTATTTAAAATTGCAATACAAAATAACAAGCAAAATGTGTTAGAAACCAACCGAACACAGTTGTTATGACAATATCGCCATTGATATGAATATAGCAAACACATATCACATAGTTAGTATATGCTACAAGTCAAGAAATGTAAAGAATAGAAGGAAAAATAAATTACTTACCAGGACGACTGAAAACAAATATTCCTTAATATACCACAATTATTATTCTATTTTATATCTTTTCAGGATGGTTTTATACGGCCCTTATAGTATCAATGTTTCCTATATCGATCATGATGATGCTAGCATGTGCTATTTTCATAATAACATTGTTTTTCCTGGACGGAAATCCAAAAATTGAAATGGACAAGGAACACAAAAGTCGTGAATCGATTGAGTTGACACCAGATATTGACTATGGTGAAGGTGATGAAACCAATGTGAAATTGTCAGGGAATACTTCAGAAATTGAAACATTTAAAACTTTGTATAACGACGAAGTGGTGAGCATACCGATATGGAGAGGCCGATGGAAACAAGCTGCGAACGCAGTAGCTGCAACTAATGCGCTGCCTTCTATATCAGAAAAGTCCGGATTCCAGACTTTGGAAGAAGTTGATGCACCTAAAACCAAAGGAGATGCCTTTGGTGTTGATATGAAATTATTTCATTATGGTGGCAAGCCAAAGCAGATGATTTCTGATGAAGAAAGATCCGCCAAGGTGCTTCAGAAAAAGAACGATATGAAAGACAAATGGATGGGACTAGCAGAAAAGATGAAGAACAGGAAAATAGTGAAAGAAAAGGGAACAAGCATGGTCACCATATTATCTCACAAAAGACTAACCACGAAAGATAAAGCATCAGAGAAAAAGAACGATGTCACCAATTTGTCCAATAAAAAACTAGCAACCCGAAAACACGTACCAACCACGAAAGAGAAGGTATTGGACGAAATAGATGATGCCGCCGGAATCAGAAATGAAGACATTAAAAACGATGATGACACAAGTATCAAGGGAATTTATGATTCAGACGAAGAACTTAATGATGAGATCGGCGATGTCCTAAGCATCTTTGACAAAGTTGTGGATACCGGAACAGCAGCGATGGGAACAACCCTTCCTTAAATGAAACCAATACAATATTCTTGTTGTGAATTTAAAATTGTGGCGTAAATAAATTTAATATATATCTCGAACTTGAATATCTCATTTTTATGGATATCTTAATGTAGCATATAATTTATTCAAATACAATGTACTGGAAAATTGTTGGTCCCTTCGACTTTGAATGTTGAAAAAATGTAAATAAATTCAATAAGTGACCGAATTGAAATGCTATTTTTATAGCATATTCCATAGTCAACACAAAAGACTTACTTGCTTTATTTTAAATCTTACTGCTCTTTTTGCACTCAGATTAATATACCTTTAGTACCTTTAAGTGATCTTAATCTCGCAAGATATATAGCATTTTTGTCTGGTCGTTTATGTTTTAAATCTATACAAAATTGTCTTTCGTTCATAAACCTCCTTCACAAGGAAGCGAAAATACCCTCCCCTATAAATTCTCATTATATTCAACGGGTTCTGCGAGGAGCAAAGCGTATTTTAGGGGACACCCGTCATCCCAAATTTCCCATTACCCCAGCTATTTTACAAGGAATTTTTTCTAATTTAAATTTAGGTCATAGTTCCGACATTACTTTTTGGGCTGCCTGCTTGGTGGCCTTTTTCTCATTTTTTCGCAAGTCAATTATTTTTGTCCCATCACAAACCGAGTTTGATCCAGCTCGTCATTTAAGCAGAGAAGCTGTAGTCTTTCACAAAGATGGTGTCATTTTAAGTATAATTAAGACAAAAACAATTCAAAATGAAGAGAGTCCTTAAAATTCCTTTGCCCAGAATTCCTGGGTCCCTCTTTTGCCCTGCCCAGGCCTTATTATTATCATTCAAAATGGCCCCAGCCAATAATTCTTGCTTTCCAGCCTTTTTATATAAAAACGGTACTAAAGTTATTCCGCTAACTTATTCAGTGTTCCTGTCCAAACTGAAAAGGTCCCTTTCAGTTTTGGGTATTAACAACACCCTTTATTCAGGGCATAGTTTCAGACGAGGGGGTGCTTCCTTCGCTTTAGAATGTGGTGTCCCATCTGAACTTAACCAGTCCCATGGAGACTGGAAGAGTGACACTTACAAAAAGTACTTAGACCCCTCCTTTCAACATAGGCAGTTAGTTATGAATCGTTTTGCACAAACTCTATGCAAGGCTTGAATATTTTTGTAGTATATATTAGCTGCTCTGATATTGTAAACATTGTACTGTGAAAATTGTTTCTCCTTGTATGGAGACCCTTGATTTTGTCTATTGATACATGTATTGATTTTATTTACACATGCGTTACTGTATATATATATATATGTGTGTGTGTTATTTTATATGTTTGTTGGGTAGGGTCTTGCTACTCGTATTCCTGAATTTGCCAGCTTCATTCGGACTCTAGTGCAGTGATGCATAGATAATGTTATTGACAGTAGTGTTTATAATTTGTGTCACTAACTTTTTAAACATTTTAAAACTTGTTGTTGGACTTTTTAAAATAATTTAATTGTGTTTTTACTATCATGTTTTCCTACTACTACATCTCAGGTTTGGACATTTTTGTTTGGAGAACCACAGTTTATCTTTTATTCATTAATTGGAAAACTTGTGTTTTCATGCTTATTCTTGCATTATTTCAAATTTAAATTATGCTTTGAAATAAACTGTGGTTAGTTATCCCAAACCTGATTTTTTATTCTTATGTTGTTTTACTCTGCACTGCTTTATATTCTACTCGGCCACTGTATCCGGGATTACCTGGTGTATCCAACCTTGGTGTGTATATGAAAAAACACATCAAGTGTTGGCAGGGAGGCAGAGAAGAAGCTGTGTTGTATGGCCTGTGGTGGGAAGCTGAAAGTGGGAGGGGTTCCTACATAAATTCACAGATTAATAAATTCAATATATATCTCGAACTTGAATATCTCATTTTTGTGGATATCTTAATGTAGCATATAATTTATTCAAATACAATGTACTGGAAAATCGTTGGTCCCTTCGACTTTGAATGTTGAAAAAATGTAAATAAATTCAATAAGTGACCGAATTGAAATGTTATTTTTATAGCATATTCCATATTTTTTTTTTATATTATTAAAGTATTGTCTCGTCATTATGTCTAACACATATTATTGTACTAATAATATCTCCTAGTTCTGATTTCAACGTAAATGTTTCTTCGTGATTATATATGGTAATTGGATTTACAACTACATGTGCAATCAGTACATATCACCGCTAAAAGCTGTGAGTTCGAATCCTGTTCATGGCGAGGTGATCTCGAAACAACATAATGTGATAAAGTTTGTCAGTGACTTGCTGACAGGTCAGTGGTTTTCTCCGGGTACTCCTGTTTCCTCCACCAATAAAACTGCCCGCCACGATATAACTGAAACATTTTTGGAAGTTGCCTTTAACACTATAACCCTAACCCCAAATTTGGTATTAATTTTTCATATATGTTTCTGTATTTTTTAAATTGTATATAATAAACATGTATTAATAAATGCGTTTACAGTTTTTGCACTGGTATGTTTCTCAATTAACTCGTACAAACTAGAATGACCCATAATTCAAAACCTTATTAGTGGTGCAATATGTTAGTGTGCTCTCCACAAGTACAGTCAAACCTGTATTAAGAGGTCACCATTGGGACAAAGAAAAAGTAGTCTTTTATAAAGGATGACATCTTAAAAGAGGTTCAAATCATAGGAATTTTTTTATGATAGAACAAGAAAAAGGTGACCTTTTAATACAGGAGACTGCTTAATAAGGGTGACCGCATGGACAGGTTTGACGACATAGCATCTTGCACTAGATATATGGCTGAGTTCAGTCAAGATTGAATTGGCTGCTTCTTCTATAATCAAGCAGAATTAGGAAATAAGGAAATGAGAAGACTGTTTATCTCAGATTCGGGATAATGTGTCCGAGTGGAGCGATATGTCATTTGTACGGTCTGTTTTTTCAGTAAATAAAAATACTGACGATCGTGTTCTAGCATAAAGTAGATATCATTATCATCTCATTAAAAGGTGACTTGTTATCGACAAGAAATAAATATTAATGTTATACTTTACGTTTTTATTTTCTCTATTTGTCTTTGTTATCGCAGCCGGTCAATATTTTAGTATATTGACCGGGCTCGATCAATATAATGGTTTCTTCCGGATTTTGTCGGAACTCGTGTTTTGTCTTAGATATACAATAACAAAAACATGTCGTCTGACAGATTTGCATGTATTGAGTATACTATAACAAATTGTTCATGGCACTTCGGGCCAAATGGCAGTTTATGGATCGGTCCATACAATATTTTGTGGGTGACATCACGGTCCATAAACTGCCATATGGCCCTTAGTGCCATGCACTATTTGTTAAATAATTACTCACATCGGATCATATTTGTTTAAAAATCCAATGCATATAGGTAACTTGCATGCATAATAAATAAATATCGAATCCATATAAATATACAAAACCGTAGGAGTTAAGTACAAAAACCATAGGAGATAAGTACAAAAAACCATAGGAGATACATACATAAAACCATAAGAGATGCATACAGAAAACCATAGGAGATGCATACAGAAAACCATAGGAGATAAATATACAAAACCATAGGAGATGCATACAGAAAACCATAGGAGATGCATACAGAAAACCATAGGAGATAAATATACAAAACCATAGGAGATGCATACAGAAAACCATAGGAGATGCATACAGAAAACCATAGGAGATAAATATACAAAACCATAGGAGATGCATACAGAAAACCATAGGAGATACATACAGAAAACCATAGGAGATGCATACAGAAAACCATAGGAGATGCATACAGAAAACCATAGGAGATAAATATACAAAACCATAGGAGATGCATACAGAACACCATAGGAGATACATACAGAAAACCATAGGAGATACATACATAAAACCATAGGAGATGCATACAGAAAACCATAGGAGATAAATATACAAAACCATAGGAGATACATACATAAAACCATAGGAGATACATACATAAAACCATAGGAGATGCATACAGAAAACCATAGGAGATAAATATACAAAACCATAGGAGATGCATACAGAAAACCATAGGAGATACATACAGAAAACCATAGGAGATACATACATAAAACCATAGGAGATGCATACATAAAACCATAGGAGATACATACAGAAAATCATAGGAGATACATACAGAAAACCATAGGAGATAAATATACAAAACCATAGGAGATGCATACAGAAAACCATAGGAGATACATACAGAAAACCATAGGAGATACATACATAAAACCAAAGGAGATACATACAGAAAACCATAGGAGATAAATACAGAAAACCATAGGATATAAATATACAAAACCATAGGAGATAAATACGCAAAACCATAGGAGATACATACAGAAAATCATAGGAGATACATACATAAAACCATAGGAGATGCATACAGAAAACCATAGGAGATACATACAGAAAACCATAGGAGATACATACAGAAAACCATAGGAGATTAATACAGAAAACCATAGGAGATAAATATACAAAACCATAGGAGATGCATACAGAAAACCATAGGAGATACATACAGAACACCATAGGAGATACATACAGAAAACCATAGGAGATACATACAGAAAACCATAGGAGATGCATACAGAAAACCATAGGAGATGCATACAGAAAACCATAGGAGATAAATATACAAAACCATAGGAGATGCATACAGAAAACCATAGGAGATGCATACAGAAAACCATAGGAGATAAATATACAAAACCATAGGAGATGCATACAGAAAACCATAGGAGATACATACAGAAAACCATAGGAGATGCATACAGAAAACCATAGGAGATGCATACAGAAAACCATAGGAGATAAATATACAAAACCATAGGAGATGCATACAGAACACCATAGGAGATACATACAGAAAACCATAGGAGATACATACATAAAACCATAGGAGATGCATACATAAAACCATAGGAGATGCATACAGAAAACCATAGGAGATAAATATACAAAACCATAGGAGATACATACATAAAACCATAGGAGATACATACATAAAACCATAGGAGATGCATACAGAAAACCATAGGAGATAAATATACAAAACCATAGGAGATGCATACAGAAAACCATAGGAGATACATACAGAAAACCATAGGAGATACATACATAAAACCAAAGGAGATACATACAGAAAACCATAGGAGATAAATACAGAAAACCATAGGAGATAAATATACAAAACCATAGGAGATAAATACGCAAAACCATAGGAGATACATACAGAAAATCATAGGAGATACATACATAAAACCATAGGAGATGCATACAGAAAACCATAGGAGATACATACAGAAAACCATAGGAGATACATACAGAAAACCATAGGAGATTAATACAGAAAACCATAGGAGATACATACAGAAAACCATAGGAGATACATACAGAAAATCATAGGAGATACATACAGAAAACCATAGGAGATAAATATACAAAACCATAGGAGATGCATACAGAAAACCATAGGAGATACATACAGAACACCATAGGAGATACATACAGAAAACCATAGGAGATACATACAGAAAACCATAGGAGATGCATACAGAAAACCATAGGAGATGCATACAGAAAACCATAGGAGATAAATATACAAAACCATAGGAGATGCATACAGAAAACCATAGGAGATGCATACAGAAAACCATAGGAGATAAATATACAAAACCATAGGAGATGCATACAGAAAACCATAGGAGATACATACAGAAAACCATAGGAGATGCATACAGAAAACCATAGGAGATGCATACAGAAAACCATAGGAGATAAATATACAAAACCATAGGAGATGCATACAGAACACCATAGGAGATACATACAGAAAACCATAGGAGATACATACATAAAACCATAGGAGATGCATACAGAAAACCATAGGAGATAAATATACAAAACAATAGGAGATACATACATAAAACCATAGGAGATACATACATAAAACCATAGGAGATGCATACAGAAAACCATAGGAGATAAATATACAAAACCATAGGAGATGCATACAGAAAACCATAGGAGATACATACAGAAAACCATAGGAGATACATACATAAAACCATAGGAGATGCATACATAAAACCATAGGAGATACATACAGAAAACCATAGGAGATACATACAGAAACCCATAGGAGATACATACATAAAACCAAAGGAGATACATACAGAAAACCATAGGAGATAAATACAGAAAACCATAGGAGATAAATATACAAAACCATAGGAGATAAATACGCAAAACCATAGGAGATACATACAGAAAATCATAGGAGATACATACATAAAACCATAGGAGATGCATACAGAAAACCATAGGAGATACATACAGTAAACCATAGGAGATACATACAGAAAACCATAGGAGATTAATACAGAAAACCATAGGAGATACATACCGAAAACCATAGGAGATACATACAGAAAATCATAGGAGATACATACAGAAAACCATAGGAGATAAATATACAAAACCATAGGAGATGCATACAGAAAACCATAGGAGATACATACAGAACACCATAGGAGATACATACAGAAAACCATAGGAGATACATACAGAAAATCATAGGAGATACATACATAAAACCATAGGAGATACATACAGAAAACCATAGGAGATGCATACAGAAAACCATAGGAGATACATACAGAAAACCATAGGAGATACATACAGAAAACCATAGGAGATGCATACAGAAAACCATAGGAGATACATACAGAAAACCATTGGAGATACATACAGAAAACCATAGGAGATACATACAGAAAAGCATAGGAGATACATACAGAAAATCATAGGAGATACATACAGAAAACCATAGGAGATACATACAGAAAACCATATGAGATACAACACGATACAATGAAAAATCAATAAAAACTACTGGTACATGACAGCTATAGACAGAGTGTCGGTTAAAACAAAGGAGATGATTTCAATTTCCCACTGCGAACTTTATATGTACATGTAGCAACATTCCAGCAGCTGCATATTGAGTATATGCATAAGTTGATACGATATTCTAGAGCTTGTGGTTTCCATCATAATTTCCATGAAAGAGGGTTGCTGCTATCAAAGGAAGCCACAGAATGAAGGATGGTTATGATGAAGCAAAGAGTTGGAAATTCGAACGGTCGTCACCTAGTACTTGCTTGACCGCTACGGAATAACTAAATCACAAATTATCACGGAGAGATTATGCTTGTCATAATCACAACCCTTCCTTTCCCATTCATTATATATCACCGGCTTTTTAACAAGAGTAACACAACGGCAACTTGTTGATCAGGAACTGACTCCTGTGCACATATATTCGCCCACGATTTTAATTGATGTTCGTGTTGAACAACGTTCAGTTTTCTGAATAGTATTTTGCCGAACCACTGTTTGTCTTTATTTCTTTTCATTGCATTGTATCTTCTTCGAATTACGGTTTCAAATTACCCCTTTGTTACCTCCAAACTTTTCTTTCTATCCCTACATCCAACAAAGATATATAAAATGTAAATGCATACACACTATCAACAAGAAAATTGTAGAATATACTACATCCAGTCAAATCCATATTTTAGCACTGAAAATGTAACTAATTGTTTTTATTTCGGTTTTATTAGATATATGTATAATTGAAATGAACAGTCCCTCAATAATGTAATTAGTTCAAACTAAAGTCAATCTACATCAGACATAGGTAAAATTAGCCAGGTTTGGCTGTTCTCTTTATGCCCTTTGATTTATTTGCTCTCAAACACTTTTAAATTATTTTGCTTTCAAATCCTTTGACCTTGGGCGTACTTCAGAAACGCGTCGTCCGTACTAATTTAGATATCGACGTGTTTATCACTATTAAATACCACCCACATGATTTATTGCAAATCTTTGTTGTGCCCGGGGTTTGGTACCGGGTATATTAAGCTTTTTAGTGTCCGCAAGTTCCTCCATTCGTCTGTCGGTACGTTAATTTGGGTTTTCTTTTTCGTTTCCGTTCAATGACTTAAGTTAACCTTCAGCAAATCATATGAAGTGACATCGAAGGTGAAATATTTTACAAAGGAGGCAAAGCTCGATTTTGGGGATAGACACCTTTTTCAGTTCTGGGGTTTTGGTTCTTTCTATATATAGATGACCTCCTAGATTGTATCACAGATGGTTGGAAATTAAGGATACCATAGAGTTTGCTTCATACCTTTACCTCTACATGGACATTGACAATAAGTAACAACTGAGAACCTAATTATACGACAAACGAGAAGTTTTCAACTTCCCAATTTTAAACTCCACTTTCCTTTGTAGAAATAGTCCATCACCACATGCATATATACCAAGTATATATATTTCAATTAATACTATATTACAGGGCTTCTACATCATATTAAAATTCTCGGGACCGCCGTGGTCGTGATCGTATGATAGTTGGCCATGGATCTACAACTGCCATGTGTAATCAGTGTCTATCACCACTAAATTTATGAGTTGAAATACGCTCATGGCGAGGTGTAAAATTTGTCAGTGACTTGCGGCAAATCGGTGGAAGTCTCCACCTATAAAATTGACCGCCACGATATGACTGAAATACTCTTGAAGGTGGCGTTAAACACAATAACCATAACTCTAACCCTATTAAGATTGTTCTTGATTGATGTTTGCTACAGTTTTTGATTGGGTCCGTGTTTCTCAACTTTAGTTTTCTGGGTTGGGTCACGTTAATTTTTGTTTTGTTTTTGTCTCACGTTTTTAGTTTTGAACACATGTTTGACTTTTTTGGACTTTTTATTATCACATCATGTCATCTTCTGTCTTTCTTACACAACACGTTGCAATTATAGAGATTTAATGAAGTTAAAGTGTTCATTGAAGTTAATTAGGTTATATAAGGTTTAAATACCATAACATATATAATCATATTCTTCACATGTAAAGTATGTCTAGATCCAAATCTAAGGTTGGCTTAATGCGGTCTAATTAAATGAACGTGTGATGATCTAACTATATTTTAGAATTTTGTGTCCTAAGTATATATTGTGGAAAATAATTACACTATGACTATTCTTTTACCAGGATCACACATACAAAGGTAATACTTTACATTTATCGTGTGTTTAATAGTAATTCCTAAAATGGTTCCATCGATCTGCATTTTGACCTTTCAAATTAAATAGTTGATATTTGTGAAAGAAAGGTTTGAAGATACCACAGGGGTATTCAGAAGCCGTTAATCTAAGATACCACAGGGGTAATCAGAAGACGTAAATCTAAGATACCACAGGGGTAATCAGAAGCCGTTAATCTAAGATACCACAGGGGTAATCAGAAGACGTAAATCTAAGATACCACAGGGGTAATCAGAAGCCGTATATCTAAGATACCACAGGGGTAATCAGAAGACGTAAATCTAAGATACCACAGGGGTAATCAGAAGCCGTAAATCTAAGATACCACAGGGGTAATCAGAAGCCGTATATCTAAGATACCACAGGGGTAATCAGAAGACGTAAATCTAAGATACCACAGGGGTAATCAGAAGCCGTAAATCTAAGATACCACAGGGGTAATCAGAAGCCGTATATCTAAGATACCACAGGGGTAATCAGAAACCGTAAATCTAAGATACCACAGGGGTAATCATAAGTCGTAAATCTAAGATACCACAGGGGTAATCAGATGCCGTAAATCTAAGATGCCACAGGGGTAATCAGAAGCCGTAAATCTAAGATGCCACAGGGGTAATCAGAAGCCGTAAATCTATGATACCACAGGGGTAATCAGAAGCCGTTAATCTAAGATACCACAGGGGTAATCAGAAGCCGTAAATCTAAGATACCACAGGGGTAATCAGAAGCCGTAAATCTAAGATACCACAGGGGTAATCAGAAGCCGTTAATCTAAGATACCACAGGGGTAATCAGAAGCCGTAAATCTAAGATACCACAGAGGTAATCAGAAGCCGTAAATCTAAGATACCACAGGGGTAATCAGAAGCCGTAAATCTAAGATACCACAGGGGTAATCATAAGACGTAAAACTAAGATTCCACGGGGGTAATCAGATGTCGTAAATCTAAGATACCAGAGGGTAATCAGAAGCCGTAAATCTAAGATACCACAGGGGTAATTAGCAGTCGTAAATCTAAGATACCACAGGGGTAATCAGAAGCCGTAAATCTAAGATACCACAGGGGTAATCAGAAGCCGTAAATCTAAAATACCACAGGGGTAATCATAAGTCGTAAATCTAAGATACCACAGGGGTAATCAGATGACGTAAATCTAAGATGCCACAGGGGTAATCAGAAGTCGTAAATCTAAGATGCCACAGGGGTAATCAGAAGCCGTAAGTCTAAGATACCACAGGAGTAATCAGAAGCCGTAAATCTAAGATACCACAGGGGTAATCAGAAGCCGTAAGTCTAAGATACCACAGGGGTAATCAGAAGCCGTAAGTTTAAGATACCACAGGGGTAATCAGAAGACGTAAGTCTAAGATACCACAGGGGTAATCAGAAGCCGTAAGTTTAAGATACCACAGGAGTAATCAGAAGCCGTAAATCTAAGATACCACAGGGGTAATCAGAAGCCGTAAGTCTAAGATACCACAGGGGTAATCAGAAGCCGTAAGTTTAAGATACCACAGGGGTAATCAGAAGACGTAAGTCTAAGATACCACAGGGGTAATCAGAAGCGTAAGTTTAAGATACCACAGGGGTAATCAGAAGCCGTAAATCTAAAATACCACAGGGGTAATCAGAAGACGTAAGTCTAAGATACCACAGGGGTAATCAGAAGCCGTAAGTTTAAGATACCACAGGAGTAATCAGAAGCCGTAAATCTAAGATACCACAGGGGTAATCAGAAGCCGTTAGTCTAAGATACCACAGGGGTAATCAGAAGCCGTAAGTTTAAGATACCACAGGGGTAATCAGAAGACGTAAGTCTAAGATACCACAGGGGTAATCAGAAGCCGTAAGTTTAAGATACCACAGGGGTAATCAGAAGCCGTAAATCTAAAATACCACAGGGGTAATCAGAAGACGTAAGTCTAAGATACCACAGGGGTAATCAGAAGCCGTAAGTTTAAGATACCACAGGGGTAATCAGAAGCCGTAAATCTAGAATACCACAGGGGTAATCAGAAGTCGTAAATCTAAGATACCACAGGGGTAATCAGAAGCCGTAAATCTAAAATACCACAGGGGTAATCAGAAGTCGTAAATCTAAAATACCACAGGGGTAATCAGAAGCCGTAAATCTATGATACCACAGGGGTAATCAGAAGCCGTAAATCTAAAATACCACAGGGGTAATCAGAAGTCGTAAATCTAAAATACCACAGGGGTAATCAGAAGCCGTAAATCTAAAATACCACAGGGGTAATCAGAAGACGTAAATCGAAGAAGGACAGAGAATACAATGGGCAAAAGAAAAAGGACAAAAGGAAAAACAATGATCTACAAAACATCAAACAGAAAACTAATGATCGAGTAACGTGAACAACACTAACAACCGGGATGAACTCGGGTGCTCCGGAAGGGTAAGCAGTTCCTGCATCACATGTGGCACCCGTAGTGTTACTCTTGAAAGCTTAGACAGTGATGCCCAGAAATTATATCAATGCCAACAAAACGAACAATCACCTTTCATCTACAAATGACAGTTTATTTTCCCAGATTAAAACAAATAAGATAATAATTTGTGTGTTTTTTTGTTTTTTTTTTATATAATAGGAGATGTGTAGTAGAATGACTAAATAAAACAAAGATATATGCATTTATAGACTGGTATTGAACTGAGTGTCATCATGTTTCCTGGATCCACGTCCCTTGTGTTAGTTAACCTCATCTGCATTGGTAAGTCTATAAAGTCAGTAAGACTGTCAAAAATATTGTGCATCATAATAATAAAAAATGTTATACGTTCGAAATTGCAGAGCAATAGTAAAGCTTTAAGAACTAAGAAATTCGATGTTGTATATTCGATTCCTGCCGATGGAAAAACAAAAATACAAAAGAAAATTTGTCAGCTAAACAACTCCATCTTTATTGGGTTGATTATATATACTAGAGCAACTGTGAATTTGAATTAATAACTGACAGTATGGTTTGCAAAAAATATTTGACAAAAAGTTATATTTTTATAATCGACATTGGCTTGACAAAATGTAAAGAGAGTAAAAGTAAAGTAGACAATTAAACACAGGAGTGGAGCGAAAAGTGGGGTGGGAGGGGGCATAGTTTCGCCCCCATTGCAACCGGCCCTTACGATCCTGGTCCAAATCGAACACTTGTTAATGCAAATGAGACAACATGTACAACTCTTCTCGTACCTAATGATTTGTCTATTATTTGGTAATAAGAAGAGATTTATGTAATGGTAAAGTTCAGACATGTCTATTGTTGGTGTTTAATATGTTGAGAGAAAAGTTATAACTAAAAGAGAGTTTCTATGCATCGTGTTATTGTAGTTTGATTTATTTCAAAGGGTTATGGGTTAGGGTTATGGTGTTTAACGCCACTTTCAACAATATTTGAGTTATGTCGTGGTTGTCAGTTTTATTGGTGGAGGAAATCAGAGTAACCGGGGGAAAACCGCCAACCTGTCGACAGTCACCGACAAACTTTATCACCGCCGACCTGTCGCCAGTCACTGACAAACTTTATCACCGCCGACCTGTTGCCAGTCACTGACAAACTTTATCACATGATATTGTATCGAGTACACACAAAGATTATCATTAGTCAAATAAAATACAAAAAAGAAACGAAAACTTAAGCAAATGAAGAACTGTCAACTTTCTACTATTAACCAATCTTTTTTATTACCATGCTTTAAATGTCCATAACAAAAGCTAAAGGATAGCTTTATATTTCATAGGAACAATCCATACCACGACAGATACTCTAACTGAAAGTGAGTATCAATATCAATCTATGTCGTTTACTTTCTTGACACTTATAGGCCAGCGGCAAAATCTAAAAAGGCGCTTATTTAAAGAGTTAAATCAACCCATCGACTACACACCTAAATATATTTTCAAATGCTAGATTATGCATTTAGCTAATAAATTTAGCATGCCGTAAGAAAATCGTATGGTCACGTTATCACGAAAACTACATTTTTCTAGGATTAATGCGTTTTTGGAGAAAGTCCGATCATACTCAGTAAAATCAATATTTTACATGATTTATGCACCTTCGGCAATTTGTTGCACTTGTAGTTTTTAAATTTAACTTAAATAAATAAAATAAGCCAAAATATCTTATTAAAATAACTTTTATTTCATCAGTTTGGCTTCTTTGAATCCAGCAGATGTGGTAAATATTTTAACGGTTACTTTTAAAATTATGTCAGAAGAAATACTTTCATTAAATTGATCTCAAACTTTTTTTAAAACAAAAGTGTAAACATAGTTTACATAAAACATTATCATTATAGCGCCAATTTCTACGAGTTTAAGAGGTTTGGACCGTTTTTAAATGCACATCAACATATCGAAAGTAGAAAATGATTCCGGATATTTTGCCCGTGACTTTTTAAAATTATAATCCTCAGTCCGATCAAATCTTATTGCATCGAGACCAAAGCATATTTTCTTAATAATTACTTATATTCTTGTGTTATCTGTATTTGATTGTTGTCACCCTTCATTGATAACATTTGCTGTTGTTAATTGTAACGTCTTAGTTACAAAAGGTGGTTTGAAATATTGTTTGTAGAGAATTTAATTAGTGTTTACAAGTTGTCAGAAAATCATTTGTCGGAACTATTCTGAGTGTTTTCCGGAAAATGGCACAGTTTGGCTTCTTCCATTTAGTGCTAAGAGGAGTACACCTTCAATAGAATGGAACCAATGTATCATTTGTCAATGTAAAAGTCTTGAACAATTATACGTTTTTACAGATAGGGACAAATAGACTTTTATTAAAACCGCAGAGGTACGTCAAGATGAGGTATACAGACGATTAATAGTAGAGGTGTCTTCAATTACTCATGTTGTATCTGAAAGTTGTGTGGTGAAATATCATAGGTCCTGTTGCAAATCACATACCAGTAAACAAAATATTACGTGTTTTGCACAAAAAAAGACAATAAAAGAAGTGCCCGATAGTAAATCAAGTAGTACATTTGTATGTTCAAATGATATTACTTACAGATCTGATTGGACTTATTGTATTTTCTGTAAAAAGAAAAGTTATAAAAAAGACCATAAGCTCCTCAAAATTGAATCACAAGTCGCTTATTAGATTTCTCGGCGATTACATTGTCAAACATATTAATCAGAACAGTTCTCTCCAAGAAGGGCTATCACTTTACCTGGCCGGTTTATTTTCTAATCCTGAAACAGTTAAAATGTTGAATCAGAATGGTATGTTAGATTGCAGTTGTTTGGCAAGCACACAAGAAGAGGCGGATACTCGCATAATTTTGCATGCACTGTATTCTGACAAACTGTACCAAGAGAATAACGTTCAAGGTCGCATTGTTGTGAAATCCCCAGATACGGACATTCTTGTCCTTTTAGTACATTATTTTCCAAAAATAAAAAACCCAAGTGAGCTTTGGTTTCAAACAGGACTTATTACGAGCACTAAGGATTATAGACGTTATATCCCTATATACGAGTTATGCAAGTCATTGAGCTCCGTTGTGTGTGAGATCTTGCCAGCTGCTTATGCTCTAACTGGGTGTGGTACCACTTCTTCGTTCTTTGGTATCGGGAAGAAGTCTATGTTGAAAGCTCTGTAAGAGACACCCAATCAGTTTAGTGATTTTCTCGAATAGAATGCTCTGACATAGATAATTCAGTCGATCCAAGCCGAAAACTAATATCAAGGCTGTATGATCTGAAGGGAAAGTCGAAACGATGCCATATCGATCTGAACAAATTGCGGGTAAAATTGGCAACTGTCATAGATTCTACTTTGGTGAGACTTCCTCCGAGTGAAGACACATTTAAAAAGCATGTTCTTAGATCTTCGTACAAAACAAAAGATATGGTTAAATGCACATATTCCAAAGCCAGCAGTTGGGTCACCTTTTGAGCATGGTTGAAAAGATGGAAAGTTTGGTCTTGAATTAATATTGTTTGAAGATCAAATGTCATCTGACTTTTTGCAGGACCTCGTATGCACATGCAAAGGAAGGTCCGTTTGTAGTAAAGGCTGTGTTTGTTTTGAACAGAATTTGTCCTGCACAGAACTTTGTCCTTGCCAAGCATTAGACCTCTGTCACAATGTGATTACACACAGGACAGATATCGAAGATGACGATGCGTAAGCACGCAAGAGTTCTTTTTTTAAGCAAACCATAAAAACAACTGTATTTATTTGATTCCCTGAATATCTCCATATGCGATTGACCAGATCAAATGCATTATCCAAACACCCAATCTGATAATAATTTGGTTTCGGATTACCATTGTGAATGAAACATGTATATTTTGTGGTTTTAAACGTTCAAAATGTCTGAAAGGGTGTTTTTATTTATGAATCACTTTAATAAAAAAAAAACTACAAGGGTTCACATGAGATGTACAATGCTCATAGCTATTTAGGGACTGACAAAGTACAGACTTACAAAAATACTTGTGTTGGGGGAATCGGGCATGTTTTGATTTACTTTCGTTGTATCGAACAGTATATATACAAAATATAATGAAACATAAATAAACGTCATTATTACGTAAATAGAGATGACCTTGGGTCAAGGTCATTGTTTTATGGAAGCAAATACGAATCACTTACATTGAAAAATCCCATTCCCATCCAAAAACGGTCATTTCGACGTCAATTTTGGTTCAATAATCTAATTTAATATGTGGTCCATCAAAAAAATACCATCAAACTTGTCGAATTGAATTTCATTTTTAAGGAAAATGCACTTTTCGAACGAAAGTCGAAAGCGAAAAACAAATTGTTCTTGACCTTTGACCTTAATTATGCAAAAACATGACCACTTCCGACTTTTACGGCATCATTATTCTGAGAGTCCCGTCATTCCTCTTTCCAATGATATATGATATAGGTGTGTAGCCCATTACATTTTATTTTTTGATTTTCTACCGCTGGTCTATTACCATATACCGTTAAAGTACTATTTATCCGTTGGCACCAATTATCGTGGTTTCTACAAAATGCACTGATCCCTTGGTTCTTAAATTCGCAGTTTCAAACATTACAGGCAACAATCAATGGGAAAATTGTATTTCGTTGGATTTTAATTTTCGTGCTTTAAGTGAACCATGAAAATTAGAACCCCAAGATTAATAATGATTTCACAGTATATATATATTTCTTTATATGATATATTGGTTTTGAAACCACTATTCATATTATAATACAGTATCAAATTCTTTGTCAAATAAAAATGCAATATTTTCCGATATTTTTACTAGTCTTCCTTTATAAATATACCTAAAAAGTAGAGAATTTCCGAATGAGTTAAAAATATTGCATCTTGACCGATATTGCATGCCATTCTTTCTCTTTTAAGTTTGGTACGCACTAGAGAGGTTCCGAGTAAAACTATATTTGCACGCAAGCAGACGAGACATAAACAAGATGACGGAATTATATTCAATACATGACGCAAAGAAATATAGTTAAATGTAATTGTCACAGACTGAAATATTTGGTACTATATAATAAAAGTGTTATTGCACTAATTTTGAGGAATATTGTCCCTCTCAGTATATCATATTACACACGCAAGCTCGTGCAATATGATATACTACTGAGAGCTCGGGGCAATATTCCTCAATATTAGTGCAATAACCCTATAATATTGGCCAATTTTCACATATATACAGACTAGTTTTGTTAATCTGGTTACACGTAAATGAATGGTACAGTAAGTGAGGGAATCATTTTCATAACGAAAGGATGTCTCGAGGTTTGTTTATCTTAGGTATTACTTTCATTATTAGAAATATCTGTTTCCGGGTTTATTTGAACATGTATGACTTTCATAACAAATTATTTTCCAGAATTTAACATTAGGTTATATGACAAAAACACTGAATCAGATTATTTTTTTTTCCTCCACCAAAATCAGAATATTTTTTTCAGCAACATTGGGAATCAGAATATTTTTTTAGAAAAAAACCATAACCCCCCCCCCCCCCCCCCCCTTCAAGTTAAATGGTCGTTCCCTAAACATGTATGTATCACTTTCATTACAAAAGCCTGCCGTCCGCCAGGAATGTTGGAATTTGGAGATGTCACCTTCATAGCGAGGGTATGTCTCAAGGTACGCTTGAACATTGGGATATTACCTTCATAATAAACGTACGAATAAAGAAATGTTTGAATTTGGAGATGTCACCATCATGACGAGGGTATGTCTCAATGTATGTTAGAACATTTTGATATTACCTTGATAATAAAGGTATAGATGAAGGAATGTTTGAATTTAGAGATGTCACCTTCATGACGCGGATAAGGATCTATGTGAGCTTAACATGGAGTTGTCACTTTACTCAGGGGGTACTTTTGTAATCGCATTGCACATGCATACTAAACCTTGACCACAACCTCAAATATTTTATATTTGTCCATGGCCGGTTGTCCGTGAGTAATTGGTTGTAGACCTTCATGTACCGTAGTCGATCAATCACAGAAATCAACTCGTTGTTCATATTTATAGATCGTAATATAAGATAAGATAAGATAAGATAAGTTTTATTTATAGTCGGCATATTTAAATAACAATACAACACAAGCTCTAGTGGGCTTTTGACCGACATACACAATACAAGATTAATTAACAGTTAAAAACAACAAAAGCATGCACACAAATTAATAATTTAGATAAAAGCACTCATAGTAGCAAAATACAGCAAATAAGTTAAAGCACACATATAGCACAGACAAGGTAAGCATATACAAAAGTACAGTAATAAAAGCTAAAAAAAATATAAAAAATAAAATAAAGCTGGTGTTACGAGCTAAAAGCATTTTATACTGCTAAGAAATAAATAAATATAAATAATATAAAAATTTAAAAGACCTTGATGATATTATTTTTTTTTACATGCATTACATTTGCATTCATTTCCATTCCAAGATAATAAAATGTTTTTAAATTGGTTAAAATTGGCAATTTTTCTAAAATCATCAGGTAAGTCATTCCATAAAACAGCAGCTGTATATTTAAAAGAGTTCTTACCATAGGTAGTAGTCTTTACTCTAGGTATCTCTACAATATTAGAATATCTAAAACTATATTTACTATTTTTTAAAACAACTAAATCATTTAAGCATGGTGGAGACAGTTTATACAATATTTTAAAACATTCTAATGCCCTAGTGCACATTCTCCTTATTTGTAGAGATGGTACTTTTGCTATATGTAAAAATTCTTCATATGTGCTGTTGTAATCCTCATAGATAAAACGTAAAGCTCTTTCCTGTATTTTCTCCAGCTTTATAGTGTTTGCTTTTGAACAAAAATACCAAGCCAAAGGACAAAAATTGAAATTAGACAATATAAAAGAATGAAAAATTGTTAGCTTATTAAGCTTAGATAAAAAAAAACAACCAATACGCTTTAGTACACTTAATTGCTGTGAAGCTTTACGACAGATATTTTTTTATATGTTTATCAAAATTTAGCTGATAGTCTATATCAATACCCAATAATTTTACAACTTCATCACATGATATATTAGCAGACTCAGTATTAAAAACAGGTTCTTTTGCATAAGTTTTCTTCCCAAAAGCAATAGCTTGAAATTTATCTGGGTTGGCTTGCATACAATTAAAATTAAACCATTCAATTAAAATAGAGCTTTCTTTTTCTAAAACATTAATTAAGGTATTATAATCTTGATCTGCATATGATAAGGTGTTGTGATCAGCATAGTTGTACAATGTTCCATGTTCAATGAAGTAAAATATATCGTTTATAAAAATGTTAAAAAGTAAGGGCTCCATTATGGAGCCTTGGGGAACACCTTTCTGTAAAATTCTAATTCCAACTCTACAATGGTTAAAATGGGTATTAACCAAATGAGGTCGCATTCTGTTTCGTGGCGAATGTAGATTTATTTTATGTATATTTCCCGACAATGTTTATTGTGTTTATGATGTAACGGAAACAATTATTAAATTTACACACAAAAAGGCAGAGAAAAAGACATCTTGGCTAGACGTATAAACTGAATGTTTATACATACACCGTTATATAGATATTAAATGTACTGATTGAAGTATACATTTATTTGTTATGTCCTTTAAAAAATTCAACCCAAATATTAATATGAAACGGGCACCGCCTGAAAAGCTCGCGAAACCGGTATTAATCAGACTATTCGGCAATTTCCGCTACACTAGGCGTAGCAAGAATGGCCGAGTAGTTACGATTGGACCGGATGCTCTTCGATACCTTTCGTGTCTCTTTCGTAAGTTCTCAAGGGTTCCCGAAAAGCGGTAACCCGGATGTGTTGAAACTTTTTCATAGGCATATCGTGTCGTGACATCTGCTCGGTCATGCAATAAAGTCGGTCACTTGTTTTGATTTACCCCTCTGGCGCAGCACGAAACCAATGACGTCATTCTATATATTCATAGCGTACATAAACACAGAGGGAATTCTTTTCAACGTCAAAATTACAAGATGAGATTAAAGCAGAGAAGTTTGAATTGAATAAATTCCATGCAAGTAAAAAATATCCTTTTTACTAATGTCTTTTTTTCCTGACCATTATGCTTGTTAAATATGTTTCCATCGATGGTATTCCCCAAGCATTTTTATCTTCCCGGTTTGTTGACATAATCGTCATCACAGTTCATGACCGTTTCTGGAATGTAGGCCAAGCAAATTGTATTCTAAAATACTTTGAAAATATGATGATTGATCATTCAGATTCCACTATTTTCTAGAACATAATCGATTTTACCGGGAAAATACATACAAGTGCTCTCCATTAGTCACAAAATGGCAGATTATTTTGCATTTCCACTGCTTCTTTAATAACAAATATACCTCTTACTTCTTCGGGTAATGAAATGATATTCACAGAGAAGATAGAAAAAGAATTAATTTACAGCAATAATCAAAATTTATAGCATAAAGTGAACAGAGAATTAAATTAAACCAGACAGAAAAATGAGATTATCTGGGTAAATAAAACCTAACTGTATTGTGACCACTCTGTGATAATAAATGTGATTAAAATAAATTGAAATCAGTCATTAATTGTTTACAAAAATATGGCAGAATGTAGTCAGTCTAATAGATTGTATTGACAAAAACAAAAACACCAAATTCACTGGATTAAATACTTTATTATATGGGTAAGCAAGTTTAATATTTGCATTAAATAATTAATTTTTAATACTTCAATTTCAAACTATTTAAAAAAAAACATCTTTTGAAATTTTTCAAACAAAACAATTACACTGAAAAAGCTAAAATACTGTACTTTCTTAATCTGGTTTACTTTTTAAGTTTGGTTGGCCTATGACAAAATCATGTGCTTTATTGACCTTTGACCGGCCTTATGTGACGTAATAGTACGCCATTTGGAAAAAGAGTAGTAAACAAATATAGATCAGTGTGTCATTATTATTGATCTTTTTTCATGGAACTTTACACATGTGAGCAAGAATAGATGAGGAACATAATTAAAAAGAAAAAAATAATCAAGCATTATCCAATGACTGACCGACTTATTGTCATACGGGGATATAGTGTATGGATGATAAGGATTTCTGTTTTAGTCAAAGTAAATGGTATTCTAGTCAAAGTAAATGGTATTCGTCATTATTCCTTTATTGAATTAATTTTACCATGCTTCAGTCATAAATAGCTCGCTTCGCGAAGTTATTAACATTTCCCTCTGAAATGAAATTTACAGAACTTTTACCTTGGTTTTGGTTTGGTTTATGGTGTTTAACGTCACTTTCAACAATATTTTAGTTATCATGTGGCGGTCAGTTTTATTAGTGGAGGAAACAGGAGTCCCTGAAGAAAACCACCGACCTGCCGCAAGTAACTGACAACCTTTATCACATAATGTTGTATCGAGTACACTTCGTCTGACCATGAAGTACCAATAAGACCTTACATACAATTATTTAAGATATTCATCTACTTGGTGTTGAATAATTTTATAAATTTACAATTCTTTTTATTACACAGTTTGTGTACCACAAATATATGACGTTGTTTTCTTAATCGACGTATCATATTCTTCATCACGTGTTACTGATATAAAAGTATTTTTCGGAACCATCGTTGACATGTTCACAGTTTCATCGTACCAAACAAAGAAATCGACTATACGGAAATAATATGGTATTATTTTTTTCCAATATGAAATTGATTTTTTTTATCCATATTTCCAAGAGATTTTTTTTTATCCTGGAATTAAATGAAATTAATTCATCCCAATATAAAATGTGATTTGTTTTTAATTTACATATGCACATATAACATGAGATTTTTTTTATCAAATATTGCAAATGAGAGGAGAATAATTATCTGCTCCTTTAAGTTCATTTTGCAACAAGAAATTTTCATTTTTAAATTGTAATGAGAATTTTTTTTAAAAGTTTGAAATTAGAAAATATTAATGAAATTTGCAGGAGAAAAGAAAAAAAAAACTACCAATCATTCATATTGTTTGAACTTTTAGTTTTTAAATCATTTATTATTCTAGTGTCTTTCGATGTTCGTGATGAAGACTTAAGTGTGGACACACATAACAGCTACAACAACTAATAATTGTAACTTAAATACGCATTTTTCCTTTGATGTTTTTATGCAATAATCAACTTAAAAATAATGAACTTTTACAAACCATGGTCTAACATGAAGATCTTGATGTTATTCCATGATTTTGACGTCATAGGATCTGTTATTCCATGATTTTGACGTCATAGATCTGTCAATCATGTAATTTCTGTTACAAACCATATATACCATGGATCTTACTCATGAACTTATCTAAACCAACGCATCCTTCAGATTCGTTTGTTTAAATAAGTTAATTCGTAAGATCCATGGTATATATACATTCCGACAAAAGTTAAGCACCACTCTATATTTTTATCGATATATTTTTTTACATCAATACTGTTAAAACAATGAAAATAGATATCACAATTTTTCTTACACTTCTTAAAAGGCTACACCAAGGCCTCTAAAATTACCAATCTACGAAGTATTTATCATCCTGAAAGACGTGACTGACGTGGCAAAAATGGGGTTCAAAACAGGCGCTGGAAAAAGTTTTTAACATTGCATTAACATGCAGAGTTTTCAGATTTTAAGAACTTTTAAATGCATCTATTGTGCGCATGTGTAAGGCATAAAAATCAATAACGAGTATATCCACCACGTTTATTGTGAAGTTCTGTAACACGCCTCGTCATGCTACGCACAAGACGCCTAAGCCGTTCTTGGGGGAACTGTTGCCAATCCTGTAAGATAGCAGTTCTTAATTCGTCAATATTTTGACATTTTGGATTGCGTTGGTTAATTTTTTGGCCAATACAGTCCCATACATGCTCTATAGGGTTCATGTCTGGCGACATCGCAGGCCATGGAATTGTCTGAACAGCCTCATGCTGTAAAAAATGTTGTACAATTCGGGATCTATATGGCCTAGCGTTGTCGTCCATGAACATTGGCCTGTCAGTCAACGCATGATTGTCGAAATGGGGGACTACGCGTGGGGCGAGCACATTGTCACGGTATTTTTGGCCTGTCAGATTACCATCAAGAACGTACAAGTCCAACTTACAGTCAAAGGAAAAACAACCCCAGACAGTTACACCCCACCCCCAAAAGCAGTTGTGCCCAAAATGTGGTTGTCCTGAAATGAAGTGTTTCGTTGGCGCCAAACCCTTGCACGACCGTCGGTAGGGCGTAACAAAAACGACTTTCATCAGACCAGTGGACCCGTCTCCATGTGCGAATAGTCCACCCCAAATGATCATGTGACCAGTCAAATCGAGCATGGCGATGACGTAATGTCAACTGTGGACGTTTTATGGGTCGTCGTGCTCGCATTCCCTGATGGTGGAGGCGTCTGATTACAGTGCGTGTGCTAATGTGGCCTCCAAACGCTAAATTACCATGAAGTGCATCAGCTGTACTGAACGGCTGTTGCCGCGCCCGTTTGGATATGAGCCGGTCCTCTCTCGGCGTCGTTTTGCGAGGTCTACCTGCACGTGAACGGTCAGTAACATTCCCCGTTTGACGAAAACGGTGCATCAGTCGTACACTGATGGAATGGTTAACCCTGAAGTGGTTTGCTACCCTTCTATGGCTAAAACTACCGTTATGCATGCCAACAGCTTGCCACCTTTCTGGTATGGTTAATTTTCGCCGCACCATACCAAACCAATAGAAAATGAAACTTAAAACTCTACACAAATAAAATCAGCTTTCGTTCGCAAACACAAATGTTGAAAAGTACACCTGGCACTTTACACACCCTGTCATATACACATAAATAAAAATCGATCAATAATCTGTTTCACAGGTAAGTAAGTATGTGTATACAGGTAACGAAAACAGCAAACCGATTTGAAATAAGTTCATTATTAGAAAAGATATTATTGAAACAAATCAGGTGGTGCTTAACTTTTGTCGGACTGTATTTAATACTTAGTAAGCAATCGTTATTGTTTATTACAAAATTGTTAAGAAAACGATAGACATCTTACACAATGAAACCATTTGAGCAATATGAGAAATCTTTTGGAAAAAAACCCCAATTCTGGTCTTTTCCGAGCCATTTGTGAAATTGATCGCAACAGTTAAGCACAATGTTTCGTCCTTGGTTATCACCGAAATCCGGTTACAACTATAAAGAGTCTCTCGACAGATTGGCAGAGGTTTTATTTCTTATGCATGCTTGGTATTAGTTGAATCGTATTACAACAGCCGTCTTTAGAGACCGAATAGAAGACCACGTTCTTCAGCCAAAATCATAACTACAGCACGAACGATTATGGACAAGCAACAATTGTGAGTCGATTAATCATGTTTTCAAAAAAGCCGTTGATTGGACGCCACAACCCATTCCCAAGCTGACAACCAAACTATTGAACGTCGTTCGTATTCGACATGTAGGTTTAAAACGATCTCTTTATGGTACCGGAAACTACGAACTCTGTGGAAGATACAAAAGACATAGTGTTTCTCATCAATGTTGGTTTTCAAAGACACTCGAGCAGCGTGAGCGCTTACTTCACAACTTGTTGAACGACCACACTCCTCTAGTCACAGCCGTCAAATCTACATGTTCAGATTTCGAAGTTTCGAAACCCAAGAAACTTGCCAAGAAACCTCACCAGAACAAACGACCTCGAACCAATGGTACACAGCCAATATATTAGAACTTTCTTTTTCCATCCTTCAACTCATTATGTTTTTAGAACTATAACTGAATTAATTGGAATATTGTATATTGTGTTTTTCTTCTGTCATATTATTTTAAATACGCATTCAACAAGTAATAAGTTCATGTACTTTGAAAAAATGTGCAGACAAATGATCATTTCTTCTTTGATAATTCTATTTTTATAAACTATGTACTTTAAAAAGAAATATATAATTTACCATAGTATGTAATTTTTATCTAAAAATAATTCTTATTGCATGTACTTTTTAA
Organism: Bathymodiolus brooksi; assembly: GCA_963680875.1. Taxonomy (NCBI): domain Eukaryota; kingdom Metazoa; phylum Mollusca; class Bivalvia; order Mytilida; family Modiolidae; genus Bathymodiolus; species Bathymodiolus brooksi. The sequence continues at coordinate 49,199,339 of OY804579.1, forward strand.
AATAATATTAAGTTGCATAGAATTTACGCAAAAAAAATCTCTCCTTAAAGACCAAACCCAGACCAAACCATTGTTTTCTGAACGTATTCATATTTTTAAACTTTGTGATTTTAATACTAAGTACGTACGCACAAAACATTTTTCATCTTTTTCATGCATATAACTATTTATTATGTATTCCTGTTTTTGTTATGAATAATTTATTTATTAAATAAACAAGTGTGGACACAGAAATGTGCTGTCCAAAAGGCAAGTGTGGATGTCAATATTTCATATTATTAACTTAAAAAAAAATCTTTCATGGACACAGGGGTCCTGGATTTTTTTAATAAAAAACTAATCCTGGATTATTATTTTTGCTTAAAGTCCGGTCCTGTGTTTTTATTTCAAATTTTCATCATAGCCCCCCTCCCCCTCCCAAAAGGGATATGAAATTGTATCATTAATAATAAATTAATAAATAATAAATTCAGATTTTCTATTTAAAATAAATCTCATTTACAAAACCACTGATATTTGTTCAATTTTTAACGCTGATTTAAGCTTTAGTCGCAACAAATTTTTATTTTTCTCTTTAAACTGTCGAAACATAACATTTATTTAACTGTAAAATTCACAAATAAAATCCCCCCTCCCCCTTTTTCCCTTTTTTCTTGTTTAAATCAATGATCAACAATATTCCAGAATCAAACAAATGAATAAATATAACATAGATTTCTTTTACATGCATCTTTTTACCATGCGGAGTTAGTGTGTTTTAAATCGGTCATCCAATCAGGACGCTCATTATTCTTGTCCAAGATAAAAATACATCGCTAAAATTACCTGTGGGTGTTTCCCCACTTCAACTCGTAAATTTACATAGAAATCGGAGATATTTCGTCATAAAACTTCACACATGGTTTTGTCTATCATATTTCGTGAAGACAAACATAAAATGTTATTGCATTTATCAATATTTTATGAGTATCAACAGTTTTGTCAACACCGTATCTGTTTCTCAATACAGCCGCCCGATTACAATGACCCGTGACCCACTTTAGCACGTTCGACCAGTTTTTTCTTAATAATGTTGTTTAAATATATAAAAATCAATTTTATGGTGTATTTTGTTTGGCCAAAAAACGATAGTAATTTGTTTATTGGATTTTCATGCATGATCAATCAGTCATCCGGTTGTGTAATAGGCTATAAGGGATATAAGAAAATCCTTCATAACTCCTAAATCGTTCAAGTTATCTGCACAAAACTTTGACAGTTCCATAACTATAATGTACTGAAGTCAGATACATGTTCTGTGTCAAACTAAAATAACCGCATCATATCCTGGGTGCACTTTGGAGGTCCTGAGTGCACTCAGGAGTCCTGAGTGGTGTTTAGACGTACCCCGTTCGGATGTGAGTGACGTTTTAATTATGTTGATAGCAGATGTGGGTACCATAGGATCTGATGATTCAGCACAGACACTGAAAGATAATGGAGTGTTCTTGATGGCGGCGGAAGAATATTCTGTATTTAGCACATCTCTGATTCAATCAATAGCTGACGTTTATGAAACTTTCTCTACGCCTGTTGAAAATAAACTATCAGATGCATTAACCGCTATTACGACAGGACTCCCTTGTAATTATTGTAAGTATCTGTTGCTTCATTCGTTTTAAGTTAAATAAAACCACAACTTTAATGTGATGGGCAAGGATTTCTCAGGTAGTTTTACATCCAACTACCATACGATCACGACGTACCCTGGAAATTAAGGTACACAAACTGTATCGTGATTATAGTGAAATAAATATAACAGTTTTCATTAAAATTTTGTTTCATATACATGTATTTCTCAATAGGTAGGGGTCGTCGTGGTAGTGATCGTGTGCTAGTTGGTTTTCCAACCATATATCATATATGCAATCAGTGCCTATCAGTGCAGATCAGTGGTTTTCTCCGGTTCCCTCCACCAATAAAAAAAAACCAAAGAAAAACGACCGCCATGATATAGCTGAAATATTATTGAAAGTGGCGTTAACCACGATAACTCTAATCCTAACCCCCACATTAGTATACGTTGGGCATAAGACACAGATCGGAGACAAAACAAAAAAAAACAAAAAAAAAACCAACAACTGTAGAGATAAGTATAAATCCAGGATTATGATACATATCTGCCATTTATTATAAAACTTCTGTTCACCAAATTTCTGCCATTAGAATAACGTTGTAAACAAGTGAGGGCTGGACATACGGAGCAACCTCGTTTAAATTTCTAGTGTACAGGAGTAGACAAAAATTACATGATAGAATTCAATTATTTCGCAACTATTACAAATTTCTTGATAACAAAGAATATCTGTCACCACACTAGATTGTCAGAATAGGGATTTTATATTTGATTGATTGCTATATTGTGTTTAACGTCACTTTCAGCAATATTTCAGCTATATCATGGCGACCAGTTGTAGTGGTGGAGGAAGCCGAAATACCCGGAGAAAACCAACGACCATGGGCAAGCAACTGGTAAGCTTTATCACTAAGTGACTGCGAATCGAGTGCACCCTTTTTTGTAGGGATTTTATATTCCAAACATAACCCACTTATGGAACTATAAAAACACATTAACATTTCACGGTCTCGGAGTTCAATATACCTGTCATATAACCTTTTTTCAGTTTGTGCGACTTCTTTCTTTGTATACGACTCAACAGAGAACCTTGGAATAGGGACAGATTTAAGTTCTGGTTAGTAAGATGTTCATTATGTTTGTTGGATAGCGCTATATTTAATCAAGTGTCTTTTATTAACCTCACATTAAGAATAAATTCAAATACATATGTCATAGAGGAAGTATTCCTTTATAGCTAAATAAATGATAAACACACATATCATGTATGCATATTTATTACATGACCGCATCATTTGACTAAGAGGAAAGGCTTTGGCCCATATCACTATTTAAACCCCGCCACTTTTCATTGAAGTGTTGTACCAAGTCAGGAAAGCGAACGGTCACGTACATTTTGTATATATATGTGTGCTAGGGGCATCGATTTTGCTTTGTTTCCATGATTATCTGTATGATTTTGGAATCGTTCTGACAGAGTGTTAATGCATGTTTTTCCATTGTTATTAAGTATTGCCTGTTTGTTGTACCCGTCCATCAAATGTTCATTTCCACTACTTATTTATGCAGGATAACTTTTTCTTTTGACGGACACTCCATTTCAAGTTACATGTTGTGGTGTCGCCTCAGCTTGGGAGTTTTATGCTGTCAATACAGGAACAGTACAGCTGATGGTATTCAGACCAACCACAGAGAATAAATACCTACAACAATCATAGTTCCTGGTAATTATGTTAACGATATGAATATTTCCTGTTAATTTTATACAAATATATCCTGTTAGTGAGGGTTATTTGCGAAAAATACCGGTTGAGAGGAGAGGCAAATATCCCGAGCCGCTTTAGCGGCGAGGAACATTTGACTGTCCTCGAAACCGGTATTTTTCGCAAATAACCCTCACTAACAGGATATATTTATTTAATTCCGCCGAATATTTAACAGCAAGTAAAACAGTAGCATACAAGCAGATTCAGAACTGCAGACCACCTCGATCATTTGATTTTCAACTGAGACTTAAAATCAATCTACGAAAACAGGAAAAATCTTTTCAAAGAAGTGACTACAGTGCCATGCCATATATATTTTCCCAAAATGGCTGACGTTAAGTCTGTCAGCATACAATGACATCATAATTGTTCATAATTGACCTAGTAACAGTATCAGTAATTGTGCAAACATTTTCCTGGATCATTTTGAGGTGTATTAATTTCACCAGACACTGTAAATAAGGTGAAATGGGCTGAAATTTGTGGGAGCACAGCGTTTATGAAAATGGTGCGAGACGGGAAGGAGTTGTCTACTGACCTGAAAGAAACTATCATGGGGCTTGATCAAGAAGGATATAGTGCTTGTAAGATTGCGGAATTCTTGTCTTTAAACCGGAGAACAGTTTCTTACATCATAAAACGTTACCGGGAACGAGGTACTGTAGAAAATCTTCCGAGAAGCGGCCGGAAAAAGAAGACGAATGTCAGGACTGATCGTCTGCTACTTCGCATGGTTAAAACCAACAGGAGACAGACCCTAGGAGACCTTACCTCTAAATTTAATAATAGCACACCTTACAAACTTTCACAAAGAACAGTCCAGAGGCGTTTACACGATGCCGGATTCAAAAGGAGAAGACTTGCGAAGTCTATTACGATTCGAGGTGTCAACCAAGGTAAGAGGAGAGCGTTTTGCAGATCAAAATATCACTGGAATGTAAGGGAACATTGGTCAAAAATCATTTTTTCAGATGAAACGCAAGTTGTTATTGGAAAAAACAAGAAAATATATGTGTGGCGTCGCTCACATGAAACTTTTATACCTCAATGTTTAGGGCAGTATGGTGATCAAGATCGTCAGTCGGCTGTGTCTGTGTTGTTTTGGGGCTGCATTACTTACAAAGGTGTTGGAAAACTTGTACCAGTAGAAGGAAATATGAATTCCGAGAAGTATATAAATGTGCTGGATGAATTTTTATGGCCAGTTGTTACTGAACATTTTCCTACGGTCCGTTGGACACTACAGGAGGACAACGCGCCATGTCATGTCTCCGTACGGACCACCCAGTGGAAAAGAGACAACCACATTCCCACTCTTCCTTGGCCACCGCAGAGCCCTGACCTCAATATCATAGAAAATGTTTGGCGGACACTTAAAATTCAACTCGAGAGGAGGGTAAATGATATCAAAACTAAACAAGATTTGAAAGATGCTGTTCAGGATATTTGGTATAAACTTCCACTGCACTATATATACAGAGTCTATTTCAAAGTATTCCAACCCGATTGAGAGCCGTTATGAGGGGAAAGGGACAAATAACTAAATACTGAAAGATGAGGTATGTACCTTTTTCATTTACTTTGCAATAGCCCGGTCAATTAGTTGATACTTTTACTGATAAGTAATTGACGTCGCCATTTTGGGAAAATATATATGGCACGGAAGTGTAGTGTATAAATTCTGGAACAAATTCAAAAATAAAAATAAATCACGATTTTGCTTTAACATACAACACGCTAAAAAAAATAATGCAAATGAATTTGAAATAGCATATATTCATTTCAACGATTTCAAACATAACGGCTGGCACTCGTCATTTTCTTTACTTTAGCGTTGGTTGAAAGAAGAAACCCGAGTAATTCGAATAACATCCGTGACGTCATAAACCATTTAAAGAAGGGATTTCGTCTCGAGCGGGATATTTTCCTATAGTACCGCGATATTTTTAGGCAAATATCCCGGCAATGGTGGAAAAGCTGTAAAAACGAAAAATTGGTAAAAAATACCCCTTTCATCAACCAATCAGAAGACAACATTCTGATATAAGGTGGAATTATCAGTTAAAACCAAATTATTAATAAACAATGTCGGACAACAACTAGTATCCTACCGTGACATCTGCTCGGACATGCAATAAAGTCAGTCACTTGTTTTGATTTACAATTCTCGCGCAGCACGAGACCAATGACGTCATTCTGTATGTTCATGGCGTACATAAACACAGAGGGAATTCTTTTCAACGTCAAAATTACAAAATGAGATTAAAACAGAGAAGTTTGAATTGAATAAATTCCATGCAAGTAAAAAAGATCCTTTTTACTAATGTCTTTTTTTCCTGATCATTATGCTTGTTAAATATGTTTCCATCGATGGCAGAGCTGTCGAAAATCGTCGGACCTATCGGACCGTCGGACAAAATATTGACTAGGTCCGATTTAAACTACTTCGCGTCAGACCCGATGTCCGGAGCAATTTTTCGGTAACTTGGAACCGACAAAACGCTTGAAGATGACCGGCATCATTACTTAATTTCTCTTCTCAAACTTGTCGTTGTTTGCAATCTTCAATCTCCGATTTTTGTTTATTTTTGTCTATACCATCGGATGGTATTCTCCAAGCATTTTTATCTTTCCGGTTTATTGACATAATCGTCATCACAGTTCATGACCGTTTCTGGAATGTAGGCCAAGCAAATTGTATTTTAAAATACTTTGAAAATATGATGATTGATCATTCACATTCCACCATTTTCTAGAAAATGGCCGATTTTACCGGGAAAATACATGCAAGTGCTCTCCATTAGTCACAAAATGGCAGATTATTTTGCATTTCCACTGCTGCTTTAATAACAAATATACCCCTTACTTCTTGGGGTAATGAAATGAAATTCACAGAGAAGATAGAAAAAGAATTAATTTACAGCAATAATCAAAATTTATAGCATAAATTGAACAGAGAATTAAATTAAACCAGACAGAAAAATGAAATTATCTGTGTAAAAAAAAACCTGTCATTATTACAAATAGCATCAACAAAACTGTATTGTTACCACTCTGTGATAATAAATGTGATTAAAATAAATTGAAATCAGTCATTAATTATTTTACAAAAATATGGCAGAATGTAGTCAGTCTAATAGATTGTATTGACAAAAACAAAAACACCAAATTCACTGGATTAAATACTTTATTATATGGTAAGCAAGTTTAATATTTGCATCAAATAATTAATTTTTAATACTTCAATTTCAAACTATTTAAAAAAAACATCCTTTGAAATTTTTCAGACAAAACAATTACACTGAAAAAGCTAAAATACTGTACTTTCTTAATCTGGTTTACTTTTTAAGTTTGTTTGGCCTATGACAAAATCAGGTGCTTTATTGACCTTTGACCGACTTCATGTGACGTAATAGGACGCCATTTGGAAAAAGGGTAGTAAACAAATATGGGTTAGTGTGTTATTATTATCGATCTTTTTTCCATGGAACTTTACACATGTGAGCAAGAATAGACGAGGAACATAATTAAAAAGAAAAAAATGTTTACTTTTCAAACATGAAAAAAATAATCAAACATTATCCAATGACTGACTGACTTATTGTCAGACGAAGATATATTATGTGTCATATCGCTTAATGAAACTGGAAAATTTGCTATAAATGCATGAACAAGAAATAGATATAAGGGCTGTTTCATAAAAAATGGCTCCAACATGTGAAAAAAATGTCCAAATTAAACTCACTCCTAAAAACTTTCTGCTGATAATTTTCAATGTTGTATACATTGAAGTAAATATAACAAGAAAGAAACTATGAACAGATAAGCAATGAATTTTTAAGAACCTTTTATTGAACACAAATTGGCATAAAAACCATGTAAAACACATACTTATTCATTATCAGTTAAACAATCTTTAGTCTCAATTATTTTGTATAATGGTTTCTCAAACAGTGCAACTGATATAAATGACTTTTTGTGCAAAATATTGGGTTATTGGTAGTTGTAGTTTTTCTTAAAAGCTATTTTTATGAAAAATTCTCAATATTTTTGTCCAATCTACCTGATAAAGTTTTTATTATCAAAATAATAATGAATATTTTTACTTAAGACAGCAAAATTTTCAAACTTTAAAGATAAGTAGCCATTTGTAAAAAAAAATAGCATTGATTCTTTGAACCATCGCAAAATAATTGGTTGTAGAAAAAACATTTTGTCTATTTTTGTTGCACTCTTGACATTTTATAAATTTATAATAAAGAAAAAAAAGAAGAAAATATCACATTTTAAAATGCCAACATTGAACAGTGATGTTACTGTTAACTCATACAATAATTTTTACCTGTTTTCAATGAAATATTTGTACAGAAATGACAGTATTTGGAAATTTGTAGCAATTTTTTGCCATACCACTTCTTTAATACCCAGTTTTAGCAGCAATATTTTTAATTATGTACATTTGAAAATTTGTATTATACCACTCTAATATATTAGGTAAATCATAAAGAAATAATTAGAATATTTTTATAGGCTAGAAAAGGCAATTTATTATAAATTATCATTATTTTATCAATGGTACTATTTTATCAGGATATGTTGCATTCCTGACATTATATTGCCATCAAGAAAAAGAAGAGTTATTAACTTAAAAACAATTCACAGGGGAAACAATCAGTTGGTGTTCTTTCAAGCATTAGTTTTACCAAGTTTTAATGATAATTGTTTCTTAAAGTAATATTTTTCTAGTTATTTGTAACTTGTTTACAGCCATACTTCTCAAAAATTCCAACTTATTTTTGAAATATACTATACAAAAACATTTAAAACATGTATTAATCTAAATTAATATTGAAAAAAGTATTTTTTGGATACTTAGAAAATTAATTATATCAAATTTCAATGATTTTTAAATATTTATGTCAGGAGTTACATGGTTAACCATAAATTATCTATAAACAAATAGATAAATGCATTTATCATAAACTTTATCAAGTCAATTAATCTCCAATAGCTATTAATGAACCTAGAAAACATATTCCCTTGTCAGAGAATGTCTCTAGTATTAATACCTAATATATATTAAAGCATGAGACCATTTAAAATGAACAAAAATGCTTTATTACATAAAATTAAAAGCACATAAAATGCTATTGGCACTTTTAATTTTTTCAAACATTATTCTAAACTTGACAGACTCTCATTTTATTTAAATCAACCATATAAAAAGCTATAATTTAGACAGTGTAGAAGATCACTTAAAACTAGTTGCACTCCTGACATGAATCAAATGCTTCTGTGACAGATATGTTATGTATCTCAAACAGGCAAATGGGTTTTATCTGTTCTCTTGGTAGTCTCTGTTGAAATAGAAAGACAAATGTGAATTTAGTTACATTTAAAAGAAAATATGTCTAAGAAAATATCAAATGTTGTACTCCTGACATTTGAGGGTGCTGCCTTTAATGTGATATTCTTGGCCTTACTACTGATTTTAGTGTCTCCTTTAACTATGGTTTTGAAGCAGCAATGATGTATTAAGATTTATTTATACCCCATATCTTTGAAAACTAAAAGACAACATTTCTACAATGTAATTTAGGAAAACTTGCATAAATGTTTGTTGCACTCCTGACTAGGTACATCTTTTTTACAAAGCCATATTTTTATGCAATAATAAATGTGAAGCATGCTCTATTGCTATCTTTAAGTGTGTCAACATATCAAAGTTTGTGATGAAATAGATTTTGATAACATATTGTTTGATTTAGCACTGTGGTAGGTTGTTGAAAATTAAGGATTGTTTAAAGTGTCACAAAAAAGGGTTGCACTCCTGACAATTTTGACATGTTTTTTGGACATATTTTTTTTGTTATTCTAGATATCTTAAAGATTCTTTTGCAGCAACAAACATCAAATCATTACAGATCTTTTGAACTATTTAGATCCAATAAAATCATAAAAATGAGTAAACTAGACAGCTACATATGTATAGCAGTGGGAGCCATTTTTTTTAAACTGCTCATAAGCAAAAAATAAAATTATATAAAAAATGTTGAAAGTCTGTTAAATATTTTATGGACATATTTTTAGAGATGTAACTATCCTTTGATCATCTTAGCATAGTGTCAGTACACCTTAGCAATATAACTCTGCATAACTTGATATGTGCTTATCACTGGCTTTGTAACTAGAGTAACACGACGGGTGTCACTAGTGAAGCAGGAACTGCTTACCCTTCCACGGAGCCGGTTTTAAGGTGGGTTTGTGTTGTTCGATCCACAGTTTTCTTTATAGTGTTTTATAGATCTTTGTTTGACCTTTTGTCTCTTTTCTTTTGGCGATTGTGTTTTCTGTCCTTCTTCAATTTGCGTATTTTGACTACCACTTTGGGGGGAGGTTCCGGTAGTCCGACGGCCCATTATTCCGACAACCCATTAGTCCGACAACACATTAGTCGGACATTACAGTTATCTTTTTTTGGAATTTACGTCACAAGCATTGCAAACTATGAATAATTGTGCTTATCCCAAAACGGTGATATAAAGAGGTCGAAATCGTTGTGCATAGATAACACAGAATGTACATGTAGGAGGCCAACCGTGATTACAAATTCTTCCAGTTATATATATAGTGGCATATTTTTGTCTCCCATATGTCAGATAATTATGTACTAGACATATGAAACATTCGACTGTATTTAGATGTCTACATAAATATTTGACACCAGGGAACCATAAATATGCCACCATATGCGATAGACGAGATTTCAAAAACAAATCCACATAAGGTTATATTGTGGTTTCAGCAACATGCAATCCTTTATAGTCAAAGGAATGTCATTATACAACGTTGGCCCCTTTATTATATTTACTGTAACGGTAGCTACGTTGGTTTGTCGACCGGTTTGTTCACTTGGAAACTGCTCTGCTGATCCAAGTCACAATCATTTCTCAACAGATTGGAACCAAATTTGTGTAGTTTATTCCCTTACATATGGCGAAGCTCCTATCTCAAATGTGTGCACTTTTGGGGCCATGTGTAGGAGATAATCATGAAATTTTACACTTGCACATTGTATTTGTAATTTGACATGGATCGAACTTGGGATACATGTAATAGGAGAGCTCTAATTTTACCAGTTTCGCATATTTTTAGTTGAAAAATGGAGAAAATTAAAATGATAAAATCCATGGTGTCGCTTTGAGCAAAAAAGGAGAGGTGTTGACCCCAAGTACCTGTGTCGTGAACAAATGAGCTAATGACAGTTAGGTTAATATATATATCCGTGTCAAAACGTTATCGATGTTCGTGTCGTCATGTTACACGACGGGTGTTGTTAACAAGGCAGGACTTGCTAACTCTTCCGGAGCACCTGAAGTCACTCCCGGTATTTAGTGGAGTACGTGTTGTCTGTTCATTTTAGTTTTATGTGGAACGGATTTGTCATATGTGTCCTTTGATTTTCGATTTCCTGTTTAACGGATTGGTTGCGTTTGACTCATAGCCAAACCGGTTAATCAACTTGCATTATTTGGAAATTGTTTCAATATATTTCCATTCTAAAAACTGGATACAATCCATGACAACAAGACGGGTGAAAACGGGTCATTTACCGAATTCCCGGGACCAAATCTCGGGTGAGAGGACACATTTCGGCAAATTCATGACCCGCAAAAAAAACCGTTGACATGTATGGACGACGTTCAGTTGTGTAGGGTTATATAGGGTACATGTATATAGGAACCACCATCATGGTCTGTCGGAATGCCTTGAAGGATATTAATCAAACTTGGTAGGCCTCTTGCATTTATAGGTTGTCGGACTAATCGGCTGTCGGACTAATGGGTTGTCGGACTAATGGGATGTCGGACTAATGGGCCGTCGGACTATCGGGAGGACCCCCCACTTTAGTATATCATCAAACCCTTCATGTTGATAGACATTTTACATCGAATCATCGTTTTGGTTTGATATTTAGAATTTGCAACAAATATTATTGCTGGCAATATATATTTAGTACAAAATAAACGTTAGAGAATACCGAAGGGGAAATCAAAAATGGACAACCCAGAGAAACTGGCAACATATGGTACACAATACACGTTAGAGAATACCGAAGGGGAAATCAAAAATGGACAACCCAGAGAATCTGGCAATATAGGGTACACAATAAACGTTAGAGAATACCGAAGGGGAAATCAAAAATGGACAACCCAGAGAATCTGGCAACATAGGGTACACAATAAACGTTAGAGAATACCGAAGGGGAAATTAAAAATGGACAACCCATAGAATCTGGCAACGTAGGGTACACAATAAACGTTAGAGAATACCGAAGGGGAAATCAAAAATGGACAGCCCAGAGAAACTGGCAACATGGGGTACACAATAAACGTTAGAGAATACCGAAGGGGAAATCAAAAATGGACAACCCAGAGAAACTGGCAACATAGGGTACACAATAAACGTTAGAGAATACCGAAGGGGAAATCAAAAATGGACAACCCAGAGAATCTGGCAACATAGGGTACACAATAAACGTTAGAGAATACCGAAGGGGAAATCAAAAATGGACAACCCAGAGAAACTGGCATCATAGGGTACACAATAAACGTTAGAGAATACCGAAGGGGAAATCAAAAATGGACAAACCAGAGAATCTGGCAACATAGGGTACACAATAAACGTTAGAGAATACCAAACTATTGAACGTCGTTCGTATTCGACATGTAGGTTTAAAACGATCTCTTTATGGTACCGGAAACTACGAACTCTGTGGAAGATACAAAAGACATAGTGTTTCTCATCAATGTTGGTTTTCAAAGACACTCGAGCAGCGTGAGCGCTTACTTCAAAACTTGTTGAACGACCACACTCCTCTAGTCACAGCCGTCAAATCTACATGTTCAGATTTCGAAGTTTCGAAACCCAAGAAACTTGCCAAGAAACCTCACCAGAACAAACGACCTCGAACAAATGGTACACAGCCAATATATTAGAACTTTCTTTTTCCATCCTTCAACTCATTATGTTTTTAGAACTATAACTGAATTAATTGGAATATTGTATATTGTGTTTTTCTTCTGTCATATTATTTTAAATACGCATTCAACAAGTAATAAGTTCATGTACTTTGAAAAAATGTGCAGACAAATGATCATTTCTTCTTTGATAATTCTATTTTTATAAACTATGTACTTTAAAAAGAAATATATAATTTACCATAGTATGTAATTTTTATCTAAAAATAATTCTTATTGCATGTACTTTTTAAAATAATATTAAGTTGCATAGAATTTACGCAAAAAAAATCTCTCCTTAAAGACCAAACCCAGACCAAACCATTGTTTTCTGAACGTATTCATATTTTTAAACTTTGTGATTTTAATACTAAGTACGTACGCACAAAACATTTTTCATCTTTTTCATGCATATAACTATTTATTATGTATACCTGTTTTTGTTATGAATAATTTATTTATTAAATAAACAAGTGTGGACACAGAAATGTGCTGTCCAAAAGGCAAGTGTGGATGTCAATATTTCATATTATTAACTTAAAAAAAAATCTTTCATGGACACAGGGGTCCTGGATTATTATTTTTGCTTAAAGTCCGGTCCTGTGTTTTTATTTCAAATTTTCATCATAGCCCCCCTCCCCCTCCCAAAAGGGATATGAAATTGTATCATTAATAATAAATTAATAAATAATAAATTCAGATTTTCTATTTAAAATAAATCTCATTTACAAAACCACTGATATTTGTTCAATTTTTAACGCTGATTTAAGCTTTAGTCGCAACAAATTTTTATTTTTCTCTTTAAACTGTCGAAACATAACATTTATTTAACTGTAAAATTCACAAATAAAATCCCCCCTCCCCCTTTTTCCCTTTTTTCTTGTTTAAATCAATGATCAACAATATTCCAGAATCAAACAAATGAATAAATATAACATAGATTTCTTTTGCATGCATCTTTTTACCATGCGGAGTTAGTGTGTTTTAAATCGGTCATCCAATCAGGACGCTCATTATTCTTGTCCAAGATAAAAATACATCGCTAAAATTACCTGTGGGTGTTTCCCCACTTCAACTCGTAAATTTACATAGAAATCGGAGATATTTCGTCATAAAACTTCACACATGGTTTTGTCTATCATATTTCGTGAAGATAAACATAAAATGTTATTGCATTTATCAATATTTTATGAGTATCAACAGTTTTGTCAACACCGTATCTGTTTCTCGATACAGCCGCCCGATTACAATGACCCGTGACCCACTTTAGCACGTTCGACCAGTTTTTTCTTAATAATGTTGTTTAAATATATAAAAATCAATTTTATGGTGTATTTTGTTTGGCCAAAAAACGATAGTAATTTGTTTATTGGATTTTCATGCATGATCAATCAGTCATCCGGTTGTGTAATAGGCTATAAGGGATATAAGAAAATCCTTCATAACTCCTAAATCGTTCAAGTTATCTGCACAAAACTTTGACAGTTCCATAACTATAATGTACTGAAGTCAGATACATGTTCTGTGTCAAACTAAAATAACCGCATCATATCCTGGGTGCACTTTGGAGGTCCTGAGTGCACTCAGGAGTCCTGAGTGGTGTTTAGACGTACCCCGTTCGGATGTGAGTGACGTTTTAATTATGTTGATAGCAGATGTGGGTACCATAGGATCTGATGATTCAGCACAGACACTGAAAGATAATGGAGTGTTCTTGATGGCGGCGGAAGAATATTCTGTATTTAGCACATCTCTGATTCAATCAATAGCTGACGTTTATGAAACTTTCTCTACGCCTGTTGAAAATAAACTATCAGATGCATTAACCGATATTACGACAGGACTCCCTTGTAATTATTGTAAGTATCTGTTGCTTCATTCGTTTTAAGTTAAATAAAACCACAACTTTAATGTGATGGGCAAGGATTTCTCAGGTAGTTTTACATCCAACTACCATACGATCACGACGTACCCTGGAAATTAAGGTACACAAACTGTATCGTGATTATAGTGAAATAAATATAACAGTTTTCATTAAAATTTTGTTTCATATACATGTATTTCTCAATAGGTAGGGGTCGTCGTGGTAGTGATCGTGTGCTAGTTGGTTTTCCAACCATATATCATATATGCAATCAGTGCCTATCAGTGCAGATCAGTGGTTTTCTCCGGTTCCCTCCACCAATAAAAAAAAACCAAAGAAAAACGACCGCCATGATATAGCTGAAATATTATTGAAAGTGGCGTTAACCACGATAACTCTAATCCTAACCCCCACATTAGTATACGTTGGGCATAAGACACAGATCGGAGACAAAACAAAAAAAAACAAAAAAAAACCCAACAACTGTAGAGATAAGTATAAATCCAGGATTATGATACATATCTGCCATTTATTATAAAACTTCTGTTCACCAAATTTCTGCCATTAGAATAACGTTGTAAACAAGTGAGGGCTGGACATACGGAGCAACCTCGTTTAAATTTCTAGTGTACAGGAGTAGACAAAAATTACATGATAGAATTCAATTATTTCGCAACTATTACAAATTTCTTGATAACAAAGAATATCTGTCACCACACTAGATTGTCAGAATAGGGATTTTATATTTGATTGATTGCTATATTGTGTTTAACGTCACTTTCAGCAATATTTCAGCTATATCATGGCGACCAGTTGTAGTGGTGGAGGAAGCCGAAATACCCGGAGAAAACCAACGACCATGGGCAAGCAACTGGTAAGCTTTATCACTAAGTGACTGCGAATCGAGTGCACCCTTTTTTGTAGGGATTTTATATTCCAAACATAACCCACTTATGGAACTATAAAAACACATTAACATTTCACGGTCTCGGAGTTCAATATACCTGTCATATAACCTTTTTTCAGTTTGTGCGACTTCTTTCTTTGTATACGACTCAACATAGAACCTTGGAATAGGGACAGATTTAAGTTCTGGTTAGTAAGATGTTCATTATGTTTGTTGGATAGCGCTATATTTAATCAAGTGTCTTTTATTAACCTCACATTAAGAATAAATTCAAATACATATGTCATAGAGGAAGTATTCCTTTATAGCTAAATAAATGATAAACACACATATCATGTATGCATATTTATTACATGACCGCATCATTTGACTAAGAGGAAAGGCTTTGGCCCATATCACTATTTAAACCCCGCCACTTTTCATTGAAGTGTTGTACCAAGTCAGGAAAGCGAACGGTCACGTACATTTTGTATATATATGTGTGCTAGGGGCATCGATTTTGCTTTGTTTCCATGATTATCTGTATGATTTTGGAATCGTTCTGACAGAGTGTTAATGCATGTTTTTCCATTGTTATTAAGTATTGCCTGTTTGTTGTACCCGTCCATCAAATGTTCATTTCCACTACTTATTTATGCAGGATAACTTTTTCTTTTGACGGACACTCCATTTCAAGTTACATGTTGTGGTGTCGCCTCAGCTTGGGAGTTTTATGCTGTCAATACAGGAACAGTACAGCTGATGGTATTCAGACCAACCACAGAGAATAAATACCTACAACAATCATAGTTCCTGGTAATTATGTTAACGATATGAATATTTCCTGTTAATTTTATACAAATATATCCTGTTAGTGAGGGTTATTTGCGAAAAATACCGGTTGAGAGGAGAGGCAAATATCCCGAGCCGCTTTAGCGGCGAGGAACATTTGACTGTCCTCGAAACCGGTATTTTTCGCAAATAACCCTCACTAACAGGATATATTTATTTAATTCCGCCGAATATTTAACAGCAAGTAAAACAGTAGCATACAAGCAGATTCAGAACTGCAGACCACCTCGATCATTTGATTTTCAACTGAGACTTAGAATCAATCTACGAAAACAGGAAAAATCTTTTCAAAGAAGTGACTACAGTGCCATGCCATATATATTTTCCCAAAATGGCTGACGTTAAGTCTGTCAGCATACAATGACATCATAATTGTTCATAATTGACCTAGTAACAGTATCAGTAATTGTGCAAACATTTTCCTGGATCATTTTGAGGTGTATTAATTTCACCAGACACTGTAAATAAGGTGAAATGGGCTGAAATTTGTGGGAGCACAGCGTTTATGAAAATGGTGCGAGACGGGAAGGAGTTGTCTACTGACCTGAAAGAAACTATCATGGGGCTTGATCAAGAAGGATATAGTGCTTGTAAGATTGCGGAATTCTTGTCTTTAAACCGGAGAACAGTTTCTTACATCATAAAACGTTACCGGGAACGAGGTACTGTAGAAAATCTTCCGAGAAGCGGCCGGAAAAAGAAGACGAATGTCAGGACTGATCGTCTGCTACTTCGCATGGTTAAAACCAACAGGAGACAGACCCTAGGAGACCTTACCTCTAAATTTAATAATAGCACACCTTACAAACTTTCACAAAGAACAGTCCAGAGGCGTTTACACGATGCCGGATTCAAAAGGAGAAGACTTGCGAAGTCTATTACGATTCGAGGTGTCAACCAAGGTAAGAGGAGAGCGTTTTGCAGATCAAAATATCACTGGAATGTAAGGGAACATTGGTCAAAAATCATTTTTTCAGATGAAACGCAAGTTGTTATTGGAAAAAACAAGAAAATATATGTGTGGCGTCGCTCACATGAAACTTTTATACCTCAATGTTTAGGGCAGTATGGTGATCAAGATCGTCAGTCGGCTGTGTCTGTGTTGTTTTGGGGCTGCATTACTTACAAAGGTGTTGGAAAACTTGTACCAGTAGAAGGAAATATGAATTCCGAGAAGTATATAAATGTGCTGGATGAATTTTTATGGCCAGTTGTTACTGAACATTTTCCTACGGTCCGTTGGACACTACAGGAGGACAACGCGCCATGTCATGTCTCCGTACGGACCACCCAGTGGAAAAGAGACAACCACATTCCCACTCTTCCTTGGCCACCGCAGAGCCCTGACCTCAATATCATAGAAAATGTTTGGCGGACACTTAAAATTCAACTCGAGAGGAGGGTAAATGATATCAAAACTAAACAAGATTTGAAAGATGCTGTTCAGGATATTTGGTATAAACTTCCACTGCACTATATATACAGAGTCTATTTCAAAGTATTCCAACCCGATTGAGAGCCGTTATGAGGGGAAAGGGACAAATAACTAAATACTGAAAGATGAGGTATGTACCTTTTTCATTTACATTGCAATAGCCCGGTCAATTAGTTGATACTTTTACTGATAAGTAATTGACGTCGCCATTTTGGGAAAATATATATGGCACGGAAGTGTAGTGTATAAATTCTGGAACAAATTCAAAAATAAAAATAAATCACGATTTTGCTTTAACATACAACACGCTAAAAAAAATAATGCAAATGAATTTGAAATAGCATATATTCATTTCAACGATTTCAAACATAACGGCTGGCACTCGTCATTTTCTTTACTTTAGCGTTGGTTGAAAGAAGAAACCCGAGTAATTCGAATAACATCCGTGACGTCATAAACCATTTAAAGAAGGGATTTCGTCTCGAGCGGGATATTTTCCTATAGTACCGCGATATTTTTAGGCAAATATCCCGGCAATGGTGGAAAAGCTGTAAAAACGAAAAATTGGTAAAAAATACCCCTTTCATCAACCAATCAGAAGACAACATTCTGATATAAGGTGGAATTATCAGTTAAAACCAAATTATTAATAAACAATGTCGGACAACAACTAGTATCCTACCGTGACATCTGCTCGGACATGCAATAAAGTCAGTCACTTGTTTTGATTTACAATTCTCGCGCAGCACGAGACCAATGACGTCATTCTGTATGTTCATGGCGTACATAAACACAGAGGGAATTCTTTTCAACGTCAAAATTACAAAATGAGATTAAAACAGAGAAGTTTGAATTGAATAAATTCCATGCAAGTAAAAAAGATCCTTTTTACTAATGTCTTTTTTTCCTGATCATTATGCTTGTTAAATATGTTTCCATCGATGGCAGAGCTGTCGAAAATCGTCGGACCTATCGGACCGTCGGACAAAATATTGACTAGGTCCGATTTAAACTACTTCGCGTCAGACCCGATGTCCGGAGCAATTTTTCGGTAACTTGGAACCGACAAAACGCTTGAAGATGACCGGCATCATTACTTAATTTCTCTTCTCAAACTTGTCGTTGTTTGCAATCTTCAATCTCCGATTTTTGTTTATTTTTGTCTATACCATCGGATGGTATTCTCCAAGCATTTTTATCTTTCCGGTTTATTGACATAATCGTCATCACAGTTCATGACCGTTTCTGGAATGTAGGCCAAGCAAATTGTATTTTAAAATACTTTGAAAATATGATGATTGATCATTCACATTCCACCATTTTCTAGAAAATGGCCGATTTTACCGGGAAAATACATGCAAGTGCTCTCCATTAGTCACAAAATGGCAGATTATTTTGCATTTCCACTGCTGCTTTAATAACAAATATACCCCTTACTTCTTGGGGTAATGAAATGAAATTCACAGAGAAGATAGAAAAAGAATTAATTTACAGCAATAATCAAAATTTATAGCATAAATTGAACAGAGAATTAAATTAAACCAGACAGAAAAATGAAATTATCTGTGTAAAAAAAACCCTGTCATTATTACAAATAGCATCAACAAAACTGTATTGTTACCACTCTGTGATAATAAATGTGATTAAAATAAATTGAAATCAGTCATTAATTATTTTACAAAAATATGGCAGAATGTAGTCAGTCTAATAGATTGTATTGACAAAAACAAAAACACCAAATTCACTGGATTAAATACTTTATTATATGGTAAGCAAGTTTAATATTTGCATCAAATAATTAATTTTTAATACTTCAATTTCAAACTATTTAAAGAAAACATCCTTTGAAATTTTTCAGACAAAACAATTACACTGAAAAAGCTAAAATACTGTACTTTCTTAATCTGGTTTACTTTTTAAGTTTGTTTGGCCTATGACAAAATCAGGTGCTTTATTGACCTTTGACCGACTTCATGTGACGTAATAGGACGCCATTTGGAAAAAGGGTAGTAAACAAATATGGGTTAGTGTGTTATTATTATCGATCTTTTTTCCATGGAACTTTACACATGTGAGCAAGAATAGACGAGGAACATAATTAAAAAGAAAAAAATGTTTACTTTTCAAACATGAAAAAAATAATCAAACATTATCCAATGACTGACTGACTTATTGTCAGACGAAGATATATTATGTGTCATATCGCTTAATGAAACTGGAAAATTTGCTATAAATGCATGAACAAGAAATAGATATAAGGGCTGTTTCATAAAAAATGGCTCCAACATGTGAAAAAAATGTCCAAATTAAACTCACTCCTAAAAACTTTCTGCTGATAATTTTCAATGTTGTATACATTGAAGTAAATATAACAAGAAAGAAACTATGAACAGATAAGCAATGAATTTTTAAGAACCTTTTATTGAACACAAATTGGCATAAAAACCATGTAAAACACATACTTATTCATTATCAGTTAAACAATCTTTAGTCTCAATTATTTTGTATAATGGTTTCTCAAACAGTGCAACTGATATAAATGACTTTTTGTGCAAAATATTGGGTTATTGGTAGTTGTAGTTTTTCTTAAAAGCTATTTTTATGAAAAATTCTCAATATTTTTGTCCAATCTACCTGATAAAGTTTTTATTATCAAAATAATAATGAATATTTTTACTTAAGACAGCAAAATTTTCAAACTTTAAAGATAAGTAGCCATTTGTAAAAAAAAATAGCATTGATTCTTTGAACCATCGCAAAATAATTGGTTGTAGAAAAAACATTTTGTCTATTTTTGTTGCACTCTTGACATTTTATAAATTTATAATAAAGAAAAAAAAGAAGAAAATATCACATTTTAAAATGCCAACATTGAACAGTGATGTTACTGTTAACTCATACAATAATTTTTACCTGTTTTCAATGAAATATTTGTACAGAAATGACAGTATTTGGAAATTTGTAGCAATTTTTTGCCATACCACTTCTTTAATACCCAGTTTTAGCAGCAATATTTTTAATTATGTACATTTGAAAATTTGTATTATACCACTCTAATATATTAGGTAAATCATAAAGAAATAATTAGAATATTTTTATAGGCTAGAAAAGGCAATTTATTATAAATTATCATTATTTTATCAATGGTACTATTTTATCAGGATATGTTGCATTCCTGACATTATATTGCCATCAAGAAAAAGAAGAGTTATTAACTTAAAAACAATTCACAGGGGAAACAATCAGTTGGTGTTCTTTCAAGCATTAGTTTTACCAAGTTTTAATGATAATTGTTTCTTAAAGTAATATTTTTCTAGTTATTTGTAACTTGTTTACAGCCATACTTCTCAAAAATTCCAACTTATTTTTGAAATATACTATACAAAAACATTTAAAACATGTATTAATCTAAATTAATATTGAAAAAAGTATTTTTTGGATACTTAGAAAATTAATTATATCAAATTTCAATGATTTTTAAATATTTATGTCAGGAGTTACATGGTTAACCATAAATTATCTATAAACAAATAGATAAATGCATTTATCATAAACTTTATCAAGTCAATTAATCTCCAATAGCTATTAATGAACCTAGAAAACATATTCCCTTGTCAGAGAATGTCTCTAGTATTAATACCTAATATATATTAAAGCATGAGACCATTTAAAATGAACAAAAATGCTTTATTACATAAAATTAAAAGCACATAAAATGCTATTGGCACTTTTAATTTTTTCAAACATTATTCTAAACTTGACAGACTCTCATTTTATTTAAATCAACCATATAAAAAGCTATAATTTAGACAGTGTAGAAGATCACTTAAAACTAGTTGCACTCCTGACATGAATCAAATGCTTCTGTGACAGATATGTTATGTATCTCAAACAGGCAAATGGGTTTTATCTGTTCTCTTGGTAGTCTCTGTTGAAATAGAAAGACAAATGTGAATTTAGTTACATTTAAAAGAAAATATGTCTAAGAAAATATCAAATGTTGTACTCCTGACATTTGAGGGTGCTGCCTTTAATGTGATATTCTTGGCCTTACTACTGATTTTAGTGTCTCCTTTAACTATGGTTTTGAAGCAGCAATGATGTATTAAGATTTATTTATACCCCATATCTTTGAAAACTAAAAGACAACATTTCTACAATGTAATTTAGGAAAACTTGCATAAATGTTTGTTGCACTCCTGACTAGGTACATCTTTTTTACAAAGCCATATTTTTATGCAATAATAAATGTGAAGCATGCTCTATTGCTATCTTTAAGTGTGTCAACATATCAAAGTTTGTGATGAAATAGATTTTGATAACATATTGTTTGATTTAGCACTGTGGTAGGTTGTTGAAAATTAAGGATTGTTTAAAGTGTCACAAAAAAGGGTTGCACTCCTGACAATTTTGACATGTTTTTTGGACATATTTTTTTTGTTATTCTAGATATCTTAAAGATTCTTTTGCAGCAACAAACATCAAATCATTACAGATCTTTTGAACTATTTAGATCCAATAAAATCATAAAAATGAGTAAACTAGACAGCTACATATGTATAGCAGTGGGAGCCATTTTTTTTAAACTGCTCATAAGCAAAAAATAAAATTATATAAAAAATGTTGAAAGTCTGTTAAATATTTTATGGACATATTTTTAGAGATGTAACTATCCTTTGATCATCTTAGCATAGTGTCAGTACACCTTAGCAATATAACTCTGCATAACTTGATATGTGCTTATCACTGGCTTTGTAACTAGAGTAACACGACGGGTGTCACTAGTGAAGCAGGAACTGCTTACCCTTCCACGGAGCCGGTTTTAAGGTGGGTTTGTGTTGTTCGATCCACAGTTTTCTTTATAGTGTTTTATAGATCTTTGTTTGACCTTTTGTCTCTTTTCTTTTGGCGATTGTGTTTTCTGTCCTTCTTCAATTTGCGTATTTTGACTACCACTTTGGGGGGAGGTTCCGGTAGTCCGACGGCCCATTATTCCGACAACCCATTAGTCCGACAACACATTAGTCGGACATTACAGTTATCTTTTTTTGGAATTTACGTCACAAGCATTGCAAACTTTGAATAATTGTGCTTATCCCAAAACGGTGATATAAAGAGGTCGAAATCGTTGTGCATAGATAACACAGAATGTACATGTAGGAGGCCAACCGTGATTACAAATTCTTCCAGTTATATAGTGGCATATTTTTGTCTCCCATATGTCAGATAATTATGTACTAGACATATGAAACATTCGACTGTATTTAGATGTCTACATAAATATTTGACACCAGGGAACCATAAATATGCCACCATATGCGATAGACGAGATTTCAAAAACAAATCCACATAAGGTTATATTGTGGTTTCAGCAACATGCAATCCTTTATAGTCAAAGAAATGTCATTATACACGTTGGCCCCTTTATTATATTTACTGTAACGGTAGCTACGTTGGTTTGTCGACCGGTTTGTTCACTTGGAAACTGCTCTGCTGATCCAAGTCACAATCATTTCTCAACAGATTGGAACCAAATTTGTGTAGTTTATTCCCTTACATATGGCGAAGCTCCTATCTCAAATGTGTGCACTTTTGGGGCCATGTGTAGGAGATAATCATGAAATTTTACACTTGCACATTGTATTTGTAATTTGACATGGATCGAACTTGGGATACATGTAATAGGAGAGCTCTAATTTGACCAGTTTCGCATATTTTTAGTTGAAAAAGGGAGAAAATTAAAATGATAAAATCCATGGTGTCGCTTTGAGCAAAAAAGGAGAGGTGTTGACCCCAAGTACCTGTGTCGTGAACAAATGAGCTAATGACAGTTAGGTTAATATATATATCCGTGTCAAAACGTTATCGATGTTCGTGTCGTCATGTTACACGACGGGTGTTGTTAACAAGACAGGACTTGCTAACTCTTCCGGAGCACCTGAAGTCACTCCCGGTATTTAGTGGAGTACGTGTTGTCTGTTCATTTTAGTTTTATGTGGAACGGATTTGTCATATGTGTCCTTTGATTTTCGATTTCCTGTTTAACGGATTGGTTGCGTTTGTCTCATAGCCAAACCGGTTAATCAACTTGCATTATTTGGAAATTGTTTCAATATATTTCCATTCTAAAAACTGGATACAATCCATGACAACAAGACGGGTGAAAACGGGTCATTTACCGAATTCCCGGGACCAAATCTCGGGTGAGAGGACACATTTCGGCAAATTCATGACCCGCAAAAAAAACCGTTGACATGTATGGACGACGTTCAGTTGTGTAGGGTTATATAGGGTACATGTATATAGGAACCACCATCATGGTCTGTCGGAATGCCTTGAAGGATATTAATCAGACTTGGTAGGCCTCTTGCATTTATAGGTTGTCGGACTAATCGGCTGTCGGACTAATGGGTTGTCGGACTAATGGGATGTCGGACTAATGGGCCGTCGGACTATCGGGAGGACCCCCCACTTTAGTATATCATCAAACCCTTCATGTTGATAGACATTTTACATCGAATCATCGTTTTGGTTTGATATTTAGAATTTGCAACAAATATTATTGCTGGCAATATATATTTAGTACAAAATAAACGTTAGAGAATACCGAAGGGGAAATCAAAAATGGACAACCCAGAGAAACTGGCAACATATGGTACACAATACACGTTAGAGAATACCGAAGGGGAAATCAAAAATGGACAACCCAGAGAATCTGGCAATATAGGGTACACAATAAACGTTAGAGAATACCGAAGGGGAAATCAAAAATGGACAACCCAGAGAATCTGGCAACATAGGGTACACAATAAACGTTAGAGAATACCGAAGGGGATATCAAAAATGGACAACCCAGAGAAACTGGCAACAAAGGGTACACAATAAACGTTAGAGAATATCGAAGGGGAAATCAAAAATGGACAACCCAGAGAAACTGGCATCATAAGGTACACAATAAACGTTAGAGAATACCGAAGGGGAAATCAAAAATGGACAACCCAGAGAATCTGACAACATAGGGTACACAATAAACGTTAGAGAATACCGAAGGGGAAATCAAAAATGGACAACCCAGAGAATCTGGCAACATAGGGTACACAATAAACGTTAGAGAATACCGGAGGGGCAATACAAATAGACAACCCAGAGAAACTGGCAACAAAGGGTACACAATAAACGTTAGAGAATACCGAAGGGGAAATCAAAAATGGACAACCCAGAGAAACTGGCAACATAGGGTACACAATAAACGTTGGAGAATACCGAAGGGGAAATCAAAAATGGACAACCCAGAGAAACTGGCATCATAGGGTACACAATAAACGTTAGAGAATAGCGAAGGGGAAATCAAAAATGGACAAACCAGAGAATCTGGCAACATAGGGTACACAATAAACGTTAGAGAATACCGAAGGGGAAATCAAAAATGGACAACCCAGAGAAACTGGCAACATAGGGTACACAATAAACGTTAGAGAATACCGGAGGGACAATACAAAATAGACAATCCTGAGAAACTGGCAACAAAGGGTGCTCAATAAACGTTAGAGAATACCGAAGGGGAAATCAAAAATGGACAACCCAGAGAATCTGGCAACATAGGGTACACAATAAACGTTAGAGAATACCGAAGGGGAAATTAAAAATGGACAACCCATAGAATCTGGCAACATAGGGTACACAATAAACGTTAGAGAATACCGAAGGGGAAATCAAAAATGGACAGCCCAGAGAATCTGGCAACATAGGGTACACAATAAACGTTAGAGAATGTCGAAGGGGAAATCAAAAATGGACAACCCAGAGAAACTGGCAACATGGGGTACACAATAAACGTTAGAGAATACCGAAGGGGAAATCAAAAATGGACAACCCAGAGAAACTGGCAACATAGGGTACACAATAAACGTTAGAGAATACCGAAGGGGAAATCAAAAATGGACAACCCAGAGAATCTGGCAACATAGGGTACACAATAAACGTTAGAGAATACCGAAGGGGAAATCAAAAATGGACAACCCAGAGAAACTGGCATCATAGGGTACACAATAAACGTTAGAGAATACCGAAGGGGAAATCAAAAATGGACAAACCAGAGAATCTGGCAACATAGGGTACACAATAAACGTTAGAGAATACCGGAGGGACAATACAAAATAGACAATCCTGAGAAACTGGCAACAAAGGGTGCACAATAAACGTTAGAGAATACCGAAGGGGAAATCAAAAATGGACAACCCAGAGAAACTGGCAACATAGGGTACACAATAAACGTTAGAGAATACCGAAGGGGAAATAAAAAATGGACAACCCAGAGAATCTGGCAACATAGGGTACACAATAAACGTTAGAGAATACCGAAGGGGAAATCAAAAATGGACAGCCCAGAGAATCTGGCAACATAGGGTACACAATAAACGTTAGAGAATACCGGAGGGGCAATACAAAATAGACAACCCAGAGAAACTGGCAACAAAGGGTACACAATAAACGTTAGAGAATACCGAAGGGGAAATCAAAAATGGACAACCCAGAGAAACTGGCAACATAGGGTACACAATAAATGTTAGAGAATACCGAAGGGAAATCAAAAATGGACAACCCAGAGAAACTGGCAACATAGGGTACACAATAAACGTTAGAGAATACCAAAGGGGAAATCAAAAATGGACAACCCAAAGAAACTGGCAACATAGGGTACACAATAAACGTTAGAGAATACCGAAGGGGAAATCAAAAATGGACAACCCAGAGAAACTGGCAACATAGGGTATACAATAAACGTTAGAGAATACCGAAGGGGAAATAAAAAATGGACAACCCAGAGAATCTGGCAACATAGGGCACACAAGACGACGAAAAACAAACCAACAACACAACATAAGTTAGGTATGTCTGTCCACAGAACAGTATTAAAATTTTCCAAACCTACACTTAATTACAACCTAGGTTATATATGCTTAACGCATATGGATCTTGATTGTACCACATGTTCTCAAATCAAATGTCTATTAATGTCTTAGATATCACCAGTTAAGTTACCAAGATGGCATTGTAGCTCCAGAATATGATGATAAATTCTCAGTAGTCTAATACAGATCTTCTACGCTCTATACACATGGTTTTTTCATAGAAAATTGAATAAAATTTGTTATCTGAAGTAACCATTGTCTCAACTAGCAACCAAGACAATAGTTGAATCGTATCATCAATATAATATAAAGCACAAACACACAAACCACTCTGATTCTTTATATATTTCAGTGGAATATATAGACACAGTCGTTACATTCCCTTTGACTACAACAGAGAGAATAGCTATTGTTGTAGGCGACGTGTTTGGATGATATGGTGGTATATTGTAAAATAAAGCATCTTTCTGATATATGCGATATTTAACATGTTGATGTCATAATTGTGACAATGCATTATACAAAAAGATCTATGGAAGTAGAGTTCAAAACTATTGTGAAAATGTCTTTATAATCTGTTTTCGTTTGCTGTTATTATCTGAACAAGTTGATTTCCTTCCTCGGTTATGACTGGGTGTTAGACTTGTACAAGAAGGGCATACAAATTCATTGTCGCAATACGTTTTAAAATATTAATTTAATTAAGATTCATTTTATTTGATTTATTGTGTTTAACGCCACTTTCAGCAATATTTCAGCTATATCATGGCGACCAGTTTTAGTGGTGGAAGAACCACCGACCATGGGCAAGCAACTGGTAAACTTTATCACTTGCGGCTGCGAGTCGAGTGCACCATTTTTGTAATATTTACAAAGCCGGGCGCGAACCCATGCCGTATTGGTGATAGGCTTGTATGAGCTGTTAGGTAATTCAACTACCTAACTCATCAAGTAACCCGGGCCCTTAATTAAGATTCAAGATTGGATATCCGAAACCACCGAAGTATAAAAAAGTGCTCAGTTGTGACCATAAAAATATATTTGAAGCGGATAATGGAAAAATATTAAATGTGTTAAGCATTGCAAAGTGTACAGAGGTTAGAATATATACATGTACCCCCAGAGAACCCTTGGTTAAATAAATAGGGTAGCTGTTACACTATACTACATTTAATATAGGAGATGAAATAGGAACATGTATTGCTTACTTGTGTTCAACTGTTTGCTTTATTTTACTTTATCCCTCTGGATTGTGTAAGCAAATATTCTATTTATTTCTGTGTTAACTAATTTCAATATGCATCAACTGTGACATACTTGTTTTATTTCATACTTTAAATACGCATATTTTTAATCTACACATAAAAACTACTACAGAAAAATTAAAAAGCAAAACAAAGAACAACGTTACATGAATCATCAAGATTGTTAAAACTGCAATTAATTATGAAATTCTTACATGCTTTCATCGTATGTGTTATATGAAAAGTTTACCAAAGCTAGAAACGGGTAATGAGAAGCTGCTAATCAACATAGGACAGACAATACAATGACCAACAGACATAACAATAATCTATAAAACTCTACATATAAACCCAACCTATACAGTAGGCAACAAGAACCCACATCCCAAGTTCTCCAGAAGGGAAAGAAGCTGTTGCTCCACTTGTGGCACGAGTGTTACACAGTTCGCTAGTGACCTACCACCATATATAAGGTGTCAGTAAATTCCATATTGGGTGAGAGCTCGCTCATTGCTTTCGCCCATATGTAATTTACTGACGCCTTATAAATCGTATTAAGTAATTAGTACATTGTGTAACTTATTACTAGTACTTGTATAAAAACTTATAAGAACTATCTTTTTGCCACAGAAAACTACAAACAAACAACATAATGCATTATGTTTTTAATCAATCAAATTACAATTTACTAATACTATCTTAGATAACTTATATATCTCAACAAAACAGAAAAAATAGTCAAAGCATACAAAGACAAAGAAGGCAGTAAACTACGTTGAAATATATTCAAAGCCACTGTAGATAAAACTCCAGTGTTGTTGATATTTGCGAATATATAAGGCGACAGTATTAGGTCAATGAGGAAAGTGACACAGATGTGCATGCTGGCTTGTGTACACAGATAAATTATGATTTGAACTTATGCATTTACAGGTGATTAGGGGCTCATTATATTAATAAGGGTTAAAAGTAAGCTTACCAAGAATATAATAATCAAAATTTACAGTTAACTGTTTTCACTTTCTTTATAAAGCACATGGCTACAACCATTGTTCTAAATATATTAATTGTGTATAACTTAAATATTAAACGTATTTCCATCTACTTTGTATAAACATCCCTTTACATTGCAGTTCCAATTACTTAAACCATCCTACATAATGAAACATACACAATTTCTTCTCTTGTTAAATTTGTGCAAATTTCTGTTAGCTAAGAAGTAAAAACCGCGTTTTCCGACATCCACTACAATCCGACACATTTCCATGGCCTCTTGGTGTGTCGGATTAGACAGGTTCCACTGTACAATCAAAATGTATCAAATGAGAAATAAATCCTACTTATTATATATATATTCATAAATTAAAGGAATACCGATATATCTGTTAGATTACAATTCAAATGCGACACCACTTGGTGTAACTGTTCCGTATATGTTTAACTC
Source organism: Bathymodiolus brooksi (assembly GCA_963680875.1). Taxonomy (NCBI): domain Eukaryota; kingdom Metazoa; phylum Mollusca; class Bivalvia; order Mytilida; family Modiolidae; genus Bathymodiolus; species Bathymodiolus brooksi. The sequence continues at coordinate 49,228,377 of OY804579.1, forward strand.
TTCGGTCGTTTTCATACTTGGTGCGTCAGAAACCTCAGATTTCTAAAAAAAAAAAAAATAATAATGATATAATAATCACATTAATGTTGATGATATGCTATGAAAATGGTGCAAAAAATATATTGTCAAATATTAATTCTCTTTAAGGGACACACACATTAGCAAGCTGGTGTAAAAAAAAACTAAAATCAAGAACAAATGTAGTAGTTAAAACAAAACTTATATAATGAAAGTAAATCTCGCATACAATAACGTAATATTTACCACAAACCTTAAACAAACATTAGCATTAATATGGTTGAATGATTCGTTATTTAATAAAAGTAGTATCGAACGATCATTATTTTATATTGTTCTCTCTGAGAATTGTTGAGATGCCCAGCGCGTCGCCAGGCTGATACAGTGCGCCTTCTCGAAAGGGGTTGTTGTTGTTTGAATGCCCGACTGTGTATTATATCCGTAACGTGCTAGAAGAGTGTCACGCGTTACAGAACTCTTATACATATTGCAAAACAGAGTAGGCACATTGTAGTTGGTATAGAAGACTACGTGTCTGTTCTCTCTACCTCTCCATACTTTGTCACATTCCTCCTCATTTCTCTATAGTTTTTTGATATTGTTGAACTTGATCTCGTTCTGGATATGTAATCAATCAATCAATCAATCAATCAATCAATCAATCAATCAATCAATCAATCAATCAATCAATCAATCAATCAATCAATCAATCAATCAATCAATCAATCAATCAATCAATCAACAAAATCATTCATATATTGTGATCGATTCCCGGACAACAAAATACTAGGTACAATAACCAACATTTATATTATAAAACACCTACGTGTGTTTCATTTGTAGGTACGTATACATCTTCTAACATATCTCTCATAAATGTTAATATTGCTGCTGTATCCACTGGCTTTTCCTTGTATCCTGAAATATATAAGTATATCTATAAGATATAATCAGCTCAACTGTTCATACTCTAATGACCAGATGGAGATAATAACCATACATGATATTACTGAGTTAAGTTCTTACACAGTTAAAAAAAAACAAGCAGTGGGAAAAGTTACAATATGTTGACTGCAAAACGAACGAATCTGCAAAATATTCTGTGTCGTGTTTTTTTTTTTTATTGTATTGTTAGCCAATCTTCGATTTACAATTTCTGATTGCTTATTTGTGATCTTAAACTTGTCTTATGCCAAGTCGGTAATTGGAACAGCCTTGAATCACAAGTGGTTGGTCTTTACTAATTCCAGTTAAATCATATACCACTTTCACATATTTCGAGTGACGTCTCTTGAATTTCGCAGCCGCAAGTGATAAAGTTTACCATTTGCTTGCCCATGGTCGTGGTTCTCTCCGGGTACTCCGGCTTCTTCCACCACTACAACTGGCCGCCATGATATAGCTGAAATATCGATGAAAGTGGCGTTAAACACCAACAAATCATTAATCATCATCATCTCTTGAATTACTATGAACGTTTTGTGGCTTTGTATCAAATATTTCCTACTACAAATTAGTAATGACAATAATTATGACATACAAAACTAGAAGTGTAAACATACTAAAACTAGAAGTGTAAACATACTAAAACTAGAAGTGTAAACGTACAAAACTAGAAGTGTAAACATACAAAACTAGAAGTGTAAACATACAAAACTAGAAGTGTAAACATACAAAACTAGAAGTGTAAACATACTAAAACTGGAAGTGTAAACATACTAAAACTAGAAGTGTAAATATACTAAAACTAGAAGTGTAAACATACTAAAACTAGAAGTGTAAATATACTAAAACTAGAAGTGTAAACATACTAAAACTAGAAGTGTAAACATACTAAAACTAGAAGTGTAAACATACAAAACTAGAAGTGTAAACTTACAAAACTAGAAGTGTAAACATACTAAAACTAGAAGTGTAAACACACTAAAACTAGAAGTGTAAATATACAAAACTAGAAGTGTAAACATACAAAACTAGAACTGTAAACATACAAAACTAGAAGTGTAAACATACTAAAACTAGAACTGTAAACACACTAAAACTAGAACTGTAAACATACAAAACTAGACGTATAAACATACAAACTAGAAGTGTAAACATACAAAACTAGAAGTGTAAACATACAAAACTGGAAGTGTAGACATACTAAAACTAGAAGTGTAAATATACTAAAACTAGAAGTGTAAACATACAAAACTAGTAGTGTAAACATACAAAACTAGAAGTGTAAACATACAAAACTAGAAGTGTAAACATACAAAACTAGAAGTGTAAACATACAAAACTAGAAGTGTAGACATACTAAAACTAGAAGTGTAAATATACTAAAACTAGAAGTGTAAACATACAAAACTAGAAGTGTAAACATACAAAACTAGTAGTGTAAACATACAAAACTAGAAGTGTAAACATACAAAACTAGTAGTGTAAACATACAAAACTAGAAGTGTAAACATACAAAACTAGTAGTGTAAACATACAAAACTAGAAGTGTAAACATACAAAACTAGAAGTGTAAACATACAAAACTAGTAGTGTAAACATACAAAACTAGAAGTGTAAACATACAAAACTAGAAGTGTAGACATACTAAAACTAGAAGTGTAAACATACTAAAACTAGAAGTGTAAACATACAAAACTAGTAGTGTAAACATACAAAACTAGAAGTGTAAACATACAAAACTAGAAGTGTAAACATACAAAACTAGTAGTGTAAACATACAAAACTAGAAGTGTAAACATACAAAATTAGAAGTGTAGACATACAAAAACTAGAAGTGTAAACTTACTAAAACTAGAAGTGTAAACATACAAAACTAGAACTATAAACATACTAAAACTAGAAGTGTAAACATACAAAACTAGAAGTGTAAACATACTAAAACTAGAAGTGTAAATATACTAAAACTAGAAGTGTAAACATACTAAAACTAGAAGTGTAAATATACTAAAACTAGAACTGTAAACATACTAAAACTAGAAGTGTAAACATACTAAAACTAGAAGTGTAAACATACAAAACTAGAAGTGTAAACTTACAAAACTAGAAGTGTAAACATACTAAAACTAGAAGTGTAAACATACAAAACTAGAAGTGTAAACATACAAAACTAGAAGTGTAAGCATACAAAACTAGAAGTGTAAACATACAAAACTAGAAGTGTAAACATACAAAACTAGAAGTGTAAACATACAAAACTAGAAGTGTAAACATACAAAACTAGAAGTGTAAACATACAAAACTAGAAGTGTAAACATACTAAAACTAGAAGTGTAAACATACTAAAACTAGAAGTGTAAATATACTAAAACTAGAAGTGTAAACATACTAAAACTAGAAGTGTAAATATAATAAAACTAGAAGTGTAAACATACTAAAACTAGAAGTGTAAACATACTAAAACTAGAAGTGTAAACATACAAAACTAGAAGTGTAAACTTACAAAACTAGAAGTGTAAACATACTAAAACTAGAAGTGTAAACACACTAAAACTAGAAGTGTAAATATACAAAACTAGAAGTGTAAACATACAAAACTAGAAGTGTAAACATACAAAACTAGAAGTGTAAACTTACAAACTAGAAGTGTAAACATACAAAAGTAGAAGTGTAAACATACAAAACTAGAACTGTAAACATACTAAAACTAGAAGTGTAAACATACTAAAACTAGAAGTGTAAACATACTAAAACTAGAAGTGTAAACATACAAAACTAGAAGTGTAAACTTACAAAACTAAAAGTGTAAACATACAAAAATAGAAGTGTAAACATACAAAACTAGAACTGTAAACATACAAAACTAGAAGTATAAACATACTAAAACTAGAAGTGTAAACATACAAAACTAGAAGTGTAAACATGCAAAACTAGAAGTGTAAACATACAAAACTAGAAGTGTAAACATACTAAAACTAGAAGTGTAAACATACAAAACTAGAAGTGTAAACATACAAAACTAGAAGTGTAAACATACAAAACTAGAAGTGTAAACATACAAAACTAGAAGTGTAAACATACTAAAACTAGAAGTGTAAGCATACTAAAACTAGAAGTGTAAACATACAAAACTAGAAGTGTAAACATACAAAACTAGAAGTCTAAACATACAAAACTAGAAGTGTAAACATACTAAAACTAGAAGTGTAAACATACAAAACTAGAAGTGTAAACATACAAAACTAGAAGTGTAAACATACAAAACTAGAACTGTAAGCATACTAAAACTAGAACTGTAAACATACAAAACTAGAAGTGTAAATATACAAAACTAGAAGTGTAAACATACAAAACTAGAAGTGTAAACATACAAAACTAGAACTGTAAACATACTAAAACTAGAAGTGTAAATATACTAAAACTAGAACTGTAAACATACTAAAACTAGAAGTGTAAACATACTAAAACTAGAAGTGTAAACATACAAAACTAGAAGTGTAAACTTACAAAACTAGAAGTGTAAACATACTAAAACTAGAAGTGTAAACATGCAAAACTAAAAGTGTAAACATACAAAACTAGAAGTGTAAGCATACAAAACTAGAAGTGTAAACATACTAAAACTAGAAGTGTAAATATACTAAAACTAGAAGTGTAAACATACTAAAACTAGAAGTGTAAACATACTAAAACTAGAAGTGTAAACATACAAAACTAGAAGTGTAAACTTACAAAACTAGAAGTGTAAACATACTAAAACTAGAAGTGTAAACACACTAAAACTAGAAGTGTAAATATACAAAACTAGAAGTGTAAACATACAAAACTAGAAGTGTAAACATACAAAACTAGAAGTGTAAACTTACAAACTAGAAGTGTAAACATACAAAGTAGAAGTGTAAACATACAAAACTAGAACTGTAAACATACTAAAACTAGAAGTGTAAACATACTAAAACTAGAAGTGTAAACATACTAAAACTAGAAGTGTAAACATACAAAACTAGAAGTGTAAACTTACAAAACTAAAAGTGTAAACATGCAAAAATAGAAGTGTAAACATACAAAACTAGAACTGTAAACATACAAAACTAGAAGTGTAAACATACTAAAACTAGAAGTGTAAACATACAAAACTAGAAGTGTAAACATACAAAACTAGAAGTGTAAACATACAAAACTAGAAGTGTAAACATACAAAACTAGAAGTGTAAACATACTAAAACTAGAAGTGTAAACATACAAAACTAGAAGTGTAAACATACAAAACTAGAAGTGTAAACATACAAAACTAGAAGTGTAAGCATACAAAACTAGAACTGTAAACATACTAAAACTAGAAGTGTAAACATACTAAAACTAGAAGTGTAAACATACAAAACTAGAAGTGTAAACATACAAAACTAGAAGTGTAAACATACAAAACTAGAAGTGTAAACATACTAAAACTAGAAGTGTAAACATACAAAACTAGAAGTGTAAACATACAAAACTAGAAGTGTAAACATACAAAACTAGAACTGTAAACATACTAAAACTAAAAGTGTAAACATACAAAACTAGAAGTGTAAATATACAAAACTAGAAGTGTAAACATACAAAACTAGAAGTGTAAACATACAAAACTAGAACTGTAAACATACAAAACTAGAAGTGTAAACATACTAAAACTAGAACTGTAAACACACTAAAACTAGAACTGTAAACATACAAAACTAGACGTATAAACATACAAAACTAGAAGTGTAAACATACAAAACTAGAAGTGTAAACATACAAAACTGGAAGTGTAGACATACTAAAACTAGAAGTGTAAATATACTAAAACTAGAAGTGTAAACATACAAAACTAGTAGTGTAAACATACAAAACTAGAAGTGTAAACATACAAAACTAGAAGTGTAGACATACAAAACTAGAAGTGTAAACATACAAAACTAGAAGTGTAAACATACAAAACTAGAAGTGTAAACATACAAAACTAGAAGTGTATACATACTAAAACTAGAAGTGTAAATATACTAAAACTAGAAGTGTAAACATACAAAACTAGAAGCGTAAACATACAAAACTAGTAGTGTAAACATACAAAACTAGAAGTGTAAACATACAAAACTAGTAGTGTAAACATACAAAACTAGAAGTGTAAACATACAAAACTAGAAGTGTAAACATACAAAACTAGTAGTGTAAACATACAAAACTAGAAGTGTAAACATACAAAACTAGAAGTGTAGACTTACTAAAACTAGAAGTGTAAACTTACTAAAACTAGAAGTGTAAACATACAAAACTAGAACTATAAACATACTAAAACTAGAAGTGTAAACATACAAAACTAGAAGTGTAAACATACTAAAACTAGAAGTGTAGATATACTAAAACTAGAAGTGTAAACATACTAAAACTAGAAGTGTAAATATACTAAAACTAGAACTGTAAACATACTAAAACTAGAAGTGTAAACATACTAAAACTAGAAGTGTAAACATACAAAACTAGAAGTGTAAACTTACAAAACTAGAAGTGTAAACATACTAAAACTAGAAGTGTAAACATACAAAACTAGAAGTGTAAACATACAAAACTAGAAGTGTAAGCATACAAAACTAGAAGTGTAAACATACAAAACTAGAAGTGTAAACATACAAAACTAGAAGTGTAAACTTACAAAACTAGAAGTGTAAACATACTAAAACTAGAAGTGTAAACACACTAAAACTAGAAGTGTAAATATACAAAACTAGAAGTGTAAACATACTAAAACTAGAAGTGTAAACATACTAAAACTAGAAGTGTAAACATACAAAACTAGAAGTGTAAACTTACAAAACTAGAAGTGTAAACATACTAAAACTAGAAGTGTAAACACACTAAAACTAGAAGTGTAAATATACAAAACTAGAAGTGTAAACATACAAAACTAGAAGTGTAAACATACAAAACTAGAAGTGTAAACTTACAAACTAGAAGTGTAAACATACAAAAGTAGAAGTGTAAACATACAAAACTAGAACTGTAAACATACTAAAACTAGAAGTGTAAACATACTAAAACTAGAAGTGTAAACATACAAAACTAGAAGTGTAAACTTACAAAACTAGAAGTGTAAACATACTAAAACTAGAAGTGTAAACATGCAAAACTAAAAGTGTAAACATACAAAACTAGAAGTGTAAGCATACAAAACTAGAAGTGTAAACATACTAAAACTAGAAGTGTAAATATACTAAAACTAGACGTGTAAACATACTAAAACTAGAAGTGTAAACATACTAAAACTAGAAGTGTAAACATACAAAACTAGAAGTGTAAACTTACAAAACTAGAAGTGTAAACATACTAAAACTAGAAGTGTAAACACACTAAAACTAGAAGTGTAAATATACAAAACTAGAAGTGTAAACATACAAAACTAGAAGTGTAAACATACAAAACTAGAAGTGTAAACTTACAAACTAGAAGTGTAAACATACAAAGTAGAAGTGTAAACATACAAAAGTAGAAGTGTAAACATACAAAACTAGAACTGTAAACATACTAAAACTAGAAGTGTAAACATACTAAAACTAGAAGTGTAAACATACTAAAACTAGAAGTGTAAACTTACAAACTAGAAGTGTAAACATACAAAAGTAGAAGTGTAAACATACAAAACTAGAACTGTAAACATACAAAACTAGAAGTGTAAACTTACAAACTAGAAGTGTAAACATACAAAAGTAGAAGTGTAAACATACAAAACTAGAACTGTAAACATACTAAAACTAGAAGTGTAAACATACTAAAACTAGAAGTGTAAACATACTAAAACTAGAAGTGTAAACATACAAAACTAGAAGTGTAAACTTACAAAACTAAAAGTGTAAACATACAAAAATAGAAGTGTAAACATACAAAACTAGAACTGTAAACATACAAAACTAGAAGTGTAAACATACTAAAACTAGAAGTGTAAACATACAAAACTAGAAGTGTAAACATGCAAAACTAGAAGTGTAAACATACAAAACTAGAAGTGTAAACATACTAAAACTAGAAGTGTAAACATACAAAACTAGAAGTGTAAACATACAAAACTAGAAGTGTAAACATACAAAACTAGAACTGTAAACATACTAAAACTAGAAGTGTAAGCATACTAAAACTAGAAGTGTAAACATACAAAACTAGAAGTGTAAACATACAAAACTAGAAGTGTAAACATACAAAACTAGAAGTGTAAACATACTAAAACTAGAAGTGTAAACATACAAAACTAGAAGTGTAAACATACAAAACTAGAAGTGTAAACATACAAAACTAGAACTGTAAGCATACTAAAACTAGAACTGTAAACATACAAAACTAGAAGTGTAAATATACAAAACTAGAAGTGTAAACATACAAAACTAGAAGTGTAAACATACAAAACTAGAACTGTAAACATACTAAAACTAGAAGTGTAAATATACTAAAACTAGAACTGTAAACATACTAAAACTAGAAGTGTAAACATACTAAAACTAGAAGTGTAAACATACAAAACTAGAAGTGTAAACTTACAAAACTAGAAGTGTAAACATACTAAAACTAGAAGTGTAAACATGCAAAACTAAAAGTGTAAACATACAAAACTAGAAGTGTAAGCATACAAAACTAGAAGTGTAAACATACTAAAACTAGAAGTGTAAATATACTAAAACTAGAAGTGTAAACATACTAAAACTAGAAGTGTAAACATACTAAAACTAGAAGTGTAAACATACAAAACTAGAAGTGTAAACTTACAAAACTAGAAGTGTAAACATACTAAAACTAGAAGTGTAAACACACTAAAACTAGAAGTGTAAATATACAAAACTAGAAGTGTAAACATACAAAACTAGAAGTGTAAACATACAAAACTAGAAGTGTAAACTTACAAACTAGAAGTGTAAACATACAAAGTAGAAGTGTAAACATACAAAACTAGAACTGTAAACATACTAAAACTAGAAGTGTAAACATACTAAAACTAGAAGTGTAAACATACTAAAACTAGAAGTGTAAACATACAAAACTAGAAGTGTAAACTTACAAAACTAAAAGTGTAAACATGCAAAAATAGAAGTGTAAACATACAAAACTAGAACTGTAAACATACAAAACTAGAAGTGTAAACATACTAAAACTAGAAGTGTAAACATACAAAACTAGAAGTGTAAACATACAAAACTAGAAGTGTAAACATACAAAACTAGAAGTGTAAACATACAAAACTAGAAGTGTAAACATACTAAAACTAGAAGTGTAAACATACAAAACTAGAAGTGTAAACATACAAAACTAGAAGTGTAAACATACAAAACTAGAAGTGTAAACATACAAAACTAGAACTGTAAACATACTAAAACTAGAAGTGTAAACATACTAAAACTAGAAGTGTAAACATACAAAACTAGAAGTGTAAACATACAAAACTAGAAGTGTAAACATACAAAACTAGAAGTGTAAACATACTAAAACTAGAAGTGTAAACATACAAAACTAGAAGTGTAAACATACAAAACTAGAAGTGTAAACATACAAAACTAGAAGTGTAAACATACTAAAACTAGAACTGTAAACATACAAAACTAGAAGTGTAAATATACAAAACTAGAAGTGTAAACATACAAAACTAGAAGTGTAAACATACAAAACTAGAACTGTAAACATACTAAAACTAGAAGTGTAAACATACTAAAACTAGAAGTGTAAACATACAACACTAGAAGTGTAAACATACAAAACTAGAAGTGTAAACATACAAAACTAGAAGTGTAGACATACTAAAACTAGAAGTGTAAATATACTAAAACTAGAAGTGTAAACATACAAAACTAGAAGTGTAAACATACAAAACTAGTAGTGTAAACATACAAAACTAGTAGTGTAAACATACTAAAACTAGAAGTGTAAACATACAAAACTAGAAGTGTAAACATACAAAACTAGTAGTGTAAACATACAAAACTAGAAGTGTAAACATACAAAACTAGAAGTGTAGACATACTAAAACTAGAAGTGTAAACTTACTAAAACTAGAAGTGTAAACATACAAAACTAGAACTATAAACATACTAAAACTAGAAGTGTAAACATACAAAACTAGAAGTGTAAACATACTAAAACTAGAAGTGTAAATATACTAAAACTAGAAGTGTAAACATACTAAAACTAGAAGTGTAAATATACTAAAACTAGAACTGTAAACATACTAAAACTAGAAGTGTAAACATACTAAAACTAGAAGTGTAAACATACAAAACTAGAAGTGTAAACTTACAAAACTAGAAGTGTAAACATACTAAAACTAGAAGTGTAAACATACAAAACTAGAAGTGTAAACATACAAAACTAGAAGTGTAAGCATACAAAACTAGAAGTGTAAACATACAAAACTAGAAGTGTAAACATACAAAACTAGAAGTGTAAACATACAAAACTAGAAGTGTAAACATACAAAACTAGAAGTGTAAACATACAAAACTAGAAGTGTAAACATACTAAAACTAGAAGTGTAAACATACTAAAACTAGAAGTGTAAATATACTAAAACTAGAAGTGTAAACATACTAAAACTAGAAGTGTAAATATAATAAAACTAGAAGTGTAAACATACTAAAACTAGAAGTGTAAACATACTAAAACTAGAAGTGTAAACATACAAAACTAGAAGTGTAAACTTACAAAACTAGAAGTGTAAACATACTAAAACTAGAAGTGTAAACACACTAAAACTAGAAGTGTAAATATACAAAACTAGAAGTGTAAACATACAAAACTAGAAGTGTAAACATACAAAACTAGAAGTGTAAACTTACAAACTAGAAGTGTAAACATACAAAAGTAGAAGTGTAAACATACAAAACTAGAACTGTAAACATACTAAAACTAGAAGTGTAAACATACTAAAACTAGAAGTGTAAACATACTAAAACTAGAAGTGTAAACATACAAAACTAGAAGTGTAAACTTACAAAACTAAAAGTGTAAACATACAAAAATAGAAGTGTAAACATACAAAACTAGAACTGTAAACATACAAAACTAGAAGTGTAAACATACTAAAACTAGAAGTGTAAACATACAAAACTAGAAGTGTAAACATGCAAAACTAGAAGTGTAAACATACAAAACTAGAAGTGTAAACATACTAAAACTAGAAGTGTAAACATACAAAACTAGAAGTGTAAACATACAAAACTAGAAGTGTAAACATACAAAACTAGAAGTGTAAACATACAAAACTAGAACTGTAAACATACTAAAACTAGAAGTGTAAGCATACTAAAACTAGAAGTGTAAACATACAAAACTAGAAGTGTAAACATACAAAACTAGAAGTGTAAACATACAAAACTAGAAGTGTAAACATACTAAAACTAGAAGTGTAAACATACAAAACTAGAAGTGTAAACATACAAAACTAGAAGTGTAAACATACAAAACTAGAACTGTAAGCATACTAAAACTAGAACTGTAAACATACAAAACTAGAAGTGTAAATATACAAAACTAGAAGTGTAAACATACAAAACTAGAACTGTAAACATACTAAAACTAGAAGTGTAAATATACTAAAACTAGAAGTGTAAACATACTAAAACTAGAAGTGTAAACATACTAAAACTAGAAGTGTAAACATACAAACTAGAAGTGTAAACTTACAAAACTAGAAGTGTAAACATACTAAAACTAGAAGTGTAAACATGCAAAACTAAAAGTGTAAACATACAAAACTAGAAGTGTAAGCATACAAAACTAGAAGTGTAAACATACTAAAACTAGAAGTGTAAATATACTAAAACTAGAAGTGTAAACATACTAAAACTAGAAGTGTAAACATACTAAAACTAGAAGTGTAAACATACAAAACTAGAAGTGTAAACTTACAAAACTAGAAGTGTAAACATACTAAAACTAGAAGTGTAAACACACTAAAACTAGAAGTGTAAATATACAAAACTAGAAGTGTAAACATACAAAACTAGAAGTGTAAACATACAAAACTAGAAGTGTAAACTTACAAACTAGAAGTGTAAACATACAAAGTAGAAGTGTAAACATACAAAACTAGAACTGTAAACATACTAAAACTAGAAGTGTAAACATACTAAAACTAGAAGTGTAAACATACTAAAACTAGAAGTGTAAACATACAAAACTAGAAGTGTAAACTTACAAAACTAAAAGTGTAAACATGCAAAAATAGAAGTGTAAACATACAAAACTAGAACTGTAAACATACAAAACTAGAAGTGTAAACATACTAAAACTAGAAGTGTAAACATACAAAACTAGAAGTGTAAACATACAAAACTAGAAGTGTAAACATACAAAACTAGAAGTGTAAACATACAAAACTAGAAGTGTAAACATACTAAAACTAGAAGTGTAAACATACAAAACTAGAAGTGTAAACATACAAAACTAGAAGTGTAAACATACAAAACTAGAAGTGTAAACATACAAAACTAGAACTGTAAACATACTAAAACTAGAAGTGTAAACATACTAAAACTAGAAGTGTAAATATACAAAACTAGAAGTGTAAACATACAAAACTAGAAGTGTAAACATACAAAACTAGAAGTGTAAACATACAAAACTAGAAGTGTAAACATACTAAAACTAGAAGTGTAAACATACAAAACTAGAAGTGTAAACATACAAAACTAGAAGTGTAAACATACAAAACTAGAACTGTAAACATACTAAAACTAGAACTGTAAACATACAAAACTAGAAGTGTAAATATACAAAACTAGAAGTGTAAACATACAAAACTAGAAGTGTAAACATACAAAACTAGAACTGTAAACATACTAAAACTAGAAGTGTAAACATACTAAAACTAGAAGTGTAAACATACAAAACTAGAAGTGTAAACATACAAAACTAGAAGTGTAAACATACAAAACTAGAAGTGTAAACATACAAAACTAGAAGTGTAAACATACAAAACTAGAAGTGTAAACATACAAAACTAGAACTGTAAACATACTAAAACTAGAAGTGTAAACATACTAAAACTAGAAGTGTAAACATACAAAACTAGAAGTGTAAACATACAAAACTAGAAGTGTAAACATACAAAACTAGAAGTGTAAACATACTACAACTAGAAGTGTAAACATACAACACTAGAAGTGTAAGCATACAAAACTAGAAGTGTAAACATACAAAACTAGAACTGTAAACATACTAAAACTAGAACTGTAAACATACAAAACTAGAAGTGTAAATATACAAAACTAGAAGTGTAAAAATACTAAAACTAGAAGTGTAAACATACGAAAACTAGAACTGTAAACATACTAAAACTAGAAGTGTAAACATACAAAACTAGAAGTGTAAACATACAAAACTAGAAGTGTAAACAAACAAAACTAGAACTGTAAACATACTAAAACTAGAAGTGTAAACATACAAAACTAGAAGTGTAAACATACAAAACTAGAAGCGTAAACATACTAAAACTAGAAGTGTAAATATACAAAACTAGAAGTGTAAACATACAAAACTAGAAGTGTAAACATACAAAACTAGAAGTGTAAACATACTAAAACTAGAAGTGTAAACATACAAAACTAGAAGTGTAAACATACAAAACTAGAAGTGTAAACATACAAAACTAGAAGTGTAAACATACAAAACTAGAAGTGTAAACATACAAAACTAGAAGTGTAAATATACAAAACTAGAAGTGTAAACATACTAAAACTAGAAGTGTAAACATACTAAAACTAGAAGTGTAAACATACAAAACTAGAAGTGTAAATATACAAAACTAGAACTGTAAACATACTAAAACTAGAAGTGTAAACATATTAAAACTAGAAGTGTAAACATACAAAACTAGAAGTGTAAACATACTACAACTAGAAGTGTAAACATACTAAAACTAGAAGTGTAAACATACAAAACTAGAAGTGTAAACATACTAAAACTAGAAGTGTAAACATACTAAAACTAGAACTGTAAACATACTAAAACTAGAAGTGTAAACATACTAAAACTAGAAGTGTAAACATACAAAACTAGAAGTGTAAGCATACTAAAACTAGAAGTGTAAACATACAAAACTAGAAGTGTAAACATACAAAACTAGAAGTGTAAACATACAAAACTAGAAGTGTAAACATACAAAACTAGAAGTGTAAACATACTAAAACTAGAAGTGTAAACATACAAAACTAGAAGTGTAAACATACAAAACTAGAAGTGTAAACATACAAAACTAGAACTGTAAACATACTAAAACTAGAACTGTAAACATACAAAACTAGAAGTGTAAATATACAAAACTAGAAGTGTAAACATACAAAACTAGAAGTGTAAACATACAAAACTAGAACTGTAAACATACTAAAACTAGAAGTGTAAACATACTAAAACTAGAAGTGTAAACATACAAAACTGGAAGTGTAAACATACAAAACTAGAAGTGTAAACATACAAAACTAGAAGTGTAAACATACAAAACTAGAAGTGTAAACATACAAAACTAGAAGTGTAAACATACAAAACTAGAACTGTAAACATACTAAAACTAGAAGTGTAAACATACAAAACTAGAAGTGTAAACATACAAAACTAGAAGTGTAAACATACAAAACTAGAAGTGTAAACATACAAAACTAGAAGTGTAAACATACAAAACTAGAAGTGTAAACATACAAAACTAGAACTGTAAACATACTAAAACTAGAAGTGTAAACATACTAAAACTAGAAGTGTAAACATACAAAACTAGAAGTGTAAACATACAAAACTAGAAGTGTAAACATACAAAACTAGAAGTGTAAACATACTACAACTAGAAGTGTAAACATACAACACTAGAAGTGTAAACATACAAAACTAGAAGTGTAAACATACAAAACTAGAAGTGTAAACATACTAAAACTAGAAATGTAAACATACAAAACTAGAAGTGTAAATATACAAAACTAGAAGTGTAAAAATACTAAAACTAGAAGTGTAAACATACGAAAACTAGAACTGTAAACATACTAAAACTAGAAGTGTAAACATACTAAACCTAGAAGTGTAAACATACAAAACTAGAAGTATAAACATACAAAACTAGAAGTGTAAACATACTAAAACTAGAAGTGTAAACATACAAAACTAGAAGTGTAAACATACAAAACTAGAAGTGTAAACAAACAAAACTAGAACTGTAAACATACTAAAACTAGAAGTGTAAACATACAAAACTAGAAGTGTAAACATACAAAACTAGAAGCGTAAACATACTAAAACTAGAAGTGTAAATATACAAAACTAGAAGTGTAAACATACAAAACTAGAAGTGTAAACATACAAAACTAGAAGTGTAAACATACTAAAACTAGAAGTGTAAACATACAAAACTAGAAGTGTAAACATACAAAACTAGAAGTGTAAACATACAAAACTAGAAGTGTAAACATACAAAACTAGAAGTGTAAACATACAAAACTAGAAGTGTAAACATACAAAAGTAGAACTGTAAACATACTAAAACTAGAAGTGTAAACATACAAAACTAGAAGTGTAAATATACAAAACTAGAAGTGTAAACATACTAAAACTAGAAGTGTAAACATACTAAAACTAGAAGTGTAAACATACAAAACTAGAAGTGTAAATATACAAAACTAGAACTGTAAACATACTAAAACTAGAAGTGTAAACATATTAAAACTAGAAGTGTAAACATACAAAACTAGAAGTGTAAACATACTACAACTAGAAGTGTAAACATACTAAAACTAGAAGTGTAAACATACAAAACTAGAAGTGTAAACATACTAAAACTAGAAGTGTAAACATACTAAAACTAGAACTGTAAACATACTAAAACTAGAAGTGTAAACATACTAAAACTAGAAGTGTAAACATACAAAACTAGAAGTGTAAGCATACTAAAACTAGAAGTGTAAACATACAAAACTAGAAGTGTAAACATACAAAACTAGAAGTGTAAACATACAAAACTAGAAGTGTAAACATACAAAATTAGAAGTGTAAACATACTAAAACTAGAAGTGTAAACATACAAAACTAGAAGTGTAAATATACAAAACTAGAAGTGTAAACACACTAAAACTAGAAGTGTAAACATACAAAACTAGAAGTGTAAACACACTAAAACTAGAAGTGTAAACATACAAAACTAGAAGTGTAAACATACAAAACTAGAAGTGTAAACATACTAAAACTAGAAGTGTAAACATACTAAAACGTAGATATTAAATTTAGTGTTCTGGAATAACCTTCATTAGATACGTTCATAATGAAAAGATGCAAAGCCGAATAATTTCAATTTTAAAAAGACCAAAGAGCATATACTACAATGTAGTAATTGACCCGGTAACTGGACTCGGATAATAACAAACTCGGACCACCAATATTAGGAGATTTAAAATACGTGTGCAAACTCGGACCATGGAAACATTTATTATTTATAATATATAAAATTGGAATTTTTTTACTTTTTATTTTAATGTTGATGTCTTTATATTTAGTTATATAAATAAAATATCTTTTTTAATCATAATTAGTATCTATTCTAATGGTCCGAGTTTGTTATGGTCCGAGATGTCATGGAGTCATTGACCCACTACCTACATTATGACGAGAGTCCGTCGTGGTCGTGATCGCAATTCAATTCAATTCAATATTTTATTAAAGTCTCATCTCTTAAACATAATATTTGTACAATAAAAGATATTAAAAGTACATACAGATACATATTAAGAGCCATTCAATTTAGAATTATAAGAGACTATATACATTTAAATAACTTCATAATAACATAAAAACTACAATTGATGTACATATATCAGAAAGGAAGAACTATTTACAGTATGAACTATTTCTACGTCTTTTTAAAATTTGTAAACAAAAACAATATGTTCTCTTCATTATTAAAAGACATAAAATCAACGGTATAACTTTTTGCAACATTAAATAAATTTTCTCTAAAATCATCATAAAATGGACAGTTTAAAAGTACATGTGTTTCATCCTCTATAAAATCACTAAAAAAACAACAAATTCGTTCTTCAATTCTCAAATTTTCAAATCGACCCGTTTCTATTCTAAGTGGTGCAACTCCACATCTAAATTTAGCGAATGCACTCCGGTGTGAAAATGGCAAAGCTATTTTACAATAAATTTCTGTTTCAAAACTATTTTTAAAAAGTCGATACGTTCTGAGTTTATTTCCACCTCTACACTATTAACAATAAAAGTAGTATCAACATTTTGTAAAATATTACAAAAGGGACTTAAATTAAGATCACAGAAGGTTTCATTAAAAAAAAATCAAATTCTTGACACATTTATGACTTAGGCTCATGCAATTTGACCATACGAAAACCTTTCTAATCAGAAGTCATATTATTAAGTCGACACCATAGACGTATAATGCATTTCCATTGTTTATGAAAAAAAGGTAGCCATCCCATATCTCCGGTGACTGCCGCGTTTGGTGTATATTTGCCAACCCCCAAGAAAAATCGACAGGCTCTGTTATGCATAGCGTTAATACAAGATACATTTTATACCCCCAAATACTTGCCCCGTATCCTATTATGGGGGACACTAAACTGTCGCTTGGTAGATGCATTTACAATCAGTGTGTCACCACTAACGTTGTGATTTCGAATCCCGCTCATGTCGAGGCGTACTCGATACAACATTATGTGATCAAGTTTGTCAGTGACTTGCGACAGGTCGGTGATTTCCTCCAGGTACTACAGTTTCCTCCACCAATAAAACTGAATGCCGTGATATAACTGAAATACTGTTGAAAGTAGCGACAAAAACCCTAACTCCTTGTATCCCAGAAACAACCCTAACTCCTTGTATCCCAGAAACAACCCTAACTCCTTGTATCCCAGAAACAACCCTAACTCCTTGTATCCCAGAAACAACCCTAACTCCTTGTATCCCAGAAAAAACTCTAACTCCTTGTATTCCAGAAACAACCCTAACTCCTTGTATCCCAGAAACAACCCTAACTCCTTGTATCCCAGAAACAACCCTAACTCCTTGTATCCCAGAAACAACCCTAACTCCTTGTATCCCAGAAACAACCCTAACTCCTTGTATCCCAGAAACAACCCTAACTCCTTGTATCCCAGAAACAACCCTAACTCCTTGTATCCCAGAAACAACACTAACTCATTGTATCCCAGAAACAACCCTAACTCCTTGTATCCCAGAAACAACCCTAACTCCTTGTATCCCAGAAACAACCCTAACTCCTTGTATCCCAGAAATAACCCTAACTCCTTGTATCCCAGAAACAGCCCTAACTCCTTGTATCCTAGAAACAACCCTAACCCCTTGTATCCCAGAAACAACCCTAACTCCTTGTATCCCAGAAACAACCCTAACTCCTTGTATCCCAGAAACAACCCTAACTCCTTGTATCCCAGAAACAACCCTTACTCCTTATATCCCAGAAACAACCCTAACTCCTTGTATCCCAGAAACAACCCTAACTCCTTGTATCCTAGAAGCAACCCTAACTCCTTGTATCCTAGAAACGCCTCGTTTTAATTTGATATCTACCTTTTTTATTATAGCGATGAATTTATTTATAATGTGAAAATAATTAAATGATACAAGTAAGACTGCTGTGGCCAATTTGCTTTAGACAATGTTTTTCAATATTTTAAAAAAAATCTACGTTTTTGCTGTCAAAAATATATAATTATTATCTAATTAGAGCTATTAATTACAAGTACTTACTGTCTTTTATTCTTGTATCTATATTATTATTACGTCGATTTATGTAAATTCCAAACAGACTTAGCATATCGTTAACTGTCATCTTCATAAGATCAACTATGCCAACCGAATCTGGCTTCAGTTTTTGTTCTTTCCTGACATGTGAGATACTATGGTTCAGAACTGCTGCAAATATCGTGAGTAGCGTAAATATAATACAGAAAGCATACACAAAGAAATATAATTCCGCAAACATTGGCGCTGCTCGCATCATATGGTCGAAACTATTCCGTCCAATCAGAGTATTTGTCAAAGTACCAAAAGTAATGAAAATATTTCGATACTCGTACACCATGCTCCCAAAAAGAAGGTATCCCAGTAGTGCAAAACCAACAAGCCCAATGAATAACAAGATAGAAATGCGACATATTTCTCCACCACCGTGATATAATATGTCTACCAGTGCTGTCATTCGCTTGTTGTAATCAAGAGCACTCATTATTCTTAGCATCGAGATAAAGACCAGAAATCCTAAAATGACATTGAACACGTATTCCCAAATAACAACGTGTTGAAAATTGATGAACATATCCTTATTATTATAATATAAGTTAAGGGCTTCCTTTGTGTAAATGAACTTCCCTGTCCACACAGCTATTCCCGAGTATCCAAAAACACAAATAAAAAAATCTATGAAGTTCCAGAAGGATTTCCAATATTTACATTTTTGACTTTTCATATTTTTGATTGTAACTTTTGTCCGGTAAATCAAGATAATAGTAAACAAGACATACAATAATATGGAAAATAAAAATGTTGCATCAGTAAATAATGATGGCTTAAAACACTGAGTATCTACCCAGTTTGTTCCTCCTCCTGTTTCCAAAAATTCTGCCAGAAATATTGAGTAACAAAGTAAATTAATATTAGCATTATAGATAGTAAATTCCACGAAAACAGCCCGAGTTAAGCGATCTATCCAACTATTCTCAACTAACTGACTAAACATTGCCAGTGTATTTTCTTTCGTATTGTCAAGTTTTTGTATGTAGCCACCTCCACTGTACGTATTATAATGACCAGCAATGGGTATTCCCCAGATATCTTCAGCTGATGTATACGTCCAAGCACCGGTGGTCAATGACTTTGTACATCCAACACAAAGCTCAGACTTATCTTCGTTACTGGTATCAAACATTCTCCCACAAAAATGGCCACCCATATTTTCCAATGAACCATAACAGACATCTGAAATAATAGAACGAATACAGTGACACCTGTTTAAACCGAACCATGTACAAGCCGGAATCCAGTATATACAGAACATTAAACCAAGTCCTAATGTAGGAAATCGTTGTTGACATAACCTGTATAAACCGAACACCTGTCTATTCCGAACACAAAAACTGGTCCCAATGATGTTCGGTTTAGACAGGTTTTACTGTATATCCATTATACATATCATATTTTCTATCATTTGTTGCTATTTGCATAGCCGTGTGTGATCCAATTATCAAGAGGGGCAGGTTCGGATTCCATTAACCGGTTTAAACCCGCCACATTTTTGTGCATATCCCAAGGAACTGGAAGGACCTGGGTTCTCAATGCCATATGTCGTGATCCTTTTCATGTTCAATGATTTGAGGTGAGATGTGGTTTTTCGTTTTTTTGTTGATGGTTGAACCACCACATTCGCTTCATAATATTAATTTTATAATCGTAATTTTTTCATACCCAAAATTTTTGTCGTAAATGATTTGGTTAAGCTATCATTAAACAGTTATGCTGCAAAAGATACGATTTGTGTTCTTTTTTTTTGGACAAAAAGAACCAAAACTATCGTTATCGGAATTATTGTCCATGATGACAAGAATTCAATTTAACCCGACTCTATTCATATGACCTTCTATGTGAACCCGTCTTGAGCATGCGCACTGTTTAGAAACAATAAACAACATGTGGTTCTTGGGCAAAAGAGAAGTGTCAATGCGTGGAAGAAAGCGGACTTTGACGGATTCAGAGAGAAAGAGGAATAGAAGTGCAGTATCTTCCAAATGGAACAA
Organism: Bathymodiolus brooksi; assembly: GCA_963680875.1. NCBI lineage: Eukaryota > Metazoa > Mollusca > Bivalvia > Mytilida > Modiolidae > Bathymodiolus > Bathymodiolus brooksi. The sequence continues at coordinate 49,249,136 of OY804579.1, forward strand.
ATGCAGGATATATGTAAGGGATCAGTTGGACCGTTGGAACGAACTGAAGGATATGCTACGCGTCCAAACTCACGCTGAAGTAGCAAAGATTGTGCTTGATAAGTAAACCGAGGCATGTTGCCTTTTGTCTTCTCAATCGTTTTTCATATTTTATGAATTTATGATGATGCCTATGATCATTTTTGGTAGATATTATTCAATATATGTAATTTTACAGCTGGCAACAGTAAATTATTGTCAATGAGTAGCATAAAACGGCCGTATTTGCGAGGTAAACAAACAGACATGCTGCAGAATCCGGGCTACTGGCATTAAAATAAATAAAAATAGATTTGGCCTCGCTCAGATCAGTGCATAATTAATTAGCTTCCAGTAACGATGGTCAGCTTTTTTAAATCGGAAAAACAACATTTCGTAGCGTATTCGCCAATAATTCGGTGTTTAATCTTCATTTTATGAAGGTCAGTACGGAAAACGACAATAATTTTGGGTATGAAAAAATTACGATTGTGGTAGACAATATGCCTTTAACATTTGTAAAATTAGAATTTCGTACTTCATTTGAAAAATTGCTCAACAAGAAATAAAAATATAGACGTACCTTTCTTGACCCTAACTTGACGCATTCTTACAAGTCCAATTTTTGCGTTCGTCAGATCTTGAATGAAAAATTTGTCTCTAATACTAATGGACTGTCCATTGTAACCTGATGTTGGGTAAAACATCGGGAACAATTTATTCCTACACCAGGATATGAATAACTCCGGACTTATAACCTGAAATATAGCGAAGTAAATTTTCGACTAAACTCATTGAATACACATTTGTGATTGTTGATTAAAACTATTTATATAATGTAGAGTTAGAATACTATTAGAAACAATGTGATAAGACAAAAATAGCACACGGATTAAAACTGTCAGCATCGGCTAACGGATAAGATATGTACGTACTATCATAAGACGAATGCAGATTATCATAAGTCAGATCATATTTTATAGGTACGAACTAGGTACCGGTATATTGCTTACTAGAGTATAACCAGAAAAATAAACACCGTTCATTTAATATTTTAGTACCCTTCATTGGACGTTCTTTTCTACTGAATAACCCTTTGTTAATTGAATTTCATTTAAAACAACAATATTTGTGCACGACGGTAACACACTTGATAGTTGCATTGCAAGTTAACCGTTATGGAGTATCTGTGTCACAAATGACCACGGAAATGTTCCGTTTGTCCTAATCACAATCGGATCCTTTCCTCATTCATGGCTTATCACCGGGTTTATAACAATAGTAACACGACGAGTGTTACACGTGGAGCAGGAACTGCTTACCCTTCCGGAGCACCTGAGTTCATCCTCGGTTTCAAGTTTCGTTCGTGTTGCTCGATCTTTGGTTTTCTGTGTAATGTTTTGTGGATCATTGTTTTGTCCCTCTGTCCCTTTTCCTTTGGTCATTGTATTGTATGTCCTCTTTCATTGATGGCTTCTGATTACCACTTTGGTATCCTCCTCAAACTCTTCTTTTCTCTTTGTCCCTTTTTTGCTTGGTCATTGTATTGTCGGTCCTACTTCGATTTACGGCCTCTGATTGCCGCTTTTGGTATGTTCAAACATTTTTTTGCAGCTTTATCAAAACTTACCTTTGAAAAACCAAGGTTATATTTACTAGATGTATAGAGATGATTTTCAATATGTGTCTTGATGTAGAACGATCGTTGATCTCTATTTGTATAACTTATACTGAATAATATAAGTGCAAACAATATGTGTAATGCTAATTTCATGAAAGCTTCTTTAGCGATCTTCTCTTTCTTCCGTTGACGTTTTCTCTCTTCCACGTGGTCTAATAATGCTGATTCAGTACTTGACAAAACTGCCAGTTTGAAATCTTTGATATGAAACAAAATACAATATGAATTATATAACTGTTTCATTAATTCAACAAAGTCACTTTATATTGACATCCTTGATAATTCCACATGACAATTCATCCTTATCAGTACATAACAATTATTAACTCTTAAATGCTACCATCATCATATTGTTACATTTGTCGATGGATTGTCTGTATGAACAGGCACATGACCACTACATGTAGCAACAAACAGATCGTTGATACCCAAGCATAGCCACCTACACAAGGTAGGATATAGCTGAAACATTTCTGAAAGTGACAATAAAATCCAATGTCCCATCCCCACCTATTAATTACAGGATAATCCAAGCTGTCTTCGGAAACACAATTTATGTTCTCCTGTGGATAGCCAGCAGGCATGATACCGTTAGCGAGTATTTAATTGGATTGCTGTTTTAATATATATAACTAGATTTTTCAAAGGGCCCGGGTGGCTCAATGAGTTAGTTAGTTGGATTACCTAACAACTCATACAAGTCTATCACCAATACGGCGTGGGTTCGCGCCCGGCTTTGTAAATTACAAAAAAGGGTGCACTCGACTCGCAGCCGCAAGTGATACAGCTTACCAGTTGCTTGCCAATGGTCGGTGGTTTTCTCCGGGTACTCCGGTTTCTTCCACCACTAAAACTGGTCGCCATGATATAGCTGAAGTATTGCTGAAAGTGGCGTTAATCACCAAAAATCAAATCAATCTTAGATTTTTCAATACCTATGAAGGTTTCAGTCCTCTTTCCAGCATTATTCTTTGAGTATTGTTTGACAGATTCTATGTCGACATGGATCTCTTGGTCGTCGTGCTGTCGTTGCAATATCATTGCTATCAGAAAAGCTATCACAAAGACCTGAAACGGAATAATCATTTCAAACAAGGATGTGCTATATAAATTTAACATTGGGCGTTCTTATTTATATTATCACATTCTAGTTATAAACAATTACATACACACATATTATCTTAAATCAGACTTAGTTTACAAATTCATATTTCTATGACGTAAATGCTACTCAAACAAGGCTACGTTGCTCGTATGTTGAAGTAATCGCTATAATAATTATACGGTCGACATCACGATTTGGTTAACCGTTACCAAATAACCATATCTTAAATGACATTGGATCTTTTATAGATTTGCATAGAGTTTTTCTTTATTCTATCATCTATCTTCTAACACGTCGGGTATCTTATAAGACGAAGGAACTGCTCTTCATTTGAGGGCATCTGTGTCCAACCTCCAGCCTTTGATGGGGACCGTGTTACTCGTCTTTTGAATTTTTTGTGTTGTGTTGTGTTTTTGTTCTCTGTTTGTCTTCGTCCTATGTCTTGTGTGTCCAATGTTGGTAGTGTATCTGGATTGTCCTTTCTTGATTGCCCCCTTTGTAAATTACAAAAAGGGTGCACTCGACTCGCAACCGCAAGTGATAAAGCTTACCAGTTGCTTGCCCGCCCATGGTCGGTGGTTCTCTCTGGCTTCCTCCACCACTAAAACTGGTCGCCATGATATAGCTGAAATATTGCTGAAAGTGGCGTTAAACACAATAAATCTAATCTAATCTAATCAAAACTAAGGTTCTTCTCTCTCAGGCATAGGTGACCATAGCGGATTTTGGCTACCTTATTTGGCTTTCCAATCTTTCGATTATAAGGGTACCTGACGAAAGTTATTTCAGAAACACGTCGTGCACATTAAATTAGATATCTACGTTTTTATTACAAAGATTAACAGATTTAGATAAAAATGCCTGATATGATATTTCCAAACTACATGTACTAACCTTAGTAGGGTCAACGATGATAATGGATTCAACAAATGACATGAGAAAAGTTGTTAACCATTCTTCTGATTTAGACTGTCCCCATTCCATACTGTACAAGATCAGAAAGAATGAAGATACCGCACACACCGTCAACAATATCATCCAGGCAACCTTCCTCATCCATGGTCCAAATTTGGCATATTCATGGTAAACAATTTCACCTTTATTTGTTTGTCGTTTTCGGAGATTGCGATTGTCATGCATTTTTGTGTCAACATATTCTGTTTCAGAAAAGCCCTCTTGATCATCATATGACATCTTCCTTTTGTTGTAATTCTTGTCTGATTTATTGTCTTTGTCCATTACCTGTCGGAAATGCCGTCGAGTATTGCGGAACAGAAATGCCAACAGAAAAATAGGGGGAACTGTGATCACAGCTCCTACTATAGAGATATAGAATGCTCTAAGAGAGAATGACAGACTTCCAATTTTTACTGTATCCGGTGTCACCACATTCTCTGATTCTGTTTGAAAGAACATTGCATTTGATATCATCGTAAGTAGTAATAGCGTCAGCAGACATGACAGACGTTGAACACGTGAGAAAGCACTGTGAGGCAGTCTAAGTACTAGTGATAACCATAAATGGTTTTCTGTAAGACTGATTCTGGTCGTATGTGAAAAGGTTGTTTCAAAACTTGAATTATCACTGTTTAAGATGAGCACAATTCGTTCAATCATCCCATCATCAAGATCCATTGCAAGCCAACGATCACATAGAAATATGTATCTGAAACAGATGAAAAATATATTTAGAAATAATTCGAAGAACAAAAAATCCACACTGTCGAAACTGTTCTTAAATCCAATTGCAAAATCTTAGAAAAAGCAAAATCGATACCTCTAGCATACAAATACATGACTTTAATACAATAAAAGTGGAGGGGCTAAACTAGACATCTTAGAGCTAAGCACCGCATAATTGCAATTGATAGTTTAAGTTCGTGTCGTGAGTAAATCCGTCCGTATAAACTCGTGTTACTAGGTTACTTACAGCTGACAAAAGGAATCGTTTCAGAGATAATATGCTTCGGGCTATTCTTTAAAATGAAATTTAGCACGGAAGACAAATAAGAACTTTAACAATGTATAGTGTAAAATATTCATAAAAGATGATAAATTCAGTATTAACATAGTGTAAGGATTTAAGCGGACATGTGATTAAAGCGTCAACATTTGTTCACGTTCTAGGTACATAAAGTATATCATGGTCGTATTTGAAATTTAGTATGTGTCAGTTCCTAGAACATAATTTACATTATCATATTATTGAACCCAATTTTCAATTCCGCAGATCACTGACAATGGCTTGGAAAAAAGCTTAAACAGGAAAATGTCAAAAATTCCACCAATATCAACAAAACGAACAATCATCTCTTATCCAAAACCCACCAAGTCCTGGTTTGGGACAAACACAAAAATGTGGCGGGTTTATACCGGTTTAATGGAATCCCAAGCCTCCCTTCTTGATAACTGAATCTCCAACGGCAATACAAATATAAATAAACGATTGTTTTTGATATCTTGTTAAATTATTAAGCATTATGTTATAAGCAGGAACAATTACAGTACTTACTTCTGATTTGTTTGTAGATCTGTAATCACTGCTCTATGTAGGAACCAGGATTGTAGTTTACCATCACCACTATTATCATGCCATATACGTAGAGAAACGAGATCACCGAGTGGCACTGATGTCCCAAGGATAAAAGTACTCGTGCTATTCTTCTTAAAAACCTGTTTACATAAAGACATGAAAAATAAACTACGGATAACTAAGATTTAAGCCTGGTGGTAATACAATTGTTATGGTCTGGTGTACATCGCGTAAGGGTAGGAATATCAATTTCCTTTTCCATCATAGAATAATTCAAATTGTATTAAGGCTAGATTGTATTGAAACAAACGTAACAAACATGTAACGGAAATATGGATCAAAACTGGATGAGTAATGGAAGCAAAAATTTCGTCATGCTTTCTGGTATACCTCTTCTGTATTACAGTTAAACCTGTCTAAACCGAACCCTGAGTAAACCAAAAACCTGCCTCAACCAGACAGACTTTACAGTCCTATCTATTGAGCCCTGAGTAAACCAAAAACCTGCCTAAACCATACAGACTTTATAGTCCTATCTACTGAACCCTGAGTAAACCAAACACCTGTCTAAGCCAGACAGACTTTACAGTTCTATCTACTGAACCCTGAGTAAACCAAAAACCTGCCTAAGCCAGACAGACTTTACAGTGCTATCTACTAAACCCTGAGTAAACCAAAAACCTGCCTAAGCCAGAGAGACTTTACAGTCCTATCTACTGAACCCTGAGTAAACCAAAAACCTGCCTAAGCCAGACAGACTTTACAGTGCTATCTACTAAACTCTGAGTAAACCAAAAACCTGCCTAATCCAGACAGACTTTACAGTCCTATCTATTGAACCCTGAGTAAACCAAAAACTTGCCTAAACCAGACAGACTTTACAGTCCCATCTACTGAACCCTGAGTGAACCAAAAACCTGCCTAAGCCAGACAAACTTTACAGTCCTATCTACTGAACCCTGAGTAAACCAAAAACCTGCCTAAGCCAGACAGACTTTACAGTCCTATCTACTGAACCCTGAGTAAACCAAAAACCTGCCTAAGCCAGACAGACTTTACAGTCCTATCTACTGAAACCTGAGTAAACCAAAAACCTGCCTAAGCCAGAGAGACTTTACAGTCCTGTCTACTGAACCCTGAGTAAACCGAAAACCTGCCTAAACCAGACAGACTTTACAGTCCCATATACTAAACCCTGAGTAAACCAAAAACCTGCCTAAGCCAGACAGACTTTACAGTCCTATCTACTGAACCCTGAGTAAACCAAAAACCTGCCTAAGCCAGACAGATTTTACAGTCCTATCTACTGAACCCTGAGTAAACCAAAAACCTGCCTAAGCCAGACAGACTTTACAGTCCTATCTACTGAACCCTTGGTAAACCAAAAACCTGCCTAAGCCAGACAGACTTTACAGTCCTATCTACTGATGTCCTGAGTAAACCAAAAACATGCCTAAGCCAGACAGACTTTACAGTCCTATCTACTGAACCCTGAGTAAACCAAAAACCTGCCTAAGCCAGACAGACTTTACAGTCCTATCTACTGAACCCTGAGTAAACCAAAAACCTGCCTAAGCCAGACAGACTTTACAGTCCTATCTACTGAACCCTGAGTAAACCAAAAACCTGCCTAAGCCAGACAGACTTTACAGTCCTATCTACTGATCCCTGAGTAAACCAAAAACCTGCCTAAGCCAGACAGACTTTACAGTCCTATCTACTGAACCCTTAGTAAACCAAAAACCTGCCTAAGCCAGACAGACTTTACAGTCCTATCTACTGAACCCTGGGTAAATCAAAAACCTGCCTAAGCCAGACAGACTTTACAGTCCTATCTACTGAACCCTGAGTAAACCAAAAACCTGCCTAAGCCAGACAGACTTTACAGTCCTATCTACTGAACCCTGAGTAAACCAAAAACCTGCCTAAGCCAGACAGACTTTATAGTCCTATCTACTGAACCCTGAGTAAACCAAACACCTGTCTAAGCCAGACAGACTTTACAGTTCTATCTACTGAACCCTGAGTAAACCAAAAACCTGCCTAAGCCAGACAGACTTTACAGTGCTATCTACTAAACCCTGAGTAAACCAAAAACCTGCCTAAGCCAGAGAGACTTTACAGTCCTATCTACTGAACCCTGAGTAAACCAAAAACCTGCCTAAGCCAGACAGACTTTACAGTGCTATCTACTAAACTCTGAGTAAACCAAAAACCTGCCTAATCCAGACAGACTTTACAGTCCTATCTATTGAACCCTGAGTAAACCAAAAACTTGCCTAAACCAGACAGACTTTACAGTCCCATCTACTGAACCCTGAGTGAACCAAAAACCTGCCTAAGCCAGACAAACTTTACAGTCCTATCTACTGAACCCTGAGTAAACCAAAAACCTGCCTAAGCCAGACAGACTTTACAGTCCTATCTACTGAACCCTGAGTAAACCAAAAACCTGCCTAAGCCAGACAGACTTTACAGTCCTATCTACTGAAACCTGAGTAAACCAAAAACCTGCCTAAGCCAGAGAGACTTTACAGTCCTGTCTACTGAACCCTGAGTAAACCGAAAACCTGCCTAATCCAGACAGACTTTACAGTCCCATATACTAAACCCTGAGTAAACCAAAAACCTGCCTAAGCCAGACAGACTTTACAGTCCTATCTACTGAACCCTGAGTAAACCAAAAACCTGCCTAAGCCAGACAGATTTTACAGTCCTATCTACTGAACCCTGAGTAAACCAAAAACCTGCCTAAGCCAGACAGACTTTACAGTCCTATCTACTGAACCCTTGGTAAACCAAAAACCTGCCTAAGCCAGACAGACTTTACAGTCCTATCTACTGATGTCCTGAGTAAACCAAAAACATGCCTAAGCCAGACAGACTTTACAGTCCTATCTACTGAACCCTGAGTAAACCAAAAACCTGCCTAAGCCAGACAGACTTTACAGTCCTATCTACTGAACCCTGAGTAAACCAAAAACCTGCCTAAGCCAGACAGACTTTACAGTCCTATCTACTGAACCCTGAGTAAACCAAAAACCTGCCTAAGCCAGACAGACTTTACAGTCCTATCTACTGATCCCTGAGTAAACCAAAAACCTGCCTAAGCCAGACAGACTTTACAGTCCTATCTACTGAACCCTTAGTAAACCAAAAACCTGCCTAAGCCAGACAGACTTTACAGTCCTATCTACTGAACCCTGGGTAAATCAAAAACCTGCCTAAGCCAGACAGACTTTACAGTCCTATCTACTGAACCCTGAGTAAACCAAAAACCTGCCTAAGCCAGACAGACTTTACAGTCCTATCTACTGAACCCTGAGTAAACCAAAAACCTGCCTAAGCCAGACAGACTTTACAGTCCTATCTACTGAACCCTGAGTAAACCAAAACCCTGCCTAAGCCAGACAGACTTTACAGTCCTATCTACTGAACCCTGAGTAAACCAAAAACCTGCCTAAGCCAGACAGACTTTACAGTCCTATCTACTGAACCCAGAGTAAACCAAAAACCTGCCTAAGCCAGACAGACTTTACAGTCCTATCTACTGAACCCTGAGTAAACCAAAAACCTGCCTAAGCCAGACAGACGTTACAGTCCTATCTACTGAACCCTGAGTAAACCAAAAACCTGCCTAAGCCAGACAGACTTTACAGTCCTATCTACTGAACCCTGAGTAAACCAAAAACCTGCCTAAGCCAGACAGACTTTACAGTCCTATCTACTGAACCCTGAGTAAACCAAAAACCTGCCTAAGCCAGACAGACTTTACAGTCCTATCTACTGAACCCTGAGTAAACCAAAAACCTGCCTAAGCCAGACAGACTTTACAGTCCTATCTACTGAACCCTGAGTAAACCAAAAACCTGCCTAAGCCAGACAGACTTTACAGTCCTATCTACTGAACCCTGAGTAAACCAAAAACCTGCCTAAGCCAGACAGACTTTACAGTCCTATCTACTGAACCCTGAGTAAACCAAAAACCTGCCTAAGCCAGACAGACGTTACAGTCCTATCTACTGAACCCTGAGTAAACCAAAAACCTGCCTAAGCCAGACAGACTTTACAGTCCTATCTACTGAACCCTGAGTAAACCAAAAACCTGCCTAAGCCAGACAGACTTTATAGTGCTATCTACTGAACTCTGAGTAAACCAAAAACCTGCCTAAACCAGACAGACTTTACAGTCCTATCTATTGAACCCTGAGTATACCAAAAACCTGCCTAAACCAGACAGACTTTACAGTCCTATCTACTGAACCCTGAGTAAACCAAAAACCTGCCTAAGCCAGACAGACTTTACAGTCCTATCTACTGAACCCTGAGTAAACCAAAAACCTGCCTAAGCCAGACAGACTTTACAGTCCTATCTACTGAACCCTGAGTAAACCAAAAACCTGCCTAAGCCAGACAGACTTTACAGTCCTGTCTACTGAGCCCTGAGTAAACAGAAAACCTGCCTAAACCAGACAGACTTTACAGTCCCATATACTGAACCGTGAGTAAACCAAAAACCTGCCTAAGCCAGACAGACTTTACAGTCCTATCTACTGAACCCTGAGTAAACCAAAAACCTACCTAAGCCAGACAGACTTTACAGTCCTTTCTACTGAACCCTGAGTAAACCAAAAACCTGCCTAAGCCAGACAGACTTTACAGTCCTATCTACTGAACCCTGAGTAAACCAAAAACCTGCCTAAGCCAGACAGACTTTACAGTCCTATCTACTGAACCCTGAGTAAACCAAAAACCTGCCTAAGCCAGACAGACTTTACAGTCCTATCTACTGAACCCAGAGTAAACCAAAAACCTGCATAAGCCAGACAGACTTTACAGTCCTATCTACTGAATCCTGAGTAAACCAAAAACATGCCTAAGCCAGACAGACTTTACAGTCCTATCTACTGAACCCTTAGTAAACCAAAAACATGCCTAAGCCAGACAGACTTTACAGTCCTATCTACTGAACCCTGAGTAAACCAAAAACCTGCCTAAGCCAGACAGACTTTACAGTCCTATCTATTGAACCCTGAGTAAACCAAAAACCTGCCTAAGCCAGACAGACTTTACAGTGCTATCTACTGAACTCTTAGTAAACCAAAAACCTGCCTAAACCAGACAGACTTTACAGTGCTATCTACTGAACCCTGAGTAAACCAAAAACCTGCCTAAGCCAGACAGACGTTACAGTCCTATCTACTGAACCCTGAGTAAACCAAAAACCTGCCTAAGCCAGACAGACTTTACAGTCCTATCTACTGAACCCTGAGTAAACCAAAAACCTGCCTAAGCCAGACAGACTTTACAGTCCTATCTACTGAACCCTGAGTAAACCAAAAACCTGCCTAAGCCAGACAGACTTTACAGTCCTATCTACTGAACCCTGAGTAAACCAAAAACCTGCCTAAGCCAGACAGACTTTACAGTCCTATCTACTGAACCCTGAGTAAACCAAAAACCTGCCTAAGCCAGACAGACTTTACAGTCCTATCTACTGAACCCTGAGTAAACCAAAAACCTGCCTAAGCCAGACAGACTTTACAGTCCTATCTACTGAACCCTGAGTAAACCAAAAACCTGCCTAAGCCAGACAGACGTTACAGTCCTATCTACTGAACCCTGAGTAAACCAAAAACCTGCCTAAGCCAGACAGACTTTACAGTCCTATCTACTGAACCCTGAGTAAACCAAAAACCTGCCTAAGCCAGACAGACTTTATAGTGCTATCTACTGAACTCTGAGTAAACCAAAAACCTGCCTAAACCAGACAGACTTTACAGTCCTATCTATTGAACCCTGAGTATACCAAAAACCTGCCTAAACCAGACAGACTTTACAGTCCTATCTACTGAACCCTGAGTAAACCAAAAACCTGCCTAAGCCAGACAGACTTTACAGTCCTATCTACTGAACCCTGAGTAAACCAAAAACCTGCCTAAGCCAGACAGACTTTACAGTCCTATCTACTGAACCCTGAGTAAACCAAAAACCTGCCTAAGCCAGACAGACTTTACAGTCCTGTCTACTGAGCCCTGAGTAAACAGAAAACCTGCCTAAACCAGACAGACTTTACAGTCCCATATAATGAACCCTGAGTAAACCAAAAACCTGCCTAAGCCAGACAGACTTTACAGTCCTATCTACTGAACCCTGAGTAAACCAAAAACCTGCCTAAGCCAGACAGACTTTACAGTCCTATCTACTGAACCCTGAGTAAACCAAAAACCTGCCTAAGCCAGACAGACTTTACAGTCCTATCTACTGAACCCTGAGTAAACCAAAAACCTGCCTAAGCCAGACAGACTTTACAGTCCTATCTACTGAACCCTGAGTAAACCAAAAACCTGCCTAAGCCAGACAGACTTTACAGTCCTATCTACTGAACCCAGAGTAAACCAAAAACCTGCATAAGCCAGACAGAATTTACAGTTCTATCTACTGAACCCTGAGTAAACCAAAAACATGCCTAAGCCAGACAGACTTTACAGTCCTATCTACTGAACCCTGAGTAAACCAAAAACATGCCTAAGCCAGACAGACTTTACAGTGCTATCTACTGAACCCTGAGTAAACCAAAAACCTGCCTAAGCCAGACAGACTTTACAGTCCTATCTACTGAGCCCTGAGTAAACCAAAAACCTGCCTAAGCCAGACAGACTTTACAGTGCTATCTACTGAACTCTGAGTAAACCAAAAACCTGCCTAAACCAGACAGACTTTACAGTCCTATCTATTGAACCCTGAGTAAACCAAAAACCTGCCTAAACCAGACAGACTTTACAGTCCCATCTACTGAACCCTGAGTAAACCAAAAACCTGCCTAAGCCAGACAGACTTTACAGTCCTATCTACTGAACCCTGAGTAAACCAAAAACCTGCCTAAGCCAGACAGACGTTACAGTCCTATCTACTGAACCCTGAGTAAACCAAAAACCTGCCTAAGCCAGACAGACTTTACAGTCCTATCTACTGAACCCTGAGTAAACCAAAAACCTGCCTAAGCCAGACAGACTTTACAGTCCTATCTACTGAACCCTGAGTAAACCAAAAACCTGCCTAAGCCAGACAGACTTTACAGTCCTATCTACTGAACCCTGAGTAAACCAAAAACCTGCCTAAGCCAGACAGACTTTACAGTCCTATCTACTGAACCCTGAGTAAACCAAAAACCTGCCTAAGCCAGACAGACTTTACAGTCCTATCTACTGAACCCTGAGTAAACCAAAAACCTGCCTAAGCCAGACAGACGTTACAGTCCTATCTACTGAACCCTGAGTAAACCAAAAACCTGCCTAAGCCAGACAGACTTTACAGTCCTATCTACTGAACCCTGAGTAAACCAAAAACCTGCCTAAGCCAGACAGACTTTATAGTGCTATCTACTGAACTCTGAGTAAACCAAAAACCTGCCTAAACCAGACAGACTTTACAGTCCTATCTATTGAACCCTGAGTATACCAAAAACCTGCCTAAACCAGACAGACTTTACAGTCCTATCTACTGAACCCTGAGTAAACCAAAAACCTGCCTAAGCCAGACAGACTTTACAGTCCTATCTACTGAACCCTGAGTAAACCAAAAACCTGCCTAAGCCAGACAGACTTTACAGTCCTATCTACTGAACCCTGAGTAAACCAAAAACCTGCCTAAGCCAGACAGACTTTACAGTCCTGTCTACTGAGCCCTGAGTAAACAGAAAACCTGCCTAAACCAGACAGACTTTACAGTCCCATATAATGAACCCTGAGTAAACCAAAAACCTGCCTAAGCCAGACAGACTTTACAGTCCTATCTACTGAACCCTGAGTAAACCAAAAACCTGCCTAAGCCAGACAGACTTTACAGTCCTATCTACTGAACCCTGAGTAAACCAAAAACCTGCCTAAGCCAGACAGACTTTACAGTCCTATCTACTGAACCCTGAGTAAACCAAAAACCTGCCTAAGCCAGACAGACTTTACAGTCCTATCTACTGAACCCTGAGTAAACCAAAAACCTGCCTAAGCCAGACAGACTTTACAGTCCTATCTACTGAACCCAGAGTAAACCAAAAACCTGCATAAGCCAGACAGACTTTACAGTTCTATCTACTGAACCCTGAGTAAACCAAAAACATGCCTAAGCCAGACAGACTTTACAGTCCTATCTACTGAACCCTGAGTAAACCAAAAACATGCCTAAGCCAGACAGACTTTACAGTGCTATCTACTGAACCCTGAGTAAACCAAAAACCTGCCTAAGCCAGACAGACTTTACAGTCCTATCTACTGAGCCCTGAGTAAACCAAAAACCTGCCTAAGCCAGACAGACTTTACAGTGCTATCTACTGAACTCTGAGTAAACCAAAAACCTGCCTAAACCAGACAGACTTTACAGTCCTATCTATTGAACCCTGAGTAAACCAAAAACCTGCCTAAACCAGACAGACTTTACAGTCCCATCTACTGAACCCTGAGTAAACCAAAAACCTGCCTAAGCCAGACAGACTTTACAGTCCTATCTACTGAACCCTGAGTAAACCAAAAACCTGCCTAAGCCAGACAGACTTTACAGTCCTACCTACTGAACCCTGAGTAAACCAAAAACCTGCCTAAGCCAGACAGACTTTACAGTCATATCTACTAAACCCTGAGTAAACCAAAAACCTGCCTAAGCCAGACAGACTTTACAGTCCTGTCTACTGAACCCTGAGTAAACCGAAAACCTGCCTAAACCAGACAGACTTTACAGTCCCATATACTGAACCCTGAGTAAACCAAAACTGCCTAAGCAAGACAGACTTCACAGTCCTATCTACTGAACCCTGAGTAAACCAAAAACCTGCCTAAGCCAGACAGACTTTACAGTCCTATCTACTGAACCCTGAGTAAACCAAAAACCTGCCTAAGCCAATCAGACTTTACAGTCCTATCTACTGAACCCTGAGTAAACCAAAAACCTGCCTAAGCCAGACAGACTTTACAGTCCTATCTACTGAACCCTGAGTAAACCAAAAACCTGCCTAAGCCAGACATACTTTACAGTCCTGTCTACTGAACCCTGAGTAAACAGAAAACCTGCCTAAACCAGACAGACTTTACAGTCCCATATACTGAACCGTGAGTAAACCAAAAACCTGCCTAAGCCAGACAGACTTTACAGTCCTATCTACTGAACCCTGAGTAAACCAAAAACCTGCCTAGCCAGACAGACTTTACAGTCCTATCTACTGAACCCTGAGTAAACCAAAAACCTGCCTAAGCCAGACAGACTTTACAGTCCTATCTACTGAACCCTGAGTAAACCAAAAATCTGCCTAAGCCAGAAAGACTTTACAGTCCTATCTACTGAACCCTGAGTAAACCAAAAACCTGCCTAAGCCAGACAGACTTTACAGTCCTATCTACTGAACCCAGAGTAAACCAAAAACCTGCATAAGCCAGACAGACTTTACAGTCCTATCTACTGAACCCTGAGTAAACCAAAAACCTGCCTAAGCCAGACAGACTTTACAGTCCTATCTACTGAACCCTGAGTAAACCAAAAACCTGCCTAAGCCAGACAGACTTTACAGTGCTATCTACTGAACTCTGAGTAAACCAAAAACCTGCCTAAACCAGACAGACTTTACAGTCCTATCTATTGAACCCTGAGTAAACCAAAAACCTGCCTAAACCAGACAGACTTTACAGTCCCATCTACTGAACCCTGAGTAAACCAAAAACCTGCCTAAGCCAGACAGACTTTACAGTCCTATCTACTGAACCCTGAGTAAACCAAAAACCTGCCTAAGCCAGACAGACTTTACAGTCCTACCTACTGAACCCTGAGTAAACCAAAAACCTGCCTAAGCCAGACAGACTTTACAGTCATATCTACTGAACCCTGAGTAAACCGAAAACCTGCCTAAGCCAGACAGACTTTACAGTCCTGTCTACTGAACCCTGAGTAAACCGAAAACCTGCCTAAACCAGACAGACCTTACAGTCCCATATACTGAACCCTGAGTAAACCAAAACTGCCTAAGCCAGACAGACTTCACAGTCCTATCTACTGAACCCTGAGTAAACCAAAAACCTGCCTAAGCCAGACAGACTTTACAGTCCTATCTACTGAACCCTGAGTAAACCAAAAACCTGCCTAAGCCAGACAGACTTTACAGTCCTATCTACTGAACCCTGAGTAAACCAAAAACCTGCCTAAGCCAGACAGACTTTACAGTCCTATCTACTGAACCCAGAGTAAACCAAAAACCTGCATAAGCCAGACAGACGTTACAGTCCTATCTACTGAATCCTGAGTAAACCAAAAACATGCCTAAGCCAGACAGACTTTACAGTCCTATCTACTGAACCCTTAGTAAACCAAAAACATGCCTAAGCCAGACAGACTTTACAGTCCTATCTACTGAACCCTGAGTAAACCAAAAACCTGCCTAAGCCAGACAGACTTTACAGTCCTATCTATTGAACCCTGAGTAAACCAAAAACCTGCCTAAGCCAGACAGACTTTACAGTGCTATCTACTGAACTCTTAGTAAACCAAAAACCTGCCTAAACCAGACAGACTTTACAGTGCTATCTACTGAACCCTGAGTAAACCAAAAACCTGCCTAAGCCAGACAGACGTTACAGTCCTATCTACTGAACCCTGAGTAAACCAAAAACCTGCCTAAGCCAGACAGACTTTACAGTCCTATCTACTGAACCCTGAGTAAACCAAAAACCTGCCTAAGCCAGACAGACTTTACAGTCCTATCTACTGAACCCTGAGTAAACCAAAAACCTGCCTAAGCCAGACAGACTTTACAGTCCTATCTACTGAACCCTGAGTAAACCAAAAACCTGCTTAAGCCAGACAGACTTTACAGTCCTATCTACTGAACCCTGAGTAAACCAAAAACCTGCCTAAGCCAGACAGACTTTACAGTCCTATCTACTGAACCCTGAGTAAACCAAAAACCTGCCTAAGCCAGACAGACTTTACAGTCCTATCTACTGAACCCTGAGTAAACCAAAAACCTGCCTAAGCCAGACAGACGTTACAGTCCTATCTACTGAACCCTGAGTAAACCAAAAACCTGCCTAAGCCAGACAGACTTTACAGTCCTATCTACTGAACCCTGAGTAAACCAAAAACCTGCCTAAGCCAGACAGACTTTATAGTGCTATCTACTGAACTCTGAGTAAACCAAAAACCTGCCTAAGCCAGACAGAATTTACAGTCCTATCTATTGAACCCTGAGTATACCAAAAACCTGCCTAAACCAGACAGACTTTACAGTCCTATCTACTGAACCCTGAGTAAACCAAAAACCTGCCTAAGCCAGACAGACTTTACAGTCCTATCTACTGAACCCTGAGTAAACCAAAAACCTGCCTAAGCCAGACAGACTTTACAGTCCTATCTACTGAACCCTGAGTAAACCAAAAACCTGCCTAAGCCAGACAGACTTTACAGTCCTGTCTACTGAGCCCTGAGTAAACAGAAAACCTGCCTAAACCAGACAGACTTTACAGTCCCATATACTGAACCCTGAGTAAACCAAAAACCTGCCTAAGCCAGACAGACTTTACAGTCCTATCTACTGAACCCTGAGTAAACCAAAAACCTGCCTAAGCCAGACAGACTTTACAGTCCTATCTACTGAACCCTGAGTAAACCAAAAACCTGCCTAAGCCAGACAGACTTTACAGTCCTATCTACTGAACCCTGAGTAAACCAAAAACCTGCCTAAGCCAGACAGACTTTACAGTCCTATCTACTGAGCCCTGAGTAAACCAAAAACCTGCCTAAGCCAGACAGACTTTACAGTCCTATCTACTGAACCCTGAGTAAACCAAAAACCTGCCTAAGCCAGACAGACTTTACAGTGCTATCTACTGAACTCTGAGTAAACCAAAAACCCGCCTAAACCAGACAGACTTTACAGTCCTATCTATTGAACCCTGAGTAAACCAAAAACCTGCCTAAACCAGACAGACTTTACAGTCCCATCTACTGAACCCTGAGTAAACCAAAAACCTGCCTAAGCCAGACAGACTTTACAGTCCTATCTACTGAACCCTGAGTAAACCAAAAACCTGCCTAAGCCAGACAGACTTTACAGTCCTACCTACTGAACCCTGAGTAAACCAAAAACCTGCCTAAGCCAGACAGACTTTAGTCATATCTACTAAACCCTGAGTAAACCAAAAACCTGCCTAAGCCAGACAGACTTTACAGTCCTGTCTACTGAACCCTGAGTAAACCGAAAACCTGCCTAAACCAGACAGACTTTACAGTCCCATATACTGAACCCTGAGTAAACCAAAACTGCCTAAGCAAGACAGACTTCACAGTCCTATCTACTGAACCCTGAGTAAACCAAAAACCTGCCTAAGCCAGACAGACTTTACAGTCCTATCTACTGAACCCTGAGTAAACCAAAAACCTGCCTAAGCCAATCAGACTTTACAGTCCTATCTACTGAACCCTGAGTAAACCAAAAACCTGCCTAAGCCAGACAGACTTTACAGTCCTATCTACTGAACCCTGAGTAAACCAAAAACCTGCCTAAGCCAGACAGACTTTACAGTCCTGTCTACTGAACCCTGAGTAAACAGAAAACCTGCCTAAACCAGACAGACTTTACAGTCCCATATACTGAACCGTGAGTAAACCAAAAACCTGCCTAAGCCAGACAGACTTTACAGTCCTATCTACTGAACCCTGAGTAAACCAAAAACCTGCCTAGCCAGACAGACTTTACAGTCCTATCTACTGAACCCTGAGTAAACCAAAAACCTGCCTAAGCCAGACAGACTTTACAGTCCTATCTACTGAACCCTGAGTAAACCAAAAATCTGCCTAAGCCAGAAAGACTTTACAGTCCTATCTACTGAACCCTGAGTAAACCAAAAACCTGCCTAAGCCAGACAGACTTTACAGTCCTATCTACTGAACCCAGAGTAAACCAAAAACCTGCATAAGCCAGACAGACTTTACAGTCCTATCTACTGAACCCTGAGTAAACCAAAAACCTGCCTAAGCCAGACAGACTTTACAGTCCTATCTACTGAACCCTGAGTAAACCAAAAACCTGCCTAAGCCAGACAGACTTTACAATGCTATCTACTGAACTCTGAGTAAACCAAAAACCTGCCTAAACCAGACAGACTTTACAGTCCTATCTATTGAACCCTGAGTAAACCAAAAACCTGCCTAAACCAGACAGACTTTACAGTCCCATCTACTGAACCCTGAGTAAACCAAAAACCTGCCTAAGCCAGACAGACTTTACAGTCCTATCTACTGAACCCTGAGTAAACCAAAAACCTGCCTAAGCCAGACAGACTTTACAGTCCTACCTACTGAACCCTGAGTAAACCAAAAACCTGCCTAAGCCAGACAGACTTTACAGTCATATCTACTGAACCCTGAGTAAACCGAAAACCTGCCTAAGCCAGACAGACTTTACAGTCCTGTCTACTGAACCCTGAGTAAACCGAAAACCTGCCTAAACCAGACAGACCTTACAGTCCCATATACTGAACCCTGAGTAAACCAAAACTGCCTAAGCCAGACAGACTTCACAGTCCTATCTACTGAACCCTGAGTAAACCAAAAACCTGCCTAAGCCAGACAGACTTTACAGTCCTATCTACTGAACCCTGAGTAAACCAAAAACCTGCCTAAGCCAGACAGACTTTACAGTCCTATCTACTGAACCCTGAGTAAACCAAAAACCTGCCTAAGCCAGACAGACTTTACAGTCCTATCTACTGAACCCAGAGTAAACCAAAAACCTGCATAAGCCAGACAGACTTTACAGTCCTATCTACTGAATCCTGAGTAAACCAAAAACATGCCTAAGCCAGACAGACTTTACAGTCCTATCTACTGAACCCTTAGTAAACCAAAAACATGCCTAAGCCAGACAGACTTTACAGTCCTATCTACTGAACCCTGAGTAAACCAAAAACCTGCCTAAGCCAGACAGACTTTACAGTCCTATCTATTGAACCCTGAGTAAACCAAAAACCTGCCTAAGCCAGACAGACTTTACAGTGCTATCTACTGAACTCTTAGTAAACCAAAAACCTGCCTAAACCAGACAGACTTTACAGTGCTATCTACTGAACCCTGAGTAAACCAAAAACCTGCCTAAGCCAGACAGACGTTACAGTCCTATCTACTGAACCCTGAGTAAACCAAAAACCTGCCTAAGCCAGACAGACTTTACAGTCCTATCTACTGAACCCTGAGTAAACCAAAAACCTGCCTAAGCCAGACAGACTTTACAGTCCTATCTACTGAACCCTGAGTAAACCAAAAACCTGCCTAAGCCAGACAGACTTTACAGTCCTATCTACTGAACCCTGAGTAAACCAAAAACCTGCCTAAGCCAGACAGACTTTACAGTCCTATCTACTGAACCCTGAGTAAACCAAAAACCTGCCTAAGCCAGACAGACTTTACAGTCCTATCTACTGAACCCTGAGTAAACCAAAAACCTGCCTAAGCCAGACAGACTTTACAGTCCTATCTACTGAACCCTGAGTAAACCAAAAACCTGCCTAAGCCAGACAGACGTTACAGTCCTATCTACTGAACCCTGAGTAAACCAAAAACCTGCCTAAGCCAGACAGACTTTACAGTCCTATCTACTGAACCCTGAGTAAACCAAAAACCTGCCTAAGCCAGACAGACTTTATAGTGCTATCTACTGAACTCTGAGTAAACCAAAAACCTGCCTAAGCCAGACAGACTTTACAGTCCTATCTATTGAACCCTGAGTATACCAAAAACCTGCCTAAACCAGACAGACTTTACAGTCCTATCTACTGAACCCTGAGTAAACCAAAAACCTGCCTAAGCCAGACAGACTTTACAGTCCTATCTACTGAACCCTGAGTAAACCAAAAACCTGCCTAAGCCAGACAGACTTTACAGTCCTATCTACTGAACCCTGAGTAAACCAAAAACCTGCCTAAGCCAGACAGACTTTACAGTCCTGTCTACTGAGCCCTGAGTAAACAGAAAACCTGCCTAAACCAGACAGACTTTACAGTCCCATATACTGAACCCTGAGTAAACCAAAAACCTGCCTAAGCCAGACAGACTTTACAGTCCTATCTACTGAACCCTGAGTAAACCAAAAACCTGCCTAAGCCAGACAGACTTTACAGTCCTATCTACTGAACCCTGAGTAAACCAAAAACCTGCCTAAGCCAGACAGACTTTACAGTCCTATCTACTGAACCCTGAGTAAACCAAAAACCTGCCTAAGCCAGACAGACTTTACAGTCCTATCTACTGAACCCTGAGTAAACCAAAAACCTGCCTAAGCCAGACAGACTTTACAGTCCTATCTACTGAACTCAGAGTAAACCAAAAACCTGCATAAGCCAGACAGACTTTACAGTTCTATCTACTGAACCCTGAGTAAACCAAAAACATGCCTAAGCCAGACAGACTTTACAGTCCTATCTACTGAACCCTGAGTAAACCAAAAACATGCCTAAGCCAGACAGACTTTACAGTGCTATCTACTGAACCCTGAGTAAACCAAAAACCTGCCTAAGCCAGACAGACTTTACAGTCCTATCTACTGAACCCTGAGTAAACCAAAAACCTGCCTAAGCCAGACAGACTTTACAGTGCTATCTACTGAACTCTGAGTAAACCAAAAACCTGCCTAAACCAGACAGACTTTACAGTCCTATCTATTGAACCCTGAGTAAACCAAAAACCTGCCTAAACCAGACAGACTTTACAGTCCCATCTACTGAACCCTGAGTAAACCAAAAACCTGCCTAAGCCAGACAGACTTTACAGTCCTATCTACTGAACCCTGAGTAAACCAAAAACCTGCCTAAGCCAGACAGACTTTACAGTCCTACCTACTGAACCCTGAGTAAACCAAAAACCTGCCTAAGCCAGACAGACTTTACAGTCATATCTACTGAACCCTGAGTAAACCGAAAACCTGCCTAAGCCAGACAGACTTTACAGTCCTGTCTACTGAACCCTGAGTAAACCGAAAACCTGCCTAAACCAGACAGACCTTACAGTCCCATATACTGAACCCTGAGTAAACCAAAACTGCCTAAGCCAGACAGACTTCACAGTCCTATCTACTGAACCCTGAGTAAACCAAAAACCTGCCTAAGCCAGACAGACTTTACAGTCCTATCTACTGAACCCTGAGTAAACCAAAAACCTGCCTAAGCCAGACAGACTTTACAGTCCTATCTACTGAACCCTGAGTAAACCAAAAACCTGCCTAAGCCAGACAGACTTTACAGTCCTATCTACTGAACCCTGAGTAAACCAAAAACCTGCCTAAGCCAGACAGACGTTACAGTCCTATCTACTGAACCCCGAGTAAATCATAAACCTGCCTAAGCCAGATAGACTTTACAGTCCTATCTACTGAACCCTGAGTAAACCAAAAACCTGCCTAAGCCAGACAGACTTTACAGTCCTATCTACTGAACCCTGAGTAAACCAAAAACCTGCCTAAGCCAGACAGACTTTACAGTCCTATCTACTGAACCCTGAGTAAACCAAAAACCTGCCTAAGCCAGACAGACGTTACAGTCCTATCTACTGAACCCCGAGTAAATCATAAACCTGCCTAAGCCAGATAGACTTTACAGTCCTATCTACTGAACCCTGAGTAAACCAAAAACCTGCCTAAGCCAGACAGACTTTACAGTCCTATCTACTGAACCCTGAGTAAACCAAAAACCTGCCTAAGCCAGACAGACTTTACAGTCCTATCTACTGAACCCTGAGTAAACCAAAAACCTGCCTAAGCCAGACAGACTTTATAGTGCTATCTACTGAACTCTGAGTAAACCAAAAACCTGCCTAAGCCAGACAGACTTTACAGTCCTATCTATTGAACCCTGAGTAAACCAAAAACCTGCCTAAGCCAGACAGACTTTACAGTCCTATCTACTGAACACTGAGTAAACCAAAAACCTGCCTAAGCCAGACAGACTTTACAGTCCTATCTACTGAACCCTGAGTAAACCAAAAACCTGCCTAAGCCAGACAGACTTTACAGTCCTATCTACTGAACCCTGAGTAAACCAAAAACCTGCCTAAGCCAGACAGACTTTACAGTCCTGTCTACTGAGCCCTGAGTAAACCAAAAACCTGCCTAAACCAGACAGACTTTACAGTCCCATATACTGAACCCTGAGTAAACCAAAAACCTGCCTAAGCCAGACAGACTTTACAGTCCTATCTACTGAACCCTGAGTAAACCAAAAACCTGCCTAAGCCAGACAGACTTTACAGTCCTATCTACTGAACCCCGAGTAAACCAAAAACCTGCCTAAGCCAGACAGACTTTACAGTCCTATCTACTGAACCCTGAGTAAACCAAAAACCTGCCTAAGCCAGACAGACTTTACAGTCCTATCTACTGAACCCTGAGTAAACCAAAAACCTGCCTAAGCCAGACAGACTTTACAGTCCTATCTACTGAACCCAGAGTAAACCAAAAACTTGCCTAAGCCAGACAGATTTTACAGTCCTATCTACTGAACCCTGAGTAAACCAAAAACATGCCTAAGCCAGACAGACTTTACAGTCCTATCTACTGAACCCTGAGTAAACCAAAAACCTGCCTAAGCCAGACAGACTTTACAGTCCTATCTACTGAACCCTGAGTAAACCAAAAACCTGCCTAAGCCAGACAGACTTTACAGTCCTATCTACTGAACCCTGAGTAAACCAAAAACCTGCCTAAGCCAGACAGACTTTACAGTGCTATCTACTGAACTCTGAGTAAACCAAAAACCTGCCTAAACCAGACAGACTTTACAGTCCCATATACTGAACCCTGAGTAGACCAAAAACCTGCCTAAGCCAGACAGACTTTACATTCCTATCTACTGAACCCTGAGTAAACCAAAAACCTGCCTAAGCCAGACAGACTTTACAGTCCTATCTATGGAACCCTGAGTAAACCAAAAACCTGCCTAAGCCAGACAGACTTTACAGTCATATCTACTGAACCCTTAGTAAACCAAAAACCTGCCTAAGCCAGACAGACTTTACAGTCCTTTCTACTGAACCCTGAGTAAACCAAAAACCTGCCTAAGCCAGACAGACTTTGCAGTCCTATCTACTGAACCCTGAGTAAACCAAAAACCTGCCTAAGCCAGAGAGACTTTACAGTCCTATCTACTGAACCCTGAGTAAACCAAAAACCTGCCTAAGCCAGACAGACGTTACAGTCCTATCTACTGAACCCTGAGTAAACCAAAAACCTGCCTAAGCCAGACAGACTTTACAGTCCTATCTACTGAACCCTGAGTAAACTAAAACCCTGCCTAAGCCAGACAGACTGTACAGTCCTATCTACTGAACCCTGAGTAAACCAAAAACCTGCCTAAGCCAGACAGACTTTACAGTCCTATCTACTAAACCCTGAGTAAACCAAAAACCCGCCTAAGCCAGACAGACTTTACAGTCCTATCTACTTAACCCTGAGTAAACCAAAAACCTGCCTAAGCCAGACAGACTTTACAGTCCTATCTACTGAACCCTGAGTAAACCAAAAACCTGCCTAAGCCAGACAGACTTTACAGTCCCATATACTGAACCCTGAGTAGACCAAAAACCTGCCTAAGCCAGACAGACTTTACATTCCTATCTACTGAACCCTTAGTCCTATCTACTGAACCCTGAGTAAACCAAAAACCTGCCTAAGCCAGACAGACTTTACAGTCCCATCTACTGAACCCTAAGTAAACCGAAAACCTGCCTAAGCCAGACAGACTCTACAGTCCTATCTACTGAACCCTGAGTAAACCAAAAACCTGCCTAAGCCAGACAGACTTAACAGTCCTATCTATTGAACCCTGAGTAAACCAAAAACCTGCCTAAGCCAGACAGACTTTACAGTCCCATCTACTGAACCTTGAGTAAACCAAAAACCTGCCTAAGCCAGACAGACTTTACAGTCCTATCTACTGAACCCTGAGTAAACCAAAAACCTGCCTAAGCCAGACAGACTTTACAGTCCTATCTACTGAACCCTGAGTAAACCAAAAACCTGCCTAAGCCAGACAGACTTTACAGTTCTATCTACTGAACCCTTAGTAAACCAAAAACCTGCCTAAGCCAGACAGACTTTACAGTCCTATCTACTGAACCCTGAGTAAACCAAAAACCTGCCTAAGCCAGACAGACTTTACAGTCCTTTCTACTGAACCCTGAGTAAACCAAAAACCTGCCTAAGCCAGACAGACTTTGCAGTCCTATCTACTGAACCCTGAGTAAACCAAAAACCTGCCTAAGCCAGACAGACTTTACAGTCCTATCTACTGAACCCTTGGTAAACCAAAAACCTGCCTAAGCCAGACAGACTTTACAGTCCTATCTACTGAACCCTGAGTAAACCAAAAACCTGCCTAAGCCAGACAGACTTTACAGTTCTATCTACTGAACCCTTAGTAAACCAAAAACCTGCCTAAGCCAGACAGACTTTACAGTCCTATCTACTGAACACTGAGTAAACCAAAAACCTGCCTAAGCCAGACAGACTTTACAGTCCTTTCTACTGAACCCTGAGTAAACCAAAAACCTGCCTAAGCCAGACAGACTTTGCAGTCCTATCTACTGAACCCTGAGTAAACCAAAAACCTGCCTAAGCCAGACAGACTTTACAGTCCTATCTACTGAACCCTTGGTAAACCAAAAACCTGCCTAAGCCAGACAGACGTTACAGTCCTATCTACTGAACCCTGAGTAAACCAAAAACCTGCCTAAGCCAGACAGACTTTACAGTCCCATCTACTGAACCTTGAGTAAACCAAAAACCTGCCTAAGCCAGACAGACTTTACAGTCCTATCTACTGAACCCTGAGTAAACCAAAAACCTGCCTAAGCCAGACAGACTTTACAGTCCTATCTACTGAACCCTGAGTAAACCAAAAACCTGCCTAAGCCAGACAGACTTTACAATTCTATCTACTGAACCCTGAGTAAACCAAAAACCTGCCTAAGCCAGACAGACTTTACAGTCCTATCTACTGAACCCTGAGTAAACCAAAAACCTGCCTAAGCCAGACAGACTTTACAGTCCTTTCTACTGAACCCTGAGTAAACCAAAAACCTGCCTAAGCCAGACAGACTTTTCAGTCCTATCTACTGAACCCTGAGTAAACCAAAAACCTGCCTAAGCCAGACAGACTTTACAGTCCTATCTACTGAACCCTGGGTAAACCAAAAATCTGCCTAAGCCAGACAGACGTTACAGTCCCATCTACTGAACCCTAAGTAAACCGAAAACCTGCCTAAGCCAGACAGACTCTACAGTCCTATCTACTGAACCCTGAGTAAACCAAAAACCTGCCTAAGCCAGACAGACTTTACAGTCCTATCTACTGAACCCTGAGTAAACCTAAAACCTGCCTAAGCCAGACAGACTTTACATTCCTATCTACTGAACCCTTAGTCCTATCTACTGAACCCTGAGTAAACCAAAAACCTGCATAAGCCAGACAGACTCTACAGTCCTATCTACTGAACCCTGAGTAAACCAAAAACCTGCCTAAGCCAGACAGACTTTACAGTCCTATCTACTGAACCCTGAGTAAACCTAAAACCTGCCTAAGCCAGACAGACTTTACATTCCTATCTACTGAACCCTGAGTAAACCAAAAACCTGCCTAAGCCAGAGAGACTTTACAGTCCCATCTACTGAACCCTAAGTAAACCGAAAACCTGCCTAAGCCAGACAGACTCTACAGTCCTATCTACTGAACCCTGAGTAAACCAAAAACCTGCCTAAGCCAGACAGACTTTACAGTCCTATCTACTGAACCCTGAGTAAACCAAAAACCTGCCTAAGCCAGACAGACTTTACAGTGCTATCTACTGAACTCTGAGTAAACCAAAAACCTGCCTAAACCAGACAGACTTTACAGTCCCATATACTGAACCCTGAGTAGACCAAAAACCTGCCTAAGCCAGACAGACTTTACATTCCTATCTACTGAACCCTGAGTAAACCAAAAACCTGCCTAAGCCAGACAGACTTTACAGTCCTATCTATGGAACCCTGAGTAAACCAAAAACCTGCCTAAGCCAGACAGACTTTACAGTCATATCTACTGAACCCTTAGTAAACCAAAAACCTGCCTAAGCCAGACAGACTTTACAGTCCTTTCTACTGAACCCTGAGTAAACCAAAAACCTGCCTAAGCCAGACAGACTTTGCAGTCCTATCTACTGAACCCTGAGTAAACCAAAAACCTGCCTAAGCCAGAGAGACTTTACAGTCCTATCTACTGAACCCTGAGTAAACCAAAAACCTGCCTAAGCCAGACAGACGTTACAGTCCTATCTACTGAACCCTGAGTAAACCAAAAACCTGCCTAAGCCAGACAGACTTTACAGTCCCATCTACTGAACCCTGAGTAAACCAAAACCCTGCCTAAGCCAGACAGACTGTACAGTCCTATCTACTGAACCCTGAGTAAACCAAAAACCTGCCTAAGCCAGACAGACTTTACAGTCCTATCTACTAAACCCTGAGTAAACCAAAAACCCGCCTAAGCCAGACAGACTTTACAGTCCTATCTACTTAACCCTGAGTAAACCAAAAACCTGCCTAAGCCAGACAGACTTTACAGTCCTATCTACTGAACCCTGAGTAAACCAAAAACCTGCCTAAGCCAGACAGACTTTACAGTCCCATATACTGAACCCTGAGTAGACCAAAAACCTGCCTAAGCCAGACAGACTTTACATTCCTATCTACTGAACCCTTAGTCCTATCTACTGAACCCTGAGTAAACCAAAAACCTGCCTAAGCCAGACAGACTTTACAGTCCCATCTACTGAACCCTAAGTAAACCGAAAACCTGCCTAAGCCAGACAGACTCTACAGTCCTATCTACTGAACCCTGAGTAAACCAAAAACCTGCCTAAGCCAGACAGACTTAACAGTCCTATCTATTGAACCCTGAGTAAACCAAAAACCTGCCTAAGCCAGACAGACTTTACAGTCCCATCTACTGAACCTTGAGTAAACCAAAAACCTGCCTAAGCCAGACAGACTTTACAGTCCTATCTACTGAACCCTGAGTAAACCAAAAACCTGCCTAAGCCAGACAGACTTTACAGTCCTACCTACTGAACCCTGAGTAAACCAAAAACCTGCCTAAGCCAGACAGACTTTACAGTCATATCTACTAAACCCTGAGTAAACCAAAAACCTGCCTAAGCCAGACAGACTTTACAGTCCTGTCTACTGAACCCTGAGTAAACCGAAAACCTGCCTAAACCAGACAGACTTTACAGTCCCATATACTGAACCCTGAGTAAACCAAAACTGCCTAAGCAAGACAGACTTCACAGTCCTATCTACTGAACCCTGAGTAAACCAAAAACCTGCCTAAGCCAGACAGACTTTACAGTCCTATCTACTGAACCCTGAGTAAACCAAAAACCTGCCTAAGCCAATCAGACTTTACAGTCCTATCTACTGAACCCTGAGTAAACCAAAAACCTGCCTAAGCCAGACAGACTTTACAGTCCTATCTATTGAACTCTGAGTAAACCAAAAACCTGCCTAAGCCAGACAGACTTTACAGTCCTGTCTACTGAACCCTGAGTAAACAGAAAACCTGCCTAAACCAGACAGACTTTACAGTCCCATATACTGAACCGTGAGTAAACCAAAAACCTGCCTAAGCCAGACAGACTTTACAGTCCTATCTACTGAACCCTGAGTAAACCAAAAACCTGCCTAGCCAGACAGACTTTACAGTCCTATCTACTGAACCCTGAGTAAACCAAAAACCTGCCTAAGCCAGACAGACTTTACAGTCCTATCTACTGAACCCTGAGTAAACCAAAAATCTGCCTAAGCCAGAAAGACTTTACAGTCCTATCTACTGAACCCTGAGTAAACCAAAAACCTGCCTAAGCCAGACAGACTTTACAGTCCTATCTACTGAACCCAGAGTAAACCAAAAACCTGCATAAGCCAGACAGACTTTACAGTCCTATCTACTGAACCCTGAGTAAACCAAAAACCTGCCTAAGCCAGACAGACTTTACAGTCCTATCTACTGAACCCTGAGTAAACCAAAAACCTGCCTAAGCCAGACAGACTTTACAGTGCTATCTACTGAACTCTGAGTAAACCAAAAACCTGCCTAAACCAGACAGACTTTACAGTCCTATCTATTGAACCCTGGGTAAACCAAAAACCTGCCTAAACCAGACAGACTTTACAGTCCCATCTACTGAACCCTGAGTAAACCAAAAACCTGCCTAAGCCAGACAGACTTTACAGTCCTATCTACTGAACCCTGAGTAAACCAAAAACCTGCCTAAGCCAGACAGACTTTACAGTCCTACCTACTGAACCCTGAGTAAACCAAAAACCTGCCTAAGCCAGACAGACTTTACAGTCATATCTACTGAACCCTGAGTAAACCGAAAACCTGCCTAAGCCAGACAGACTTTACAGTCCTGTCTACTGAACCCTGAGTAAACCGAAAACCTGCCTAAACCAGACAGACCTTACAGTCCCATATACTGAACCCTGAGTAAACCAAAACTGCCTAAGCCAGACAGACTTCACAGTCCTATCTACTGAACCCTGAGTAAACCAAAAACCTGCCTAAGCCAGACAGACTTTACAGTCCTATCTACTGAACCCTGAGTAAACCAAAAACCTGCCTAAGCCAGACAGACTTTACAGTCCTATCTACTGAACCCTGAGTAAACCAAAAACCTGCCTAAGCCAGACAGACTTTACAGTCCTATCTACTGAACCCTGAGTAAACCAAAAACCTGCCTAAGCCAGACAGACGTTACAGTCCTATCTACTGAACCCCGAGTAAATCATAAACCTGCCTAAGCCAGATAGACTTTACAGTCCTATCTACTGAACCCTGAGTAAACCAAAAACCTGCCTAAGCCAGACAGACTTTACAGTCCTATCTACTGAACCCTGAGTAAACCAAAAACCTGCCTAAGCCAGACAGACTTTACAGTCCTATCTACTGAACCCTGAGTAAACCAAAAACCTGCCTAAGCCAGACAGACGTTACAGTCCTATCTACTGAACCCCGAGTAAATCATAAACCTGCCTAAGCCAGATAGACTTTACAGTCCTATCTACTGAACCCTGAGTAAACCAAAAACCTGCCTAAGCCAGACAGACTTTACAGTCCTATCTACTGAACCCTGAGTAAACCAAAAACCTGCCTAAGCCAGACAGACTTTACAGTCCTATCTACTGAACCCTGAGTAAACCAAAAACCTGCCTAAGCCAGACAGACTTTATAGTGCTATCTACTGAACTCTGAGTAAACCAAAAACCTGCCTAAGCCAGACAGACTTTACAGTCCTATCTATTGAACCCTGAGTAAACCAAAAACCTGCCTAAGCCAGACAGACTTTACAGTCCTATCTACTGAACACTGAGTAAACCAAAAACCTGCCTAAGCCAGACAGACTTTACAGTCCTATCTACTGAACCCTGAGTAAACCAAAAACCTGCCTAAGCCAGACAGACTTTACAGTCCTATCTACTGAACCCTGAGTAAACCAAAAACCTGCCTAAGCCAGACAGACTTTACAGTCCTGTCTACTGAGCCCTGAGTAAACCAAAAACCTGCCTAAACCAGACAGACTTTACAGTCCCATATACTGAACCCTGAGTAAACCAAAAACCTGCCTAAGCCAGACAGACTTTACAGTCCTATCTACTGAACCCTGAGTAAACCAAAAACCTGCCTAAGCCAGACAGACTTTACAGTCCTATCTACTGAACCCCGAGTAAACCAAAAACCTGCCTAAGCCAGACAGACTTTACAGTCCTATCTACTGAACCCTGAGTAAACCAAAAACCTGCCTAAGCCAGACAGACTTTACAGTCCTATCTACTGAACCCTGAGTAAACCAAAAACCTGCCTAAGCCAGACAGACTTTACAGTCCTATCTACTGAACCCAGAGTAAACCAAAAACTTGCCTAAGCCAGACAGATTTTACAGTCCTATCTACTGAACCCTGAGTAAACCAAAAACATGCCTAAGCCAGACAGACTTTACAGTCCTATCTACTGAACCCTGAGTAAACCAAAAACCTGCCTAAGCCAGACAGACTTTACAGTCCTATCTACTGAACCCTGAGTAAACCAAAAACCTGCCTAAGCCAGACAGACTTTACAGTCCTATC
The DNA here is from genome assembly GCA_963680875.1 of Bathymodiolus brooksi. Classification (NCBI taxonomy): domain Eukaryota; kingdom Metazoa; phylum Mollusca; class Bivalvia; order Mytilida; family Modiolidae; genus Bathymodiolus; species Bathymodiolus brooksi. The sequence goes on from OY804579.1 coordinate 49,279,659, forward strand.
TACTGAACCCTGAGTAAACCAAAAACCTGCCTAAGCCAGACAGACTTTACAGTGCTATCTACTGAACTCTGAGTAAACCAAAAACCTGCCTAAACCAGACAGACTTTACAGTCCCATATACTGAACCCTGAGTAGACCAAAAACCTGCCTAAGCCAGACAGACTTTACATTCCTATCTACTGAACCCTGAGTAAACCAAAAACCTGCCTAAGCCAGACAGACTTTACAGTCCTATCTATGGAACCCTGAGTAAACCAAAAACCTGCCTAAGCCAGACAGACTTTACAGTCATATCTACTGAACCCTTAGTAAACCAAAAACCTGCCTAAGCCAGACAGACTTTACAGTCCTTTCTACTGAACCCTGAGTAAACCAAAAACCTGCCTAAGCCAGACAGACTTTGCAGTCCTATCTACTGAACCCTGAGTAAACCAAAAACCTGCCTAAGCCAGAGAGACTTTACAGTCCTATCTACTGAACCCTGAGTAAACCAAAAACCTGCCTAAGCCAGACAGACGTTACAGTCCTATCTACTGAACCCTGAGTAAACCAAAAACCTGCCTAAGCCAGACAGACTTTACAGTCCTATCTACTGAACCCTGAGTAAACCAAAACCCTGCCTAAGCCAGACAGACTGTACAGTCCTATCTACTGAACCCTGAGTAAACCAAAAACCTGCCTAAGCCAGACAGACTTTACAGTCCTATCTACTAAACCCTGAGTAAACCAAAAACCCGCCTAAGCCAGACAGACTTTACAGTCCTATCTACTTAACCCTGAGTAAACCAAAAACCTGCCTAAGCCAGACAGACTTTACAGTCCTATCTACTGAACCCTGAGTAAACCAAAAACCTGCCTAAGCCAGACAGACTTTACAGTCCCATATACTGAACCCTGAGTAGACCAAAAACCTGCCTAAGCCAGACAGACTTTACATTCCTATCTACTGAACCCTTAGTCCTATCTACTGAACCCTGAGTAAACCAAAAACCTGCCTAAGCCAGACAGACTTTACAGTCCCATCTACTGAACCCTAAGTAAACCGAAAACCTGCCTAAGCCAGACAGACTCTACAGTCCTATCTACTGAACCCTGAGTAAACCAAAAACCTGCCTAAGCCAGACAGACTTAACAGTCCTATCTATTGAACCCTGAGTAAACCAAAAACCTGCCTAAGCCAGACAGACTTTACAGTCCCATCTACTGAACCTTGAGTAAACCAAAAACCTGCCTAAGCCAGACAGACTTTACAGTCCTATCTACTGAACCCTGAGTAAACCAAAAACCTGCCTAAGCCAGACAGACTTTACAGTCCTATCTACTGAACCCTGAGTAAACCAAAAACCTGCCTAAGCCAGACAGACTTTACAGTTCTATCTACTGAACCCTTAGTAAACCAAAAACCTGCCTAAGCCAGACAGACTTTACAGTCCTATCTACTGAACCCTGAGTAAACCAAAAACCTGCCTAAGCCAGACAGACTTTACAGTCCTTTCTACTGAACCCTGAGTAAACCAAAAACCTGCCTAAGCCAGACAGACTTTGCAGTCCTATCTACTGAACCCTGAGTAAACCAAAAACCTGCCTAAGCCAGACAGACTTTACAGTCCTATCTACTGAACCCTTGGTAAACCAAAAACCTGCCTAAGCCAGACAGACTTTACAGTCCTATCTACTGAACCCTGAGTAAACCAAAAACCTGCCTAAGCCAGACAGACTTTACAGTTCTATCTACTGAACCCTTAGTAAACCAAAAACCTGCCTAAGCCAGACAGACTTTACAGTCCTATCTACTGAACCCTGAGTAAACCAAAAACCTGCCTAAGCCAGACAGACTTTACAGTCCTTTCTACTGAACCCTGAGTAAACCAAAAACCTGCCTAAGCCAGACAGACTTTGCAGTCCTATCTACTGAACCCTGAGTAAACCAAAAACCTGCCTAAGCCAGACAGACTTTACAGTCCTATCTACTGAACCCTTGGTAAACCAAAAACCTGCCTAAGCCAGACAGACGTTACAGTCCTATCTACTGAACCCTGAGTAACCCAAAAACCTGCCTAAGCCAGACAGACTTTACAGTCCCATCTACTGAACCTTGAGTAAACCAAAAACCTGCCTAAGCCAGACAGACTTTACAGTCCTATCTACTGAACCCTGAGTAAACCAAAAACCTGCCTAAGCCAGACAGACTTTACAGTCCTATCTACTGAACCCTGAGTAAACCAAAAACCTGCCTAAGCCAGACAGACTTTACAATTCTATCTACTGAACCCTGAGTAAACCAAAAACCTGCCTAAGCCAGACAGACTTTACAGTCCTATCTACTGAACCCTGAGTAAACCAAAAACCTGCCTAAGCCAGACAGACTTTACAGTCCTTTCTACTGAACCCTGAGTAAACCAAAAACCTGCCTAAGCCAGACAGACTTTTCAGTCCTATCTACTGAACCCTGAGTAAACCAAAAACCTGCCTAAGCCAGACAGACTTTACAGTCCTATCTACTGAACCCTGGGTAAACCAAAAATCTGCCTAAGCCAGACAGACGTTACAGTCCCATCTACTGAACCCTAAGTAAACCGAAAACCTGCCTAAGCCAGACAGACTCTACAGTCCTATCTACTGAACCCTGAGTAAACCAAAAACCTGCCTAAGCCAGACAGACTTTACATTCCTATCTACTGAACCCTGAGTAAACCTAAAACCTGCCTAAGCCAGACAGACTTTACATTCCTATCTACTGAACCCTTAGTCCTATCTACTGAACCCTGAGTAAACCAAAAACCTGCCTAAGCCAGACAGACTCTACAGTCCTATCTACTGAACCCTGAGTAAACCAAAAACCTGCCTAAGCCAGACAGACTTTACAGTCCTATCTACTGAACCCTGAGTAAACCTAAAACCTGCCTAAGCCAGACAGACTTTACATTCCTATCTACTGAACCCTTAGTCCTATCTACTGAACCCTGAGTAAACCAAAAACCTGCCTAAGCCAGAGAGACTTTACAGTCCCATCTACTGAACCCTAAGTAAACCGAAAACCTGCCTAAGCCAGACAGACTCTACAGTCCTATCTACTGAACCCTGAGTAAACCAAAAACCTGCCTAAGCCAGACAGACTTTACAGTCCTATCTACTGAACCCTGAGTAAACCAAAAACCTGCCTAAGCCAGACAGACTTTACAGTGCTATCTACTGAACTCTGAGTAAACCAAAAACCTGCCTAAACCAGACAGACTTTACAGTCCCATATACTGAACCCTGAGTAGACCAAAAACCTGCCTAAGCCAGACAGACTTTACATTCCTATCTACTGAACCCTTAGTCCTATCTACTGAACCCTGAGTAAACCAAAAACCTGCCTAAGCCAGACAGACTTTACAGTCCCATCTACTGAACCCTAAGTAAACCGAAAACCTGCCTAAGCCAGACAGACTCTACAGTCCTATCTACTGAACCCTGAGTAAACCAAAAACCTGCCTAAGCCAGACAGACTTAACAGTCCTATCTATTGAACCCTGAGTAAACCAAAAACCTGCCTAAGCCAGACAGACTTTACAGTCCCATCTACTGAACCTTGAGTAAACCAAAAACCTGCCTAAGCCAGACAGACTTTACAGTCCTATCTACTGAACCCTGAGTAAACCAAAAACCTGCCTAAGCCAGACAGACTTTACAGTCCTATCTACTGAACCCTGAGTAAACCAAAAACCTGCCTAAGCCAGACAGACTTTACAGTTCTATCTACTGAACCCTTAGTAAACCAAAAACCTGCCTAAGCCAGACAGACTTTACAGTCCTATCTACTGAACCCTGAGTAAACCAAAAACCTGCCTAAGCCAGACAGACTTTACAGTCCTTTCTACTGAACCCTGAGTAAACCAAAAACCTGCCTAAGCCAGACAGACTTTGCAGTCCTATCTACTGAACCCTGAGTAAACCAAAAACCTGCCTAAGCCAGACAGACTTTACAGTCCTATCTACTGAACCCTTGGTAAACCAAAAACCTGCCTAAGCCAGACAGACTTTACAGTCCTATCTACTGAACCCTGAGTAAACCAAAAACCTGCCTAAGCCAGACAGACTTTACAGTTCTATCTACTGAACCCTTAGTAAACCAAAAACCTGCCTAAGCCAGACAGACTTTACAGTCCTATCTACTGAACCCTGAGTAAACCAAAAACCTGCCTAAGCCAGACAGACTTTACAGTCCTTTCTACTGAACCCTGAGTAAACCAAAAACCTGCCTAAGCCAGACAGACTTTGCAGTCCTATCTACTGAACCCTGAGTAAACCAAAAACCTGCCTAAGCCAGACAGACTTTACAGTCCTATCTACTGAACCCTTGGTAAACCAAAAACCTGCCTAAGCCAGACAGACGTTACAGTCCTATCTACTGAACCCTGAGTAAACCAAAAACCTGCCTAAGCCAGACAGACTTTACAGTCCCATCTACTGAACCTTGAGTAAACCAAAAACCTGCCTAAGCCAGACAGACTTTACAGTCCTATCTACTGAACCCTGAGTAAACCAAAAACCTGCCTAAGCCAGACAGACTTTACAGTCCTATCTACTGAACCCTGAGTAAACCAAAAACCTGCCTAAGCCAGACAGACTTTACAATTCTATCTACTGAACCCTGAGTAAACCAAAAACCTGCCTAAGCCAGACAGACTTTACAGTCCTATCTACTGAACCCTGAGTAAACCAAAAACCTGCCTAAGCCAGACAGACTTTACAGTCCTTTCTACTGAACCCTGAGTAAACCAAAAACCTGCCTAAGCCAGACAGACTTTTCAGTCCTATCTACTGAACCCTGAGTAAACCAAAAACCTGCTTAAGCCAGACAGACTTTACAGTCCTATCTACTGAACCCTGGGTAAACCAAAAATCTGCCTAAGCCAGACAGACGTTACAGTCCCATCTACTGAACCCTAAGTAAACCGAAAACCTGCCTAAGCCAGACAGACTCTACAGTCCTATCTACTGAACCCTGAGTAAACCAAAAACCTGCCTAAGCCAGACAGACTTTACAGTCCTATCTACTGAACCCTGAGTAAACCTAAAACCTGCCTAAGCCAGACAGACTTTACATTCCTATCTACTGAACCCTTAGTCCTATCTACTGAACCCTGAGTAAACCAAAAACCTGCCTAAGCCAGACAGACTCTACAGTCCTATCTACTGAACCCTGAGTAAACCAAAAACCTGCCTAAGCCAGACAGACTTTACAGTCCTATCTACTGAACCCTGAGTAAACCTAAAACCTGCCTAAGCCAGACAGACTTTACATTCCTATCTACTGAACCCTTAGTCCTATCTACTGAACCCTGAGTAAACCAAAAACCTGCCTAAGCCAGAGAGACTTTACAGTCCCATCTACTGAACCCTAAGTAAACCGAAAACCTGCCTAAGCCAGACAGACTCTACAGTCCTATCTACTGAACCCTGAGTAAACCAAAAACCTGCCTAAGCCAGACAGACTTTACAGTCCTATCTACTGAACCCTGAGTAAACCAAAAACCTGCCTAAGCCAGACAGACTTTACAGTGCTATCTACTGAACTCTGAGTAAACCAAAAACCTGCCTAAACCAGACAGACTTTACAGTCCCATATACTGAACCCTGAGTAGACCAAAAACCTGCCTAAGCCAGACAGACTTTACATTCCTATCTACTGAACCCTGAGTAAACCAAAAACCTGCCTAAGCCAGACAGACTTTACAGTCCTATCTATGGAACCCTGAGTAAACCAAAAACCTGCCTAAGCCAGACAGACTTTACAGTCATATCTACTGAACCCTTAGTAAACCAAAAACCTGCCTAAGCCAGACAGACTTTACAGTCCTTTCTACTGAACCCTGAGTAAACCAAAAACCTGCCTAAGCCAGACAGACTTTGCAGTCCTATCTACTGAACCCTGAGTAAACCAAAAACCTGCCTAAGCCAGAGAGACTTTACAGTCCTATCTACTGAACCCTGAGTAAACCAAAAACCTGCCTAAGCCAGACAGACGTTACAGTCCTATCTACTGAACCCTGAGTAAACCAAAAACCTGCCTTAGCCAGACAGACTTTACAGTCCCATCTACTGAACCCTGAGTAAACCAAAACCCTGCCTAAGCCAGACAGACTGTACAGTCCTATCTACTGAACCCTGAGTAAACCAAAAACCTGCCTAAGCCAGACAGACTTTACAGTCCTATCTACTAAACCCTGAGTAAACCAAAAACCCGCCTAAGCCAGACAGACTTTACAGTCCTATCTACTTAACCCTGAGTAAACCAAAAACCTGCCTAAGCCAGACAGACTTTACAGTCCTATCTACTGAACCCTGAGTAAACCAAAAACCTGCCTAAGCCAGACAGACTTTACAGTCCCATATACTGAACCCTGAGTAGACCAAAAACCTGCCTAAGCCAGACAGACTTTACATTCCTATCTACTGAACCCTTAGTCCTATCTACTGAACCCTGAGTAAACCAAAAACCTGCCTAAGCCAGACAGACTTTACAGTCCCATCTACTGAACCCTAAGTAAACCGAAAACCTGCCTAAGCCAGACAGACTCTACAGTCCTATCTACTGAACCCTGAGTAAACCAAAAACCTGCCTAAGCCAGACAGACTTAACAGTCCTATCTATTGAACCCTGAGTAAACCAAAAACCTGCCTAAGCCAGACAGACTTTACAGTCCCATCTACTGAACCTTGAGTAAACCAAAAACCTGCCTAAGCCAGACAGACTTTACAGTCCTATCTACTGAACCCTGAGTAAACCAAAAACCTGCCTAAGCCAGACAGACTTTACAGTCCTATCTACTGAACCCTGAGTAAACCAAAAACCTGCCTAAGCCAGACAGACTTTACAGTTCTATCTACTGAACCCTTAGTAAACCAAAAACCTGCCTAAGCCAGACAGACTTTACAGTCCTATCTACTGAACCCTGAGTAAACCAAAAACCTGCCTAAGCCAGACAGACTTTACAGTCCTTTCTACTGAACCCTGAGTAAACCAAAAACCTGCCTAAGCCAGACAGACTTTGCAGTCCTATCTACTGAACCCTGAGTAAACCAAAAACCTGCCTAAGCCAGACAGACTTTACAGTCCTATCTACTGAACCCTTGGTAAACCAAAAACCTGCCTAAGCCAGACAGACTTTACAGTCCTATCTACTGAACCCTGAGTAAACCAAAAACCTGCCTAAGCCAGACAGACTTTACAGTTCTATCTACTGAACCCTTAGTAAACCAAAAACCTGCCTAAGCCAGACAGACTTTACAGTCCTATCTACTGAACCCTGAGTAAACCAAAAACCTGCCTAAGCCAGACAGACTTTACAGTCCTTTCTACTGAACCCTGAGTAAACCAAAAACCTGCCTAAGCCAGACAGACTTTGCAGTCCTATCTACTGAACCCTGAGTAAACCAAAAACCTGCCTAAGCCAGACAGACTTTACAGTCCTATCTACTGAACCCTTGGTAAACCAAAAACCTGCCTAAGCTAGACAGACGTTACAGTCCTATCTACTGAACCCTGAGTAAACCAAAAACCTGCCTAAGCCAGACAGACTTTACAGTCCCATCTACTGAACCTTGAGTAAACCAAAAACCTGCCTAAGCCAGACAGACTTTACAGTCCTATCTACTGAACCCTGAGTAAACCAAAAACCTGCCTAAGCCAGACAGACTTTACAGTCCTATCTACTGAACCCTGAGTAAACCAAAAACCTGCCTAAGCCAGACAGACTTTACAATTCTATCTACTGAACCCTGAGTAAACCAAAAACCTGCCTAAGCCAGACAGACTTTACAGTCCTATCTACTGAACCCTGAGTAAACCAAAAACCTGCCTAAGCCAGACAGACTTTACAGTCCTTTCTACTGAACCCTGAGTAAACCAAAAACCTGCCTAAGCCAGACAGACTTTTCAGTCCTATCTACTGAACCCTGAGTAAACCAAAAACCTGCCTAAGCCAGACAGACTTTACAGTCCTATCTACTGAACCCTGGGTAAACCAAAAATCTGCCTAAGCCAGACAGACGTTACAGTCCCATCTACTGAACCCTAAGTAAACCGAAAACCTGCCTAAGCCAGACAGACTCTACAGTCCTATCTACTGAACCCTGAGTAAACCAAAAACCTGCCTAAGCCAGACAGACTTTACAGTCCTATCTACTGAACCCTGAGTAAACCTAAAACCTGCCTAAGCCAGACAGACTTTACATTCCTATCTACTGAACCCTTAGTCCTATCTACTGAACCCTGAGTAAACCAAAAACCTGCCTAAGCCAGACAGACTCTACAGTCCTATCTACTGAACCCTGAGTAAACCAAAAACCTGCCTAAGCCAGACAGACTTTACAGTCCTATCTACTGAACCCTGAGTAAACCTAAAACCTGCCTAAGCCAGACAGACTTTACATTCCTATCTACTGAACCCTTAGTCCTATCTACTGAACCCTGAGTAAACCAAAAACCTGCCTAAGCCAGAGAGACTTTACAGTCCCATCTACTGAACCCTAAGTAAACCGAAAACCTGCCTAAGCCAGACAGACTCTACAGTCCTATCTACTGAACCCTGAGTAAACCAAAAACCTGCCTAAGCCAGACAGACTTTACAGTCCTATCTACTGAACCCTGAGTAAACCTAAAACCTGCCTAAGCCAGATAGACTTTACAATCCTATCTACTGAACCCTGAATAAACCAAAAACTTGCCTAAGCCAAACAGACTTTACAGTCCTATCTACTGAACCCTGAGTAAACCAAAAACATGCCTAAGCCAGACAGACGTTACAGTCCTATCTACTGAACCCTGAGTAAACCAAAAACCTGCCTAAGCCAGACAGACTTTACAGTGCTATCTACTGAACTCTGAGTAAACCAAAAACCTGCCTAAACCAGACAGACTTAACAGTCCTATCTATTGAACCCTGAGTAAACCAAAAACCTGCCTAAGCCAGACAGACTTTACAGTCCCATCTACTGAACCTTGAGTAAACCAAAAACCTGCCTAAGCCAGACAGACTTTACAGTCCTATCTACTGAACCCTGAGTAAACCAAAAACCTGCCTAAGCCAGACAGACTTTACAGTCCTATCTACTGAACCCTGAGTAAACCAAAAACCTGCCTAAGCCAGACAGACTTTACAGTTCTATCTACTGAACCCTGAGTAAACCAAAAACCTGCCTAAGCCATACAGACTTTACAGTCCTATCTACTGAACCCTGAGTAAACCAAAAACCTGCCTAAGCCAGACAGACTTTACAGTCCTTTCTACTGAACCCTGAGTAAACCAAAACCCTGCATAAGCCAGACAGACTTTACAGTCCTATCTACTGAACCCTTGGTAAACCAAAAACCTGCCTAAGCCAGACAGACGTTACAGTCCTATATACTGAACCCTGAGTAAACCAAAAACCTGCCTAAGCCAGACAGACTTTACAGTCCTATCTACTGAACCCTGAGTAAACCAAAAACCTGCCTAAGCCAGACAGACTTTACAGTCCTATCTACTGAACCCTGAGTAAACCAAAAACCTGCCTAAGCCAGACAGACTTTACAGTTCTATGTACTGAACCCTGAGTAAACCAAAAACCTGCCTAAGCCAGACAGACTTTACAGTCGTATCTACTGAACCCTGAGTAAACCAAAAACCTGCCTAAGCCAGACAGACTTTACAGTCCTTTCTACTGAACCCTGAGTAAACCAAAAACCTGCCTAAGCCAGACAGACTTTGCAGTCCTATCTACTGAACCCTGAGTAAACCAAAAACCTGCCTAAGCCAGACAGACTTTACAGTCCTATCTACTGAACCCTGGGTAAACCAAAAATCTGCCTAAGCCAGACAGACGTTACAGTCCTATCTACTGAACCCTGAGTAAACCAAAAACCTGCCTAAGCCAGACAGACTTTACAGTCCTATCTACTGAACCCTGAGTAAACCAAAAACCCGCCTAAGCCAGACAGACTTTACAGTCCTATCTACTGAACTCTGAGTAAACCAAAAACCTGCCTAAGCCAGACAGACTTTACAGTCCTATCTACTGAACCCTGAGTAAACCAAAAACCTGCCTAAGCCAGACAGACTTTACAGTCCTATCTACTGAACCCTGAGTAAACCAAAAACCTGCCTAAGCCAGACAGACTTTACAGTCCTATCTACTGAACCCTGAGTAAACCGAAAACCTGCCTAAACCAGACAGACTATACACTCCCATCTACTGAACCCTGAGTAAACCGAAAACCTGCCTAAGCCAAACAGACTTTACAGTCCTATCTACTGAATCCTGAGTAAACCAAAAACCTGCCTAAGCCAGACAAACTCTATAGTCATATCTACTGAACCCTGAGTAAACCGAAAACCTGCCTAAGCCAGACAGACTTTACAGTCATATCTACTGAATCCTGAATAAACCAAAAACCTGCCTAAACCAGACAGACTTTACTCTCCCATCTACTGAACCCTTAGTAAACCGAAAACCTGCCTAAGCCAGACAGACGTTACAGTCCTATCTACTGAACCCTGAGTAAACCAAAAACCTGCCTAAGCCAGACAGACTTTACAGTCCCATCTAATGAACCCTGAGTAAACCAAAAACCTGCCTAAGCCATACAGACTTTACAGTTCTATCTACTGAACCCTGAGTAAACCAAAAACCTGCCTAAGCCAGACAGACTTTACAGTCCCATCTACTGAACCCTGAGTAAACCGAAAACCTGCCTAAACCAGACAGACTTTACAGTCCTATCTACTGAACCCTGAGTAAACCGAAAACCTGCCTAAACCAGAGATACTTTACAGTCCTATCTACTAAATATCTATGTAATTTGAACCTGTGTAAACCAAACACCTGTCTAAACTGAACAAATTCTTCAGTCCCAAGGGGGGTCGGTTTAGACGGGTTTTACTGTAATATGGAATTAATTACTTTTTCGTTATCCAATTTTTCCATGATCAATGAAACAAATAGCTTATAGTTTGTTCATCTGTGATTAGAGCATATTCAGTGAAATATAGGATAATACATAAACGATCATGAAATGAAAACGTATATATGTAAATATAATGTAGTGCGCCTGGCGCGTTTCTGGAAAAACCTTCATTAGGCGCGCTTATAGTCAAAAGAGTGGAAAGTCAAATCCTTTAAAAGTGAGCAAGAAAACCAAAATAGGATAGCTAAAATCTGCTAATGTTACCTATGCTTTAGGATTCTAATAAATTACATTATTTAGGAATTACAATAAAGATTAATAAACAGATACAGAACAAGCGCAGAACTATAAAGAAAAACGATTAAACTAAAGGGTTGAATATAACTATACTAGTTTAGCGGCTTAATTGTATGTAATGTTCATTGTTACATTGTATGTCTGGAAATCAAGGGATTAATAGGAAATCAGACATTAGCAAATAAAATGGCATAACATGCACAGTTTACCGAATGTCTTGGCTATTTAGTTATATATCGATTATCAATTTCGGGGATTTTTTCCTTTTCCTTTGTATGTTTGCACTGTTGTTTTTTTAACCCTTTTCTGTGTGGTGAAATATAAATTTAACATAGAAACAGAAGTTCATAATTTTTTTAATAATGATAGAAAGAGAAAATATGAAAGTCTATTTATTTACATTAGATTAATTATTCTAGAAAAATGTGCCCATCTTTTTCAAAAGAAAAGTTTGAAGATAACAAAGGAAACATCGGGAGGCATGGAAATAGTATTTGACACCAGTTTACGCAAATGAATACAATAACATGAACTTTCCTGCGAAATAAATGGGAGTACAAACATATCGAATGTCGTTTTACGCGGATTTCATTTCGGAACTAAAAACGCAAACGAGCAAAATGATCACGAATCCCACTATAAATCGTGTGCTAACTCCTGTTTTCCACAAGGAAAGTAGTTCCTGCTCCGATAGTGACACCGATGCTATTAATCTAAGCAACATTCGGTAATAAATCAGGACATAGGAAGGGACCGGATCTTGACATTGGTATTCCGTATTGGCTACTAAGGTCATTATGGCGATCGTAAAACATTCCTCATGATGAATTCTACATAACCATTAGCAACTTTAGATCCAGTTGTTTCACTGATTTGCTAGCGGCAACTTAACCCTCTATCATGAAAATCCTGATAGAATCCACACACTCTGGAATATCATGTCAATAAAGAAACACGAAGGACATCATTTTGTAATCAAACTTGCAACAGATCTTTCTGTCCTGAAACAAGAATAAACTATTAAATGATTGAACACTCACAATTGTTGATTATGCTATTTATAGGATACACAAAAATATCTATATTTATAGTTAGCAAGTCATATTTTTATCTCACCTTTTGTATGCCATCAGTAAGGTTACGTACACCAGTGTCGGCATCAGAACCTCCCAAGATGAAACTGATGTTTGAGGAAGTACCCGACCCTACTCGCAGCCCTGTCTGTACAGATATCATATAGAAATAAGTATCAAGGAAATCATTGTCAGACAAAAATGTTGGAATGCACTGAAAAAAAAATGTAAATGTTAGTTTAAACATATTTTATTAATCAATAAATATAGTACAATAAGATAAATTTCAATATGGTATAATACAAGTAAATAAAGGGATTCTAAAACAAGTTTAGAAACTTATATTAATTCGCTTCCCTGGTATATCTCTTTACAATAATCAAACTGGTCTCGAAGTTTATACAATTTCAAATTTTAAATTATAAAAAACAATATTATTCTGAATAGATATAAATGTGAAAATTTGCAAATAGATAGAAGAACTAAGCGGTGAAAGAGAGGTGAATCGCTTACTACAGATAATAAATTTTTGAACTGCTAAAAATAATTCGACATTTTGATTGAGTGCAAGTTTGGGTGATCCAAGAAGAAGTATTTCTGTTGTCAGGTTTATGGGTACATTAATAGAATTTATGTACATTCGCCTTTGCGCAGTGTATCTCAAACAGTGAAATAAGTAGTGGGTAGTAGATTCAGTTGAACCACAAATACAGTTAGGCGAGTCGACAATGTTCTTACGGTATAAATGTTGGTTTAAAGAGGAACACTGCATTCGTAATGAAGGATTTGTCCAAGGCGACTACCAGTATAATATTAAAATGGTTTTGAAGAAATATTTGAATTTAGAGAATACTTCAAGGCTTGAATGGATTGACTTAGTCTAATATTATCTGGTTGTAAGTTGTTGGCTCTATTTCTTTAGATAACTATTTAAGAACTTCTTTTGTGACTAGAATTATTCATTCTGAGCTACAAATTTGAACAATTAATTGTTTTGTCACCTAGATCTGTTTTCATGATAAAAGTTTGTTAATTAAAAAGAAAGCTTTTATCTTTAAAGTCTATTTATATTTTAACCTTCAGGAGCACCTGGGTAAACCCATTGCTTTTTGATTGAATCCGTGTTGCTCATTTGGTTTAGTTTTCTCTGTTGTGTGTGTTTGTTGGTGTGTTTGACTTCGTCATGTGTCTTGTGTGCTCAATGTTGTGTATGTCTCTGGATTGTCCATTCTTGATTGTCCGTTCTACTTTCTCTAACGTTTACTTATATCTAGGAATATGTTGTCATGTGCTTAAAATTGAGCACATTGTTTGTAGCTAATGATTGATAATAATAATGTCAAAAATTGGTGTATAGTTATAAATGGTGAGTTTTTTTTTACCAATAAACTATCTGTTCTATTTATTTGAATTGATTAAGATAAGATTTATTTTGTCTTCTCGATTGAGTCGGTTCTTTGGATAGTTCAGGTAAATAGTTTGTTCCGTTCGTATCAACCTTATGATTATTGTGTTCACTGTTAATTCGTCTACTTCGAGGTAAAGCATTGATCCGGTCAACTTCGACATAGCGAGGTTAAACCTTAAACCCCGAAGTACAGCTACATGCCACAAAACAAATTTATATGCATGGATAGTATTGAAATAAACTTTAAGAAGGCATTTTGGTTCCATGCTTTATACGGATTATCTCCCGTTTTTGCCTAATTTTTTTAACCGCCCTACCTGATGACTTTCACTGTTATCAAATCTACGAAGAATACATGCTAGAATCACATAGAGAACCACTACTGCAATTAGAGTACCATATACAGCGGCATTCGTAATATCAAACTTGGCCCAAACTGTATGAAAATCAATCATATTTGGAATGGCAAACGTTGATGCAAACAGTGAACCTGCTCCTGGTAAACAGCGACATGCTGTCTCATTCAGAGTAGAGAATGATAGAACCTGAAATATATATTAAATGCAATGTTGTGGTGCAGTATAGGTAGAGGTTATCGCGATATCAACATCTTTTTGTGTTGAAAATATTAAATGTGTTTGTCCTGCAATTGTTTGATTGTGAGTACTAATAAAGGGGGTCAAATGAACTAGAACGACAGAAATAAACGGCAACAGTATAAATGCTGACATCACAGATGACACCATTGAAAACGATTAGAACGACACTTGTTTGTTATTTTCAGACAATTTGACAGGTGTTTTGGACTTTTTGATATCGCAGGATAAACACAATATTCTCTTTTCTACCAGTTTCTAAGGCTCGTACAGATAAGCTATATATTTTCCGATAATCGACGTATATTGTATATATTCACCATGGTCCTGTATGAATACATGAAGTCCCACAAGAATGATGTCCAAGACTTGTCCGAAAATACCAAAGTAAAAAAAAAATGAAAATTTTATCGCATTATTTCCATAGACAATGAAGGATGTCAGAAAATATATAAACAAAGTATACACCATTGCATTGTAATTGCATACCGTACATCCATTTGGATCCCACGTTTCCCTATTAGGATCGTAGACTCTACAACCTGTAGTTACTATGACAACACTTATATTCGCGGTTGCAAGATCTGGAGAGGCATTGGTAATGTTGTCAGTGCTTCGTCGTCTCCTGGATAGTAATGTGACATTCCCAGATTTCTCTTCCCCTACAATAGTCAATTGATGGATTACTGTTTGATACTCATATTAGCTATATATCAGCTATATGGTAGGTATAAAACCAGATTCACACTATGTTTCAAATTTTATTACCACGTTTGTCGTCAAGGGGAAAGTATACAAGTTAAATATCCAAATGTGTGAAGAACTATACATACAAACATCACTATATGTGGATCTATGTAATCAATTATACATACTACCGTATGTTGCACTTTGCACAGTAATCATACAATGATTGATTGTCGAAAACCGACGGCTGATCACACTCCAATACTATCCACTCCCCATTCGTGGGTCAACTGACAAGAGAATTCCCAGGACCCATGATCTATTTTTGCAAGGCGTGTAGGCCCTTTGGTTTACTTGCTCCCAAAACTTTAAAAAAAATATTTGGTCTTCCAAGACTTTGAGCGTTCCTGATGAAGGTTATTCCAGACACACGTCGTGCGTACTAAATTAGATATCTACGTTTTTATAACATTTTGATTATTTCCCACTATCGTTTTACAGCCAATCAATTCACAGTTTCTTAAAAGAGCATGGATTCCTGACAAATTAAAATAATAAAATGAGAGGATTGAATCGCTAATACCTGTGAGTTATCAACGATGATTGCTTTATAGACTAGTCAAATCGTGTCTTTCATAATGTGTCCAGTCCGTCTAATAAGAGTGATGTTATGTTGTTACTGAAACCATTAACTACAGATAAGTTACGGAACAAAGCTGAAACGACTATTTTCATATGAATTGATCCACTCGTGATGAGTACAGAGTATCGCAGCGTGATTAGCCGTGTGTTACCGACGATTACAATGATTATAACAAAATAAAAGGGCATATTATGTAATTAAAACTTCTAAAACAATATATAAAAAATGAGATTCGATAACCTTCTAACACCTTCACATTGGACAAAACATTACAATTTTCATTAAGACAGATACTCTAATTTATTACCTGCTATAGGTTTCATTGCTATGTAAACATCCCCTTTCTGTAAGACACCAGACGGTATGAACACTTTAAATCCATATGTTTCCCAGTCTGTAGATTTTATAACTGTAGCAAAATCGTTCACAGTTTCCGTTGGAATAGTTTCGGACCTTGCGTAGAATGAAAATAATTGGACAAAATCAACATTATCTAGGTCAATTCCTGTAGGTTTTATATATGTAATCAAACCGTCGTTAGAATCTGTCATCTTACATTTAAAGTACATAAATGATATCGATCCACCCTCAACGTAAATTGGTTCATAGTTCTTAAAATAAGATACTGCTTCGTTACTAATAGTCATTGTAAGTGGGAATTCTATGAGTTTGTCATCACCATCAAGTGCTTCAATTTTTATGATACTGCCTTTTATGGCCTTTGCACCATTGACATGTAGTAATGGTGATTTCTTGAAAGTTGCAACCTGAAATTTGTAACATACTGAATTCTGAAAGTAACCAGTAAAATTGTATATGCTATTTTTGGAATGATAAAGCGTTTAAACGATCAATAACCTTCGACAACTGGTGAAGGTAAGTGGAAAATACTTACATGACAGCAGCATTTTACTAAGATTGGAAGTTTCGGCCAATAAGACTATCGTTATCCTGCAACTTTTTTTGATGCGCTGTGCCAAGTCAGGAAAGGATCGGTCATGTATATGTATTAAAGGTATATATTTTTGCCGCCGTTTTTACTATTACATTTAGGAACCGTTCCGAAAACAGTCTCATTTTTTGCTTTGTTTTTCATTTTATCAGAGGGTTTCATTTTTTGCCATCTCGATATAAAAATAGAACAGATATTTGTATGATTTAAAAATCATTTGTCATATACCTCCAAAATCAAACACGTCTTCCCCTTCTTAAATAAGGTTAATTGTCCAAATAAATGTAACATTATGCTCATTTGACATTGTATTTTGATATATAACAATCAAGAATTGTATATGCTCTATTATTTTAATGAAAGAAAAGACAATGTTCGTTTTTGATCTTCACCTTATATTTCGTTGTTTGTTAGGGGGTCGTATTTGAATGTAGTTTGTGTTTATGGTTAAGATAATTTTCAAAAGACATTATTTTCTATCTTCAAACTCCTCGGAGTTACAATCTAGTGCCCAAAAGAGAAACGTCGCCAGAAAAAAGGTTTCGCTTACTGATACTCATCTTAATTGTTACGTTTCCAGACCCCTACACAAGTCTGAGAGTATGCGTTATGATCATGGTGTTTAACGCCACTCTCAACAATATTTCAGTTACATCGTTGAAGTCAATTTTATTGGTGGAGGAAACCGGTGTACCCGGAGAAAACCACTGACCTGCCGTAAGTTCACCGAAAATCTTTATAGCAATAATGTTATATCGAGTACACCTCTCCATGAGCGGGATTCGAACTCACAACTTTAGTTGTGATAGGCACTGATTGCATAGGTAATTGTAAAAACTACCACACGATCACGACCGCGATCGCCCCTGACTGGGAATATGATCGGTCTATTCGATATAACACGTATATCTCTAAAATATTCTACGTTTTATTTGTTTTCGAGAGACGTGACAGCGCATATAATATAAATAATCAAACTTTTTGAATATCAAAAATAAGACCACGAGTAACCGAACACCGCATGAATTAATAAACTAATGTGCAGAGCTTGACTTTTAACTCAGTCATTGATTAAACACAATATATATATAATATGAAGCAAGGTATTTAACTACATTCTACGTGTCCCCTCTTTTTCTGATAAAATATTATTTTGTATACCTTCAACTGAATATTTGTAGCCGTTATATTTCCCAATGTTTCGTTATTAAAATCAAAAGTAAATCCATCTCTCTTTATGATAGATTTGTTAGTAAAATGTTCAATGTTGTCTTTCTCTAAGCTGATATTGATGTTTTCCTTCCGTATGTTCTTTTCTGATTCTGCATATGCCATTATTGATGATGTTATATTAAAGGCTTCATCCAAAGCATCAAACATCAATCGAGTATTCCGCATTATCTAGAATTGAAAGTATGCATATCTGGTCTCAATAAATGACAGTACAGTTAAAACTAAAGACTTATTTAATTTTAACCTATATATAAATGAAAACTGCTCATAAAGGCCACTTTTGAGGTTCCCTTGAATGGCTTATATCTACAGGTATTATTATTATTATTATTTTAAAAAAATAATTTAATTAGTGAGTTAGTGAATGCTGGTTAGCTCATAGTGAGCAATCTGGCAATCTATATAACGACTAGAACAAGCCACATTCAGTGCGATGATGATGATGTCCGTTTTGTCCTAGACAAAAAACACTTAGTTGGATTTTTCTAGTGCTAGCTCACTGAAACAATAGTCCGTGAGTAGACTTGTCATTGTTCTTAATACCTAATGATGTGTAAATAGCGGAGAAGCAGCAAATGCCAAATTTATAGTCTTTTGTTCGACCCGATCAACCGGTGCTAGAACCTCAGGTCGAGTATATGCTTGACAAGCATTCTAACCAATACATCGCCGACGCAGTCTTTTATTTGTTAATGAACGTACCACGATATCTGCTGTTAAATTCAGAAATGACAAAAAGAATTATGTCTATATGGAAACTAAACAAATAAAAGTCAGACCCCGGAAGAAGCGAAAATCTGTAATGAGCAAAAGTAATATGATTTCTATATCATAGAAAATACTCACAGCATTTGCAAGCCTCTTCTTACGTGCTTGTATAATCCGTCGTTTTTCATACATCCTTTCAGCAACTTCTCTATATACGAGACCCTTCTCAATGAACGTGTCATATTCACTAGGGTGATATGCATGGTAATCCCGTAAATCTTCCTCAACTTGTTCTACTGTTAAAGTCGTATTTACATCCTCGTCACCAGCAGTTTGAAAAAGATCGAGATTTTTCGATAGAAGGCCAATCATTTCTAAAACAAACGGTATAATTTCATGTTAACGTAAACTTATTTTCAAATTGCTCTTTAACCCTTGCCCTTGGATTAGCATCGGTGGTGTAATGGCTAGCGGGCTCGCCTCGAGTGCTGTATATCGTGGTCTTGAGCCCCGATCGGATCAAATCGATGATTATAAAAATTGTATTTGTTGTTTTTCCCGCTAAGTACACAGCATCAAGGAGAAAGAACAAAAACTGGTTGGCTCGGAATTATGATAATGTGTCCGATTGGGACGACATGTCTATCCGCGAACTATTGTTTCAGTGAGCTACCACTATAAACAATTCAGCTAAGCGTGTTTGTCAAGTACAAAGCGGATCTCATCATCATCTCATTGAAAATTAGCTTGTTTTCGCCATGATATAGCTGAAACATTTGTGAGTTGACATTAAACAACAATCACTTAATCCTTGGAATATCAGTTTTCCAAATACGTCATTTACTCACTAAACTTTTTTTTTTAATTCCTTTTATCTACATTGATACATACTGAAAACGTAGCATTGGTGATCTACAGAATATTGATATCGTTTATATTTTCATTCGTATCGATGTGGTTTTTTGTCTGAGTTATCCTTTATATTGAGCATTGGGTTTTCGTGCTTCACATTCAAGATATCAAAGATCAAAATACAAATTGAAATCAACAATAATCAACATGTGAGTAAGAAATAAAATCAAAAATGGCGAAAACAAACAGAAAACAAAAATATGGCGTCGGCGCATATTCTATAAGCATTGATATCATTAGAGAGTGTAACATGTTTTATCAATACTTCCCATAGATTTTCGTTCAAGATTGTGTTTGAAGATTTTGTGTCTTTTTTTTCGAGGTCCTTCAGTTGTTAGAAGAGGAAGGACAGAAGGAAAAAGAAAGAATAAAGAAGGAAAAAGAAGAAAATACAGCCAAAGAAATAAGGAAGAGGGCCTTAGATAACTGCACACCTAAGAAAGGTATAACTTTAGACATACCTGTATTAGAATTTAACTGGATGTGCATCTTAAATTGTGCTTGCAACCCCTTTGTGATGCATTGATTAAAGGCGTCCCTGCATATGTATGGTTATACATGTATATTGGAACACAAAACATGTAATCACATGCAGAAAAAAATATTTATTTGTTTTTTAAATTTCTTCTAGAAAACTGTCATTATTGTGATTAAATGGTAGAGGTATGACTTGACAGTGATTCCAATTATAAATGACAATGCAATTTATCACATTCAAGGTAAAAATCAGAAATATTTACAAAGAATGTTAAAGCATGTCCCAATGAATTTCTGAATGCCAATAGAAAATATTCCATTCTAATCCTAACCACTTGGCATGTATTGTTGATATTCACATAAAAAAATCGGAGATAGACATAAAAAAGCATATTGATTAACAAAAAGAAACAACAAATAATAATAAGATAAAAAAAAAGTAAAACAAAAGATAAACAAAAAGGGGGCAAATCTAAATCAGAGTAATATTTCCATAAAATGATGTTATTTTTGCCAATATAAGATTGCAGAGAAAAAAGGTAGGTAGTCAACACACATATGTTCTTCTTGCCGAAAAATACAATCCTTACTTTTCATGAAGGTATTGGTAACTAAAGGTAAATTTTCTGTGAAACCTCTTTTTAAAAATAAAATTGTGATTACACTATGTTTATTCATACAGGCCTAGGTGATGATGAAAATTGTGATGGGACACCAGTTAAAAGAAGTGCTAGTAGTACCAACAACATAATAGGCTACCTGAAGGAGAACAATGAAAATGAAGTCAACCTAAAAAAGGAGGAAATAAATATCAGAAAAGATGAACTAAGACTTGAACGAGAAAAATTTGAGTTGGACAGACAAGAAAGACAACAGAAAATGGAAGCAGAAAAACAGGAAAAGAAATTAATGCTTGAACTTATGACAAAATGCATTGGACAAAGACTTTAAATAAAAAAAGATTTACAAATCAAAAGAAATAAACAGTAATTAAAAGTCTTAATTCCTAGAACTTCTTTGCTGGAAAAATGTTCAGTCCCTACTATCAAAACAGCTTAACTTAATGTGCCATAATTATCAGACCCATCCATTCGTCTGTAAACAAAATCTGATTATCTCTCTGACTTTGTAGACATCTTCTGATGAAATACTTTTAAAACCCTCTCCAAAAATGAAGATCAAAGCATAGATATGAATCAGTAAATTATGTCTGTCGGTATTTCTGTCTGTGCAATCCATGTAAATCTTTGGTCCATAAATTTACAATGTCTTTGATATCAAGCACCATAAAATATGCATAGGCCTCGATTTTGCTTAAAATTGCTCTCATGGATCCAATCAAGAATATGAAGATTGTCATCGGCTGTTTCATATTGATTTTCCATGCTTATTGATGACACTTGATTTTCATCATGATTGTTAAAATGTGTCTTCTCAATGAGAGCAAATGAATAATAAACTTGACAGATCACAAATTTAAGATGATGGATATTGTAACTGAATATAAGGCCTGTTTTTTTAATTCTCAAACTTGTTTATGGTTGAAAACAACCTGAAACATGTTTGAATCATAAACATAATACCACAACGAAACAAAACCACTCAACCGTAAAAATGTTTTAAACCAGGTTAATGGTTGAGAATTAAAAAACCAGGCCTATAGGAACACATAAACTAAAACAAATCTTTTAAGTTCAAGGTCACAAACCCGCAAGGCTATTGGAATTTCAATGAATTTGAATTTTGGTGTTTAATGCCACTTTCAGCAATATTTCAGCTATATCATGGCGACCAGTTTTAGTGATGGAGGAAGCCGGATTACACCACCGACCATGGGCAAGTAACTGGTAAGCTTTATCACTTGTGGCTGTAAGTCGAGTGCACCCTTTTTGTAATTTACAAAGCTGGGCGCGAACCCAAGCCGTATTGGTGATAGGCTTGTATGAGTTGTTAGATCCAGCGACCTAACTCATTGAGCCATCCGGGCTCCGAATTTCAATGACAAATATGAGATATCGTTTGTTGAGGACACGGTGAAGGGAGAAAGGAGACAACGAAACAAGCCAAGATGTCAGCAACGCAACTCTCCCCAAACCAAAAAAAATATACAGTACAAAGAGAGACATACCATGACTAATCACTGAGATAGTGATGTCGCACTCTAAGAATGATACTGAAAATCTTTTTATTTTATTTTCCTGAGAGTGGTTAGTTTTATCACTTTCAATTCAGAAAAAAATGAAGTTATCTCCAACAGAAAAAAAACCCAGATCACTCTTAGAGTGTGGCACCACTTTCACGGTGATTAGACTATAGTCATGGTTTGTCTCGTTCTGTACTGTACTGTACACATTTTCAGGACTTTTTTTCAAACTGATGGAAAAAGGGATATAGAGGAAATAAATTCCGTGAATACAGCTGCCTGCACCATAAACACAAACATCACGGATTCGAAATGGTTTAATAAATTGATAAATAAAGCCTCGTGCAACAATAATATGATTTAATGCAATTTGAAAATTCAAAATGCATGATTTCATTTCAACGTCAACCTCGTAAATATTCTAGAAGGGCTGGTGGCTGAAGGTTGAAGAAACTGCTTGTTTCACTTCCGTACATACACATATGACAGTTAGTGAGTAAAACAGCAACTGTATAATATTTTTCGACAGGTTGTAGGTAGACCTTTTGATTTTTTTTTAAAGTCAAGGTATGCAAATAACGACAGTACTTTACCAAAGACCCATTCAACACAAATGCGGACAGCAAACATTCTTTTGTTGAATATCATTTGATTTCTTGAAATTGCACCACCACGGTACGGCGGTATGATGTAGCCATCACCAAGTGGGTATGCAGGGTCACCATAAACAGAAAATATATGACCATTGGGAGAAATCATATGGTTAGCCATTTGTGCCAATACATTACTTTCCCTTAACAGTCCAGCATCATGGCGGCGCCCCTCAATCGGTCCATAAAGATGCGATATAAGACCATTCGGAATAACAATGCTTTGAAACTTGAGTCCATGAACTCTCTTATGACCGTTCAAGACCAGTTTTAGATTTAGTTGCGGTCTACAAATAGGACTGACCGTACCATCTATGAATCCCCAACAATTTTCCAGCGGTGTGTTACGATCAGAAACAGCTTCAGCATAATTGCGCAAATGTTCATATGATAACCAGTCTCGGCTTAGGTCAGAAAGAAGGTGATTGTGTGTATTATAAAGATAATCGATGACGTGGTTATATATGTATGAAATTTCAACTTTGGTTCTCCCCAAAACAGGTTCTAGATCTTCTAATCGACATGGATAGGCAAGTCTACGGAGAACTATGCACAAACCTTCTACACCAGAGGCCACTGTACGGTTGTTGCAAATAATATTTTTCTGGTAATCGGAGTACATTACTAAGAATATTTATATCTTCTCTTCCAAATCGGAACATTGTGCGGCATTGATCATTTGTTAAATTGTCAATGTCAAGCTTTTGATATGCAAGAACTTTTTCTTCATTAAGCGATGAGAGCAATAGTAAGTCATCATCATTTTCTAATGCAGCCAATACGACTTTTTCCGCCATAATAATTTCAAACACAACATAAAAAACAATGAAACTGACTGGTTTATGAATTAAAGCTGACCAATCAGCGCTTTGATAACATCCAGGTTATACAGGTACACGTGATGTTTGCTTAACTGCACGCGAAATCGCATTACAATGACGTGTACGGGTACCTCTAACTAGACGTAGAAGTACACGTACACGTCCGCTTGCTTAACCTCTCTAATATTAACAGAACTTCTGATTTTCCTTCGTCTCAAGATATTGCACTGAAATACTGCCATATATAAATAAACCATCTAGTTTGGTATTACTTCATAAAATGAAAAACAAACAAAAGAATACCAGTCCATACTGTAGGAACAGTTCCAGTAGACAAATCGTATAATGAGGGAACATCTATACCCCTAACACACATACACACCGCCGCTAAATTTACTGGCTTGGTACAGGCACTTCAAAAGTGTCGGAGTTAAAACAGCAAATATAAATAAACCAACTAGTCTGGAATTACTTAAATATCATAAATAAATAAACCAGTTAGTCTTGTGAATTATGGTAAAGGAAAGGGTTATATTATAAATTAGGTGAAATTATCAACTTTGTTTCCCTTAGTGTTCCTCTCAAGCAACTTACGCTCGAGAGAACAAGAACACATAAATACAAGGAATTTTGTTTTCAAGACTTGTGAGATAATTTGAAAACCTTACTCATATTTTGATTTTCTCAAAACTACGATATGATGTGGAAAACCATCACATATGAATAAATTATTGTTCTCGAATTCGGTTTAATTGAAATTTAACGACTTACCAGAAGTTGAATCTTGTATGCCTGTCAGTTCTGACATTGGGAAAGGTTTTATTTTGGTTTGCCCCCGAATGGTCTTTAACAATGTCCTACTTGAATTAAAAACCGTTTCCTGCAAGCAGAAAGTGTTCAAAACATTATTTTCATTGGATACCATGTTTAGACCCACTAGTTTACTTACTCCCAAAGACTTAATTATATGGCTTGCCAATCTTTTGACCTTGGGCACTCCTCATGAAGATTATATTCCAGAAACATGGCGTGTGTACTAAATAAGTAAGAAATAAATCATGGAAGCCAGAATGTGTTTTGAGTTTTAACATGGGTTGGCGGATATTAGTATTTAATCTCGAGCCGGAGACGAGGGATAAAATTTACTAATATCCACCAACCCATGTTAAAACTCAAAACACATTCTGGCTTCCATGAATTATTTCGATTCTGATATATCTAACAGTACAAATACGGTAGTATACTTTATTTGGAAGACGGTAATTTATATTTATGCTTGCGGACAATGCCGCACACAATGTATGCTGCCAAATTCGAGCAGACGATGATTCATCAAGATGTACTATTACGACGGGATAGTCAGTCACATATACATTTACGACGGGAAAGTCAGTCGTATTGATGGAGCATCCGTAACAATAATATTGTGTTTGCATGTTTAATTGTACGTCGCATATTATTAATTTTGGATATGTTGATTATTTTCGTTGAATATAGATGTTATTAAAACATTAATAACTCAATCGTAACTACTCGGCCATTGTCGCTACCCTGCAAATAACTTTTTTTATTTGCAGGGTAGCGAGAATGGCTGAGTAGTTACGATTGATTAATAACTGTGTAAATAATTTTATTTAATTATTTTATTACCTTGCTTAAATGTGTGCACCGGCGCATGTACTAATGATTATACACAATCGATAAATCGCTCGATTGCTTACAAAGCGTAAGAAGGACGTTATGTTAGATTATAGATTCTCTAATTCTTGCTAAATTTTCACACTTCTCAACCCGTGTGAGAAGAAATCGATAATCAACGTGTGGATCACTTTGTTCTCAGTCGCTGATTGGTCAATTACGCAATTATGTCTTGGGTGAGATAAGAATTTCACGCTACTTTTCCCGTAAAAATGTTACGTTTGGCAACATGTCATTGTATCAATAAAATCGTTTAATTAACTGTAACTAACCGTAATTAACCGTACCATCACCAAGAACCAATCATCTGGAATCTTGTCCCTTCTCCATCATTGCTTCAAAAACATTCCTTAACGGGTGTGACGTCAATTGAAGTATACGTCAGTGACGTCATTGGACGTCGATTTGAGAAAGTGAAAAACGGCCATATATTTTGTTAAATTAGTGAGAAAAAGAATCAAAAAAATTTTTAGTGGTACATTAGAGAAACAATCTCTAACATTGTTTCCCTTTTATTACGATAATTTCTCAAATCTCGATAGTTAAATTTTTACATTTTAAAGTTCTGGGTAAACCTCGAACATTAAAATGTGAAAATTTAACTATCTTGATTTGAGAAATTATCGTAATAAACGGGAAACAATGTTAGAGACTATATATACAACACCGGGGGAGTACAAGATAGGGAAATCTCCAACATCCGAGGGTAAGATTTCAATCGTTCTCTGACGAAGCTTAGTAGTATTTTAAACGTATTTCATAATAAAATGCAATGTATTTTATAATAAAATACAGTGTGTTTTTATAAATAAATGAAAAATGCTAATACAACAGCGATACATACCATTAAAAAATTATTTGACTTTGGTCAAAGGGAGGTAATTCCTTTCTTTACGTAAGTTACTAACACGGGAGAGCATTCTATTATTCACTCAATGTAAGCAAACGTTGACACGCCAGACAAGACATATAGGGTCTAACACCGGGAGAGGTGCAAGATAGTAAAATCTGTGACAGCCGAGGGTAAGATTTAAATCGTATCGGACGAGGCTTGTCCGAGTCCAATACGATTTAAATCTTACCCGAGGGTGTCACAGATTTTACTATCTTGCACCTTTTACGGTGTTTGACTCTTTTTCTCACCCCTGTCTACCGTGTCAATGTTTGTTTACTTGTTGTGTAGTTTGGTGCATTAATTTGCGAACCGTATCACAGCCACAGGACCAAAATGACACGTAATAAAATAAAACAAGATGTTCATTTTACAACTTTAAAGAGGTTCAAAATAATATGCGAGCTTAAGCGAGCTCTTTATGGTATAAAATGTGTACTTAGGATTTTTTAACAAACATGGTTGAACATATTGTCGAAGAAAAAAAAATTCTACGTTTTGTAAACACCGGTTTCCGGGTTACACACTACCACACTCAACTAATGAAGATCTTCTTAACATAAAGCACAAATGTGATCCTGAAGTCTCGTACCCTCTCTCGTACGTCCGATACCACTGAAACCCGGAACCCGTGTGTAATAAAAGTCATTTTGTTAGCTTGTTGTACTTATATTGATATTTTTTAATTTATTAAATCTCTTCTGACATACTGACAAGAATTTTTGTTTCTACGCGGAAGTTAACTTTTGAGATTTCGTAAGGAACGATAACTCGAATAAAGGAACGACAGCTCGATTGAATGAGACTAGATTCGGCCCTAAAAAACGTCGTCCCTAATATATCTCGGCCCAAAAAATCTCGACACTTTTTGATGAAATTGCCAGATAATTTTCAGATGCGCGAGCATTCAAGGCCGTGCCGGTTTCATATTAAAGTTAACAAACTTGTGATAGATTCTACAATAACAAAATCTTGCACCTTTTACGATGTTTGCCACTTTTTCTCATCTCTTTCAATATTTGTTTACGTTGAGAAAATATAGAGTACTCTCCCTTGTTAGGTAACTAACGTAAATAAAAACAATTACCTCCCTTTGACCAACGTCAAATAATTTTTTTTCCAGGCATTTATCGCTGTTGTAGTAGCATTGATAATATATTTATAAAAACAACGCATTGTATTTTATTGTATTTTATTGTGAAATACATTTAAAATACTGTCAAGACACTATAAATCGACAATTTAATTCAACAATGGATAACAATTTTGCGGGTAAAACGGCGTGTAGCTTGTCTTACCCTGGAGCCGGGGTAAGATAGAACAATCTTTTTCAACTAAACTAACGGACTACTTTATCCAAGGGGTGAGACATTCTCTTCTCACCCCTTGGATAAAGTAGTCCGTTAGTTTAGGTGAAAACGATTTTTCTATCTTACCCCGGCTCCAGGGTAAGACAAGCTACACGCCGTTTTACCCGCAAAATTATTATCCATTGTTGAATTAAATTGTCGATTTATAGTGTCTTGACAGTATTTTAAATGTATTTCACAATAAAATACAATATTATAAATGCTACTACAACAACGATAAATGGCTGTAAAAAAATTTATTTGACGTTGGTCAAAGGGAGGTAATTGTTTTTATTTACGTTAGTTACCTAACAAGGGAGAGTACTCTATATTTTCTCAACGTAAACAAATGTTGAAAGAGATGAGAAAAAGTGGCAAACATCGTAAAAGGTGCAAGAATTTGTTATTGTAGAATCTATCACAAGTTTGTTAACTTTATTATTTTGAACCTCTTTAAAGTTGTAAAATGAACATCTTGTTTTATTTTATTACGTGTCGTTTTGGTCCTGTGGCTGTGATACGGTTCGCAAATTAATGCACCAAACTACACAACAAGTAAACAAACATTGACACCCTAGAAAGGGGAGAGAAAAAGAGTTAAACACCGTAAAAGGTGCAAGGTAGAACTATCTTGCACCTCTCCCGGTGTTACACCCTGTATATCTTGCACCTTTTACGCTGTTTGACTCTTTTTCTCACCCCTTTCTACCATGTCAATGTTTGCTTACTTGTTGTGTAGTTTGGTGCATTAATTTGCGAACTGTATCACAAGCCACAGGACCAAAATGCCACGTAATAAGATAAAACAAGATGTTCATTTTACAACTTTAAAGAGGTTCAAAATAATATGCGAGCTTAATCGAGCTCTTTATGGTATAAAATGTGTACTTAGGATTTTTTAACAACATGGCTGAACATACTGTCGAAGAAAAAAAAATCGACGCTTTGTAAACACCGGTTCCGTGTAACACACTAACACACTCAATTAATGAAGATCTTCTTAAAATAAAGTGCAAAGGTGACCCTGAAGTCTCGTACCCTCGCTCGTACGTCCGATACCAATGAAATCCAGAACCCGCGTGTAATAAAAGTCATTTTGTTAGCTTGTTTTACTTATATTGATATTTTTTAATTTATTAAATCTCTTCTGACATACTGACAATAATTTTTGTCTCTACGCGGAAGTTATCTTTTGGGATTTCGTAAGGAACGATAACTCGAATAAAGGAACAACAGCTCGATTGAATGAGACTAGATTCGGCCCTAAATAAAAGTCGTCCCTAATATATCTCGGCACTTGTTGATGATCTGGATGAGCGTGAAATTGCCAGATAATTTTCAGATGCGCGAGCATTCATGGCCGTGACGGTTTCATATTAAAGTTAACAAACTTGTGATAGATTCTACAATTACAAAATCTTGCACCTTTTACGATGTTTGCCTCTTTTTCTCATCTCTTTCAATATTTGTTTACGTTGAGAAAATATAGAGTACTCTCTTTTGTTAGGTAACTAACGTAAATAAAAACAATTACCTCCCTTTGACCAACGTCAAATAAATTTGTTTACAGGCATTTATCGCTGTTGTAGTAGCATTTATAATATATTTATAAATAAAATACATTGTATTTTTATTGTGAAATACATTTAAAATACTGTCAAGACACTATAAATCGACAATTTAATTCAACAACGGAAAACAATTCTGCTGGAAAAACGGCGTGTAGCTTGTCTTACCCTGGAGCCGGGGTAAGATAGAAAAATCTGTTTCACCTAAACTAACGGACTACTTTATCCAAGGGGTGAGAAAGTAAAATCTGTGACACCCTCGGGTAAGATTTAAATCGTATTGGACTCGGACAAGCCTCGTCCGATACGATTTAAACCTTACCCTAGGGTGTCACAGATTTTACTATCTTGCACCTCTCCCGGTGTTAGAACCTATATGTCTTCCACCCCTAAAAATAGGAACTGGCCTATCTTTTAAGTGAGTAACGAACACATTTTGTAAAAAATCGGCTTGAATTATGAAATCGATATTAATAGGAAACAACACTATAAACATATGAAATGATGCCTTCTATTAATTAACATACCGAATTACTCTCTGTCACTAAACCACTTTTTTCTAAGCATTTTCCCAAGCTTTTGGCAACCAATATAATATCTGCTGGGAGTAACTCTATATTGGATATTCCATCAGGGATACGACTGGCTATTTCGTTGACAAATGTTGTGGTTAACTGAAATAAAAAGTCAAGTATTTTTTTATGTATGCAATTCGTTGCAGGATTTAATTTAGATCTTACTTTTTTTTTATTATTAAGAAAAAATTATTACGATTAGAGGAATTTAGAAAAAAAACCTTTCAATTAATTGATCCAGTTAGTAATTAATTGTCACATTAATTTGTTGAAATAAAAAAAAATGGTTTATTTATATGATGTTTAATCCCACTTTCAACAATATTTCAGTTATATCGTGGTGGTCAGTTTTATTGGCTGATGAAACGGGAGTGTCCGGAGAAAACTACCGACCTGTCGCAAGTAACTGACAAACTTTATCACATAATGTTGTATCGAGTACATCTCGCCTGCGCGGGGTTTTGAATATTTTATGAACCCATATTTACAAAATATATAGCAAATTATACAATTACTTTGTTGGATTCGTTTTATAGTTATTTCCAAGAAAATTAATTTAATTAACATTTTAAGACATTAAAACTGGATACCATTTTAGCTAACGATTTTCGTGGCTGGTTTGTGAAGTATGATAAATCTCTTATTGACAGTAGGTTTGGAAATTATATACAAACACCATCATAACTGAAATGTTTTTTTTTATGATCACAACAAAATGTTTTTCCCATATATTAATAAGCCATATATGTACAATACCTTGTTTGTGGCCCTCCCCCTTTTTATCACTATATGATATCATACCTTTTCCAGTTCCATTATTTTTTTTTCGTGGGGAATTTTGTTGTTACAATACATTTGTTTGTTAGAGTTACAATTAATAAAAAGCTTCTAGTCAGTTTTATCTAGCTTTTTGTATATATTTTAAGTTTTTAACTATTGTTGTGTTGGTTGTGAAGAAAGTTTATGTAAAACATTGTGATTTGTGTGTTTAATTTTGCCCCGATCAGGGCGAGGTGTACAACATTATGTGATAAAGTTTGTCATTGACTTGCGACAGATCGGTGGTTTTCTCCGGGTCACTGGGTGACCGCCACATTATAACTGAAATATTGTTGAAAGTGGCGTTAAACACCATAAAATCAACCAACCATCCAACCGGATGTCACGTGATTGTCAGTTAACACGACGGTGATCTGTTTAATTTTTATCTCTAATTAACATGACCTTTGTACTGTTACCTCATATTGGTATTTACAGAGGCCGTTGTGGCCGTGATATATATGGTAGTTTGCTTATTCAATTAGCACCACCACTACAACTGTGAATGTGGCGAGTTGGACTTGATTCAACTTTGCGTGACAAAGCTTCTCAATATTTTTCTATAGATTAGCGTTTCACCCCCATCAATACAAATGACCGCAACGATATCACTGTTAAACGTGTGGTTTAATCAGTGCCGGATTTTAATTAGGACAAATGAGGCCCTGTGCTGGTTAAGTTATGGGGCCCCTTACTTGGGATCTGAAGGAGGTAGAGACCTGGTAGGCCTACACAGGCAGTCAACTCTATCATTATGTCTGAAATCGCCCCGAAACATAACGTCTTCAAATTTAAAAGTGCACAACATAAGCAAAAATCCATCGTGAAATATTTTTTTGGCAGAAAGATGAGCCCCACGTGGCTAACAGGTCCTGTGCTTAAGCACACCTAAGCACAATGGTAAATCCGGCACTGGGTTTAATACCCATAATCAGTACCATTTATCTTGTACAAATATAATAATAGAAATTAAATTATATGTGCATACCTCTTTTAATAGAATTTGTACTTCTGACACATTTCTGTCTCCATATTGTAATATATCATCTGGAGTTGATAAATCTGATGCTGAATCTATTGTCTGTAAACCAAATTACGAAATAAAATATAATAAAAAATAAATTTTAATAATACCACATGGTAGGAACAGTTCAAAATCTAACAGTAAAATCTCGGAAACAGCGGCAACATCAATACCCTAACGCATATCCACATGACCACCCACTTTCATGGCACTTCAATTAAATATGGCGGTGTTTAACTAGTCTGATGGGCCCATACCTCCCCAGATGCGGTCATGTAATTTTCCACATTGCGTAAGATATATTGTTGTAAAGATCGCTGTGTCTTATGTTTGTTTGTTTGATGATGTTTAACGCCACTTTCAACAATATTTCAGTTATATCGTGGCGGGCAGTTTTATTGGTGGACAAACTTTATCACATAATGTTGTACACCTCGCCCTGGTGGGGATTCGAACTCAGCTTAATATTGAACTAATGTATAATACTACTTCTACATAAGAGAACCGACGTTCTTAATTATCATTTGAGCCGTAATGAAAGCGGGAGGTTTGGCGCTTTAAAATCTGATTTAACCCACCATTTCTTTAGAAATGCCTGTACCAAATCAGGGTCATTACGTTTTTCACAGTTTTCCGGTTGTTGACTGATTTTGTCTGTTTATATACTTATGAGTTTTGACTTTCCCTTTGTAAGATTGTTCGGAGTTCGGTAATTTTGTTACTACCCTTATTTAAATGATGGACAGTACACAAGTCTATTGGGCGACATACCAAGGAAACAATGGTATACGGTGAACCACAATCTAACTGATCTCTCGTCATCTGTACTCAAATGACAGGCTACGTTTCAACAAGGAATCGATATTATCCGATAAAACATTTTGGAAGATAAGACGAGACGTTCTTTTAAACATTTGGCTTAATAGTTTATTTCTCATAATACCATAAATATGTGGAACATTTGTAATGACAAAATTGATGTCATCTATTTTGTCATCTAGGCTGTTATTTTGGGTATAATAATGGAATTTATTTAGCAAAGTCTGTGTTATTGATTTACTGCTGTATTTTATGTATTAGATAAGTGTTAATATAAACAGTACCTGATAAGAGTAGAGGAAAAGATCGGCAAAGAGAGGGGAACATTTTTGTCCCATGGAAATGTCGATGATTTGCTTAAAATATGCGCCCTCCAAACTCGATAAACATGTTATCGATACAAGCTCCAATATAAGGATGACTTCATTTTAGTACTGTTCTCGATTTGTTTTGTGCCTGACAGAGTAAATAAGCTATACATTTTAAAGATATTTACATTTTTTAAAGTAGAAAAAAGTAGTGAAGGAATATTTCATTGACGTTTTTTTCAATCAACACGGGGAATGGTGGACGATTTAATCAGAAACTAAAAGTACAATGTAGATTTTTCAATAAAAAACGGTACATCATAATTACCAAATTTAAAGCTGAAAAAGCGCTAAGCGTAGCACTTATTATTCTCATTAGTGCCATGTCATTGCCACCAGCATCGGTGATGCTAAATGTATAATTTGCCTCCTGTAGAAGACTTGTGGTACGTTCTAGATCCTCCTCATCCTGTGGCTGTAGCAAAACGTCTGGGAAGACCTTCAATAATAATTATTATACTTCACATAATAAAGAATCAATTCTATTGGTTAAAAGATAATCACATGACATAAAATAATCAGGATATGTTTGCTTCTAGTCGTCGCCAACGGTGAATAACCTCAAGAATTGCACACGTCCATTGAATAACCCTATTATTCAACGGTGAATAACCCTGGAAAATTACAAAGTCCAGTGAATAACCCTAATGAAATAATACTTTAACAATTCAAATATTAAACAGTATATTTCAACTGTTTGTTCGTATACTAAAACACTTACAGCTCTCTGAATCGATGAATATCCAAAATTGTCAACCCCACTAGGGTTATTTCTCTCGGGCTAAAGCTCTCGGGGAAATAACCCTAGTAAGATTGACAATTTTGGATATTCACCTCTTCCAAGGGCCGTAATAATATAATATTAACAATATTAACATTGTGGATGTTATGCCGTGTCTATGACGATCTCGAAGTAAACAAAATATCGTGCAATTGTGGCTGTAATTATGTGTCATTGATGATCCAAAATTAGACGAAATATCAACCATCCAGCAATTGTGGCTTTTAATTCTGTGTCATTGATGATATAAAATTAGATGAAATATCAACCATCCAGCAATTGTGGCTGTAATTATGTGTCATTGATGATCCAAAATTAGGCGAAATATCAACCATCCAGCAATTGTGGCTGTAATTATGTGTCATTGATGATCCAAAATTAGACGAAATATCAACCATCCATCAATTGTGGCTGTAATTATGTGTCATTGATGATATAAAATTAGATGAAATATCAACCATCCAGCAATTGTGGCTGTAATTATGTGTCATTGATGATCCCAAATTAGACGCAATATCAACCATCCAGCAATTGTGGCTGTAATTATGTGTCATTGATGATATAAAATTAGATGAAATATCAACCATCCAGCAATTGTGGTTGTAGTTATGTGTCATTGATGAAATAAAATTAGATGAAATATCGACCATCCAGCAATTGTGGCTGTATTTATGTGTCATTGATGATCCCAAATTAGACGAAATATCAACCATCCAGCAATTGTGGCTGTGTCATTGATGATCCCAAATTAGACGAAATATCAACCATCCAGCAATTGTGGCTGTAATTATGTGTCATTGATGATCCAAAATTAGACGAAATATCAACCATCCAGCAATTGTGGCTGTAATTATGTGTCATTGATGATATAAAATTAGAC
Organism: Bathymodiolus brooksi; assembly: GCA_963680875.1. Classification (NCBI taxonomy): domain Eukaryota; kingdom Metazoa; phylum Mollusca; class Bivalvia; order Mytilida; family Modiolidae; genus Bathymodiolus; species Bathymodiolus brooksi. Next base: position 49,313,965 of record OY804579.1, read on the forward strand.
GAAATATCAACCATCCAGCAATTGTGGCTGTAATTATGTGTTATTGATGATCTAAAATTAGACGAAATATCAACCATCCAGCAATTGTGGCTGTGTCATTGATGATCCCAAATTAGACGAAATATCAACCATCCAGCAATTGTGGCTGTAATTATGTGTCATTGATGATCTAAAATTAGACGAAATATCAACCATCCAGCAATTGTGGCTGTAATTATGTGTCATTGATGATCCAAAATTAGACGAAATATCAACCATCGTTCATTTGTGATCTTAACACAGAGTCTATGATGATCTAAATAAAAACATAGGTATACTATAGTCCGTTTGACTTCTATAAATTTTCAGAAAAAAATTCTTAAAAATCCAGTTTTCAACAATTTTTTTCTAGATGTTTATTAATATATGATATATACGAAGTCTGACAATTAATTTCAAAATTTTTGGTCCATTATTAAAAAAGTTGCCCATTAGGTCTCTATGTTAATTATATTTTCTGAAGTGTAACACTCTGGTAGGAGTGAGTACAAATAACAGACTGTACCATGTGACATAAGACATTTAAATATTAAAGAACATCAATAACAATTGACTTACACCTTAATGGTCAGTTAATGAGTAGCCTTTTAATATTTAAATGTCCTATGTCACATGGTACAATGAAATATACATTGAAAGCACATGTCTGTTATTTTGCTTTGATGGTTGGGCTCTTACACTATTTGTACTCACTCCATGCAGATGTTCACACATCAGAAAATATAATTAACATAGAGACCTAATGGGTAACTATTTTAACAATGGACCAACATTTTTTAAATTAATTGTCAGAGTTAGTATATATCATATATTAATATACATCTAGAACAAACAATGTTGATTTGAAAACTGGATTTTTAAGAATTTGTGTCTGAAGATTAATAGAAGTCAAACGGACTATATCAAATTTAATGCACACGACTCGTTTCTGGAATAACCTTCATCAGGTACGCTCAAAATCGAAAGCCAAATAATTTAAAGTTTTGGAAGCAGAAAAACCAAATGACCTAAACAGGATAGCGAAAATCGGCTAAGGTGACTTATGTCTGAAGGAGGAGAACCTTAGTTTTATTAATAATTACATTATTTAGGAACTGTAAATTTCAGTAACAAATATATCTAATAAATCATGTTTTGTGCCGAATCATTGACTACTGGCGTATGATACCCTCGGGGACTAATAGTCCACCAGCAGAGGTGTGTGTGTGTGTGCATAGACTATAAATATAAAATCATATGCTAAGCGTACCTGTATTGTCATCTTGAATTCATTATAATCTCCAAAACGATCATGCACCGTTACATATATCTCAGTCAAATAGTTAAAATGTGGACTACCAGACGGAAGACGTAATGCCGTCGCTGTCATCTCGCCTAAGATAAAAACAAAAGGTAAGAAGGTAGGTGGTTTTCCTCGTTGTTGCATATCTTTCTAATCAACACCAATTGGTTGTGTTTTAATATCTCAAGGGATAAGCATTAATCTGGTTTTAGTGGGTTCGTCTTGTTCATTTTGTCCACTTTACATGTTTACGCGTTTTTAATTCTGGCTTGTGATGTCCGCTACGACAAAACGATCTTTGGTTCGTCTTTACTCCAATCTGTTTTGTAGAGTTTTAAATAGCACTTCCTCGTCTTTTCCTCATTCACGATTCACTGGGTTTGTAACTAGAGTAACATTACGGGTGTCACTAGTAGAGCATGAACTGCTTACCATTCCGGAGCACCTGAGGTCACTCCCGGTTTTCAGTGGGGCTAGTATTACTCGATCTTTAGTTTTCTGTGTAGTGTTTTGTAGATCGTTGTTTGTCCTTTTGTGATTTTTCCTTTCATCATTTTGTTGTCTGTCCTTCTTCGAGTTACGGATTGTGATTACCCTTTTGGTCTATTCACATTCATCTTGTCCCGTTTAAGAGTATAGGACATGTGCCAGAATTAGAGCACGAACCACATACTGTTCCGAAGTATTAGATTAACTTCATTATATATTTGCCACTAGTGGAGCAGTTCATCCCGTTTTTAGAGGTGTTCGTGTTACTCAATCTTTAGTTTTCTGTATAATGTTTTGAAGATCATTGATCATCCTTTTGATCACTGGATTGTCTGCCCTTCTTCTTTTGGTCACTGTATTGTCTGCCCTTCTTCTTTTGGTCAATGTATTGTCTGCCCTTCTTCTTTTGGTCACTGTATTGTCTGCCCTTCTTCTTTTGGTCACTGTATTGTCTGTCCTTCTTTTGGTCACTGGATTGTCTGCCCTTCTTCTTTTGGTCACTGTATTGTCTGCCCTTCTTCCTTTGGTCACTGGATTGTCTGCCCTTCTTCTTTTGGTCACTGGATTGTCTGCCCTTCTTCTTTTGGTCACTGGATTGTCTGCCCTTCTTCTTGTGGTCACTGGATTGTCTGCCCTTCTTCTTTTGGTCACTGGATTGTCAGCTCTTTTTCTTTTGATCACTGGATTGTCTGCCCTTCTTCTTTTGGTCACTGGATTGTCTGCCTTTCTTCTTTTGGTCACTGTATTGTCTGCCCTTCTTCGATTTACGGCTTCTGATTACTCTTTTGGTATCTCCAAACTATTCTTACTTTTTTGTTGTCATCGTACAGCTGTTATATAATATATCTTTAAATATATACCAGATTTTACTAGTGATGTCTTGAAATATACTCTATGACCATGACTGTCCAGATAGGGTTGTTTCATCGAATATTCATACATCAGTGGGTTATAGCTCATCTTATCCCTAATCGTATCTCTGTCCTCGTTGGTTCCTTCATCTATCCAGTCAACACAGTATATCCCGAATAATGTTGTCAATGCCTCTCCTACGACACAAAACTAAATTATTAAGATAAAAAAAAACCTGCATGTCATAATTATTGTGCGCATACAAATGACCCACTCGTGGTATAATGGTACAATTATTGGGCATATACTAATGTTCAATTACTTCATACATTGTATTTTAATTTTATTGCAAATAAATGAACGGTCTGTGATGTCATGTCACAATTAGTGCACATAGACACATGGTGTCATGCACAATTATTGACCATATGCTAATGATCAATTTATTCATTTCACAATTTTATTGCAAATAGACGAATCGTCCGTGGTGTCATGTCACAATTAGTGCAGATAGACAAATAACATATTTGTGTAATTTAACAATGTTTTGCACATAGACAAGTGATCCATGTTGTCATGTTACAACTATTGCGTAAAGAACTATGACCAGTGTGTCATAAACAAGTGATCCCTGTTCAAAGAAACTGTTCTCAATAATGTTTTCTTGATAACTACAATGATATTTAGTATTTCTCTTTGGGATCTTTTCGTAGTATTTGATTTATATTAATCTTCCGACGCTCAAAATGCATAGGCGTCTAATAAGATATATATATACATATATATATTTATATATAATATAGATTTGTCAGTTCAAAAATCTAATTCTAACACTGTTGACTCAAATTTGCACACGTATATTAATTATATATATATACTTCTGAAATTTTAAGCCAACATTGTTAGAATTAGATTTTTGAGCTGACAATTTTTTGTTCTCACTCCAAGGGATTTGAACTCCACACTATTGATACACTGCTGTCTAAGCAAGTGACAACTTCACTGGATTTCAAAGTTACTTGAAATACTAGGTTAATACTAAATATTCATATAATATATATAAGGAATAGCATGTAGAAAATACGAATATTTAATAATATGCTTACCAGTAGCTGGTGAGGTGATGCAATTTCCACCATATGGCTCCATGTTTGTGAGAAACAGTATCCGTGCCTCTCCCGTTCCCTTTCGTCCATACCCGGTAGCTTTCACCTTTATTCTGTAGTTTTTATTGGAAAACAATACGCTTGGAGAAATAACTAATGCTCGGGCATGTACATCTGGTGGTAATGTAAAATAACATATAAATAACAAGTGAAAAACAAATAACACTCGGAATGATTACAACTACATATGACGAATCGTCGTTGCCGTGGTCGTATAGTACGTTTGCAAATCTACCTTTGCAAGACGTGCAATCCCCGAAAATTCTAGCTCGATTCCTGCTCATGGCGAGGTGTACTTGATAAAACCTTATGTGATAAAATTGGCCACCGACTTGCGGCAGTGTCTGTGATTGTCTCCGGATTAGCATTCATAAAACTGACAAACGGGATATAACTGAACTATTGTTGAAATATTGGAGTTAAGCACCACTTAGCTAACAACCCATAACAATTAGTTTCACCATTGGTAATTTGTATATATGAAGATACAAATAATTGTCGCTTTGAACGCTTTATCCATTAAATGGAAATTAGTTACATTTTACGATACATACGATGTATGGTTTCTTTGAGGGGCCGTCATGGTCGCATTGTTCTTGGATTTACAACTACATGTACAATCAGTGTCTATCACCACTAAAGTTGTGAGTTCGAATCTCGCTCAGGACGAGGTGCACTCGATACAACATTATGTGATAAAGTTTGTCAGTGACTTGCAACAGGTCGGTGGTTTTCTCCCGATACTCCGGTTTCCTCCACCAATAAAACTGACCGCCATGATATAACTGGAATATTGTTGAAAGTGGCGTTAAACGACATAACCGCTCTTTAATTTCTTTGTATTGATATCAATAAATACCAAAAATAATTATGACGAACAATAAGAGTGTCAAGTCGTATTTTAGTTTTCATTATGAATCTAAAGGTCCAAAGTAAAATAATAATATAATGAACTTTGAATGATTCCAGACTTTCACTAATATTGTCCCATTTCCTACCTGTTTCCAGTATGCTTTGAAAGTTTTCTACGTCGACCCACGTATTAGACTCACGAATCTCCATAAACCACGAATATGAAATATCTTCTCCACTTGCACAGTCAGCGCACAGTGCACTCCAGTCTGATTTTAATTTCACTGCATATTTTATATCACAATTAAGTGAACATCTAAAAACAAAATAAAAACTGACAGTTACTTTGTGAATCAACAGGTACCTGCTGTATATGTAGTTCAGAAGAGAAAGCATATGTCCATTTTAAATATTTCACTTGATATGCAAGTTTAGAGACAAATGTTTTTAAAATGTGACTAAGACTCACGTGCTATGGAGCCTCGTTACTCACATTAAGTGTTAATGTTTGACATTGATAAAGGTTGTCAGTAGGATGTTCTGTTTTCTTTATGCTACATATGAGGCGCTTTTTGTATGATATGCTTGAAATCCAATCTCTGCAGTGGTCGATTGTAATCTCATTTCTAAGCAGTTGTCCAAAATAGGTATCTAATCACGTAAGAGTTAATTGTTTAATTTTGTTTTCCATGAATTAATGATGATCAATTCGCATTGTTCGTGAATCGTATGGTAGTTGGTTGGGTTTACAGCTACCTGTGCAATCATTGCCTATCACCACTAACGGTGTGAGTTACCACTCAGGCGAGGCTTACTCAATACAACATTATGTGATTAAGTTTGTCAGTGACTTGCTTGGGTTTCTCTGGTTTTCTCTATCAATACAACTGACCACCATGATATAACTGAAATATTGTTGAAAGTGGCATTAAACACCATAACCCCCTCCCCCATATTGATTAGTGTAATTACTGAACACTCATCTCCCACAAGTCCTCATAAACACCAATAATAACCATTTTATATACTTACTCGACAATCGTATATGGGGGATTACCAAAAACTCCATAAATCAATTGTGTAAATTCTGAAACCTTATCTTCTAGGGTAACGTTCACTGTTATTGCATATCCTTGGTCCTGTTCATTTAATAGAGATAATCCAGAAATACCATGGGATATCACTGATATCAGTTCACTACAATCTTCAAAGGAGGCCTGATCTGTATGGAACATTTGATCCAGTTCATCTAGTGAAGTGACCGTTACCCTGTATTAAATACAAATAAATCAGGGTTTTTTTCACAAAATACGATGTTTGTATTTTTACGTGTAAAATTTTGTTTTTACAATTAGTTATATATCCTGATTATGTCATTTGTCTCAAGTCTCCCATCGACGAATATCTTTTGTCAAAAATTTGATATATATTTGATATTATTATGCTTTCTGTAAATTTCTTCTGTAATATAAGTTCATACGATATGTTGGCATATATCACAAAGAATTATATAGCGTTGATACACTATACGAAAATAGTACATCTACTATGCCAGTTTCACGCGGGGAAGGTTGGGTTTTCAGCTCAGCTGTCTGTCAAGCTATATATAGCTAGTCCACGTGTAAAGGGGGGGGGGCGGATCTAATCTGTCAATCTATCATAGTCGTCTATTATTCATGTTACTGTTTTTTAATGCTTGTTATTGTTGTTAATTAAATTTCAAACTTCAAAAATGTTTATATTTTTAAAGCCTTAAATGAAACAAAGAATATTCTTACACTTTCAAGACTATCTGATCCAATATATTAGTCACCAATATCAGGACCTCCTTTATTGTAATAGTTCTCAATATATGTTGTCTGCATATAACAGTCAGCATAATAATAATAATGTTGTGTTAGCAATGACTATGCCATATAGTGGTCAGGGTTGAATACATAGTGCACTCCCCCTTCGGGTCGTGCACTATGTCTTCAACCCTGACCACTATATTGGCATAGTCATTGCTAACACAACATTATAATATAAATAGACATTTTGCACATTCCCAGATTGATTCTAAAATTATACGTTTTTAAGCTTTTCTATACGAGTTATTTCCCTTACGATCAAAAGGAACATTTTTTTTAATAACAAATAGAAAATTCTCAAGTTGTGATAACATTAACATTTTGAACAGTTTAGGGGAAAACTATTTTATTTTCATTGAATTTTGCATAAAATAGGATCCTTTTTTCCACATTAAAGGGAAATAACTCATGTAAAATGCATAATGTTATAGTCAAAGTCAGAAATGTGGAAATAATCTATTCAATCTTTAAATCGTACTTCGTTTGTTAATATATCAAGGCTTGTATAAAATTAAATAATGAATATAAAGATTGTTGGTAATATTACTTGTTAATACTATTTAGAACAACCAGCGCTCCTAGATAACGGACCGAGGAACACTGAATGATCGGAGAATGACAACCAGTATGCTTGATATTTTTTTTATGGGAACGAAATTAGACAAAATGACTAATTGGCGGATTATTGTTGCAATATAATTGACTGACTGACGAACAGTGTTGCACGAGGGATACTGGTCTAACGCATGCATATTGAAAGTTGAACGATCTGATTTAACCTTTGACTGCTTGATCGGTGACTTTTGGCGGATAGTAAAATAAAAAAAGACTGTTGTATGTTGCACAAGGGATACTGGTCTGACTCGTGCATATTGAAATTTGAACGATCTGACTTAACCTTTGACTGTTTGATCGGTGACTTTTTGCGGAAGAAAAAAAAAGAAGAATGTTGACTGAATGGAGAACTATAATATAACAGTCCTAATAATGGGTATATATCTAAATTAGTGTGCACAACACGTTTCTTGAATGACCTTCATCGGGTACGCTCAAAGTCAAAATAGATTTTTGCTTTAAACATAGGTTATTCACAACTGTATATGAATAGGATTGAGCAACAGTTTGTTCTTTTTCTCTTGTTCGGTGAACTATCTGTCGTTCATCTGTCTACGACTTCTGATTACACTTCTAGCGTTTTCTGACATTTCTTATAATAACATTATGAGGTAAATGATTATAATGTGTATTTTCAAATTAGAAAGGAATTTCGTAATACATATTCACGTGTATTATTACCTCAACGATTACTCTAACAATTTGAAAGCGTTGTTTGTTTACTTTAATATGTATCTAAGTGTAATGTTGGATAGTCGCCCATGTTCATTTACATCTAGGATACCTTTCATATAAATGTCAGTGATAATATCAAAATAATAATACCTTTTGCATGACCAGTCGAAGTCCAGATTTTCATTCCCTCCCATTCCTATTTCGGGATCATACGATACGTTTAAAGCGTTCAAGGTAATGTTTTTCAAAAGTACTTGGACGTTCCTCTCGTAACCACCTTCTATGTATGCAAACGGTGGTGATTTTATGAACATCAAATAGGTTGGTTCATACACCCAAGTATTCAGCAAGGTGACATTTAATGTTATCATGTATAAATGGGCATGAACGGTACCTCTGGCGAATCGCAAGGTTCCTCGTGTGATACCGAACGGTTTATATGGATAGTATAGTGTTACAGGGTCGTCACCAGTATCATTTACAACAGTATATAACTTCCATTCAAATATTACACTTTGGTCAGAGCAATATACTGCCATTCGGCTTGCCAAGTCAAAATCAGCAGACGTATAAACTCTCATAGGGCCTGTAGTATTTGAATATTGCCGATCGAACATACCATTGACTGTAAAACACTCATTCCAGACATTGACTATTTTCTTTAATATTTGGGTATCGTAGTAATTGGAACACTCGACATTTACAGTGTGGTTACCCAGCGTGAGATATGTAAAATCGAGAAGCATAGGTTCGGCTGACGATAAGTTTGCCGTCCTGGTGTAAATTCTTCGGTTTATAAAATCACCCATATTAAACACGCACTTGACCATTGGAAACTTAGAGTTAGCTATGACACGAACGGTGACGTTTCCTGGAGGCATATCTAACTTGTCAGGCATATCAATGGCGAGGTGACCAGTCATATTGTAATCGGCTACTATATAATTTTCGAGATATAGAATTTCTTTGAAAGTAGTATTGTAGGCCTCCAACCGCACAAAGAAAGAACCATAGGAAGTGTATACATGATGTGCCGTTGATGGGTCAACATGTAAATGGTAGGGTTCGCCTTCACCAACGTCTAATAGATAATTTCCATTCACGACACCGGACATGCTAAATATGAATTGTGTTCCATCAATAGCGCCTAAATACGAACTAGAAATAAAATCAACAACCCCGATTTTGATAGGAAGCGTTTTTATGATCCTACTGGTGCTGTTTTTAATAGTGACCGATACATTGAATTCTCCTCTCGATGCGTATGTATGTCTAAGCGTTTCCAATCTGTTGTATTTAGTAGGAGGAGTGCCGTCTCCAAAATCATACTTTAAATATGTTAAGTAAGGAAATCGTGCACATTGTAAAATGGAGATATCAAAACGAACAATAATAGGCACATCTCTAACTCTTTGTTGATCGTCTTCAGCTGTTAGTGTTTTATTCATTCCTGACTCGGGTTTAAAGGCAACAAGAAAATCAGATAAATGTGCCTGTTGTATAATTATTTTGGTTTGAAGAGTGTAATTGCTTACATCATTTTCACAAAATATTACAACAAGTTTCAATCCTCCCGTTTCGTACAGGTGCAATTGTGTTAAATAAGTATATTTAATTATCACTGATTTGTTATACAAGGAAGTATCTGGTTCAAAACTATAGTAACATGTTACATTCGTTGGTGATGGTCCATTATAAAGCATTCGAATCAAAAACGAAACCTTACCATCAGGTAGTGGTAGCATTTCTAGGGGATCCGCAATGGCTGGTAGCAACTTTAATTCTGGAATGGCAAATTGAATTCTTATCTCGTAAGTAACCACGCTGAAATAAAACGGATTTGAAGCATTCATTTGAATTGTATATATGCCATCTTGAGAGTAGCTATGACTCCAAGATTCCATGCTAAATTCGGAATAAAATAAATCCGCAGACCCCTTTTTTGTATTATTATCGCCGTATGCTAAAATAAATTCAAAACCTTTCCGAGGAATATTGTCGAATGTAAACGGTATGATTTCAAATGCCCTTGCTAGTCTATTTGAAATCAACGTTACATTACTTATGTCTTCCCAAACATATATATCATAGTTGATAACTTGTGAACTCAACTCTGATTCTATGGTAACCGTTAAAACATAATCTCTTTGTTCTATATAACTATGATTCAACTTTAAACCATCCGCCAATAACATGCTTAAATCTTCACCAAGGTAAATAGATTCATTTGATCCATCGCCGTAATTTACGACAACCGTCAAATTTCCCATCGGAAGTCTGCTTTCGAAATCTAAATATACAATCAAGTTAACCGTATCACCTGGAGATATCATTATGTCAAGTTGTGTCCCATATTGTTCTGAAGCTTTTTCAATCAACCAACACAACACCTCTGTTCTGTTGGTGGTTACTAGGCAACCTTCAGTACTATTGGTTTTTGCCACACACTTGTAGTCGATCGTGCTGTTATATAATATGGTGCTGTTACATTTTGTAACGTTGATAGGAAGAAGTACTTGAGAAACATTAATGGAAAAACCTGCTATAGGACGAACAACGGTTATGACTACGTTTGTCTGGTATGCCTCATTTAATGCATTCCGGACAACAACGGTTATATTATGATCATCCGGGGTTTGATATACGTGATATGACGTCACTTCCTGTGGGTTGCCTGGTGTTATCTCCCTTTGTGATTCATTTCCATAAGCAAACCATTCAACATCCATATTACTACCAGTTTGAATCGTTGCGTGTAAAAGTGTACTGTTGTCTATTAGCGCCAGCATCTTTACTTCTGGTACCTAAAGAGGATTATAAATGATAGAGATATATGTCGTGTATATGTCAATATTGCAATATCCTTCTTTTGATGTTGTTGTTGCTGTTGTTTGATAGTGTTTAACGCCACTTTCAACAATATTTCAGTCATTGGTGGAGGAAACAGGAGGACCCGGAGAAAACCACCGACCTCTCGCAAGTCACTGACAAACTGTATCACATAATGTTGTACACCTCACCCTGATCGAGAATCGAGCCCACAACATCAGTGGTAATAAGCTCTGATTGCATAGGTAGTTGTAAATCCAACTACCATATGATCATGGCCACGATGGCCCCACCTTCCTTTGAAAAATAACGTTCACTTCTGAATACTAAAGACATGGTGAAGTTAACTAACCAATTACAAATTACATTATACATTTATCAGACAATATTAGGCAGCAACCTGTTCATTAATCATGAGCACTGAAACTGTATCATTTAATAACAAAGACAGAATTGTCTTGTCTTATCCCTCAAAACTTTTTCGGAAAGATATCGGCACCTTGTGGAAAGGTACACATGACATAAATGGTATTGGCAATTAGATGTTGGTTCAGAGTAGATTATTGTTTCCCTAATACGTCTACCAATTGCCTTGCATACTATTTAATACCCATTCTCTGTAAGGACTTCAATAGCTATACAGTGGACTGGAAATGCATGTCTTCAAATATTGGTGTTATGTTGTCAGATCACTTACCTGACCAAGTTTAACAACTTAAGAAAATAAAATTTCAAAAATTACGATCCGTTGCCATGGCAACCATACCTCTTAAAAACTTGATCCTGGAGAGGGAATTCTTCAGGACAAAATCTTCTGTTTTTCCAAGTTATCAAAATAAAACTGGTTGTAAATGAAGGAACTTTATCTATACATGTTAGTTAAATGTATGTTAAGCTTTCTTTCTACAAAAAACATTTTGTTACACAATATCATTTTCCATTGCTAAATCTGGGCTAAGAATGGGATATTTTCCGAAATTTGCAAATTGGAAATTTTTGTTTTTTTTGCGTTTTTCAAATTGAGTTTACATTATGTTGCCATAATTTTATTCTATATGACATTCATGATTTAATGACCTTTATTACCAATAAACAATATACAAAGCAAATTTGGGTGGGACCTTTCCAATTTAACCTCATAAAATGTTTCTAAAAACAGCACAGGCTAGCCATTGGCTGATTTTCTTCAACATTTAATAATAGTCTTTTTTCATAAAAAATGGAAATTTTTAGTTGAATTGTCATGATTTCATGGCATTTGTGATAGAATAAACCAAATTCATAGCAAACATGGATTGGATCTATCCAATTTAGCACCTTCACCTGTTTCTCAAAATAGCACAGGCTAGCCATTGGCTGATTTTCCTCAACATTTAATGATAATGTTTTTTCATTAAAAATGACAATTTTCAGTTGAATTGTTATGATTTGATGAGGCTAGTGGTAGATAAACCAAATTCATAGCAAATCTGGGTGGGATCTATCCAATTTAAAGCCATAACATGTTTCTAAGAATAGCACAGGCTAGCCATTAGTTCATTTTCCTCAACATTTAATGATAGTCTTTTTTCACAAAAAACGGCAGTTTTTAGTTGAATTTGTATGATTTGATGACTATTGTGATATATACATCAAATACATAGCAAAACTGGATGGGATCTATCAATATAACACATAAACACAAATGCTGAGAACGCATGCGCAATCGTTAAATTACTGCGTTCTACGGCACTCGTGATTATATTTTCGATATTAACACTCTCCAATTGATTATCCTATAATTATGTCAAAGCTACATACATGTACCAAATAAAAATTCATTCTACACAGTAGAAGCTGAGAGAAAAATATTCCCAAAGCTCTTGGACAAACTATTATTATATAAACAAACAGTCAAGGTAAATGCAATATAGCCACCAGACCTTTTAAATTATTCCGGTGCCGATAAAAACGTCAATCATAAAGTGGCCGTTGTTTATAAAAAACATTCGGGTGCTAGTATATATATTTTTGATAATCCTTTCATTCCGTGAAAAAGATTAAAATTAATATAAACCTGTTCGTCTTGCTTAAATCTTCGATGGTCATCCATCTCTACGTCATGTTTTTATCTGAAAAGGTCCGTTGTTTTATCATAAATGTGCCGTTTCTCCGGAAAGTGTCCGTAACGACATACCACCATGTATTAAGGGCTATATAAAAAGACCCGTGTGCAAATGCTTCGAATATGTGCAAATTATTTTGTAGGGATGATTAAATCAAGCGTTTATGGTCATTAAATAAAATTAGAGACGCATTTTCTTCATGAAAACATAATTTGAAGTGGAAATTTAATTTTAAAAATATAATTTAAGTCATAAACGCTCAATCAATGTTTATTTTTTTTTAGCAAATTTCAACTTATTTTAACATATAATAAAAGTTATTTCTATCATTTTCCCCCGTTGACATAATTTATTTCACAAAAATGAATGCGAGTTGACATCAAAGGGAGATAATTCGGAGGAAAACTAATTTACCCCCCCTTTTTTTCGCATTAAATTTAAGAAAAAAAAACCTATTTTGTTACTTTAGTATGGAAACATATATTGTCCAGTTAGCTAAGGATATAAGGATTTTTGGATAAGGGTATGTTTTGAAACGATAGTGACTTTTTTTTATTGCTTCAGTTTTGAAAATTGACCACTCAAGTCTCAAATAAGGAATACATGTACATTTTTCATAAAGATGTAAACAGAATGTAATGACCACCCATTTAAATTATTATAATTATTGAGGTAATTACACATGATTGTCTATTTATATTTCGAAGATAAACAAATATTGAAAATTGTGAAAAAAATGTATTGTTCTTTTTACATTTTAGTGTATTTTTTCATGAAAAACGTACACCCTATTTAAAGACCCATAAACAAAAATTCTATTGAAAATATGCCCTATTTTTTCAACTTCTGAATGTTAACATGTAAATGATGCTTTTGGTATGTTGTTTTTGAATATATAATAAAAAGAAAAGGTAAAAAAACAGTTGGGTAATTTTTTTCATAAAATAAAAATTTTCCAAGAAAAAAAGAATGTGTCTGTCAACCCATATCTTGGTTTTAGAAAGGTAGTTAACTTCAAATCTTTGTTTTTTTCAATTATTCAGATGTTGCACACAGAATTAAAGTGAACAAATACTAATAAATGTGATGTTTAGGTTGTTAGTTTAGCCGGCCAATTTGTTTACATGTACTATAATTGATTCCACAAAGGAGAGTTAAGAAAGGGAGATAATCCTTACCTGCATAACAAGGGCTCCAATAGAGAAATTCCAATTCTCAGTAATCACATATAAGAGAAGCTCCCATTATTTTGTTCATTGAATAAAGTTCTATATTATTGGAACCATTGATTCAACTTAGTATAAGTAAATTATAAGCATGGCAACCTCATTTTTTTTATACTCAAAAAAAGGTTATTCCTGTCCCTTTCTTTGTCATAATAACATTTTGACAGACAAAAGCCAATGTTTGGTACAAGTTACACATTTGGCACTCTGACCATTCTTTACCTATAAATCATATAAAATGTTTTTAACAAGAGTGGGTGTTTGAATTAAGAATAGTTTTAACAGCTGAACTTTCTTTTAGAGGGATGTGATTTTTTTTTACAATTTTTCAGACTCGGAATATTTGAGCTGGGTGCCATGGAAACCGGCATTTGCTACAAATATTTTGCAACATTTTCCATCATTTCTTATGACACTTTAAAAAAATAGATAACATTAGTTGGATTCTGAGACTATGCATTTCCTGTCAATTTAAGTCCTTACAGAGAATGGGTATTAATATTTAAACGATGATTAAGGTCATCGGCTCTCTTTAATATAATTCATATATATGGCACCTTCTGTAACACGAATATTATAGAGTTGAAGTCATCACTTTGAAAATGTTACGGTCGCCAACCGTGACTTGGATGACCGCTATGGAATATCTGTGTCACAAATGACCACGGATATGTTCCACTTGTCATAAGCACATCCCGGTCCTTTCTTCATTCACGACTTATTACCGGGGTTGGAACTAGATTAACACGACGGATGCCACTGGTGGAGCAGGAACTGCTTTTACTTCCGGAGCACCTGAGTTCATCCCCGGTTTTTAGTAGGGTTCGTGTTACTCGATCTTTAGTTTTATATGTATGTTTTGTAGATCGTTGTTTGTCCTTTTGTATTTTTTCTTTTGGCCATTGTGTTGTCTGTTCTTCGATATACGATTCTTATTGCCCCTTTGGTATCTTCAAACTCTTCTTACAGGTGACCTTAGCCGATTTTGGTTATCCTGTTTAGGCCCGTTGGTTTTCTTACTCCCAAATATTTGTTTTATTATATCATCTGGCTATGAGAGTACCTGATGAAAGATATTCCAGAAACGCGCCGTGCGCACCATATTTTATATCTACGTTTATATATACTAGTCAACAACAGGAACGATACAAGGGTTTTATGCTCAATATTTTTTGCATAGAGATAAAAAAAATCGACAAAAATCGTTTAATTTAGATTCACATAGGCATAGCAAATAAGACAATATCAACAAGATTTCTCAACATCATTATCAGAACAAATCATGGACAGACTGTAATTGTCATGCAGTATGGAGTTCACTAACGTGTGTGACCACCCATTGCAGCAACGACAACTTCGTATCTCCGACGCATAGAACCAATCGATCGTTGGATAAAAGCTTCTTGGATGTTGTTCCACTCGCGCACAAGTGCGTCACGCAGCTCATGTAGTGTTTCCGATGGATTTTGACGGTGACGAACACGTCTACCGAGTTCATTCCATAAATGTTCAATACGATAGTTCGGAGTTAGGGGAAGAGTTATGTCCCTTGTCTAGCTCTTTGCCGTTAAGAGTACATAAGGTGTACATCCGGGTCTCATTTTCTGACACTTTTTTATCAACCCAGCTGTGAGCGAAGCGAACATGGTTGATACTTGTAAACACTTTGAAATCGGAAGCGGAAGTGTGAGGAGCTTAAGCCATTTGCCTGTTTTCGTAATTGAACATCTTTGTCGCGCCAAAGGCGCAACCAACACGAAACAAATAAAATAAAATAATGACTTTAAAATTGTATTGAGAATTAAAACTTACGTTTTCGTGCCTTGGATACGACTATATCATTCAAATAGAAAACAGTGTTTTACTTTCGAACTTGAAGAAGGCAGAGTTGTCATTGAAGGTTTCGTAAATAAAATAAATAATAAACTTTGTGTCGTGCCGAAGGCACGAACACTACGAATAAAGAAATACAATCGTCGTGCCGAAGGCACACCCGATATGAACAAAAGAATGAATCAGCACGGCCATATTAAATGTTGCAAATGGGTGCCATGGCAACACCTTGACGGAAGTTGATTCGCCCTTTATTTTCATAGACAAAGAAACATTAAGTTTTCGTTCTGAAGGCATATCTTATATTGATATAATAAAATTAATTTACTAGTCATGCCAAAGGCACGACCATTACGAACAAAATTTCAAACGTCTTCGTGCCGAAGGCACGAACACAGTATAGTCGGAATGGATCCCATAGCAACACATTGCCGGAAGTTAATTGTAACTAGTATTTACCAAGTGAAATCCTACATGTCATATTTACAACAATGCACAAAAATAATTAAAAGTTTACCTTGAAAACTTATTTTAGTTAAATTGTATCAAACTTGAAGCGTACACGAAGCCAAATAACGTCTAATCTTTACGTTTCAAACTGGAAGTCTTCATATGACGTCATGTTGGTTATGTTCCAAAGTCGTCAATAACATTTCGCGGATTTTTTTCAGTTTACTCGCAATCGTATGTTTATGTGTATGTCCATTGTTTCAGGCTCTCCTTGGGTATTTCTTTAATAGTATTTAGCGTCGAAAACAAACACGAATAAGAATTATAAGGATTTTCTTTTAATCGACTCCTTTCGCAGCTCTGCTGCAGTTTTCTTGTTTAAGATGGCTGCCGCCTTTTGTTGCAAATAGCTGTCATTATCAGTAGAGAAAAAACTTTCCCTTTTATACCTTACCGGGTAGTGGTTGCGTGTAAACTTCATATTCTATGTTATCACTGATCATTGCCTGGCTAGGTTAGAATCATTCATCAGAAGCTGAAACTGCAGATAAAGAAACTTTGCTATATTGTGCAGTATCGCCGCATCGGATGTAATGACAATGTTCAAATTTAGTTACCGTAGAAGACACTGAACATTTCAGGTGTAAAATTATGAAAAAAAAAATTGAGCTGACTATATTTAATGAAAATAATTTACATTTTATGATTTTAGTTGTCACATTAAAAGAAACATACTTCTTTTTTTTACGAAGGTATTTTCCCTGTATCAATGTTAGATTTACAGTAACATAATATACAGACAAACCAATTATTATTTGTCATATTAGAAAGAATACATAAATAGCTGTGGGTATTATTTTTTTTTTAATATTTTCCTGCATCAATGTTCAATTCAAAGGAACATAATACAGAGTAAAACCCGCCATTTTGAACTAACGTCCAACGGCGGGAAATATAATAGTACTATTTTACCTCCTTCACAAAAGACTTTCTAACTACGAACTCCCGTATTGGTGACAAATCCGGGGATAATGCCGGCCAAGGAAGAAGCCGGATGTGATTCTGGTTCAGAAAATCTTAACAAATACGAGTCACGTGACATCTTGCATTCCTGTGTTGAAAGACGTGATAAAATTTTCGCTGTTGCAGAAAGGGCAGAACGATAGGATCAAGAATATCGCCTCTGTATTTTATGGCATTCAATGTCCCTTGAACAATTTTGAGCTGAGTGCGACCACCATGACAAATTCCAACCCAGACCATATCACTTCCGCATCCATAACGGTCGGACTCGTACACACACTGGTCCGTAAAACGTTCCCCACGCATTGTAGTACACACGAAAACGTCCATCGCAAAAACGAAGTGAAAATCGGGATTCATAACTGAAAAGGATGTGTTGCCATGTGTGAAGTCTCCAGCGACGGCTGCGTGCAAGAGCCCAGGTTAGTCTCGCGGTCCTATGGCTTTGTTTAAGGATTTGTCCTATCACCGGACGCCTAGCACGGAGTCCAGATTCAAGTAGTCTTCTGCGAACAGTCTGACCCGAAATTCGGACGTTTGCCAGACCAGATCTTCTACGGGAAGTTTCCTCAGCCGTTATCATACGGTTCCGGAGGTGAGTAAGGCGTAAATGTCTGTCTTGACCTTGTGACGCACACGCGGCCTGCCGTTACGAAATCTGTCATTCGTCCTACCTGTTTGTCGACGACGAATTATTAGCCTTGAAATGGTTATTCTAGACACATTAAAGTGGTCTGCAACGGCCTGGTGAGTCATTCTTGAGCCTGAACCATACCCACCGCTCTCTAACAGTTATTTTGACAGAGAGGTGGCATCGACGTTCTTGTGAAAATTTAAATTTTCACAATGGTAAATTGTTTATTTTTGTTGACAGCACAATTAATGACCACAGGAGATTTAAATGCCTAATTCGATCATCGCAAACTCTGTGATGGGACGGAAAATTTACTTTCTTGCATTCACTGTCAACTGAATTATGAAATATAATGAATGGTAAATTATTATAGCACTGGATATACATTTAATTGATCCAGTTATAGTCTTTTTCCCAACATATAAAAATATTTATTCGGAACATCACTTCAAATAAGGAAATTATCTCTTTGAAATATACTATGCAAGGCACTTAGATAATATAACATGTAAATTACATGTATGTTGACTAAGATACCGTTGGAAATAAGCGACTATGTTTAACATCTTATATAGTATTTTGCACGGATTGTCTAAGCCTAAGCAGTGGCGGATGGTGGTTTAGCACTCAGCGACTATTCTATGAGCAAAGGACGATTATTTCAACAAATAGATGAAATATATGATGGCGTCCATCTGGATGGAATTCAACATTATTTGTACCAATTAGCTAGGTACTTAATGGTTTTAGTATAATACCGAGTTTTCAACAAGATATCTTAAGATGTGCCCCGCCATACTTTCAAAATTATTACATTTAAAGGAATAAAAACATAGATATCGAATGTAGTGCTGACGACGCATTTCTGGAATAATCTGCACCAGGTACGGTCATAATCATCAGAGTGGAAAGCCAACTCATTTAAAAGTCTTTTGGGGCAAGCAAACCAAAAGAGCCTGAACAAAAAAATAGTCAAAATCGACTAATTCGCTATGGCTGAGGGAGGAGAACCTTAGCTTTATGAAAAAAACAATACTACCTTGAATCCAGATATTGCTTCCTCATAAAACAGAACTAAATCTGTTGTCTCCAATTCATCTTCACCCCCTTCTACTCTGAATATAAGATGGTATGCTCCATACTCCAGGGTGGACAGGTCAGATGATGATATCTTAACAAACCCTGTTTTGGTTGAATTGTCAACGGTTCCATTGATCAGTATGTTGGTATAGTCAATAATTTCAGCAACTACCGTCAGATTGTCTCCTTCATAGTACAGGAAATTTAGAACGGAGAATGAATCTGCCTTGTTGCTTATTTCCACAACAACATCATCAGTAAATTCATACCCTGGGAAAAAAGAGAATACTTTTTTTCATTATGCATTCTAATATGAAGACTTTGGAATTTTAGTTTTTATTATAGATTATTAAAAAAGTTCGGATATATGTTTGACAAACATCACTAAAAATAGAATACGCTTTTCTTTCGACGGAAAATTATACGTAAAAGTGCTGATTTGTCCTGTCATCGCTACAAAGATTCTACTGTCGTCATACACGATCTGGTTGACTTAAGAAATATCCACTTCTCAAATGCCAATGGATATATTCCGTTTTCTGTATATTATTTCTTTCATCTGTCAACGACAAGACTGTAATCGGACTTGATTATATGATCAACACGGCAGGTTTCTTATAGGAAACAAAAACTGCTTACCCAGCGCGAGCCCCTGGGTTCACCCTCGTTTTTTGGTGGGGCTTGTGTTGCTCATTTTTCAGTTTTCTGTGTTGTGTTATGTGATTTTTGTTTATCTCTATTCAGTGTTGCATTCCCAATGTTACCCGTGTCTCTGGATTGTTCATTCTTGATTGCCC
The DNA here is from genome assembly GCA_963680875.1 of Bathymodiolus brooksi. Classification (NCBI taxonomy): domain Eukaryota; kingdom Metazoa; phylum Mollusca; class Bivalvia; order Mytilida; family Modiolidae; genus Bathymodiolus; species Bathymodiolus brooksi. Next base: position 49,333,762 of record OY804579.1, read on the forward strand.
CTTCGATTTTATCTAACGTTTATTTATGTAGCAACATTCCAACAGCTCCTGCATGTGATACATCTCTCAGGGCTTGTAATTCTTCTCATGATTTCTTGATAGAGGGTTGCCATTAACATGGAAGCTACTGAACCCTGGGTTGCTAGTGGTTAAATTGAACTAATAATTAAAAATGTGCGGTCACCACCATGACGGAATATCTGTCACAAATGACCATGAATATGTTCCAGTTTGTCGTAGTCACAATTCGGTCATTTCCCCATTCCTGACTTGTCACTGGATCTTGAAGCGAGAGTTACACGACGGGTGTCACTGATGGAGTAGGAACTGTCTACCCTACCGGGCCACCGTTTTTTTAATGGGTTCGTGTTGCTAAAACTTTAGCTTTCTGTGTAGTGCATTGTTTGTCCTTTTTATTTTGGCAATTGCATTGTCTGTCCTTCGATTTATGACTTCTGATTATACCTTTGGTATTTCCAAACTCTTTTGTCAGAGAACAAATTCGTTTTGCACAACTGTCACGAAAGGATGTGGATATAACTGACAAAGAAAGACAATTCAGTGGTTCATCATGTATACTTTTATACGTTGGAATTGGAACCATAAAATGGTAAGCTATGTAAAAGGTTAACAACTTCAACTAAACAGGGTTTCGTAAAAAAAATTCTTTAAAGAACTATTAACATATTATTTATGAAAAAAACATTATGTGAATACTATAAAAATCAATTGAACGATGATGGTTTCTCTCTTAGTTTTTTATTTTGTGGGGAGTTCGTGTTTTCTTCGGACAGCGGATTTTCAGTTTAAAATATTATGTTCACTCCATTTGTTGTATTTGATAACTTTCTTGTATATGTATTATGTTAATTGGTATGTCACGTGTGTTCATCTAAGTATTGAAATCATGGATGTTGGTGTCGACGTGTGGTACACATCGTACAAGAGATGCTATATCCTTTTCCTATAATGATCACCTGATGTTGCTATCGGATGACATATATGACACAAGAGGTGCTATAATCCTTTCCAATCTACTGCATATGTCGACGGGTGGCATACATGGGGCAAGAGATACTATAACTCTTTCCAGTCATTTAATGTTGTCGTCGGATGACATCGATGAAATAACATATGCTCTCAAATGATAATTAATCTTTTACTTCTTACGTAGATTTTGTCTTTCCTGTATAACTGACCGAACATTTTCCGGACTTGCCTAAATGAGTAAGACGGTATGTGTCTTATCATAAGCAGGAACTGCTTACCCTTCACGGGCAGCTGAGTTCACCACAGTTTTTTGTTGTGGGAACAGTGTTGAACAGTGTTGTTCATCTCTTTAGTTTTCTGTGTTGTGTTTTGCTTGTCGTCGTCCTGTGTCTTGTGCACCCAATGCCAACTGTGTCTCTGGATTGTTTATTATTGATTACCCCTTTGAGTGTAATAACATGATGTTGTCCGGAACATTTACTCTTTTAATAAAATATATTGTTAATTTTATGTTTCATTGATGCGGCTTTGTCGCACTAGATTGTTATGTTATGCACTGTTCACTATGCATGGTATTAGACCTCAATCCTAGATGAATAACAATAAATGTTGTTTTTGTTCTGAATAATTGATTTAAGTACTAATTTTTAACAATAAACTTAACAGAATATCCAATCTCTTAAGCAATATATATAAGTAACAATAAAATGAAGAAAAACCTATAATACCACGCTATCGGAGCAATGATGAATAATATTGATAATTTCTATAAATAATGAATATGAATTCAAAATAAATTATATTTGTACTGACGTTTTCTGAATGGGTAATTACAATATGAAAAAAAACAAAAAAACAAAAAAAACCCCCAACAACTACGAAATATAATGGCAATCAACATGTTTGTTTAAAGTAACTAGACTCCATTTAAAAATTTTCAAAAAGGTACGATTATCCAATTATGTTTTAAAACGATGTTCGCTTCGTTTTTACCCCCAGTTGTTTGTAGGAGGGATGATGTCTTGTTGAATTTGTTTGTGTTTGCTTGGGTATATTGTGTTGTGTTTTTGTTTATCTTCGTTTGGTGTACCTCATGTTGCCTGTTTCTGTTGAATGTCCATTTTTGAATGCCCCTTCGGTATTCTCTAACGTTTATTTAAATGACAATGTGATATTAAAACTCCATATTAGTAATATACATGACACCACATTGAATCTTCTTCTGTAATGTACATCAAGAGAAAAAAAACATTCGGCATAAATATTTGTCATTTTTCATCGACCGTCTGATAGCTATGTCACATAGTTTAATCTTTAGATTGATTAATTGAATGCATTTAGTTGTCAAATGAACAGTGATTGCGTTCTGTTCATGCTGAGAACATTAGTTTAGTCAAGATAGACAACAAGAAAAAGGGTAAACCTAAAAAAACGGTGTTTAATTTTTAGTTTTTTTTTTACAAAGTAAGCATCAAAACAAATAGATAAGTATATTGTTTATATGCAATGTATCTATATACATAGTTCCGATTACCAAGCAGAGTCAATTGCAAATTCTATTAAATCAAAATTTAAAATATAAAGTTTATATTGAAAAAGTTATATTTACTGAAATTCTAAATGTACACGAGGTGCAATTTCATAAATACTTTTCAATTTTATTTGTTACCTCATTTAACCCAAAATTAAACACAATTTTAGAACAGTAAGTAACAATACATTTTAGAAATATTTGGTAATTTTATATGGTACCCAAAAATCGATTTTTAGAATTGATAATTATGAAAAGAAAGCTTAAATAGTGATGGTAAAAAATTCCACCAATATCAACAAAACTAACAAACATCTCTCACCTTCACTCACTGAACACAAAAAGACTTCTACATATGACGTTTGAAATCCAGGTCTGGCTTGGGACAGACATATAAATGTGGCCGGATTAAACCGGTTTATAGTATCACAACCATCTCCGTTTGATAATTGAATTCACAAATATAGGGAAGCATATTAAATACACTTTTCATATCAAACAACCATCAAATGAGGTATCCTCAAATGTTTTTAAATAAAATATCTTTAAATGTCGATTCTGTGGAAAAATATATCTAATCGAGTATCAATTCATCAGTTAAAACGGATCCCGCAATTGGACTGCAGTAAAAAGACATCCATCGAAACCTATAGAACATTACAGTCCTATGCATAGGTAATATACATATATCACTAAGCTATCTATCTACGTCTTTATTACTATCACTAGGCCGATACATCTGCTGGTGGACTATTATTCCCCAAATGTATCATCCGCCCAGTAGTCGGTGCTTCGGCACTGACATGCTTTTATCGAAATTTAAAGTTCCAATTCATGTAATTATTATTAAAACTAAGGTTCTCCTCTTTCAGGCAAAGGTTTTTAACCTTAGACGATTTTGGCAATCCTATTTAGGCCCTTTGGTTTTCTTGCTCCCAAAGACCTTTAAATTATTTGGCTTGGAGCGTACCCGATGAAGGTTGTCTCAGAAACGCGTCGTGCGCATTAAATTTGATATCTACGTTTTTATTTTAATGTATCATATTAATTTATTAGACGCCGGTAGAAGTGCCACCAGGATATGGTAGCAGTATCATCTTTTAAAAAATTAAAGAGTTAAGTTTAAATATAGTTCCTCTATTAAAAAGAAGACGAAAGACACTAAGCTGCAAATTACGAACCATAAACCTCTATCACGTGAAAGGTCTTCGAACACATAGTGCATAGCAGCATATTTGACCACTTTCGCAGCAATACAACTCTTACCAATACAACGGACAACACGTACTCCATAAAAAAGGTTATACTCGCCATTGTCATTCGTGAGATTGCATCAAAATGAACAAAAAACTTCATATCTATATTCTTCTCCATGAATTGCCATAGGCATTCGACAAACTACCAAACCGCCGCACATATTGCATAAGCTGGAATACTACAACGTCAACTATAAAGCAAACATATGGATTCGTTCCTTCATGCAGAAAAGAAAACACAGCATTTCACTCGAATGTACTGTTTCAACGATAGCCTCAGTCCTCCTTGATGTTCCTCAATTAGAAGATATCTTTTATTACCTATATCAACGACATTCTAGAAACAACAACTTCATCATAGAGAAAAATATTTGCGGATGACAGCCCGATGCTATTTCAACCTATCAAGACCAGGTTGAGAGCAACCTGACGCAGCGAAATCTAACATCCATTGGAGATTAGGAAGAAATATATCAAAGAAGCTTCATCGCCGAAAATGCATTGTAATAAGAATAACAGCACAGAGAAATGACAGTTGATGCCAACAGCCTAACAGAGCCCGGGTTGCTCAATGAGTTAGGCAGTAGGATTACCTAACAACTCATATAACCCTATCACCAATACGGTGTGGGTTCGCGCCCGACTTTGTGAATTACAAAAAGAGTGCACTCGACTCGCAGCTGCAAGTGATAAAGTTTACCAGTTGCTTGCTCATGGTCGGTGGCTCTCTCCGGGTACTCCGGCTTTTTCCACCATTAAAACTTGTTGCCATGATATAGCTGAAATATTGCTGAAAGTGGAGTTAAACACCAAAAATCAAATCAATCACCAACAACCCAACAACTACATGGAAACAAGTTATATGCATTGTCGCTCTGTATATGCCAACAAGCTACTACCATGAATGAATTATCCCGCGACAGGCACATTCAAATATAATTTTCAGTATTAACACAGACTTTTATTTGTTTGTGAGTGAATTGGTCCAGTTTATACATAAATAAACTCCGGAAAAAATGCGTTTAATCCTATAATCTATTTTGTTTCATATGCAATCAAAATATCGAGTTTTTGTATAAATAACGTGTATTTAAAATGTGTAAATTTAACACGTTTTTGGCAAAATTGCGTTCCATATTAAAAGTCGGATATAAATCTATTATGTACAAACGTTATGTGTATTTTGTTTTATACATGTATGTAAAAACTTATCTAGCTTTCGTATTTCAACTATAAAAATTAATAAATATATGTCATCACACCAGTCAATTAAAAAATACAGGATATTCGGCATTGTCTTATATTTATTTAGACGACATATTAACCCAAACGATTTGAAAACGAATTTCATATTCCTATTTCTCTTATTAATATGCACAGATGCTTCTATTTCTTTTATTATGTTAATTTTTCAGTCATGACTAGTTTATTTATTGAAATATGATTATGATTGCCGTTTGAAAATATTCGGCAACCAACCTTTCGAAAACGACGTCTTTCCCATGGGTTTATCTTGGTAGACTTTTTAAATGTTTTATTTTGGTCATTTCTTTAAAGAATTACAGAAAAATAAATTATCTTGCAATTTATTGGATGTCAAATGTTAGAATGAGTAAACTAAAGTTACAAGCAAAACATCGTGTAGGTAAAAAGTGGCAATAGGAAGGCCATATAGACAGACTTATATCGCAAGTAAAAAATGGAATGGTGGTTAGGGTTAATAAACGTCTGTTCTTCTTAGCGAGTCATCAACAATCACTCCTTACAATGTGTTGCCGATTAGTAACTGCTGTATGAGCTTTCTTTATGAACACACAGTGTACGTTCTTCGAAGCTTAAAGACGTGTTGTATATTGGATTCATTACGCACTAACCACAAATGTCTCTTTCAGAGATTCGCTGTGTATTATGTGACAGTACAGGCCATATTATGATTTTCTTCTTATATTTCCGGAGTACATGAGTTCACACCCATTTTTTTTACTGAGTTTTGGAGTACGTGTAGCTCAATCGTTAATTTTCTATGTAGGCATTGCTTGTTCTTTTGTCCTTTTTCTTTTGTCCATTGTATTGTCTGTCATTCTTCGACTTACATCTTTAGATTACCCCTTTATTATCTTCAGACTTTTCTTCCATTTGTAGAATTGCTTTCATCATATATTATTTAATAACCTATAACCAATTTATTTTTGTACCTATAGAATAAGAATAATTTAAAATATTGTTCTTATTTGTATTTCTGTTTTTGAAGACAATTCTAGTTGACACCCTATTTTGACACGTATTGGTGCACATTCAGATTCCGTTGTCACAATGACGGAAATGGTCAAATTACATATAAATTTGTATTGCGCAGGTTCGTAAGAAAAAAAGAATTCTAGAGTACATGGTAAAATTTAGAATGTTATTCACTATTCCAAAGGATATTGTAGATATGGGAGTTCAAAAAGGTTGTCACATACAATGGCAAGACAAAACATTAGATTGGTACTTATTGATCTACATCAAAACAATATAACACATATGTACAATGCTATAACAATTATCAATGACAACTATTTCCAGGAACAAATTACAGGTATTTCAATTATATCAAACAAACTCGAGACAAAAAAAACCGTTCCCCAACAAAAGCCAAATATTAAATATTGATCAAAGCCACTATCTAGACAAAAGTTGGAAATCTCCCACTTATTCCAACCACTAGATCAATGAGGATTTCCCAGAAGTTCTTTCTAGTCAAAAGTTAGAAATATCCCACCTACGATTAGATCAACAGTTATTTTCTAGAAGTTCTATCATACCCAATATCATCAGAAATATTAATTGTGAATTAAGTCTTCAGAATGTGATAACACGTAGATATTTAATTTAGTGTACACTGTGCGTTTCTAGAATAACCTTCATCAGGTATGCTCACAATCAAAACATTGTAAAGCAAGGAAAAAGTCTTGGGAACCCGGTAAGCCAAATGTCCTACACAATATACCCAAATCGGCTATGGGGGGATGTTTGGCGCTTTAAATTCTGATTCAACCCACCATTTCTTTAGAAATGCCTGTACCAAGTCAGGGTCATTACGGTTTTCACAGTTTTCCGGTTGTTGACTGATTTTGTCTGTTTATATACATATGAGTTTTGACTTTCCCTTTGTAAGATTGCTCGGAGTTCGGTAATTTTGTTATTAACCTTATATACTGAGAGCGACTGACCTTAGTTTTAATAAATTGCTTCATCAAACATTATTTAGGAATTTTAAAATCAACAACATTTGACGATACATACCAATATCACGTACCAAGTAGCAACTGGACATGTTCATTAGGGCCCTTCGAAACGGTGAATCCAACATACAATTGTTCTATTCCATATAATGATTTTAAACCTTTTACAATGAAATATATTATAAAATGTTGGTATGACAGTTGGGAGCAACAAATTCGTAAGAAATTGTGCACGAAATAGATTCATTAGTTGTCAAGACCCTTTATTCTTACGGTCAAAACCACAAGGAACAAGTGGTCTTGACCAGATGTCGTATTGGTCATGGAATAGTTACACAAAGTTATTTAATATATCACGAGGAAAGTATTTAATGTTATTCACTGAAAAATATTTAGGGTGGGGTTATGGTGTTTAGCGCCACTTTCAACAATATATCACCTATATCATGAAGCATATTTTAATCAACTGCGTAGCTGTTACTGATGTTCGTCAGACATCAACCTGTCTTTTTGCATCACAAGAGGGAAACACAAGCTAACATGGTCATTTCAGTCAACATAAACAAAAACATATGCTTTTAGCAAGGGGAGTGGTTTCAGAAAATTAGAAAACAGACATTAGAATCTGAAATGAAAACAATAACATAGAGAGAGAAAATCGGCTCTGGGCCCATAGACCTAGTTGAACCTCGCCACATTTTATTGAAGTACTTGTACCAAGCCAGGAAGGCGAGAGGTCATGCACATGTTTGTTAGATATATAGATGTCCCTCTGTTTCTACGATTTTTTTATTGGATTTTAGAAATATTCTGACATTTTGGTATTTTTTTATTTTCCATTATATTTAAATTCGAATTGGCATTATTCCAAAAACGCGTAGTGTTCACGAAATTACATGTTTACATGTACGTTTTTGTCTTACCTGTCAATGAAGCCGAACTAAAATGACCAAAGCCTAACACATGCAGTAAAATTACATACAATATCATCATCATGTTTCAAAAAGCTCACATCTTTATCGCTTAAAATTCTTGATTTGAAGATCCACGTATCAAATCAAGCTCACACCAACACAAGTAAAATTTAAAATATTGATTTGAATTGCTCATGTACAACATAAGACACATAGGTTCGTCTCTCCTTAGAGACATGCTGTCCTTTAGCTTCTGAGACCTATCGATATGTATTATTAATAATCATATTACGTTTAAACACAGCGTATTTAAATAATTCTTAAATTACATTAGAGATGGTAGATTTAACATAGATATTTTCTGTATAGCAAAAATTCATCAAAAATTCATCTATCACCACTAACGTTGTGAGTTCGGATCCTGCTCATGCGAGGTGTACTCGATACAACATTATGTAATAAAGTTTGTCAGTGACTTGCAACAGGTCGGTGGTTCTCTCCGTGCATTTTGGTTTCCTCCATCAATAAAACTGACCGTCACGATATAACTGAAATAGTGTTGAAAGTGGCGCTAAACACCATAAATCAAACCTAATCGTCATATGTTGGATTTAGCTTCATTTTTTCAAGAAACAATTTAAGAGAGTATTGTTGGGTTTCATTAGTGGAACCGGTGCTTCTTACCATTACGGAGCGTCTCATTCACTCCGTATATTAGAGGGGTTCGTGTTGTGATTACGACAAATAAAAGATATCCATTGTCATTTGAGACATTGTTGTTCCGTAACGATTACCCATGGCATGGTCGAGACCGTAAAACACCACTAGGAATCGTTACTTCTGTAGCTTCCTTTTTAGCAACAACCCTCTATCATTGATTTCATGATAGGAACCACAAATTCTGGAATATCGTATCAACTGAGATATATATACTCCATAAAAAGGTGGCCAAAAGAATAAGAACAAAAAGAAAAACAATTAATGGTCTACAAAACACTTATTACAAAGATAAGTAAATATTGAGCAACTCGAACTCAACTAAAAACCTGAAGTAAATTAAGTTGCACTATACTTAGGGTCAGTCATCAGGATGCATGTGTTAAAATCCGGTGATAAGTCATACCACCATGTGCCTCTGACAACCGAACATGTATACATGGTCATCTTCGACACAGACAATCCACAGCAATTAATACAGTCATGATGGCTACCATAAAACCTTCGAATTGATGACTTAAACTTTACCGCTAGAAACCGTTGGTTGAGTAGTTCCATGTTTAACAGCAACCTTCTATTAATGTAATCCTGATGATTCGAAGCACAAGCTATGGAATATCGCATCAACATGGAAATACATTTAGATACTACATATGATGGTGCTGCTGGAACGTTGCTACATATGGAAAGTTTACAATGCGAAAATTGAAATCATCTCTTTTGTCATAAAGATTCTTTTTTAACCGACCCCACTGTCAAATGCCAAGTGTAGGTCAAGGTATGAAGCAGACCTATCTGGATATATGGTATGCTTTATTTCAAGCTGAATGTGATAGATGCGATCAACATAATCACCATGTTTGAAGTTTGAAAATACAAAAGGGGTAATCAGAAGCCATAAATCGAAGAAGGACAGACAAAACAATGACCAAAGGAAAAAAGACAATGACCTACAAAACATTACACAGAAAACTAACCCCACTAAAACCCAGAGCTGAACTCAGTTGCTCCGTTGGTGTTGGCGGTTCCTGCTCAGCATGTGGCACCCGTCGTGTTACTCTTGTTGCAAACCCGATGAAAAGTCATATATGATGAAAGAACCGGATTTTGATTACGACAAGCGAACGTATCCATTATCATTTGTGATACATATATTTCGTAGCGGTTAACCAGGTCATGGTGGCGACCGTAAAACTTTCGAAGTGATAACTTCAACTTAGCCATTCGGAACCTTGGTTCAGTAGCTTCCTTTTGAGCAGCAACCCTCTATCACGGAAATAATGATAGGAACCACAAGCTCTGGAATATCGTATCAACTGAGATATATATACTCTATATGCAGATGCTACTGGAATGTTGGATATAATTATGCTGTTCATGACCTAGCATAATTATTCTGACATTTGAAATATAGTAGAATTGATATTGAAATGACATTTGGCTTAACTATGTTAATAAAGTAGCAAATACAAGTCATTTTTGACACTTTTTTTTAAAGAACTGAAAATCGTTAAAAACTGAAAATCCTGAAACTGAAACGAAACACTATTTACACTGTTTATGGTTATGTATCTATTTCCCCAAATATATCAATTACAGTATGTATTATTTGTACTCAGATTTGTCAATTTGACATTTAGCAGAAACCAAAACTGTATTGATTTCTGTTTTATAATTATCGGTGACATTGCAATATTAGTTTGGAAATAACAATCAATTATTTAATAATATAGGATAAGCATCATAAATGTAAAGAAAAACAAAAATTGATTATTTTAATGCACTGCACATTTTGTATATCTACTCTTGAACAAAGAAAAAAAATTAAGTAACACTCGATACAGCATTTTAAATATCATCAACACATTTTAATTCCCAGGAATATTAAACGTTATTTACCATCATTTAGGAATAGAAAAGAAGGATGAAAGACATGAATTATTTGCAAATTAGTTGAAAAATACAGTGTAATTGAAAAACAGATGATGTGGAAACACTTGGAAACGAAATGCCTTTTATTGAATATTTGTTCATAAAGCACAAAAGCACCAACAAAAAGCATAAAAATAAGTCTTTAAGAAGCAAGTAAACCAAAGAGCCTAACCATGTTAACCAAATTCGGCTAACATAACCTTTGTCTGAAGGAGATTTTAGGCTAAGATAACCTTTGTCTGAGGGAGACTTTAGTGTGTAGCTTATCTTATCATTATTCCACACTGAAACTACTGAATAAGTAAAAGTCAAAGGTCCCTTTCATAATAAAAAAATAAGAAAAACGTGGATATCAAATTTAGTGCACACGACACGTTTCTGTGATAACTTTCATCAGGTACACTCAAAATCTAAAGACTGGAAAGACAAATAATTTAAAGTTTTGGGAGCAATAAAACCAAATGGGCTAAACCGGATCACATATGCCTGAGGGAGGAGGACTTTAGTTTTGTTAGTAATTACATTATTTAGGAACTGTAAATTTCAGTAATAAATATATCTGGGTCATTATCAAAAACACGCACTTTTCTGTTATTATGCAATTAAAAGACAATATCAACCAAACTGATTGGAGAAAACATGTTTTGCATGAAGGCACATCAGCTTTCTATAGTTTTACCATCTAAATCCAGATTGGTCCAATTGCGAATTTATACTAGCTACACGAAGACCTGTTTTTTCCTTGGAATTACGTGTTATTTTTCCAGAATTACTTACTTTTGGTCATTTGTACTATTCAGATGTTATGATTGTATTCGATCTTTATATTATTTTTGAACTATTACTAAAACTCTAATAGCACAACATTATTTTTGCTTGATATATATTGAAATTTAAAAGGAAAATTAGCAAAAACCTGCTGTTATAGATTTTCATGTCTGTGGTGTTACCCTTCCTATTAAGGCTGGTAAGAGTTATCTGTCTTGTCATATTTGAAGCAAAAATAGTTTCTCCCTTTGCATATTTCCTGTTTCATGACATGTGCAGACGACAAAAACAAAAGTGATCCATAAACTAATATAGAGCCGAAAAGGTACGTGCGATTGGTATAGTATATAAATTTTATGTCTGTGGTGTACTTCTCACTACTTCTTTTTGTTAGAATTGAACATAATGTAAAAATATACAATACATTACATTAGGTATTCTTAACAGGATATACATATAAAATATAGTCAGGGAGATATTATTTTCCTTTTATCCTGAAAATACTTACATGTTTTCTGTGGTGTTACTGTCAATGGTGTTACCATAAAGATTGTGTAACACCACAGACATTTAGCATTAAAATTGTGAATAAACACATTATTCCATAAACACTAATATGCAGAACAAAATATTGCTCTTTAACTTATGCAGAAAAATTGTTCAAACATCGTCATTTACGTGTAAGATATAGTTTAACAAGCTGATGGGAGTATACTTTTTAGACCTGGTAACACCAGGGACATATCTTCATAACACCATGGACATATCTGCATAACACCATGGACAAAACTGATATTGCTCATGCATCAAACCAATATGTTGAAAAACTGATTATTGTACTGAAAACATTAAGAAAACAACAAATATAGGTTGATAGTTGTGTTTTTTTTCTTGAATTAAATGTTTACATTCATGAAGATGTCCCTTTTGTTACTTTTGCCATATGTGGTGTTACCTCTTGTCAATGGTGTTACCTCATGTAAATTGTTTCATAAAAAGGATAAATGACATAATTGATGTAAATTATATTATAGTTGAATAAAGTTGACTTTGATAACTATGTATAAGTCATCTTTTCTTTATATAAAGTGAAACAACATACAATTATGAAAACTTGTTTGTTTCATAATGCAGCTTAAATGGAATTCCACGACTACATATCCAAATATTGTGAAAAAAACTAGTGCTCCAAAGAAAATATCCTACATTATGCATAATTTTCCTGTATATTATGTATGTAACCACTTTTTACATAAAAAATATTTTTCATTTTCCTAAAAAGAATAATTTTATGTTGGTAACACCACGGTCTGAAAGGTATTAGGAGGTGCTACATATCTAGAAATTTTTTTTTTCATGGTGGTTTTCCCGACTGCATATTATGTAAATATGTCATTGTAATGTAGGAAAAACTAATAGGCTAAAGCAAAACGGGAACGAAAATATTTGATGTCACCAAAATATGAACAGGAAAAAGTGCGTGTATTTTGATAATGACCCATCTAATAAACCATGTCAGTGCCGAATTACTGACTACTGTGCGGATGATACCATCGGGGACAAATAGTTCACCAGCTGAGGTATCGACTCAGTGATGTTAATAAAAACGTAGATATCAAATTTAGTGCGCACGTCGCGTTTCCGGAATAACCCTCATCAGGTAAGCTCAAAATTGAAAGACTGAACAACTAAATAATTTAACTTAAACTGTCCTTAGAACTGGGTCAGAGATTATTAATCGCATATTATGCTTATTTATAGTGTTATAGTATTTTGTGTTTATTGTATATACATTTGTATGTCTGTCTTATACCAAAGATGATTAGCGTGAGTAGTATATCAGCACAGCTCAAGTAGCATTTGAGGTGGAGCAGTGATGTCACCGGAAATGAGGTGATCGGAAGTGACGTCACCGGAAGTTGTGAACCGGAAATTAAAGAGCGATAATTTTCCCGCGCTTTTTACTCGTATTTCCCGCGTTTTTTCAGGAACTCCTCTAGATTCTAGGTAGGAACAATGGAATTTTGAATCCAACCAATCGTCGGCCTTCTGATATTTGAATCCCACCAATCGTAGCACTTCTTGCTTCGAATTCAAAACCAACCAATCGTATGCTTTCGATTTGAGTCCAACCATTGTCTGGATTTGCTTGCATCTGGTTGCTACTAAATCTTTCAATTTAAATTAAACTTTCATATTCGAGGGTAATAATAATATTTTCTATATTTTCATCAGCATACGATGACGTATTGTTATCAGCATATTATACAGATTATCATATAATGGAAAATGCAGCTGCATGGTCGGTGGATTTGTTAATGATTGTACTATATGTTTTGTGAATGAATCAATCAATAACTACCATTATTTCATAGGACATTATTTTGCTTTACAAATGTACCGATGAATACAGGGCCAATATCCAAATGGTCAAAAGGGGTGATACTCATCAGAAGCTTGCTTTTATTCCCATTTCTAAAGCTCATACAAATAAATAATATATTGTCGGACAATGTACATCAATTATATATATACTGTGACAATTGGAGTGTAAATTTACTTGGTATGGCCTTGACTGCCTTGTTATTATATTTAAGAATATAAAATACAAGTAATTTTTGTATATCATATTAAGAATTTTCTATTGAAGAATTTAATTAGCGTTATATTTTTGACAAACTTTTCGTCTGCTAAATCTATTGATTTTATGTTATCGGATAATCAAAATATTTAAAATGTTCTTTGTTAAAGGTCGCGTGGCGTCTGCTACATTCCTATTTAATTGTATGCTTCAGATGATACCTTTAATTATACTTTAATAGTGTATGTACCTTGACAGACCGTCATGAATTAATAAGGGAATAGTCATTATTTATCAGGTGGAGGGGCTGGACAATTTTAGTGGGGGTCAAACAAATTTGTATATAGGTATTGTGGGGGTCAATTTTTAAAACCACTCAGCTTAGGGGCGGTCAATTTATCCTTAAAACATTTGGTTGTAAAAAAAAAAAAAAGTAAAAATTAAAAAAAAAAAAATGAATAAATAATTTGGAAAACCTAAACAGTTCTAAACACTTAAGTGTGAAGGACATGAGAGTAAGGGGTGATATTCAATGTAGCGTTTAAATAATTAGTAATGCAACTTTGGGAAGTATCTAACTAGGATTTATAAATATCAATATAGCTATAATTATCTGGAATTTTATTCACATGTATTTTGAAATGTAAGTTTCTGAATAAAAATGAACTCAAAGCAATTAACACTAAGTAGTGAACCAAAGAACTCTTACAGCCGTTCTCTGCAAAGAAGTACTGATGTTGTTATAGATTCGGAAAACAATATACGGATATTCGCACAGTGCACAAAAACTATTGCAGATAATCGGAATAAGCTAAACGGCTTATTACATGTGTCACAATATTCTAAATTCGAATTCCGCTCACTTCTAGGATTAGCAGTTATAGATGAATTGCAGAATATCTCGATTTAAAAAATGTGAAAAACATGAATGATCTATTAAGAAAAAACAATGATCAGCCTACTATCATTGACGTAAGTTGTGTACAGACAGTAGGTCTAATACATGCAAAGGGACTTTTTGTCTTATTAGAAACAAACTTCTTTACATTTGAAGCAAATGTATAATCCTGGATAATGTGTGCCCTATTGTTGAAAAAAGATATTGGAAGTTATTTGAAAACCATTAAAATGTGAATGGTGAAAATGAGAGCATGGAAGAGGTGGATATGGATGGAAGTGAGAGTGATCAGGAATTTACTGGTAATGAAACAGATGAAAATGAATGAGCAAGTAAGGTGCATGAGCATCTTTGAAGTATGTTTATATGGTCAACAAAAGATAGATATTAAACATTTTGTAGCTTATACTTGTACATGTATATAGGTGACATTTTTCATATACATGTACATGTAAGTAGTATATGGGTACGGACAAAGTCATATGTGTGGGGAAGTAATGGGGAGCAACCGGAAGTCACGTGTTCGGGAGTTGCGTGACCGGAAGATTTTTGAATAGGTTATACGATTTAGCCTGTTCTGGAGCAGTATACGATTAATAAACCGCGAAGCGAAGAGGTTTACGAAAAGCGTAAACTGTTTTAAACCAGATTATACAAGTATAACCTGTGCAAAAATTTAACATATTCCTAATATTCCTTATAATTTAATGATTCCTCGATTTTAATTACGATAGTTTTATGTGACTATTTGAATTTGTCGTTGGCGAATGAATATGTTGGAGACGTCACAATATCAACCCAGGTAATCAAGTATAACTGATGTTGCTCCAGGCGGATCAGCCAATCAGATAGCAGAATTAACATAAAATAAAATCATTCGTTTGTTCTGCATAGAGTTAAACCTGACAGAACCTACCACCGTTTAGACCTACTTTTTGTACAGCAAACAGAGCGATGTCCGGATTAAACAGGTTAAATTTGTAAATGTTACATATTGGTACTAAATATGTTGCCATGTTTATACAAGATTTCAGTTTAATCGGGCTTCGGCTTATACAGGTATTTTCGCACCGTTCGCACTAATTAAGATATCTACGTTTCTATAACAATCACTGGATCGAAAACATTGGTAAGTGGACTATTATTCTCCGAGGTTGTCATCCGCCCCAGTAGTCAGTGTTTCGGCACTGACATGGTTTATTACATATCAAAAAGCAAAAATTTCCAATTTGCAAATTTCGGAAAATATCCCATTCTTAGCCCAGATTTAGCAATGGAAAATGATATTGTGTAACAAAATGTTTTTTGTAGAAAGAAAGCTTAACATACATTTAACTAACATGTATAGATAAAGTTCCTTCATTTACAACCAGTTTTATTTTGATAACTTGGAAAAACAGAAGATTTTGTCCTGAAGAATTCCCTCTCCAGGATCAAGTTTTTAAGAGGTATGGTTGCCATGGCAACGGATCGTAATTTTTGAAATTTTATTTTCTTAAGTTGTTAAACTTGGTCAGGTAAGTGATCTGACAACATAACACCAATATCTGAAGACATGCATTTCCAGTCCACTGTATAGCTATTGAAGTCCTTACAGAGAATGGGTATTAAATAGTATGCAAGGCAATTGGTAGACGTATTAGGGAAACAATAATCTACTCTGAACCAACATCTAATTGCCAATACCATTTATGTCATTTGTACCTTTCCACAAGGTGCCGATATCTTTCCGAAAAAGTTTTGAGGGATAAGACAAGACAATTATGTCTTTGTTATCAAATGATACAGTTTCAGTGCTCATGATTAATGAACAGGTTGCTGCCTAATATTGTCTGATAAATGTATAATGTAATTTGTAATTGGTTAGTTAACTTCACCATGTCTTTAGTATTCAGAAGTGAACGTTATTTTTCAAAGGAAGGAGGGGCCGTCGTGGCCATGATCATATGGTAGTTGGTTTTACAACTACCTATGCAATCAGTGCTTATCACTACTGATGTTGTGGGCTCGATTCTCGATCAGGGTGAGGTGTACAACATTATGTGATACAGTTTGTCAGTGACTTGCGAGAGGTCGGTGGTTTTCTCCGGGTCCTCCTGTTTCCTCCACCAATGACTGAAATATTGTTGAAAGTGGCGTTAAACACTATCAAGCAACAGCAACAACAACATCAAAAGAAGGATATTGCAATATTGACATATACACGACATATATCTCTATCATTTATAATCCTCTTTAGGTACCAGAAGTAAAGATGCTGGCGCTAACAGACGACAGTAAACTTTTACACGCAACGATTCAAACTGGTAGTAATATGGATGTTGAATGGTTTGTTTATGGAAATGAATCACAAAGGGAGATAGCACCAGGCAACCCACAGGAAGTGACGTCATATCACGTATATCAAACCCCGGATGATCATAATATAACCGTTGTTGTCCGGAATGCATTAAATGAGGCATACCAGACAAACGTAGTCATAACCGTTGTTCGTCCTATAGCAGGTTTTTCCATTAATGTTTCTCAAGTACTTCTTCCTATCAACGTTACAAAATGTAACAGCACCATATTATATAACAGCACGATCGACTACAAGTGTGTGGCAAAAACCAATAGTACTGAAGGTTGCCTAGTAACCACCAACAAAACAGAGGTGTTGTGTTGGTTGATTGAAAAAGCTTCAGAACAATATGGGACACAACTTGACATATTGATATCTCCAGGTGATACGGTTAACTTGATTGTATATTTAGATTTCGAAAGCAGACTTCCGATGGGAATTTGACGGTTGTCGTAAATTACGGCGATGGATCACATGAATCTATTTACCTTGGTGAAGATTTAAGCATATTATTGGCGGATGGTTTAAAGTTGAATCATAGTTATATAGAACAAAGAGATTATGTTTTAACGGTTACCATAGAATCAGAGTTGAGTTCACAAGTTATCAACTATGATATATATGTTTGGGAAGACATAAGTAATGTAACGTTGATTTCAAATAGACTAGCAAGGGCATTTGAAATCATACCGTTTACATTCGACAATATTCCTCGGAAAGGTTTTGAATTTATTTTAGCATACGGCGATAATAATACAAAAAAGGGGTCTGCGGATTTATTTTATTCCGAATTTAGCATGGAATCTTGGAGTCATAGCTACTCTCAAGATGGCATATATACAATTCAAATGAATGCTTCAAATCCGTTTTATTTCAGCGTGGTTACTTACGAGATAAAAATTCAATTTACCATTCCGGAATTAAAGTTGCTACCAGCCATTGCGGATCCCCCAGAAATGCTACCACTACCTGATGGTAAGGTTTCGTTTTTGATTCGAATGCTTTATAATGGACCATCACCAACGAATGTAACATGTTACTATAGTTTTGAACCAGATACTTCCTTGTATAACAAATCAGTGATAATTAAATATACTTATTTAACACAATTGCACCTGTACGAAACGGGAGGATTGAAACTTGTTGTAATTATTTGTGAAAATGATGTAAGCAATTACACTCTTCAAACCCAAATAATTATGCAACAGGCACAATTATCTGATTTTCTTGTTGCCTTTAAACCCGAGTCAGGAATGAATAAAACACTAACAGCTGAAGACGATCAACAAAGAGTTAGAGATGTGCCTATTATTGTTCGTTTTGATATCTCCATTTTACAATGTGCACGATTTCCTTACTTCACATATTTAAAGTATGACTTTGGAGACGGCACTCCTCCTACTAAATACAACAGATTGGAAACGCTTAGACATACATACGCATCGAGAGGAGAATTCAATGTATCGGTCACTATTAAAAACAGCACCAGTAGGATCATAAAAACGCTTCCTATTAAAATCGGGGTTGTTGATTTTATTTCTAGTTCGTATTTAGGCGCTATTGATGGAACACAATTCATATTTAGCATGTCCGGTGTCGTGAATGGAAATTATCTATTAGACGTTGGTGAAGGCGAACCCTACCATTTACATGTTGACCCATCAACGGCACATCATGTATACACTTCCTATGGTTCTTTCTTTGTGCGGTTGGAGGCCTACAATACTACTTTCAAAGAAATTCTATATCTCGAAAATTATATAGTAGCCGATTACAATATGACTGGTCACCTCGCCATTGATATGCCTGACAAGTTAGATATGCCTCCAGGAAACGTCACCGTTCGTGTCATATCTAACTCTAAGTTTCCAATGGTCAAGTGCGTGTTTAATATGGGTGATTTTATAAACCGAAGAATTTACACCAGGACGGCAAACTTATCGTCAGCCGAACCTATGCTTCTCGATTTTACATATCTCACGCTGGGAAACCACACTGTAAATGTCGAGTGTTCCAATTACTACGATACCCAAATATTAAAGAAAATAGTCAATGTCTGGAATGAGTGTTTTACAGTCAATGGTATGTTCGATCGGCAATATTCAAATACTACAGGCCCTATGAGAGTTTATACGTCTGCTGATTTTGACTTGGCAAGCCGAATGGCAGTATATTGCTCTGACCAAAGTGTAATATTTGAATGGAAGTTATATACTGTTGTAAATGATACTGGTGACGACCCTGTAACACTATACTATCCATATAAACCGTTCGGTATCACACGAGGAACCTTGCGATTCGCCAGAGGTACCGTTCATGCCCATTTATACATGATAACATTAAATGTCACCTTGCTGAATACTTGGGTGTATGAACCAACCTATTTGATGTTCATAAAATCACCACCGTTTGCATACATAGAAGGTGGTTACGAGAGGAACGTCCAAGTACTTTTGAAAAACATTACCTTGAACGCTTTAAACGTATCGTATGATCCCATAATAGGAATGGGAGGGAATGAAAATCTGGACTTCGACTGGTCATGCAAAAGGTATTATTATTTTCTTATTATCACTGACATTAATATGAAAGGTATCCTAGATGTAAATGAACATGGGCGACTATCCAACATTACACTTAGACACATATTAAAGTAAACAAACAACGCTTTCAAATTGTTAGAGTAATCGTTGAGGTAATAATACACGTGAATATGTATTACGAAATTCCTTTCTAATTTGAAAATACATATTATAATCATTTACCTCATAATGTTATTATAAGAAATGTCAGAAAACGCTAGAAGTGTAATCAGAAGTCGTAGACAGATGAACGACAGATAGTTCACTGAACAAGAGAAAAAGAACAAACTGTTGCTCAATTCTATTCATATACAGTTGTGAATAACCTATGTTTAAAGCAAAAATCTATTTTGACTTTGAGCGTACCCGATGAAGGTCATTCAAGAAACGTGTTGCGCACACTAATTTAGATATATACCCTTTATTAGGACTGTTATATTATAGTTCTCCATTCAGTCAACATTCTTCTGTTTGTTTTCTTCTGCAAAAAGTCACCGATCAAACAGTCAAAGGTTAAGTCAGATCGTTCAAATTTCAATATGCACGAGTCAGACCAGTATCCCTCGTGCAACATACAACAGTCTTTTTTTATTTTACTATCCGCCAAAAGTCACCGATCAAGCAGTCAAAGGTTAAATCAGATCGTTCAACTTTCAATATGCACGCGTTAGACCAGTATCCCTCGTGCAACACTGTTCGTCAGTCAGTCAATTATATTGCAACAATAATCCGCCAATTAGTCATTTTGTCTAATTTCGTTCCGATAACAAAAATATCAAGCATACTGGTTGTCATTCTCCGATCATTCAGTGTTCCTCGGTCCGTTATCTAGGAGCGCTGGTTGTTCTAAATAGTATTAACAAGTAATATTACCAACAATCTTTATATTCATTATTTAATTTTATACAAGCCTTGATATATTAACAAACGAAGTACGATTTAAAGATTGAATAGATTATTTCCACATTTCTGACTTTGACTATACCATTATGCGTTTTACATGAGTTATTTCCCTTTAATGTGGAAAAAAGGATCCTATTTTATGCAAAATTCAATGAAAATAAAATAGTTTTCCCCTAAACTGTTCAAAATGTTAATGTTATCACAACTTGAGAATTTTCTATTTGTTATTAAAAAAAATGTTCCTTTTGATCGTAAGGGAAATAACTCGTATAGAAAAGCTTAAAAACGTATAATTTTAGAATCAATCTGGGAATGTGCAAAATGTCTATTTATATTATAATGTTGTGTTAGCAATGACTATGCCAATATAGTGGTCAGGGTTGAAGACATAGTGCACGACCCGAAGGCATAGTCATTGCTAACACAACAATATTATTATTATTATGCTGACTGTTATATGTAGACACAATATATTGAGAACTATTACAATAAAGGAGGTCTTGATATTGGTGACTAATATATTGGATCAGATAGTCTTGAAAGTGTAAGAATATTCTTTGCTTCATTTAAGGCTTTAAAAATATAAAGATTTTTGAATTTTGAAATTTAATTAACAACAATAACAAGCATTAAAAACAGTAACATGAATAATAGACGACTATGATAGATTGACAGATTGGATCGGACCCCCCCCCCCCCCCTTACACGTGGTCTAGAGCCATATGGTATTTTTCAGTAATTTTAGTAAACTCTGCCTTTCTTAGCAACGGATGGTATTGTACGCATAGCAACGACAATACCACCTGTTGAGACCGAGTTTTAGCGATAATCATATAAGATAGGATACAGTCAGACAGTGTATTACATTTGAAATTAACACTAAAATATTTAGAGTTTGCCCGAGAGTGTATCCCAACGAAAACAATTACAATACGCGATCGTGATAAACCGTGGTTTAATTCTGGTATTAAAAGAGTAATGAAAATTCGCGATTCTCTTCATAAAAAATGTGCAAACAGCCGAATATTAATAACATATGCAAATATAAGGTTCAAAGGAATAAAGTTAATAACATGATTATCCATGCAAAGCAACAGTTTTTTCTTAATTCAAACGACTTTCTTGACGAGAATTCGTCAGATCCTAAGTTATTTTGGTCTCTTGGTAAAAAGCTAATGGGCAATGTTGGTCGTAGTTGTACGATGCCACCCCTTTTAGATACAGAAAATGATATTTTATATGTCGATGATACTGATAAGTGCAACCTCCTCAACAATTTCTTTTGTTCCATATCAAATGTGGATGATAATAACTGTAATCCACCTAACTTAGAGTTGAGAACAAATTCAAAGTTAGCTATTATAGAATTTACAATTAAGGAAATTTCAGATATATTAAAGTCCCTAAATATAAAAAACGCCTCCGGGCACGATTTGATTAGTCATCATATGTTAAAAAAAACACAGCCAATACTGTTGGTATACCTATTAAAATTATATTTGATTATTCCATACAAACTTCTACTTTTCCGGACCATTGGAAATTAGCTAAAGTTATGTCTTTATTTAAAAATGGCAACAAGTCCTTAGTATCCGACTATCGATCTATATCCCTACTTAGCTGTGTGGCAAAAACATTTGAAAGAGTGGTTTTCAAGCATGTATCTAATTATTTTTTAGGCAACAAACTGTTATGTAAATATTTATCAGGTTTTGTACCAGGATGTTCAACAGTACATCAGTTAATTGAAATATTTCATAAAATGTGTATATCTCTAGATAAAAAAGATTTTTTTTGTTCAGTTTTTTGTGATATATCGAAGGCATTCGATAGAGTGTGGCATAAAGGTCTTACTGAAAAGTTAAAATCTTAAGGTTTAAGTGAAAGTTTAGTTAAATGGTTTCAAGATTATATTTCTAATGGGAAACAAATTGTGTTCATTAATAATTCAGAGTCACCTATAGGGTTACTTAAAGCTGGTATTCCTCAGGGTTCAGTGTTGGATCCTTTACTTTTTCTGATATACATCAATGATATTTCTGATCATTTATCTAGCTTGGTAAGACTATTTGCAAACGATACTTCATTATCCTATTCATCAACTAACCTACTTCAAATTGAAAGAAAATTAAATTCTGATATGAATATATTAAATACATGGGCTGAGACATGGTTGGTAAAATTTAACCCACAAAAGACAGAATTTGTCATCTTTAGTAATAAAAAAAAATAGACCAAGTAAACATTCTTTTTAATGGTGAGAATATTAAACAGGTAGAATATCATACTCATTTAGGTGTTTGTCTTTCTAGTAACTGTAAATAGTGTTATCATATTAACAACACATGCCAAAGGGCGACCAAACGAATACACATTTTACGAAAACTAAAATACTTATTAAGTCGATCCCATTTGAGTAAGATTTATAAAACATATATTTTACCTATATTAGAGTATGGTTGTGAACTGTGGGATGACTGTTGTATTCGTGATACCCACAAATTAGAATGTTTGCAACTTGAAGCAGCAAGGATTGTAACGGGTCTACATATTTATTATAGTGCTGAAAGTTTATATTTTGAAACTGGGTCGTCATAATTGGAAGACCGTCGGAAGTCTAGGAAACTCAATTTATTTGATAAAATTGAAAATAATATGGTTCCCACATACTTATCTGACTGTTTGCCAACTACTATTTGAGAAACAGTAACATACAATCTCCGTAATAATGATGACTATCGCACTCAGAGGTGTCGTCTGCAAACTAGTTCCAAGTCTTTCTTTCCTTCCACTATAAAGTTGTGGAATTCCTTACCTGATAGTGTAAAATTTCTACTCACTTTTTCCAAATTAAAAAAAAAACCATTCAGCCTGTCCAAATTCCGGTGGCTTCATTTTACAATATTGGCGATAGGAAAACTAACATAATACATACTAAGCTAAGACATAGATGTAGTGGCCTTAATGCCGATTTATTTAGAGTAAATTTGAAGAATGATCCATGTTGTGTATGTGGTCATTTATTTGAGGATGCTATTCATTTTTTACTTGAATGTCCACGTTATCAACACGATAGAATTTCTTTGTTTAACTATTTTAATAAAATTGTTCCCATCTCTATAGAATATATACTCTTTGGATGTAACGAAATTAGTGAAGATTTGAATACTTAATTGCTTAAATCAGTGCAAAAATTTATTCGACAAACTTGTAGATTTAATAATTAATTATCCCCAACGTGATATTATCTCAGCACAATTTATTAGTTTTACCCCCCTCCCTCCTTTTTTTCTGTTAAATATTAAAACAATATTTAATATGTATGCTTAGTTTGACATGATTTTGCTTAATTTACTAATTATAATTGATATAGCCTGTACATTTGCTGTCATTTGATTTGTTTTGTTTATGCTATTAATGTATTTGTATGGAGAGGGACTAGTAAGTTGTAAAAACTTGTTCCCAATCCAATTGTATATATATATTGACAATAAAATCATTATAAAGTAAGTAACACTTGCACGTTGATATAGTTGTTAAAATTCTATTGTTCTGTTTATTAAAATGTTGAAATATACTTGTTAAGCAACATTATTAAGAAAAAACTGGTAGAACGTGCTAATGTGGGTCACGGGTCACTGTAATCGGGCGGCTGTATCGAGAAACAGATATGGTGTTGAGAAAACGGTTGATACTCATAAAATATTGATAAATGCAATAACATTTTATGTTTGTCTTCAAGAAATATGATAGACAAAACCATGTGTGAAGTTTTATGACGAAATATCTCCGATTTCTATGTAAATTTAACAGATATGGTGTTGAAAAAACGGTTGATACTCATAAAATATTGATAAATGCAATAAAATTTTATGTTTGCCTTCAAGAAATATGATAGACAAAACCATGTGTGAAGTTTTATGACGAAATATCTCCGATTTCTATGTAAATTTACGAGTTGAAGTGGGGAAACACCCACAGGTAATTTTATCGATGTATTTTTATCTTGGACAAGAATAATGAGCGTCCTGATCAGTTGGATGACCGATTTAAAACACACTGACTCCGCATGGTAAAAAGATGCATGTAAAAGAAATCTATGTTATATTTATTCATTTGTTTGATTCTGGAATTTTACATTTAAATAAATGTTATGTTTCGACAGTTTATAGTTCTGTATATCGGATCTTTACCAAACTTGGCCACATGATTCCACTGTGGAAGGGAAAGAACTCTATTTATTTTGGGGTCATTAGGTCAAAGGTCAAGGTCACCATTACTTTAAATATATTTTTTGACAACAAGGTCGTTTCCGCACGATAACCTTAGTTCTGTATATTGGATCTTTACCAAACTTGGCCACATGATTATCCTCTGGAAGGGGAAAAACCCTATTTATTTAGGGGTTAATCGGTCAAAGGTCAAGGTCACGTTACTATAAATATAATTTTTGACAACAGGATCGTTTCGCACGATAACTATCGTTCTGTATATCGGATCTTTACCAAACTTGGTCACATAATTCCCATGTGGAAGGGGAAGAACCCTATTTATTTTGGGGTCATTACCATTATACTGTTTGATAATTTATATAGACGGGCGTATTTTGTGATGCACACATTTTTTGTTATATGTAAAAAGACATCAATCGAAAATGTCCGATTTTTTACACGATGGAGGAAAAATTTTAAATAGTTGTATATATTAAGACATATATCTTATATAATGTATGCCATAATGTTCTGTATCTGATTATGACACATCGGTTTAGTGATGAACAAAAAATATTTTTTTATTTTGCATTTAAATGCATGCTCTTTACAAATAATCAAAAATATTCTTTATGAATTAGGTCATTAAAAATCAGATTAAATCATAGCAGTTTTGTAAAAGATCATGTGTTTATATTTTCGACCTATCTTCAGTTTTTGTATTGTTCTATTGGCTTTAATAAGATTGTAAAAACAATTCACTATTGGCGTTATTTAAGTATGTTAGTATGTAACTCTTTGAATGTCTAATTAAGTTAATATATTATATTAAATATGGTGTAAAAAGAAAACGATTATAACAGCATAATTTGAAATATAATATCATTAAAATATGTTATTTAGAATGAAGTTTTTTTTTTAATAATATGTACACTTTTAGTTGGCATTGCAGGGCATGTCAATTCAGGCAGTTTATTTTCTTGTTTAGCTGTGTCACAAATGACAACGGGTATGTTCCACTTGTCGTAATCACTTACCAGTCCTTTCCTCATTCATGAGTTATCATCGGCGTGTGCCACTAGTAGAGCAGGAAGTGCTTACCCTTCCGGAACACGTGAATTCACTCCCGGTTTTTAGTGGGGTTCGTGTTACTCGATCTTTAGTTTTATGTGTATGTTTTGTAGATCGTTATTTGTCCTATTTTCCTTTTTCTTTTTGCCATTGTGTTGTCTGTTCTTCGATTTACGTATTGTGATTACCTCCCTTTGATATCTTCAAACTCTTCTTGAACATATATGCCACCAGAATGAACTTAGCAGGTCATAGCTTCTTATATTGAGTTCTAAAAGCGATATTTTTCAAATGTGAAGGAACTGCATCCCTTCCGGAGCACACACGTTCATCCCCAGTTTAAGTGAGGTTCGTGTGTCTCAATCGTTAGTTTTCTGTGTAGTATTTTGTTGATCATTCTTTGTCCTTGAACGGTCAATCTCATTTAAACAGTGCATATAGGGTGCTATGGTTGTAGAAATAAAGATAACATATTTTGTGTTTGATAGTTTTCATTTCTAGTTAAGAAATAATGAAATATTGCAATTCCAGAATATTTTCAACATAGCTTTTACTATTTTTCTGGACTCGATACTTGGATAGACTGTTCCAACTACCTAAAAATCAACAAATATTCCTACGTTACAGACAACATAGCAAATAAAGGTAATAACAAAATTACCGAACTCCGAACAATCTTACAAAGGGAAAGTCAAAACTCATAATTATATAAACAGACAAAATCAGTCAACAACCGGAAAACTGTGAAAACCGTAATGACCCTGACTTGGTACAGGCATTTCTAAAGAAATGGTGGGTTGAATCAGATTTTAAGGCGCCAAACCTCACGCTCTCATTACGGTTCAAAGGTTCCGGCTGTCACTGTAACAGTATTTAAATACAGGAACAAAATAGGTAAAATAGTTGTCAAAGCAGTACCATATTCGGTGACGTAAATGTCAAAAATATTTTTACGTCACACATTGACAAAAAAATTATTGACATTTGCGACTTCTTTATCTTTATACATTTTCACTATATGAAAATGCATCGCTTATAATTTTTTCTGCAGAGACGGAATATATTTCGACAAGATATTGGTATCGGAATATAAACTTTTTAAGAGATCGAATAAGGCGAATCTTTTTATAGCCCTGGTCCAGTAGCCTGTTTCTCAGATGAAGATGACGTTTCAGGAAATCAGAATAATTGCTACTGGCCCTTGCATAGCGAATCAATTGCGAGATGTAAACACCATATGCAGGAGAAGCTGGTATATTGCTGCACATGTTTGGAAAATTTATGATTTTAAAATTGAAGTCGTCCCGCTTATCATAAATTTTAGTACTGAGTTGACCACTGTCGTCAAATTCGAGGTATAAGTCCAAAAATGATGCGGACGAAGCTGTATCGGTGGTCTCTTTAACTTCCAGCTCTGGAGGATATATCAATGGAAGAAATTCTGCAAATCTAGAATTATTGATAGATAAAACGTCATCAATATACCTGTATGTGAAATTAAAGACTCTAGCCTCATGAATCTTCTTATCTTTTACAAGCTAACGAATATCAGAAGTAGTTTTATAAATCTGGGGTCCGTTGTTGAACTTGTGATTAAGCTAATCATATGATTAACCATAATTACATGATTCATTCCTAATCACATAATTACCTAATTCAATGATTAGATATGATTAGTTAATACATTGATTAAAAAAGAGTGCAGCAACAAAATTTAATCATTGCATTAGCTAAGTATGTGATTAGGAATGAATCATGTAATTATAGCTTAATCACAAGTTCAACAACGGACCCCCAGTACTCTACAACAGACAGATGAGCTACAGTCAACGTAGGAAAATTGATTATAGCGAAAAATATTGACCTCTGTAGGCAATATTCATCCAGTTTGAAAGGAATAGGCTATAAAATTCTCTTTTTTTCTAGCTACACAGTAAAAATAGTTTCCTCTACATTCTCCATCTATGTCTTGATCGTGTTTTAGTAAGAATATCATTGATTCTCAAGTTAATACCATCTTTTCAAAGGAGTGTGTACAAGTTTCATAAAATTTCATTAATTGTCAGAAAATGTGAATGTGCTTTTCATAATTTTGTAAATTGGCAATTCATGTCGTTGGTAACGTAAGAATCACCTTTCAACATTAAAATCCTTTTTCTATCGAAAGTGACATGTTCATGTTTTATGATTAGCAAAACAATTATAGACGTAAAAAAAACACATCCCACATTTAAATTAAGTTCTGTAAAATACACAGCAGCAAGATAAAGCCATAGATAATATGATTATGTA
Source organism: Bathymodiolus brooksi (assembly GCA_963680875.1). Taxonomy (NCBI): domain Eukaryota; kingdom Metazoa; phylum Mollusca; class Bivalvia; order Mytilida; family Modiolidae; genus Bathymodiolus; species Bathymodiolus brooksi. The sequence continues at coordinate 49,361,973 of OY804579.1, forward strand.
TCTGTCATTTGAAATTCATTTGCGTTTTTTTAACTGCTCTTCAATTTCGGCAACACTTTCAATAACAAAGATTATCTAGGAGTATCAGGTGTAAACAGAATGGATGTTCATGGTACCTTTGACAGCTTTTAACTTTTGGCTACGTATTTCCGAGTCGGTTCTAACACATTCCTCTGTGGTGACAAACACAAATTTGATAGCACACTCGGAGCAGGAATTTGCCCAAGAGTAAAATCCGTGTGCGTCTTGTATAATTTGCTTTTCTCTTTTCACAGCTCCGTCTGCCATTCTTTTAACAAAAGCTCTTATCCCATGGCATGTGTCCTTCCCATGTCCTGCTTCAAAGAATTGACACCTTGCGGCTATTCCAAGTAAATTAATGTGATTTGCGATCATTCCGAATACAAATGTATATATGTATTTCGATATTGACTGGTATCTGTAGCGTAATGTATACAGCTCATCATGAGAACCATTTCTTGTAGCATTGGAATTAGATTTTTGATAAATGCGTAAACTGCAGATGCTGTATGACTTAGTTCGTCCGAGATAAAGGCAAATGATTTGTGTTTAAGAACTAATTGATTGTTTTCCTCTTTCTTAAAGTAGGCCACCACAGGATGAACCGTGACCATACTTTGATTCCAGTATGCACTTTGTACTTCTTCCATGTTTGTACACGTATAATTTTCAGAGAAGTCCATTGGTGCAACCACATGCCCAAATGTCAGATTCTCCTTCAGCTGCCTTATTTCAGTGTACTGGTTGCTTACTAATTGGATATCCTCTCTAAATATTTGTGCATGGTGTCAATGAAGATTAGTTTGAATTCTTCTTTGGAAATATCTACCATAACAAGATTCATCTTCTTTTTACCATCCCCTAATTCTACTCGTTTCCAAGTTGAATACTTGACATTTCCTTCCTCCAACGAATCAATCATAGTTAGTACCTGTTCATCTGAATGATTCCTGAAAAATGCAATTGCATTTTTCATTTCACTTGAGCCTCTTGTTTGACTTAATTGGAGAACCTTTAACATGAGTGTCATATTCTGGTGCTTCAAACACAAACATGTCCTCCTTGCCGAGAAAGAGACCGTAAAATATAAGTGGGTCGACATATGAAAAATGTTGATCTGCTAACTTTAGCATTTGGGGACTCAATCAGGAATTTGTCGTACACATTGTCCAAATAATCGTTCAAAATTCGTTTGGCCTTCATTGTTCCGTCGACTATTTTGATCCCTTGCTTGTTTGGATGGACAGTGCTATTGTCACAACGTTCCAGAAAATGCACAATACTTTCTCGATATAGCCCATGTTCTTTCAGTGAACGCCTTCGTTTTCCTTGTTTCAATATCTTTTCCTTGACCTCAGCCATTCGATTGCGACATAGCCCCAGTTCGGATGACACTTTTCTGAAAAACCTATATTTCTTAAGTATTTTGCCACCTATGATAAGTTCGACAGCTTTCTTTGTCCTCTTATGTTTCGTTTTCAGGGCGTTCTTGATTTCTTCATTCAGGGTGTATGCCATAATCAAATTATTTCTAAGCTTTGCTGCCTTGAATGGATTAATACCAGCCTCTAGTACATATTCTTCTACTTTTTTAAGCTTCGGCGTAAAGACATGATATGCTTATTTTACTTTGTAATTGTATTTCTGACTCTTGCCTTTCCACCCTTTCCTCTGCCTGGAAAATCGAACTTCAAAACCAATGTGTTTTTGGCCACCTCCCTTTTGCGTTCTCTCATTTTACTATTTGAAATCAGCTTTATTACATGTGTCTTCTTTCTGTCACTTCTAGAAAGCTCACTTGATGCGATATAATACTTCTTGACCCTTTCACGTTCCTTCTGTAGATATTGAGACCCCTCTTTCTGTTTATTTCTCTCACGGTAGGCACGCTGAATTTCCGCCCGTGTTTTACTCATGATGGACAGTAATTAGGGATATGTAATGGAAAGTTAAAACACTTTGATAACATGTGCGATGTTGATAGATGGACTGACGTTATACATCGATGAAATACATAGAAACTTCTAACTCTTCCAGGTAACCACTCTGCATTACCATTTGTTGTTCAATGTTTTTTCTTCTTCATGTGTATGCGGTTTTTATTTTATTTAAATGATTTGAATAGTTTAGACTGTGTTTATCATCTATTTTTTGTCAACGGTTTGTTCTGTATCATTTTTTAGTTTAAAAAATCTTCCGAAATGTGTCCATTTTGACCACAAAAATGCTGTGTCACGAGGTAAAGGTCTGATTGTACCCATATATTGAACAGGATACTCAGCTTGTAGTTTTTTTCCTGAAAACTATCTATACGTATAGTTATATCAACACGAACACGACCTACCATTGTTTTAGAATTCGCGACAGCGCTTTCGAACATTCCGTTACCATTAATGCATTGATTAAATGAGACTGGTCAGTTTTATTGGTGGAGGAAACCGTAGTACCCGGAGAAAACCACCGACCTGTCGCAAGTCACTGACAAACTTTATCACATAATGTTGTATCGCCGGAGCGGGATTCGAACTCACAACGTTAGTGGTGATAGGGAATGATTGCATATGTAGTTGTAAATCCAACTACCATACGATCACGACCTCGACGGCCCCCTTTTACGCACTCAGTTCCAAATCTAAATATCTATATTTTAAACGTATTGTATGTTTACAGTTTCAACTGGTTGATTATGCAATAAATACCGTTTATACGTAGTTAAAGAAGACGTGACTATCTAAGTTAGTGCGCATGACGCCTTTCTGAAATAACCTTCACCAGGTAGGTACATTCTAAAGATTGGAAAGCCAAAGATCAAAATAGGTATTCAGAAATTCATTTAACATAATATACAATATATCAAAATGGTTACATTAATTTATAGACAAGCCTTCTTTACAAATTTAGAAAATACATTTTCTTTTTTAACTTTAACAGCAGAAATAAAACAATATGATATGATATTAATAGCAAAAATGATAATGAAATGACTTTGTCCAAATGATCACAACAGGTCCTTTTGAAACTTGAGAGCAAGAAAACAAACATCCCTAAACACGATAGCCAAAGTCGGCTACGGTCACCTATGTCTGATAGAGTAGAACCTTAGTTTTAAAGTCGACTCGACAATGGATATTGATTCATTTGGAATCATGATTATGTTGTACAATTGTTGGGTGATGATTTATTTCCATTAGTGAGTGGTTTGTTTGTTGATTATGTAATATTGCTCTATTATTCAACAAATTATATCACTTGAATCTGTTATAGTTTTGTATAATATTACCATATTTCTGATTGATATTCGAGATTAACAGCACCAATACATGTTCGAAGACATCAAAGATGTAATCAAAAACCCAATATCGAAAAAAAGACAGACAATACAATGGCCAAAAGAAAAAAGGACACCCAATTATGAACAAAACACAACACAGAAAACTGAATATCGCGTAACACGGACTCCACCTGGGGTTAACTCAGGTCCTCCGGAAGGATAAACAGTTCCTACTCCACATACACCCGTCGTGTTACTCTTGTTGCAAACCCGATGATACACATGTAAGTCATGAATTTGGAAAGCAACGGATTACGATTACGACAATCAGAACGTATCCGTTGTCATTATAATACATGCAATTTGTCGTAAAAGGTGTGCTTATTATTAGATATACAATCCATATCTAAATGTATTTCTTGGTTTTGGCTATCCTGAAACTTTGGTATGCTTGCTCATGATGGTTTTACAGAGCGTTGGTCATCAGTCTGACGCCTATATCGATTATGATATTGTTATCCTGCTTCACACTGATAATCACAGTTTTCTGGCTTTGAGTGTTCGGTCATATATTCTCTAATTAAGACGTATTAGGATATTTATACATCCAATATGAAGACAATTGTTGCCAATAAATATTGTCTTATTTACAACTGGTGACGTTAGTGGTCAGTTAGAAGTCTTCATACCACTGATTATGCTTGTAATCTAAACGTCAAAAATGTGTATCTTGTAGATTTGGTGATTTCATTGATCGCATCTATCACATTGAGCTTGAAATAAAGGATACCACAGATACAGATAGGTCTGCTTCATACCTTGAAATTGACAGTGAGGAACGGTTAAGAACGAAACTTGACGACAAAAGAGATGATTTCCATTTTCCCATTATGAACTTTTCATTTATATGTAGCAACATTCCAGCAGCACCTGCATATGGAGCATGTATCTCTCAGTTGATATGATATTCCAGAGCTTGTGGTTCCTATCAGCATTTCCTTGATAGAGGGTTGCTGCTAATAAGGAAGATGCTGAACCAAGTGTTCCTTTTGGTAAAGTTGAAGTCATCACTTCGAAAATTTTACGGTCGACACTATGACTTGGTTGGCCGTTATGAAATATTTGTGTCACAAATGACCACGGATATGTTCCACTTGTCGCAAACACTTCCCGGTCCTTTCCTCATTCGCGACTTATCGCAGGGTGTGTAACTAGATTAAAACGACGAGTGACACTAGTGGAGCAGGAACTGCTTTCCCTTCCGGAGCACATGAGTTCACTCCTGGTTTTAGTGGGGTTCGTGTTACTCGATCTTTAGTTTTATGTGTAATGTTTTGTAGATCGTTGTTTGTCCTTTTGTCCCTTTTCTTTTAGCCAGTGTGTTGTTTGTACTTCTTCGATTTACAGATTCTAATTACCCCTTCTCACCCTTCTTGTGCAGCTGTGTTAATAAATTCAACTGCTGTCTTAAGACAAGTAAAACAGTTTATCGCCATTTTATTGTATTCAAATGAATTGTTCATCCATTTTTCCACATATTACAGTATTAACTAGGAATTGTCTATATATGTATTACCGTTATCACGAGGGGAGGGTTATGATCCCATTATCCGGTTTAACCCCACCACATTTGTGTGGTTGTTCCTATCCAGGATTTTGATTTCTAACGTCATATCTCGTGGTCCTTTTGTGTTCAGTGAGTTCAGCTAAGATGAGAAGTGATTGTTCGTTTTGTTAATATTGGCTTAAACTTTCTTTTCATAATTAAACATGTATTTGCATGCAGACGATTCAAGGTTGTATAAGTAGATACATGTTTACCAAAAGTCAGTAATTGTCAACGTAAGATTGTCTTTAGGCATGGCAAAATCCAATATGTGTATGTTTGTGACTAATGAACCTACCATATTACTTTTAGAGGAGGCTATCTTTTCCCTACCCGAGCAAGAATTTTTTTTTCATGAAACAAAATCAGTTTATTTTTTCATGAAAAAATTGTATTTTTTTTTCTCAAATATTCTCAAAATGTTAGTGCCGTATTAATTATTATTTACATCTTCGGAGTCAGTTTAATTTTTTTTTCTGTAAAAGAATTTGAAGACATAATTTGTTTTAAAGATTAAACCGTTTATATATCAATATCTATATTAATATATCAATCAATGACGATGGTCACAATTTATATTTTATTTATTTATATATTCTGTATATGTAGGAGGAAAAATATAATAGACCCGTGTACATATATATTGCTTAGGTCAATAAAATTTAAATATCTACATTATTATATTTGTTTTTCTATAACTCACGTGTGTATGGGGTGAGGTGACAAATTAGGTGCTTAGCTAATATTCACCAGAGTATTAGTTTAAATCTATCACGATATCATTTATATCTTTCTTAATTATATCTAAGTGTCTGTGTTTTAGTGTCTGTTATAGTTGTCAGAGACGACAAGATTGTTCGATAATAGCTATATTACATGACACATTTTTTTTCTAATATTGAAAACGTATGATGAACATTTACAAAGGAAGAATACCTAGTATAAAAAATGTCGACATCGATTGTACTTTTACTGGTTCTCTTCATGAAATGCGGGTTTTCTTTTGCAGGTCAGATATAGTATTTTTTATAGAAATTTTAATTATTTAAAAGCTAATTAACTTACATCATGCACACTTTGCCGATAATTGAGGGTTAGGGTTAGGATTATGGTGCTTAACGTCACTTTCAACAATATTTCAGTTATATCATGGCGGATAGTTTTATTGGTAGCGGAGAGCGGATTACACAGAGAAAACCACTGATCAGTCGCAAGTCAGTGACATACTTTATAACATAATGTTGTATCAAGTACACCACACCACGAACGGGGTTCGAACTCACAACGTCAGTAGTGATAGGCACTGACTGCATAAGTAGTTAAAATCCAATTACCACGACCACGACGTCCCCGCCGATATTTGAATTTAATTAGAAGAGTAAATAAACAGTACCTGTTCCACTAATGACACCTGTCGTGTTACTCTCGTCACAAACCCAGTGATAATTGATGAACGAGGAAAGGAAGGGATTGTTATTTACGATACCCTTATCCCCTCCATACTTTTATCCAGCAATACACGCAATAAGGTAAACCTTTCAGAAGCAGAGAAATGGGCTGTCAGTTGTTGTTATCAACTCCTTCGTCAGTTTTAAGTCTAGATCATTGAAACTATGCATAGGGTTTGTAAACATCTTAGACATAATAGGTACACTAAGTTGATAATGTTGATGGCTATGCTTCATACGCGTTAGAGGAGGGGCAATCAAGAATGGACAATCGAGAGATCCAGAGAGGCTGCCAACTGATAGAACAATTAATTGAATACTCGACCGTAAGATACAAAAAATCAATATTTATTAGATGGAAATATTAACATAACTAATTTTTGAATTCGGTTGGGATTATCTTGTGATTTCATAATAGCACGAATAAAACTATTGAAAAAGGTGTGAATAAATGCAATATTAAGTTTGCAACTTATATTTCTTCAAATAGTGAATACAAATTGGAAGATACCAAAGGAATTAACAAAGCTCTAAGAGCTTATCATAACTATAGAAACTAGATATGCTGCAATGGTCATTACCATGGGGCACTCAATAAGATGATATCTTAAAACTCTCATTCCCCCGAGGCGCTCAATAGCATGGTATGTTACTATCCTCATTACCCTGAGGCACTCAATAAGATGATATGTTGCTACACTCATTACTCTGGGGCACTCAATAAGATGGTATGTTACTACCCACATTACCATGAGGCACTCAATAAGATAATGTGTTGCTATCCTCATTCCCATGTTGAACTCAATAAGATGATAAGTTACTATCCTCATTCCCCTGTGGCATTAAATAAGATGGTATGTTGATATCATCATTACCCTGGGGCACTCAATAAGATGATATGTTACTATCCTCATTACCCTGGGGCACTCAATAAGATGATATGTTAAAATTAGCATTCCCCTCAGGCGCTCAATAAGATGATATGTTGCTACCCTCATTCCCCTGGGGCACTCAATAATATGGTATGTTAATATCCTCATTACCCCGAGGCACTCAATAAGATGATATGTTGCTACCCTCATACCCCTGGGACACTCAATAAGATGACATTTTGCAATTCTCATTACCCAGACGCACTCAATAAGATGATATATTACTACCTGCATTCCCCTCGGACACTCAATAAGATGATATGTTGCTACCCTCATTATCCTGAAGTACTCAATACGATATGTTACTACCCTCATTCCCCTGGGGCACTAAATAGGATGATATGTTACAATTCTCATTAACCTAAGGCACTCAATAAGATGATATGTTACTACCCTCATTACCCTGGGGCACTCAATATGATGGTATGTTGCAATCCTCATTCCCATGAGGTACTCAATAAGATAGTATGTTACTATCCTCATTCCACTGAGGCACTAAATAAGATGATATGCTGTTACCCTCATTCCCCTGAGGCACTCAATAAGATTATATGTTAATATCCTCATTCCCATGAGGCACTCAATAAAATGGAATGTTGCTATCCTCATTCCCCTGCGGCACTCAATAAGATGACATGTTACAATTATCATTGCCGGGAGACAATCAATAAGATAATATGTTACTACCCTCATTACTCTGGGGCACTCAATAAGATGATATGTTACTACCCTCATTACTCTGGGGCACTCAATAAGATGGTATGTTGCTACCCTCATTCCCCTGAGGCACTCAATAAGATGAGATGTTGCTATCCTCATTCCCCTGGGGCACTCAATACGATGGTATGTTACTATCCTCATTCCCATGAGGCACTCAATACGATGGTATCTTACTTATCCTCATTCTCATGAGGCACTCAATAAGATGGCATGTTACTATCCTCATTCCCATGAGGCACTCAATAAGATGGTATGCTATTACCCTCATTCCCCTGAGGCACTCAATTAGATGGTACGCTACTACCCTCATTCTCTTGGGGCACTCAATAAGATGGTATGTTGCTACCCTCATTACAATGAGGCACACCAATAAGATGATATGTTACTACCCTCATTCCCCTGGGTCACTCAATAATATGGTATGTTGCACTCAATAAGATTACATGTTGCAATTCTCATTACTCAGACGCACTCCAATAAGATGATATATTACTACCCTCATTCCCCTGGAACACTCAATAAGATGATATGTTACTCCCCTCATTCCCCTGGGGCACTAAATAAGATGATATATTGCTACCCTCATTCCCTTGAGGCACTCAATAAGATGATATGTTGCTACCCTCATTCCCTTGCGACACTCAATAAGATGATATGTTACCACCCTCATTACCCTGGGGCACTAAATAAGATGATAAATATGTAGCTACGCTCATTCCCCAGAGGCACTCAATAAGATGATATGTTGCTAGTCTCATTCCCCTGGGGCACTAAATAAGATGATATGTTGCTACCCTCATTCCCTTGAGACACTCAATAAGATGATATGTTGCCACCCTCATTACCCTGGGGCACTAAATAAGATGATAATTATGTAGCTACCCTCATTCCCCAGAGGCACTCAATGAGATGATATGTTGCTAGCCTCATTCCCCTGGGGCACTAAATAAGATGATATGTTGCTACCCTAATTCCCCTGGGGCACTAAATAAGATGACATGTTAAAGTTTTCATTAGCCTGAGGCACTCAATAAGATGATATGTTACTACCCTCATTACCCTGAGGCACTCAATACGATGATATGTTGCTACACTCATTACCCTGGGGCACTCAATAAGATGGTATGTTACTACTCTCATTACCCTGAGGTACTCAATAAGATGATATGTTGCTATCCTCATTCCCCTGGTGCACTCAATAAGATAATATGTTACTATCCTCATTCCCGTAAGGCATTCAATAAGATGGTATGTTGATATCATCATTAACCTGGGGCACTCAATAAGATGATATGTTACTATCCTCATTACCCTGGGGCACTCAATAAGATGATGTGTTAAAATTCTCATTCCCCTCAGGCGCTCAATAAGATGATATGTTACTACCCTCATTCCCCTGGGGCACTCATTAATATGGTATGTTAATATCCACATTACCCAGAGGCCCTCAATAAGAGGATATGTTGCTACCCTCATACCCCTGGGGCACTCCATAAGATGACATGTTGCAATTCTCATTACCCAGACACACTCAATAAGATGATCTCTTACTACTTGCATTCCACTCGGGCACTCAATAAGATGATATGTTGCTACCCTCATTATCCTGAGGTACTCAATACGATATGTTTCTACCCTCATTCCCCTGGGGCACTAAATATGATGATATGTTACAATTCTTATTAGCTTAAGGCACTCAATAAGATGATATGTTACTACCCTAATTACCCTGGGGCACTCAATAAGATGGTATGTTGCAATCCTCATTCCCATGATGAACTCAATTAGATGGTACGTTACTATCCTCATTCCCATCAGGTACGCAATAAGATGGTATGTTACTATCCTCATTCCCCTGGGGCACTAAATAAGATGATATGTTACTATCCTCATTCCCATGAGGCACTCAATAAAATTGTATGTTGCTATCCTCATTCCCCTGGGGCACTCAATAAGATGACATATTACAATTCCCATTACTCGGAGGCACTCAATACGATGGTATGTTACTATCCTCATTACCATGAGGCACTCAATAACATGGTACCTTACTTATCCTCATTCTCATGTGGCACTCAATAAGATGGCATGTTACTATCCTCATTCCCATGAGGCACTCAATAAAATGGTATGTTGCTATCCTCATTCCCCTGGGGCACTCAATTTGATGGCATGTTACAATTATCATTGCCCAGAGACAATCAATAAGATTATATGTTACTACCCTCATTACTCTGGGACACTCAATAAGATGGTATGTTGCTACCCTCATTCCCTTGAGGCACTCAATAAGATTACATGTTACAATTCTCATTACTCGGACGCACTCCAATAAGATGATATATTACTACCCTCTTTACTCTGGGGCACTCAATAAGATGGTATGTTGTTATCTTCATTCCCCTGAGGCACTCAATAAGATGGCATGTTACTATCCTCATTCCCATGAGGCACTCAATAAAATGGTATGTTGCTATCCTCATTCCCCTGGGGTACTCAATAAGATGACATGTTACAATTATCATTGCCCGGAGACAATCAATAAGATGATATGTTACTACCCTCATTCCCCTGAGTCACTCAATATGATGGTATGTTACCATCCTCATTCCCATGAGGCACTCAATAAGATGGTATGCTATTACCCTCATTACCATGAGGCACACCAATAAGATGATATGTTACAATTCTCATATCTCGAAAGCACTCCAATAAGTTGATATATTATTACCCTCATTCCCCTGGAACACTCAATAAGATGATATGTTGCTACCCTCATTCCCTTGAGGCACTCAATAAGATGATATGTTGCCACCCTCATTACCCTGGGGCACTAAATAAGTTGATAATTATGTAGCTACCCTCATTCCCCAGAGGTACTCTATCAGATGATATGGTACTAGCCTCATTCGCCTGGGGCACTAAATCAGATGATATGTTGCTACCCTCATTCCCCTGGGGCACTAAATAAGATGATATGTTACAGTTTTCATTAACCTGAGGCACTCAATAAGATGAAATATTACTACCCTCATTCCCATGAGGCACTCAATAAGATGATATGTTGCTATCCTCATTACCCTGAGGCACTCAATACGATGATATGTTGCTACACTCATTACCCTGGGGCACTCAATAAGATGGTATGTTACTACTCTCATTACCCTGAGGCACTCAATAAGATGATAAGTTACTATCCTCATTCCCTTAAGGCATTCAATAAGATGGTATGTTGATATCATCATTAACCTGGGGCACTCAATAAGATGATATGTTGCTATCCTCATTACCCTGAGGCACTCAATACGATGATATGTTGCTACACTCATTACCCTGGGGCACTCAATAAGATGGTATGTTACAACTCTCATTACCCTGAGGCACTCAATAAGATGATAAGTTACTATCCTCATTCCCTTAAGGCATTCAATAAGATGGTATGTTGATATCATCATTAACCTGGGGCACTCAATAAGATGATATGTTACTATCCTTATTACACTGGGGCACTCAATAAGATGATGTGTTAAAATTCTCATTCCCCTGGGGCACTAAATAAGATGATATGTTACAGTTTTCATTAGCCTGAGGCACTCAATAAGATGAAATATTACTACCCTCATTCCCATGAGGCACTCAATAAGATGGTATGTTGCTATCATCATTCCCCTGCGGCACTCAATAAGATGATATGTTGCTACCCTCATTCCCCTGGGGCACTAAATATGATGATATGTTACAATTCTCATTAGCTTAAGGCACTCAATAAGATGATATGTTACTACCCTAATTACACTGGGGCACTCAATAAGATGGTATGTTGCAATCCTCATTCCCATGATGAACTCAATTAGATGGTACGTTACTATCCTCATTCCCATCAGGTACGCAATAAGATGGTATGTTACTATCCTCATTCCCCTGGGGCACTAAATAAGATGATATGTTACTATCCTCATTCCCATGAGGCACTCAATAAAATTGTATGTTGCTATCCTCATTCCCCTGGGGCACTCAATAAGATGACATATTACAATTCCCATTACTCGGAGGCACTCAATACGATGGTATGTTACTATCCTCATTACCATGAGGCACTCAATAAGATGGTACCTTACTTATCCTCATTCTCATGTGGCACTCAATAAGATGGCATGTTACTATCCTCATTCCCATGAGGCACTCAATAAAATGGTATGTTGCTATCCTCATTCCCCTGGGGCACTCAATTTGATGACATGTTACAATTATCATTGCCCAGAGACAATCAATAAGATTATATGTTATTACCCTCATTACTCTGGGACACTCAATAAGATGGTATGTTGCTACCCTCATTCCCTTGAGGCACTCAATAAGATTACATGTTACAATTCTCATTACTCGGACGCACTCCAATAAGATGATATATTACTACCCTCTTTACTCTGGGGCACTCAATAAGATGGTATGTTGTTATCTTCATTCCCCTGAGGCACTCAATAAGATGGCATGTTACTATCCTCATTCCCATGAGGCACTCAATAAAATGGTATGTTGCTATCCTCATTCCCCTGGGGTACTCAATAAGATGACATGTTACAATTATCATTGCCCGGAGACAATCAATAAGTTGATATGTTACTACCCTCATTCCCCTGAGTCACTCAATATGATGGTATGTTACCATTCTCATTCCCATGAGGCACTCAATAAGATGGTATGGTATTACCCTCATTACCATGAGGCACACCAATAAGATGATATGTTACTACCCTCATTCTCCTGGGACACTCAATAATATGGTATGTTACTATCCTCATTACCATGAGGCACTCAATAAGATGATATGTTGCTACCCTCATTACCCTGGGACACTAAATAAGATTACATGTTACAATTCTCATTTCTCGAGCGCACTCCAATAAGTTGATATATTATTACCCTCATTCCCATGGAACACTCAATAAGATGATATGTTGCTACCCTCATTCTCTTGAGGCACTCAATAAGATGATATGTTGCCACCCTCATTACCCTGGGGCAGTAAATAAGATGATAATTATGTAGCTACCCTCATTCCCCAGAGGTACTCTATCAGATGATATGTTACTAGCCTCATTCGCCTGGGGCACTAAATCAGATGATATGTTGCTACCCTCATTCCCCTGGGGCACTAAATAAGATGATATGTTACAGTTTTCATTAGCTTGAGGCACTCAATAAGATGAAATATTACTACCCTCATTCCCATGAGGCACTCAATAAGATGGTATGTTGCTATCATCATTCCCCTGCGGCACTCAATAAGATGATATGTTGCTATCCTCATTACCCTGAGGCACTCAATACGATGATATGTTGCTACACTCATTACCCTGGGGCACTCAATAAGATGGTATGTTACTACTCTCATTACACTGAGGCACTCAATAAGATGATAAGTTACTATCCTCATTCCCTTAAGGCATTCAATAAGATGGTATGTTGATATCATCATTAACCTGGGGCATTCAATAAGATGATATGTTACTATCCTCATTACCCTTGGGCACTCAATAAGATGATGTGTTAAACTTCTCATTCCCCTGGGGAACTAAATAAGATGATATGTTACAGTTTTCATTAGCCTGAGGCACTCAATAAGATGAAATATTACTACCCTCATTCCCATGAGGCACTCAATAAGATGGTATGTTGCTATCATCATTCCCCTGCGGCACTCAATAAGATGATATGTTGCTATCCTCATTGCCCTGAGGCACTCAATACGATGATATGTTGCTACACTCATTACCCTGGGGCACTCAATAAGATGGTATGTTACTACTCTCATTACCCTGAGGCACTCAATAAGATGATAAGTTACTATCCTCATTCCCTTAAGGCATTCAATTAGATGGTATGTTGATAGCATCATTAACCTGGGGCACTCAATAAGATGTTATGTTACTATCCTCATTACACTGGGGCACTCAATAAGATGATGTGTTAAAATTCTCATTCCCCTGGGGCACTAAATAAGATGATATGTTACAGTTTTCATTAGCCTGAGGCACTCAATAAGATGAAATATTACTACCCTCATTCCCATGAGGCACTCAATAAGATGGTATGTTGCTATCATCATTCCCCTGCGGCACTCAATAAGATGATATGTTGCGACCCTCATTTCCCTGGGGCACTAAATATGATGATATGTTACAATTCTCATTAGCTTAAGGCACTCAATAAGATGATAGTTACTACCCTAATTACACTGGGGCACTCAATAAGATGGTATGTTGCAATCCTCATTCCCATGATGAACTCAATTAGATGGTACGTTACTATCCTCATTCCCATGAGGTACGCAATAAGATGGTATGTTACTATCCTCATTCCCCTGGGGCACTAAATAAGATGATATGTTACTATCCTCATTCCCATGAGGCACTCAATAAAATTGTATGTTGCTATCCTCATTCCCCTGGGGCACTCAATAAGATGACATATTACAATTCCCATTACTCGGAGGCACTCAATACGATGGTATGTTACTATCCTCATTACCATGAGGCACTCAATAAGATGGTACCTTACTTATCCTCATTCTCATGTGGCACTCAATAAGATGGCATGTTACTATCCTCATTCCCATGAGGCACTCAATAAAATGGTATGTTGCTATCCTCATTCCCCTTGGGCACTCAATTTGATGACATGTTACAATTATCATTGCCCAGAGACAATCAATAAGATTATATGTTACTACCCTCATTACTCTGGGACACTCAATAAGATGGTATGTTGCTACCCTCATTCCCTTAAGGCACTCAATAAGATTACATGTTACAATTCTCATTACTCGGACGCACTCCAATAAGATGATATATTACTACCCTCTTTACTCTGGGGCACTCAATAAGATGGTATGTTGTTATCTTCATTCCCCTGAGGCACTCAATAAGATGGCATGTTACTATGCTCATTCCCATGAGGCACTCAATAAAATGGTATGTTGCTATCCTCATTCCCCTGGGGTACTCAATAAGATGACATGTTACAATTATCATTGCCCGGAGACAATCAATAAGATGATATGTTACTACCCTCATTCCCCTGAGTCACTCAATATGATGGTATGTTACCATTCTCATTCCCATGAGGCACTCAATAAGATGGTATGCTATTACCCTCATTACCATGAGGCACACCAATAAGATGATATGTTACTACCCTCATTCTCCTGGGACACTCAATAATATGGTATGTTACTATCCTCATTACCATGAGGCACTCAATAAGATGATATGTTGCTACCCTCATTACCCTGGGGCACTCAATAAGATTACATGTTACAATTCTCATTTCTCGAACGCACTCCAATAAGTTGATATATTATTACCCTCATTCCCATGGAACACTCAATAAGATGATATGTTGCTACCCTCATTCCCTTGAGGCACTCAATAAGATGATATGTTGCCACCCTCATTACCCTGGGGCACTAAATAAGATGATAATTATGTAGCTACCCTCATTCCCCAGAGGTACTCTATCAGATGATATGTTACTAGCCTCATTCGCCTGGGGCACTAAATCAGATGATATGTTGCTACCCTCATTCCCCTGGGGCACTAAATAAGATGATATGTTACAGTTTTCATTAGCTTGAGGCACTCAATAAGATGAAATATTACTACCCTCATTCCCATGAGGCACTCAATAAGATGGTATGTTGCTATCATCATTCCCCTGCGGCACTCAATAAGATGATATGTTGCTATCCTCATTACCCTGAGGCACTCAATACGATGATATGTTGCTACACTCATTACCCTGGGGCACTCAATAAGATGGTATGTTACTACTCTCATTACACTGAGGCACTCAATAAGATGATAAGTTACTATCCTCATTCCCTTAAGGCATTCAATAAGATGGTATGTTGATATCATCATTAACCTGGGGCATTCAATAAGATGATATGTTACTATCCTCATTACCCTTGGGCACTCAATAAGATGATGTGTTAAACTTCTCATTCCCCTGGGGAACTAAATAAGATGATATGTTACAGTTTTCATTAGCCTGAGGCACTCAATAAGATGAAATATTACTACCCTCATTCCCATGAGGCACTCAATAAGATGGTATGTTGCTATCATCATTCCCCTGCGGCACTCAATAAGATGATATGTTGCTATCCTCATTGCCCTGAGGCACTCAATACGATGATATGTTGCCACACTCATTACCCTGGGGCACTCAATAAGATGGTATGTTACTACTCTCATTACCCTGAGGCACTCAATAAGATGATAAGTTACTATCCTCATTCCCTTAAGGCATTCAATTAGATGGTATGTTGATAGATTCATTAACCTGGGGCACTCAATAAGATGTTATGTTACTATCCTCATTACACTGGGGCACTCAATAAGATGATGTGTTAAAATTCTCATTCCCCTGGGGCACTAAATAAGATGATATGTTACAGTTTTCATTAGCCTGAGGCACTCAATAAGATGAAATATTACTACCCTCATTCCCATGAGGCACTCAATAAGATGGTATGTTGCTATCATCATTCCCCTGCGGCACTCAATAAGATGATATGTTGCTACCCTCATTTCCCTGGGGCACTAAATATGATGATATGTTACAATTCTCATTAGCTTAAGGCACTCAATAAGATGATAGTTACTACCCTAATTACACTGGGGCACTCAATAAGATGATGTGTTAAAATTCTCATTCCCCTCAGGCGCTCAATAAGATGATATGTTACTTCCCTCATTCCCCTGGGGCACTCAATAATATAGTATGTTAATATCCACATTACCCAGAGGCACTCAATAAGATGATATGTTGCTACCCTCATACCCCTGGGGCACTCCATAAGATGACATGTTGCAATTCTCATTACCCAGAAGAACTCAATAAGATGATATATTACTACTTGCATTCCACTCGGGCACTCAATAAGATGATATGTTGCTACCCTCAATCCGCAGAGGCAGTCAATAAGATGATATGTTGCTATCCTCATTATCCTGAGGTACTCAATACGATATGTTACTACCCTCATTCCCCTGGGGCACTCAATATGATGATATGTTACAATTCTCATTAGCTTAAGGCACTCAATAAGATGATATGTTACTACCCTCATGACCCTGGGGCACTCAATAAGATGGTATGTTGCAATCCTCATTCCCATGATGCACTGAATTAGATGGTACGTTACTATCCTCATTCCCATGAGGTACTCAATAATATGGTATGTTACTATCCTCATTCCCCTGGGGCACTAAATAAGATGATATGTTGATACCCTCATTCCCCTGAGGCACTCAATAAGATGGTATTTTACTACTCTCATTACCCTGAGGCACTCAATAAGATGATATGTTGCTATCCTCATTCCCCTGGTGCACTCAATAAGATGATAAGTTACTATCCTCATTCCCTTAAGGCATTCAATAAGATGGTATGTTGATATCATCATTAACTTGGGGCACTCAATAAGATGATATGTTACTATCCTCATTACCCTGGGGCACTCAATAAGATGATGTGTTAAAATTCTCATTCCCCTCAGGCGCTCAATAAGATGATATATTACTACCCTCATTCCCCTGGGGCACTCAATAATATGGTATGTTAATATCCACATTACCCAGAGGCACTCAATAAGATGATATGTTGCTACCCTCATACCCCTGGGGCACTCCATATGATGACATGTTGCAATTCTCATTTCCCAGAAGCACTCAATAAGATGATATATTACTACTTGCATTCCACTCGGGCACTCAATAAGATGATATGTTGCTACCCTCAATCCGCAGAGGCAGTCAATAAGATGATATGTTGCTATCCTCATTATCCTGAGGTACTCAATACGATATGTTACTACCCTCATTCCCCTGGGGCACTAAATATGATGATATGTTACAATTCTCATTAGCTTAAGGCACTCAATAAGATGATATGTTACTACCCTCATTACCCTGGGGCACTCAATAAGATGGTATGTTGCAATCCTCATTCCCATGAAGCACCCAATTAGATGGTACGTTACTATCCTCATTCCCATGAGGTACTCAATAAGATGGTATGTTACTATCCTCATTCCCCTGGGGCACTAAATAAGATGATATGTTGATACCTTCATTCCCATGAGGCACTCAATAAAATGTATGTTGCTATCCTCATTCCCCTGGGGCACTCAATAAGATGACATGTTACAATTCTCATTACTCGGAGGCACTCAATACGATGGTATGTTACTATCCTCATTACCATGAGGCACTCAATAAGATGGTATCTTACTTATCCTCATTCTCATGTGGCACTCAATAAGATGGCATGTTACTATCCTCATTCCTCTGGGGCACTCAATAAGATGACATGTTACAATTATCATTTCCCGGAGACAATCAATAAGATGATATGTTACTACCCTCATTACTCTGGGGCACTCAATAAGATGGTATGTTGCTACCCTCATTCCCCTGAGGCACTCAATAAGATTACATGTTACAATTCTCATTACTCGGACGCACTCCAATGAGATGATATATTACTACCCTCTTTACTCTGGGGCACTCAATAAGATGGTATGTTGCTACCTTCATTCCCATGAGGCACTCAATAAGAAGGCATTTTACTATCATCATTCCCCTGAGGCACTCAATATGATGGTATGTTACTATCCTCATTCCCATGAGGCACTTAATAAGATTTTATATTACTTATCCTTATTCTCATGAGGCACTCAATAAGATGGCATGTTACTATCCTCATTCCCATGAAGCACTCAACAAGATGGTATGCTATTACCCTCATTACCATGAGGCACACCAATAAGATGATATATTACTACCCTCATTCCCCTGGGACACTCAATAATATGGTATGTTACTATCCTCATTACCCGGAGGCACTCAATAAGATGATATGTTGCTACCCTCATTCCCCTGGGGCACTCAATAAGATTACATGTTACAATTCTCATTACTCGGACACACTCCAATAAGATGATATATTATTACCCTCAATCCCCTTGAACACTCAATAAGATGATATGTTACTACCCTCATTCTCCTGGGTCACTAAATAAGATGATATGTTGCTACCCTCATTCCCTTGAGGCACTCAATAAGATGATATGTTGCCACCATCATTACCCTGGGGCACTAAATAAGATGACATGTTACAGTTTTCATTAGCCTGAGGCACTCAATAAGATGATATGTTACTACCCTCATTCCCATGAGGCACTCAATAGGATGGTATGTTGCTAACATCATTCCCCTGCGGCACTCAATAAGATGACTTGTTACAATTCTCATTACCCTGAGGCACTCAATAAGATGAAATATTACTACCCTCCTTCCCATGAGGCACTCAATAAGATGGTATGCTGCTATCATCATTCCCCTGCGACACTCAATAAGATGACATGTTACAATTCTCAATCCCCGGAGGCACTCAATAAGATGATATGTTGTTATCCTCATTCCCCTGAGGCATTCAATAAGATGATATGTTGCTATCCTCATTTTCCTTAAGTACTCAATAAGATTGTATGCTACTACCCTCATTCCCCAGAGACACTCAATAAGATGGTATGCTACTACCCTCATTCCCCAGAGACACTCAATAAGATTGGATGTTACTACCTTCATTACCATGAGGCACTCACTAAGATGGTGTCTTGCTATCCTCATTATCCTGAGGTACTCAATAAGATGGTATCTTACTATCCTCATTCCCATAAGGCACTCAATAAGATGGAATGTTACTATCCTCATTCCCATGAGGCACTCAATAAGATCGTATGCTATTACCCTCATTCCACTGAAGCACTGAATAAGATGATATGTTATTACCCTCATTCCCCTGGGGCACTCAATAAGATGGTATGTCACTACCCTCATAACCCTGAGTCACTCAATAAGATAGTATTTTACTACCCTCATTCCCCTGGGGCACTCAATAAGATGATATGTCACTACCCTCATAACCTTGAGTCACTCAATAAGATGGTATGTTACTACCCTCATTACCTTTAGGCACTCAATAAGATAGTATGTTGTTGCCCTCATTCCTCTGGGGCACTCAATAAGATGGTATGTTGCTACCCTCATTACCATGAGGCACACCAATAAGATGATATGTTACTACCCTCATTCCACTGGGACACTCAATAATATGGTGTGCTGCTATCATCATTCCCCTGCGGCACTCAATAAGATGACATGTTACAATTCTCAATCCCCGGAGGCACTCAATAAGATGATATGTTGTTATCCTCATTCCCCTGAGGCATTCAATAAGATGATATGTTGCTATCCTCATTTTGCTTAAGTACTCAATAAGATGATATGCTACTACCCTCATTCCCCAGAGACACTCAATAAGATGGTATGCTACTACCCTCATTCCCCAGAGACAATCAATAAGATTGGATGTTACTACCTTCATTACCATGAGGCACTCACTAAGATGGTGTCTTGCTATCCTCATTATCCTGAGGTACTCAATTAGATGGTATCTTACTATCCTCATTTACATAAGGCACTCAATAAGATGGAATGTTACTATCCTCATTCCCATGAGGCACTCAATAAGATCGTATGCTATTACCCTCATTCCACTGAAGCACTGAATAAGATGATATGTTATTACCCTCATTCCCCTGGGGCACTCAATAAGATGGTATGTCACTACCCTCATAACCCTGAGTCACTCAATAAGATGGTATGTTACTACCCTCATTACTCCGAGGCACTCAATAAGATGGTATGTTGCTACCCTCATTACCCTGTGGCACTCAATAAGAAGGTACGTTACTGCCCTCATTCCCCTGGGGCACTCAATAAGATGATATGTCACTACCCTCATAACCTTGAGTCACTCAATAAGATGGTATGTTACTACCCTCATTACCTTTAGGCACTCAATAAGATAGTATGTTGCTGCCCTCATTCCTCTGGGACACTCAATAAGATGATATGTTGCTACCCTCATTACCATGAGGCACACCAATAAGATGATATGTTACTACCCTCATTCCACTGGGACACTCAATAATATGGTGTGCTGCTATCATCATTCCCCTGCGGCACTCAATAAGATGACATGTTACAATTCTCAATCCCCGGAGGCACTCAATAAGATGATATGTTGTTATCCTCATTCCCCTGAGGCATTCAATAAGATGATATGTTGCAATCCTCATTTTGCTTAAGTACTCAATAAGATGATATGCTACTACCCTCATTCCCCAGAGACACTCAATAAGATGGTATGCTACTACCCTCATTCCCCAGAGACAATCAATAAGATTGAATGTTACTACCTTCATTACCATGAGGCACTCACTAAGATGGTGTCTTGCTATCCTCATTATCCTGAGGTACTCAATAAGATGGTATCTTACTATCCTCATTTCCATAAGGCACTCAATAAGATGGAATGTTACTATCCTCATTCCCATGAGGCACTCAATAAGATCGTATGCTATTACCCTCATTCCACTGAAGCACTGAATAAGATGATATGTTATTACCCTCATTCCCCTGGGGCACTCAATAAGATGGTATGTCACTACCCTCATAACCCTGAGTCACTCAATAAGATGGTATGTTACTACCCTCATTACCCTGAGGCACTCAATAAGATGGTATGTTGCTACCCTCATTACCCTGTGGCACTCGATAAGAAGGTACGTTACTACCCTCATTCCCCTGGGGCACTCAATAAGATGGTATGTCACTACCCTCATAATCCTGAGTCACTCAATAAGATGGTATGTTACTACCCTCATTACCCTGAGGCACTCAATAAGATAGTATGTTGCTGCCCTCGTTCCTCTGGGGCACTCAATAAGATGGTATGTTGCTACCCTCATTACCATGAGGCACACCAATAAGATGATATGTTACTACCCTCATTCCACTGGAACACTCAATAATATGGTGTGCTACTATGCTCATTACCCCGAGACACTCCATAGGGTGATATGTTGCTACCCTCATTCCCCTGGGGCACTCAATAAGATGACATGTTACAATTTTCATTATTCGGATGCACCCCAATAAGATGATATGTTACTACCCTCATTCCCCTGGGGCACTAAATAAGATGATATATTGCTACCCTTATTCCTTTGAGGCACTCAATAAGATGATATGTTACAACCCTCATTCCCCTGGGGCACTAAATAAGTTAATAATTATACTGCTACCCTTATTCCCCAGAGGCACTCAATAAGATGATATGTTGCCATCCTCATTCCCCTGGGGCACTGAATAAGATGATATGTTGCTACCCTCATTCCCCTATGGCACTAAATAAGATGATATGTTACAATTCTCATTAGTCTGAGGCACTCAATAAGATGATATGTTACTACCCTCATTCCCATGAGGCACTCAATAAGATGGTATGTTGCTATCATCATTCCCCTGAGGTACTCAATGAGATTGTATGTTTCTACCCTAATTCCTCAGAGACACTCAATAAGATAATGTTACTACCCTCATTCACCTGAGGCACTCAATAAAATGATATGATACTACACTCATTACATTGGTGCACTCAATAAGATGGCTTGTTGCTATCCTCATTCTCCTCTGGCACTCAATAATATGATATATTACTATCCTCATTACCCGGAGGCACTCAATAAGATGGTATGTTACTATCCTCATTACCCTGAGGCACTCAATAAGAGAATAAGTGACTACCCTCATTACCCTGAGGCACTCAATAAGATGGTATGTTTGCTACCCTCATTATCCTAAGGTACTCAATATGATGGTGTGTTGCTACTCTCATTACTCTGAGGCATTCAGTAAGAGGATAATTTACTATTCTTATTATGCTGAGGCACTCAATAAGATGATATGTTACTACCCTCATTCCCATGAGGCACTCAATAAGATGGTATGTTGCTATCATCATTCCCCTGCGGCACTCAATAAGATGACATGTTACAATTCTCATTACTCGGAGGCACTCAATACGATGATATGTTGTTATCCTCATTCCCCTGAGGCACTCAATAAGATGATATGTTGCTATCCTCATTATCCTTAAGTACTCAATAAGATTGGATGTTGCTACCCTCATTCCCCAGAAACACTCAATAAGACTGGATGTTACTACCTTCATTACCATGAGGCACTCAGTAACATGATATGTTACTACCCTCATTCCCCTGGGGCACTCAATAATATGGTATGTTGTTATCCTCATTATCATGAGGTACTCTATAAGATGGTATGCTACTACCCTTATTCCCCTGAGGTACTCAATGAGATTGTATGTTTCTACCCTCATTCCCAGAGACACTCAATAAGATATGTTACTACCCTCATTCCCCTGAGGCACTCAATAAAATGATATATTGCTACCCTCATTACCCTGGTGCACTCAATTAGATGGTTTGTTGCTATCCTCATTCTCCTCTGGCACTCAATAATATGATATATTACTATCCTCATTACCCGGAGGCACTCAATAAGATGGTATGTTACTATCCTCATTACCCTGAGGCACTCAATAAGAGAATAAGTTACTACCCTCATTACCCTGAGACACTCAATAAGATGGTATGTTTGCTACCTTTATTATCATGAGGTATTCAATATGATGGTATGTTGCTACTCTCATTACTCTGAGGCACTCAATAAAAGGATAAGTTATTATTCTTATTATGCTGGGGCACTCAATAAGATAATATGTTAATACCGTCATCCCCCTGGGGCACTCAATAAGATGGTATGTTACTATCCTCGTTCCCGTGGGGCACTCAATAAAATGGTATGTTGCTATCCTCATTCCCTGGGGCACTCAATAAGATCGTATGTTACTACCCTCATTCCCCCGAGGTACTTAATAAGATGATATGTTACTACCCTCATTCCCCTGGGGCACTAAATAATATGATATATTACTATCCTCATTACCCTGAGGCACTCAATGAGATGGTATGTTACTATCCTCATTTCCTTGAGGCATTCAATAAGAGAATAAGTTACTATTCTTATGTTTCCGAGGCACTCAATAAGATATGTTACTACCCTCATTCCCCTGTGGCACCCAATAAGATGGTATGTTACTATCCTCATTACCCTGAGACACTCAATAATATGGTACATGTATGTTACTATCTTCATTACCCTGCTGCTCTCAATAATATGGTATGTTACTATCCTCATTACCCTGAGGCACTAAATAAGATGGTATGTTGCTATCCTCATTACCATGAGGCACTCAATATAAGGATAAGTTTCTATTCTTATTATGCTGAGGCACTCGATAAGATGATATGTTAATACCGTCATTCCCCTCGGGTCCTCAATAAGATGGTATGTTACTATCCTCATTCCCGTGGGGCATTCAATAAGATGGTATGTTGCTATCCTCATTATCATGGGGCACTCAATAAGACGGTATGTTACTATCCTCATTCCCCTGGGGCACTCAATAAAATGGTGTGTTACTATCCTCTTCACCTGGGACACTCAAAAAGATGGTATTTTACTATACTCATTACCCTGGGGCACTCAAAAAGAGGATATGTTACTATCCTCATTACCCGGAGCCATTTAATAGAGAACATGTTACTATCCTCTTTCCCCTGAGGCACTCAATAAGATGGTATGTTACTATCCTCATTCAATAGGGCACTCAATAAGATAGTATGTTGCCATCCTCATTACCCTGGGGCACTCAATAAGACGGTATGTTTCTATCCTCATTCCCCTGGGTCACTCAATAAGATGGTATGTTACTATCCTCATTACACTGGGGCACTCAATACAATGATGTGTTACTATCCGCATTCCCCTGGGGCACTCAATAAGAAGGAATGTTACTATCCTCATTACCCGGAGGCATTCAATAAGAGGATATGTTGCTATCCTCATTACCCGAAGGCACTCAATACGATGATATGTTACTATCCTCATTCTCCTGAGGCACTCAATAAGAGGATAAGTTTTTATTTTTATTATGCTGAGGCACTCAATACGATGATATGTTATTATCAGCATTCCCCTGGGGCACTCAATAAGATGGTATGTTACTATCCTCATTCCCCTGGGGCACTCAATAAGAGGATAATTTACTATTCTTATTATGCTGAGGCACTCAATAAGATGATATGTTACCATCCTCATTCCCCTGGACACTCAATAAGATGGCATGTTAGTATCCTCATTTCCCTG
This sequence comes from Bathymodiolus brooksi, assembly GCA_963680875.1. Taxonomy (NCBI): domain Eukaryota; kingdom Metazoa; phylum Mollusca; class Bivalvia; order Mytilida; family Modiolidae; genus Bathymodiolus; species Bathymodiolus brooksi. The sequence goes on from OY804579.1 coordinate 49,387,181, forward strand.
GGGAACGCAATCAGATGGTATGTTACTATTCTCATTACCCTGAAGCACTCAATAAGATCGTATTTTACTATTTTCATTACCCCGAGGCACTCAATAAGATGATATGTTACTATCTTCATTATCCTGAGACACTCAATAAGATCATATGTTACTATCCTCATTCCCCTGCGTCACTCAATAAGAGGATAATTTCCTATTCATATCATGCTGAGCCACACAATAAGATGATATGTTACTACCCTCATTCCCCTGGGGCACTCAATAAGATGGTATGTCACTACCCTCATAACCCTGAGTCACTCAATAAGATGGTATGTTACTACCCTCATTACCCTGAGGCACTCAATAAGATGGTATGTTGCTACCCTCATTACCCTGTGGCACTCGATAAGAAGGTACGTTACTACCCTCATTCAACTGGGGCACTCAATAAGATGGTATGTCACTACCCTCATAATCCTGAGTCACTCAATAAGATGGTATGTTACTACCCTCATTACCCTGAGGCACTCAATAAGATAGTATGTTGCTGCCCTCGTTCCTCTGGGGCACTCAATTAGATGGTATGTTGCTACCCTCATTACCATGAGGCACACCAATAAGATGATATGTTACTACCCTCATTCCACTGGAACACTCAATAATATGGTGTGCTACTATGCTCATTACCCCGAGACACTCCATAGGGTGATATGTTGCTACCCTCATTCCCCTGGGGCACTCAATAAGATGACATGTTACAATTTTCATTATTCGGATGCACCCCAATAAGATGATATGTTACTACCCTCATTCCCCTGGGGCACTAAATAAGATGATATATTGCTACCCTTATTCCTTTGAGGCACTCAATAAGATGATATGTTACAACCCTCATTCCCCTGGGGCACTAAATAAGTTAATAATTATACTGCTACCCTTATTCCCCAGAGGCACTCAATAAGATGATATGTTGCCATCCTCATTCCCCTGGGGCACTGAATAAGATGATATGTTGCTACCCTCATTCCCCTTTGGCACTAAATAAGATGATATGTTACAATTCTCATTAGTCTGAGGCACTCAATAAGATGATATGTTACTACCCTCATTCCCATGAGGCACTCAATAAGATGGTATGTTGCTATCATCATTCCCCTGAGGTACTCAATGAGATTGTATGTTTCTACCGTAATTCCTCAGAGACACTCAATAAGATAATGTTACTACCCTCATTCACCTGAGGCACTCAATAAAATGATATGATACTACACTCATTACATTGGTGCACTCAATAAGATGGCTTGTTGCTATCCTCATTCTCCTCTGGCACTCAATAATATGATATATTACTATCCTCATTACCCGGAGGCACTCAATAAGATGGTATGTTACTATCCTCATTACCCTGAGGCACTCAATAAGAGAATAAGTGACTACCCTCATTACCCTGAGGCACTCAATAAGATGGTATGTTTGCTACCCTCATTATCCTAAGGTACTCAATATGATGGTATGTTGCTACTCTCATTACTCTGAGGCATTCAGTAAGAGGATAATTTACTATTCTTATTATGCTGAGGCACTCAATAAGATGATATGTTACTACCCTCATTCCCATGAGGCACTCAATAAGATGGTATGTTGCTATCATCATTCCCCTGCGGCACTCAATAAGATGACATGTTACAATTCTCATTACTCGGAGGCACTCAATACGATGATATGTTGTTATCCTCATTCCCCTGAGGCACTCAATAAGATGATATGTTGCTATCCTCATTATCCTTAAGTACTCAATAAGATTGGATGTTGCTACCCTCATTCCCCAGAAACACTCAATAAGACTGGATGTTACTACCTTCATTACCATGAGGCACTCAGTAACATGATATGTTACTACTCTCATTCCCCTGGGGCACTCAATAATATGGTATGTTGTTATCCTCATTATCATGAGGTACTCTATAAGATGGTATGCTACTACCCTTATTCCCCTGAGGTACTCAATGAGATTGTATGTTTCTACCCTCATTCCCAGAGACACTCAATAAGATATGTTACTACCCTCATTCCCCTGAGGCACTCAATAAAATGATATATTGCTACCCTCATTACCCTGGTGCACTCAATTAGATGGTTTGTTGCTATCCTCATTCTCCTCTGGCACTCAATAATATGATATATTACTATCCTCATTACCCGGAGGCACTCAATAAGATGGTATGTTACTATCCTCATTACCCTGAGGCACTCAATAAGAGAATAAGTTACTACCCTCATTACCCTGAGACACTCAATAAGATGGTATGTTTGCTACCTTTATTATCATGAGGTATTCAATATGATGGTATGTTGCTACTCTCATTACTCTGAGGCACTCAATAAGAGGATAAGTTATTATTCTTATTATGCTGGGGCACTCAATAAGATAATATGTTAATACCGTCATCCCCCTGGGGCACTCAATAAGATGGTATGTTACTATCCTCGTTCCCGTGGGGCACTCAATAAAATGGTATGTTGCTATCCTCATTCCCTGAGGCACTCAATAAGATCGTATGTTACTACCCTCATTCCCCCGAGGTACTTAATAAGATGATATGTTACTACCCTCATTCCCCTGGGGCACTAAATAATATGATATATTACTATCCTCATTACCCTGAGGCACTCAATGAGATGGTATGTTACTATCCTCATTTCCTTGAGGCATTCAATAAGAGAATAAGTTACTATTCTTATGTTTCCGAGGCACTCAATAAGATATGTTACTACCCTCATTCCCCTGTGGCACCCAATAAGATGGTATGTTACTATCCTCATTACCCTGAGACACTCAATAATATGGTACATGTATGTTACTATCTTCATTACCCTGCTGCTCTCAATAATATGGTATGTTACTATCCTCATTACCCTGAGGCACTAAATAAGATGGTATGTTGCTATCCTCATTACCATGAGGCACTCAATATAAGGATAAGTTTCTATTCTTATTATGCTGAGGCACTCGATAAGATGATATGTTAATACCGTCATTCCCCTCGGGTCCTCAATAAGATGGTATGTTACTATCCTCATTCCCGTGGGGCATTCAATAAGATGGTATGTTGCTATCCTCATTATCATGGGGCACTCAATAAGACGGTATGTTACTATCCTCATTCCCCTGGGGCACTCAATAAAATGGTGTGTTACTATCCTCTTCACCTGGGACACTCAAAAAGATGGTATTTTACTATACTCATTACCCTGGGGCACTCAAAAAGAGGATATGTTACTATCCTCATTACCCGGAGCCATTTAATAGAGAACATGTTACTATCCTCTTTCCCCTGAGGCACTCAATAAGATGGTATGTTACTATCCTCATTCAATAGGGCACTCAATAAGATAGTATGTTGCCATCCTCATTACCCTGGGGCACTCAATAAGACGGTATGTTTCTATCCTCATTCCCCTGGGTCACTCAATAAGATGGTATGTTACTATCCTCATTACACTGGGGCACTCAATACAATGATGTGTTACTATCCGCATTCCCATGGGGCACTCAATAAGAAGGAATGTTACTATCCTCATTACCCGGAGGCATTCAATAAGAGGATATGTTGCTATCCTGATTACCCGAAGGCACTCAATACGATGATATGTTACTATCCTCATTCTCCTGAGGCACTCAATAAGAGGATAAGTTTTTATTTTTATTATGCTGAGGCACTCAATACGATGATATGTTATTATCAGCATTCCCCTGGGGCACTCAATAAGATGGTATGTTACTATCCTCATTCCCCTGGGGCACTCAATAAGAGGATAATTTACTATTCTTATTATGCTGAGGCACTCAATAAGATGATATGTTACCATCCTCATTCCCCTGGACACTCAATAAGATGGCATGTTAGTATCCTCATTTCCCTGGGGAACGCAATCAGATGGTATGTTACTATTCTCATTACCCTGAAGCACTCAATAAGATCGTATTTTACTATTTTCATTACCCCGAGGCACTCAATAAGATGATATGTTACTATCTTCATTATCCTGAGACACTCAATAAGATCATATGTTACTATCCTCATTCCCCTGCGTCACTCAATAAGAGGATAATTTCCTATTCATATCATGCTGAGCCACACAATAAGATGATATGTTACTACCCTCATTCCCCTGGGGGACTCAATAATATTGGAATGTTGCTATCCTCATTCCCCTACAGCACTCAATAAGATGGTTTGTTACTATCCTTGTTACCCTGGGGAACTCAATAAGATGGTATTTTACTATCCTCATTTCCCTGGGGCATTCAATAAGAGGGTATGTTACTATTCTCATTCCCCTGGGGCACTTAATAAGATGGTATGTTACTATCCTCATTCCCATGGGACACTGCACTCAATAAGATGGTGTTACTATCCTCATTCCGCTGGGGCACTCAATAAGAGGATATGGTATTTTCCTCATTACCCGGAGGCACTCAATAAGACGATATGTTACTATCCTCATTAACCTGGGGCACTCAATAAGAGGATATGTTGCTATCCTCATTACCCTGAGGCACTAGCTAAGATGATATGCTACTATCCTCATTCCCCTTGGGCACTCAATAAGAGGATAAGTTACTATTCTTATTATTCTAAGGCACTCAGTAAGAGTATATGTTACTATCCTCATTACCCGGAGGCACTCAATAAAAATTTTTGCTACTATCCTCATTCTCCTGAGGCACTCATTAAAATGATACGTTGCTTTCCTCATTCCCGTCGGGCACTCAATAAGATGGTATGTTGCTATCCTCATTCCTCTGGGGCATTCAATAATATGGTATGTTGCTATCCTCATTCCCCTGGGGCACTCAATAAGATGTTATGTTGCTATCCTCATTACCCTGTGGCACTCAATAAGATGATATGTTACTATTCTCATTACCCTGAGGCACTCAATAAGATGGTATGCTACTATCCTCACTCCCTGTGGGCACTCAATAAGATGGTATGTTACTATCCTCATTACCATGAGGCACTCAATAAAAGGATAAGCTACTATTCTTATTATACTGAGGCACTCAATAAGACGATATGTTACTACCGTCATTCCCCTGGGGCACTCAATAAGATGGTATGTTACTATCCTCATTCCCGTGGGGCACTCAATAAGATGGTATGTTGTTATCCTCATTCCCTGAGGCACTCAATAAGATGGTATGTTGCTATCCACATTACCCTGGGGCACTCAATAAGAGGATAATTGACTATTGTTATTGTGCTGAGACACTCAATAAGATTATATGTTACTACCCTCATTCCCGTGGGGCACTCAATAAGATGGAATGTTACTATCCTTATTCCCTGGGGCACTCAATAAAATGATGTGATACTATCCTATTCCCCTGGGACACTCAAAAAGATGGTATTTTACTATACTCATTACCCAGGGGCACTCAAAAAGAGGATATGTTACTATCCTCATGACCCGGAGGCATTTAATAAGAGAATATATTACTGTCCTCTTTCCCCTGAGGCACTCAATAAGATGGTATATTACTATCCTCATTATCCTGAGGCACTCAATAAGAGGATCAGTTATTATTCTTAATATGCTCAGGCACTCAATAAGATGGTATGTTACTATCCTCATTTCTCTGAGGCACAAAATAAGAGGATAAGTTACTATTCTTATGTTTCTGAGGCACTCAATAAGATATGGTAATACTCTCATTCCCCTGTGGCACTCAATAATATGGTATGCTATTATCCTCATTACCCTGATGCTCTCAATAAGATGCTTTGTTTGCTACCCTCATTACTCTGAGGCACTCAATAGGAAGATAAGCTACTATTCTTATTATGCTGAGGCACTGAATAAGATGATATGTTACTACCCTCATTCCCCTGAGGTACTCAATAAGATGGTATGTTACTACCATCTTTCCCCAGAAACACTCAATAAGATATGTTACTACCCTCATTCCCTTGGGTCACTCAATAAGATGGTATGAAACCACCTTCATTCCCCTGGGGTACTAAATAATATGATATATTACTATCCTCATTACCCGGAGGCACTCAATAAGATGGTTTGTTACTATCCTCATTTCCCTGATGCACTCAATAAGAGGATAAGTTACTATTATTATGTTTCTGAGGCACTCAATAAGATATGTTACTACTCTCATTCCACTGTGGCACTCAATAAGATGGTATGTTACTATCCTCCTTACCCTGAGTCACTCATTAATATGGTATGTTAATATCCTCATTACCCTGATGCTCTCAATAAGACGGTATGTTACTATCCTCATTACCCTGAGCCACTAAATAAGATGGTATGTTGCTCTCATCATTACCCTGAGGCACTCAATAAGATGGTATGTTACTATCCTCATTACCCTGAGGCATTCAATAAAAGGATAAGTTACTATTCTTATTATGCTGAGGCACTCAATAAGATTATATGTTACTACCCTCATTCCACATGGGCACTCAATAGGATGGTATATTACTATCCTCATTCCCGTGGGGCACTCAATAAGATGGTATGTTACTATCCTCATTCCCTAGGGCACTCAATAAGATGGTATGTTGCTATCCTCATTACCCTGGGGCACTAAATAAGACGGTATGTTTCTATCCTCATTCCCCTGAGGCACTCAATAAGATGGTATGTTGCTATCCTCATTACACTGTGGCACTCAATAAGAAGGAATGTTACTATACTCATTACCCTGGGGCACTCAAAAAGAGGATATGTTGCTATCAGCATTACCCGGAGGCATTCAATAAGAGGATATGTTACTATCCTCATTACCCGAAGGCACTCAATACGATAATATGTTACTATCCTCATTATTATGCTGAAGCACTCAATAAGAGGATATGTTACTATCCTCATTACTCGGCGACATTCAATAAGATAGTATGTTACTATCCTCATTCCCCTGGGGCACTCAATAAGACGATAATTTACTATTCTTATTATGCTGAGGCACTCAGTAAGATCATATGTTACTATCCTCATTCCGCTGGGGCACTCAATAAGATGGTATGTTGCTATCCTCATTACCCTGAGACACTCAATAAGAGGATAATTTACTATTCTTATTATGCTGAGGCACTCAATAAGAGGATAATTTACTATTCGTATTATGCTGAGGCACTGAATAAGATGATATGTTATTATCCTCATTCCCCTGCACACTCAATAAGATGGTATGTTACTATCCTCATTCCCCTGGGGCACACAATCAGATGGTATGTTACTATCCTCATTACCCTGAGGCACTCAATAAGATCGTATTTTATTATTTTAATTACCCCGAGGCACTCAATAAGATGATATGTTACTATTTTCATTATCCTGAGACACTCAATAAGATCATATGTTACTATCCTCATTACCCTGGGACACTCAATCAGAGGATAATTTACTATTCTTATTATGCTGAGGCATGCAATAAGATGATATGTTACTATACTCATTCCCCTGGACACTCAATAAGATGGTATGTTACTATCCTCATTCCCCTGGGGCACGCAATCAGATGGTATGTTACTATCCTCATTACCCTTGAGCACTCAATAAGATGGTGTGTTACTATCCTCATTCCCCTGGGGCACTCAATAAGATGGTATGTTGCTATCCTTATTATCCTGGGGACCTCAATAAGATGGTATTTTACTATCCTCATTTCCCTGGGGCACTCAATAAGATGGTATGTTACTATCCTCATTACACTGGGGCACTCAATACAATGATGTGTTACTATCCTCATTCCCTTGGGGCACTCAATAAGAATGAATGTTACTATACTCATTACCCTGGGGCACTCAAAAAGAGGATATGTTGCTATCCTCATTACCCGGAGGCATTCAATAAGAAGATATGCCACAATCCTCATTACCCGAAGGCACTCAATACGATGATATGTTACTATCCTCATTCCCCTTAGGCACTCAATAAGAGGATAAGTTACTATTTTTATTATGCTGAGGCACTCAATAAGAGGATATGTTACTATCCTCATTACTCGGCGGCATTCAATACGATGATATGTTACTATCATCATTCCCCTGGGGCACTCAATAAGATGGTATGTTACTATCCCCATTCCCCTGGGGCACTCAATAAGAGGATAATTTACTATTCTTATTATGCTGAGGCACTCAATAAGATGATATGTTACTATCCTCATTCCCCTGGGGCACTCAATAAGATGATATGTTACTAACCTCATAGCCCTGAGACACTCAATAAGAGGATAATTTACTATTCTTATTATGCTGAGGCACTCAATAAGAGGATAATTTACTATTCTTATTATGCTGAGGCACTCAATAAGATGATATGTTACTATCCTCATTCCCCTGGACACTCAATAAGATGGTATGCTGCTATCCTCATTCCCCTGGGGCACACAATCAGATGGTATGTTACTATCCTCATTACCCTGTGGCACTCAATAAGATCGTATTTTACTATTTTAATTACCCCGAGGCACTCAATAAGATGATATGTTACTATCATCATTATCCTGAGACACTCAATAAGATCATATGTTACTATCCTCATTACCTGGGGACACTCAATAAGAGGATAATTTACTATTCTTATTATGCTGAGGCACTAAATAAGATGATATGTTACTATCCTCATTCCCCTGGACACTCAATAAGATGGTATGTTAATATCCTCATTCCCCTGGGGCACGCAATCAAATGGTATGTTACTATCCTCATTACCCTGAGGCACTCAATAAGATCGTATTTTACTATTTTAATTACCCCGAGGCACTCAATAAGATGATATGTTACTATCATCATTATCCTGAGACACTCAATAAGATGATATGTTACTATCCTCATTATCCTGAGGCACTCAATAAGATGATATGTTACTACCCTCATTCCCATGGGGCACTCAATAAGATGGTATGTTGCTATCCTCATTCCCCTAGAGCACTCAATAAGATGGTTTGTTACTATCCTCATTCCCCTGGGGCACTCAATAAGATGGTATGTTGCTAGTCTCATTATCCTGGGGAACTCAATGAGATGGTATTTTACTATCCTTATTTCCCTGGGGCATTCAATAAGAGGGTATGTTACTATTCTCATTCCCCTGGGGCACTCAATAAGATGGTATGTTGCTAGTCTCATTATCCTGAGGAACTCAATGAGATGGTATTTTACTATCCTCATTTCCCTGGGGCATTCAATAAGAGGGTATGTTACTATTCTCATTCCCCTGGGGCATTTAATAAGATGGTATGTTACTATCCTCATTCCCCTGGGGCACTGCACTCAATAAGATGGTGCTACTATCCTCATTCCCCTGGGGCACTCAATAAGAGGATATGTTACTATCCTCATTAACCTGGGGCACTCAATAAGAGGACATGTTGCTATCCCCATTACCCTGAGGCACTAACTAAGATGATATGCCACTATCCTCATTCCCCTGTGGCACTCAATAAGAGGATAAGTTACTATTCTTATTATTCTGAGGCACTCAGTAAGAGGATATGTTACTATCCTCATTACCCGGAGGCACTCAATGCAATTATATGTTACTATCCTCATTCTCCTGAGGCAGTCATTAAAATGATACGTTGCTATCCTCATTCCTCTGGGGCATTCAATAAGATGGTATGTTGCTATCCTCATTCCCCTAGGGCACTCAATAAGATGATATGTTACTATCCTCATTACCCTGAGGCACTCAATAAGATGGTATGCTATTATCCTCACTCCCTGTGGGTACTCAATAAGATGGTATGTTACTATCCTCATTCTCCTGGGGCACTCAATAAAATGGAATGTTACTAACCTCATTACCCTGGGGCACTCAATATGATGGTATGTTGCTATCCTCATTTCCCTGAGGCACTCAATAAGATGGTATGTTACTATCCTCATTCCCCTGGGGCACTCAATAAGATGGTATGTTACTAGCCTTATTCCTCTGGGGAACTCAGTAAGATGGTATGTTACTATCCTCATTACCCTGAGGCACTTAATAATACGATATGTTGCTACCCTCATTCCCCTGGGGCACTCAACAAGATGATATGTTTCTACCCTCATTACCCTGGGGCGCTCAATAAGATGAAATGTTACTATCCTCATTCTCATGGGGCACTCAATAAGATGGTATGTTACTAGCCTCATCCCCCTGGGGCACTCAACAAGAGGATATGTTACTATCCTCATTTGATATCATTAAGCAGGGATATAAAAAGAAAGCAAAATACTAATAAAATTGAAAACAAATCTGTATTTGCAAATGATATATACATCTCAAAATTGTTTGTAGGTTGTGCGCCTGAGCGATTAGATGTTGCATTCTATTTAGTAAGAGACAAAGAGGTGTCAGAAACAGATATTCAAAATCAAGTGAATTTTGCAAAGGCGATAGTTAACGCTGCTACCGTTGGATTTATGCAAACACGATTCTCCTGTCATGTCTATGGATCTACAGGAGAAGAAATATTTGATTTCAAATCAAAAACTTCTAAAGATGGTGTTCTTGCTGCTCTGGATGCTATTCCAACGTCTATTTCAGGCAGTGGTGTACTAGAAACGATCGAAAACATCAAATACATATGGGAAACTATATTTACAGTAGACAAGGGAGACAGACCAAACATTAGCGATTATTGTATAATGATGGCATCAGGCGAAAATAATGATACGTATAACTCTGCAGGCCGTTTGAAACCCAATGAATTAGATTTGGGAATTATTGACGCACAGACGAATTATGAAGCAAATATGTATTATACCAGTTCAAGTTATGTTTCTTTTGCGGAACACCGACCAATTAGTTCTTTTTCTGTTATTAATTTGAATACAGAAGTAGAAGTTTTTACCAGCAAATTGTTTACCTGCAACTATTGTAAGTATTTCTGCGTTAACACAGTTGTGTGGCATATCCTTGTATATTAATAAATATACTAAGAATGTATATTATATGTGTAAACCTATTAAATGATATTAAGGGATCGGTTAAAGCTTCTTTTGTTCTTTTATTGTAAGTATTTTGTTAACACAGTTGTGTGGCATATCCTTGTATATATATATATATACTAATATATATGCTAAAAAAATGTATATTATGTGTGTAAGCCTATTAAATCATATTAAGGGATCGGGCAGGCTTCTTTTTGTTTTTATTGAAAAACCCATGTATGAAAAATGTTTCATTCGTATAACAGAACAAGTCGGCAAGAAAATGAGCACATATGGTACCCCTAGGAATGCAGAATGTCTGTTGAACAATACGTCCTCCAAACATATTCTTAGTTTGATCGATCTTGACAATTATGAAAAAAACATCTGATGAATGTGTCCTTTAACAGTGTCTGTGCTATTCTCCTTATTGTGTGCAGAAGTTTATATTATTAGAAAAGAATATTTTAAAATGTTAGCCCAGACAGGAGATTACATGTTGGACATCTTGCCTCACGACGTTGTCTGTTGCGCAACTATTGTCCCACTGGACAACTATCCCGTATTGAATTTGGCTTTAACTGGATATGTAACCGATTTAGCTTTTAAATTACTAGTAATCGTACAAGGTCATAAAAAAGTTAAATTTACACAAAAAAGAAAATTGAAACTAACAGTAATCAATGTCATTCCAATAACTGCATTCATGTTATCTACTCTACAGTAAAAATGTTTGATCTTTTCATAGATTGTGATGTTAATTATTTCGCATATGATGATCCAAAATTACTGAAGACGTATCAAGATTCCGACTCAGGTAGGTTGAAAAGCTAGAATTTACGTCTTAAATCACGAGAATATTCACCGACAAAGGTAAATCATGGTGTTTCATACATAAACATTAGAGGAATCCGATGGGGTCAATAAAGGACATTACAAAATTCCAGAGACACATGCAACATTGAGCGGAAAATATGACTAAATACTCATATTATCAAATATATGCTAAATTCGATTGTACTAAGCCTTGCGACTCATTTATCAATAAGAAAACATATTTTAGTGTAAATATTAATAAACTTTATATAAATTATATTTATATTTATGTCAAGAACGATAATTAATTATGTATACATGTTCACATGCTCCAGTGGTTTGTTAGGAGGTCTCATGCCTTATTTATGTTAGTTGTGTTTGTTTTTGTATAGTGGTGTCCGACACATATAGTGGTGTGTTTTTGTTTTGTTTTTCTTTGCTACCCTATGTTGCCAGTTTCGCTGGATTGTCCATTTTTAATTGCTCCTTTGGTACACTCTAACGTTTATGAATTACATTTTAACCTCACATAGGTTAACTTTCAAAGTTAGGCATAAGCTTTTCGTTGCATTTATTTGATCTATGTGTGTCATCTTTTAAACCAGTGTCATATGGTATTGTGTACATCTGGCAAAAATGAACCGATATTCGTTAGTCCATTTTGAACTTGGTGGAATATATCATATGGTAGTTTGAACACAGAGTCATTTTTCTATTAGTGTTGATGCTAGAGGCTCAGCTGAGCCTGCATTGCTCACATGATTACTAATACAGTACTTGGGTCCATGCAAGTTTGTACTTTTAAGGGAAATGCTTTTTATTCATAATCTCAAAAGGTCATATGTTAAACAATATATTGTGATGTAGTTGAGAGCTCACATTAGTTTCATTAAAACAATATTGCCGAAAAGATCGGAATGTAAATGTGTTATCTGTTTTAAGGCCGCAAAATATCTGAAACAGTTTTATATTCTATGGCTGTACATTTTGATTAAGCAAAATGACCGTTCGAATGCTATATTCCTAGATTGTTTGGTGATAGTTTGTTGGAATCTGCAGCACATGTATTACTCTTCATCAGTATCTCCTAAACTCATTTAAACGGAGAGCGAGTTTATCACCGGGTTTGTGACTAGATTAAAACGACGGGTGTCACTAGTGGAGTAGGAACTGCTTACCTTCCGGAGCACCTGAGTTCACTCCGGTTTTGGGTGGGGTTCGTGTTACTCGATCTTTAGTTTTATGTGTATGTTTTGTAGATCGTTGTTTGTCCTTTTGTGCTTTTTCTTTTGGCCATTGTGTTGTCTGTTCTTCTTCGATATACCGATCTGATAGCTACTTTGGTATCTTCAAACTCTTCTTAAACACGAGTTCATGGTTGAACCTATATATCAATGTCGACAGAATAGTAGCACGTGTAGATCGTATTGTAGAAAAGAGTACTAGGGACCATGATTGTGTACCGGCTATGCATCGTGGTCAAGTGAGAGTTACACCGGATTGTGATTACGACATACGGAACATATATATGGTTATTTTTTGACACAGATATGCCGTAACGGCTAACCAAGTCATTGTGGCGAACGGAACACTTTTAAAGTAATGACGTCAACTTAACCTCTATGACGCCTTGGTTCAGTAGTTTCCTTGTTAGCAGCAACCCACTAAAAAATCAAGGGAATCATGATATGAACCACACATACTGAAAAATAAAAGTACAGTGAACTTGTGCAATCCGACACGTGAGTTTTCCGACATCCTGTGACATCCGACAAAAATGTATGGTCCCATAGTATTTCTGTTAATTAAAATAATCCTGAGTATTCCGACATCCTGTACAATCCGACACATTTCCCTGGTCCCTAGGGTGTGTAGGATTAGACAGGTTCCATTGTATTAGCTATATGTTGTATCAAATAGTATTTTGCACATATCATCCTTTTATTAAGGTAATACTAAATTTGAATATATTCAAATCTTCTCCATTCAGGTAGATTGTATTTATTAGCGGATGGACCATGGAACATAACGTGCTGTGGTGTGATAACATCCTGGATATTCTATGTAAAAGATAGCGGAACGCTTAAAATGTGCGTTTTCCGGCCAACAGGGACGACAAACCAGTATAAAATAGTAGGATATACTATAATTATTGTTCCAGGTGTGTTTATTAATATTAATCCTTGTGAATTTCTAAACTAAGATCAAACAAATCTTCACACAGAATTATGAAATATTCACAACTAATATATAAAAGATTGAAAATACCAGAAGAGTAATCAGAAGAATAGACAATACAATGGCCAAATGAAAAAGCACAAAGAGATAAACAATGAATTACAAAACACTACACAGTTCAAGTAAAGATTGATCAGTACTAGCCGCACAATAAGAGGTGACAAGCAGTTCCTGCTCCATTAGTTGCACACGTCGTGTTACTCTTGTCAAACATTTGGTAGTGAGTCATGAATGAGGAAAGGAACGAATTGCGATTACGACAAAGGAGGCATATCCGTGGTTCTTTGTGACACAGATATTCCGTAACGGCAGCCTCAATATTTCTATTAAGAATGAGCTTTTCCTTATTTATCTTATTTGTGTATTTCTTTGTTTTTGTTGAGTTTGTTTTACAATTTCAATTGTTGCAAAATTAATAAATATTTACTAGTTGTAAGATTATTATTCATTCTTACCACGAAACTAATAGATACAATAAAAAAAATATTAGTCCCTCAAAGTATATAAATATTCACTTCAGTCAAGTAATTATACAAAATATTGATCAATTGGTAACAAGAGGTGACCTTCAGAGCTACCGGAGGTATGGGGCTAAAATTTATGAGCAATTGTATCGTATCTATAATGAACATTGTTTTCTCTTTGACAGAAACGAGCATTGATACACTTTTAACGTATCCAAATATTGTTGGTCAAAGGATAGCTATTAAAGAAGGAGATAAAATAGGATGGTACGAACCATACATAATTATATAACACCAGAATTGTGAGGAGCCGTCTTGGTCGTGATCATATGTTAATTGGAGTTGCAACTACCTATGGAATCAGTGCCTATCACCACTATAACGTTATGAGTTCGAACCCCGTTTACGGCGAGGGGAGCTCGACACAACATTATGTGATAAACTTTATCAGTGACTTGCTGCAGTTCGGTGGTTTTCTCCGGGTACTCCGGTTTTTTTCCACCGCTTAAGCTGACCGCCGCCACGATATAACTGAAATGATGTTGAAAGTGGCGTTAAACACCATAACCCTAACCCATAATTGTGGACAGAAAGAAAGTTTAAACAATGATGGTAAATCATTCCATCAATAGCCTCTGACCTCAAAACACTGAATACGGCTTGGGACAGGCACACACACACAGATGTGGCGGTGTTAAACTGGTTAATGGAATATCTACACTCACCTCTTAATAAATGCACATGCAACGTCAATATAAATATAAACAATCAATTGTACACACTTCCACTCCAAACAAAAAACCCACATACTATCACAACTTTGAAGAACAAACACAAACATGGACAGTACGATAACAGGATCAGTGGCTGCTAGGCTAAGATGGAAAAATCTGTTGGTTAAAGACCATTACTGTTAAAACAAAACACATAACTGATTCTTTATGTATGACACTCGTTGTGAAGATACCTCATTCAATTAAGAAATAAGGAACCAGAGGCGAGGGATTAAATTTACTAATATCCGCCAACCCATGTTAAAACTCAAAACACATTCTGGCTTCCATGATTTATTTCGATTCTGATATGTCTAAGAGTACAAATACTGTAGTATACTTTGATTGGAAGACGTTAATTTATATTTACGTTTGCGGAAAATATCGCACACAATTTATGCTGCCAATGGAAAAGTCAGTCACATTTACCGTGCGAATGAGATTACATCATCACTAAATCGCTCGTTGTCTACAAAGCGAAAGAAGGACGTCATGTTAGAATGTGTGTATATACTATAATTTAGGTAAAACAAAACGTAATTACTTTTAATATGCAGGTATTCATCTGGTCCCAATATAATATCTTACTCAACATGTAATGTATCTACTCGAACCGACTGTCCACAGAGCAATTATTGGTATTCCCCCACAGAAGATATAGCAGTTGGAGATATTATAACAATGCCTACATCATCTGACCTAATGAACAGAGCCTACTCTTTGAAGTTCACTACAGCAGATAGTAAGACTTAATTCCATGATTGTTGAGGTGTCTTATAAAGTTTTAAGTTGTCGTTATATACTTACTCGAATTAAATTTATCCAGTGTTTTAATGTGTTATATTGCAATAATTAGAAATACATTTATCTGGTGTTTTAATCTGTTATATTGCAAATATTAGAAATGAATTTACCCGATGTTTTAAGTTGTCATATTGCAATAATTAGAAATAAATTTACCTGATGTTTTAAGCTGATATATTGCAATAATTAGAAATAAATTTACATTGGGTTTTAAGTTGTTATATTGCAATAATTAGAAATAAATTTAACTGTGGTTTTAAGCTGATATATTGCAATAATTAGAAATAAATTTACATGGGGTTTCAAGTTTTCAGCAGGTCGTCGGCATACCAATGGGTACGAATTGTGCCCCTCTTCTAGCCGATTTATTTTTATACTCATATGAGTCGGAGTTTCTTCAAAAGCTTGTAAAAGATAAGAAGATTCATGAGGCTAGAGCCTTTAATTTCACATACAGGTATATTGATGACGTTTTATCTATCAATAATTCTAGATTTGCAGAATTTCTTCCATTGATATATCCTCCAGAGCTGGAAGTTAAAGAGACCACCGATACAGCTTCGTCCGCATCATTTTTGGACTTATACCTCGAATTTGACGACAGTGGTCAACTCAGTACTAAAATTTATGATAAGCGGGACGACTTCAATTTTAAAATCATAAATTTTCCAAATATGTGCAGCAATATACCAGCTTCTCCTGCATATGGTGTTTACATCTCGCAATTGATTCGCTATGCAAGGGGCAGTAGCAATTATTCTGATTTCCTGAAACGTCATCTTCATCTGAGAAACAGGCTACTGGACCAGGGCTATAAAAAGATTCGCCTTATTCGATCTCTTAAAAAGTTTATATTCCGATACCAATATCTTGTCGAAATATATTCCGTCTCTGCAGAAAAAATTATAAGCGATGCATTTTCATATAGTGAAAATGTATAAAGATAAAGAGTCAAATATGTCAAGAATTCCTGTATTTAAATACTGTTACAGTGACAGCCGGAACCTTTGAACCGTAATGAGAGCGGGAGGTTTGGCGCCTTAAAATCTGATTCAACCCACCATTTCTTTAGAAATGCCTGTACCAAGTCAGGGTCATTACGGTTTTCACAGTTTTCCGGTTGTTGACTGATTTTGTCTGTTTATATAATTATGAGTTTTGACTTTCCCTTTGTAAGATTGTTCGGAGTTCGGTAATTTTGTTATTACCTTAATTGTTATATTGCAATAATTAGAAATAAATTTAACTGTGGTTTTAAGCTGTTATATTGCAATAATTAGAAATAAATCTACCCGATGTTATAAGTTGTCATATTGCAATAATTAGAAATAAATTTATCTGGTGTTTTAAGTTGTTATATTGCAATAATTAGAAATAAATTTACCTGGTGTTTTAAGTTGTTATATTGCAATAATTAGAAATTAATTTATCTGGTGTTTTAAGTTGTTTTATTAACTTATAGTATATGTTTCTCATATGCTATATTTTTAACTGATTACAAGAAAATTTTTAAAATAGCCGGCGGAGTGAAACAGTTTACTGTTCCCCTACTTCCGGATCCGAACTATTCCATGCCCAAGAAAGATGCGCAGTGCGTCATTCCTGTCAAGCGCATCAGTGACCATTCAGTTCGTTAGGCAGACGAGATGGCAGATAAATAATCAACAAAATGCTGTATTTCTTTCAAAACAATGTTGTGTCCCAATTTGTTAATGGTTTGGTATGCTGACATTATCATCTTCAGTGGATTTGTGGTTATGTGCATGTATATAAGATAATAAAACAGTTATTACATGCCTGTTCAGGGAACAGTCAAAACTATTGTCCCTCGGTGCTGGAGATGACTTGGGAACTGTTGCCTTCGGCCTCAGGCAACAGTTCCCAAGTCATCTCCAGCACCTCGGGTCAATAATCTTGACTGTTCCCTGAACAGGCATAAAATAACTGTATAATATTACAATAATTAGAAATACATTTACCTGGTGTTTTAAGTTGTTATATTGCAATAATTAGAAATAAATCTACCGTATGTTTTAAGTTGTTATATTACAATAATTATAATGATATTTTCCCGGTGTTTTAACCTGTTATATTGCAATAATTGTAAATAAATTTACTTGGTGTTTTAAGTTGTTATTTTTAATAATTAGAATTAAGCTTACTTCGTGTTTTAAAGTGTTATTTTACAATATTAGAATTAAGCTTACCCAGTTTTTGATGTTGAAATATTAGAATAATAAGGTTTAAATATTGGTCTACCCGATGTTTTAAGATGCTATATTGCAAATATTAGAATTAAATATAGTTGGTGTGGAGTTAAATGGAACTATTACTTTACATTGTTGTAATACAAACTTTAGAAATAAAATTTTAATTTGCAATACAATGAAAAACTAAAATCCCACACTGTCGAAACAGTTCTAAAATCCCACACTGTCGAAACAGTTCTAAAATCCCACACTGTTGAAACAGTTCTAGAATCCCACACTGTCGAAACAGTTCTAAAATCCCACACTGTCGAAACAGTTCAAAATCCCATCCTGTCGAAAAAGTTCTAAAATCCCACACTGTCGAAACAGTTCTAAAATCCCACACTGTCGAAACAGTTCTAAAATCCCACACTGTCGAAACAGTTCTAAAATCCCACACTATCGAAACAGTTCTAAAATCCCACACTGTCGAAACAGTTCTAAAATCCCACACTGTCGAAACATTTCTAAAATCCAACAGATACAAAAGTCATCGGAATTAAAAGGAACCCGTGTTTATTTTTCTTGTTTCTATCAAGTGCTGACCGCATTCAACAAGTTGAAGATTATATCAGGGATTTTAGATTATTAAAGAAAAAACAGGATAAAATTGAGACATCGTTGATATAAAAGGATTATTTAAATTAACAAAACAAATTCTGGAAGATCGCAGTCGGTCGTTGTTTTGCACGAATCATTACATAAATCGCCAAATGACGTTATGTAAATGACACTTCATTTCGAGAAGGCCTTCTAATCAGCACTGTACGTATGCTAAGATGGTACATTCGAGATTCAAGATTCGAAATTCGAGATTCAGTATCTGAAGTACGAGATTCGAAATGAAAGCAATACATAATTGGAAACAACGGAAGGGAAAACTGAAATGTGCATTTAGTGATAATCGAAACAATTGCATTCATTTACAGAAGAAATTAATAAAATAATCACTATGTGACAAGAAACTCTACATGTTGTCCTAAATCACTAAAGTAAATTAAGGGTACATATAGGTATACTCTGTAACACATAATCCAACAATTCGCTGAAACGATCAATAGACATGGACTATTTGTCTAGTTTTATTTTGAGTCGCCTCCCTTTAGCTAAGTAAGAGTTGTCTCGCTTTGATGTGGCATAATTTGGCTTTAATTTCATTGGTTAATTAGATTACTGAATTTTGAATCTAGAATCTCGAACTATAGATACTAAATCTGGAATTTTGAATCTCGAATGATCCTTCTGTGATTTCAAAGCAAAAGATCCCAACGATATATATTATCTCCAAAATCAGATGCCGATTTATTTCTTATGGCCTTGTATTTCTGAATTCATAATAGTATTCTCTTCAATCAATTATAGATACAGAGTTGATTATTAGGACTAGTGAACATGAAACCGAGCTAGAAGAAAATACTGCTGTTGGAGTGAGAGCAATATATTTAACTATTGTTGATACTGATGCTTACGAAGATCATGTGTTTACGATGACCGGTGCTACGGACTACTTTGAGCTTAACATTGTTAACACTGAGAAAAGTAAGTACATGTACAATGTAATACGGTAGTCTGAATTGTATTTAAGTAGACGAATGCAGGATAATACCACCCGGATATATTTGGGGTAATCAGAATCCGTAAATCGAAGGACAGACAATACAATGGCCAAAAGAAAAAGTACAAAAGGACAAACAACGATCTACAAAACATTACACAAAAAACACAAGATCGACCAATCTTTCCTTTTTTAGCAAAGTAATTTATTGATTTGTGTGAGTTTTCCTGTGATTGTTATATGATATTGGAATTATATTTTCAGTGTTGTTTATAAGAGGAAATGTCCATTGTTTATTTTGATGTTTTTGTCCCTATGATTTTGCATAGTGCTGTTGACATCTATTCCATAAGCTTTTTAACTCTATCATGGGATCTTATCTATATAGCGGTTCAATTCGTTGACTTCTAACCAGAGTCTGAACATCAATAACGTAAATGTTCACCCCATCAATGTTAGCGGTTCAAGATATCTCCACCTACCGATGAATTTACTGAACAGGTCGCTATAACTGTCCAGGTTCTCCTCTCCTAGTAATGTATTGTTGCTGAAAGTAGAATTTCTGACAACAGAACACCATTGGAAATATTATAAATAAGAATTAGATACGTAGTACGGGTAGCAATGGGGCGAAATTTTTCATGAACTATTGAGAGGTATTACCCACTACGTAACGCAAATAATTTGTTTGTATTTTTTGTAAGAGTTTGACTCAGGATTTGCCTTCGTTCTTACCTGAAATGTTTATTGTGACAATGTACGTATTACTATTGTGCGTAAATGATAAACGGTGGTTCCTTCTTTTCACTATGGAAATCTAAGGTTCTGACATAATTGCTATAAAATCTTAACTTGATCAGAATTAGGTATTTTATTAAGCTCAATTAAAAAATACATAAATTATGAAAAGGAAGTGGAAACAGTCATGATAAAAAAATTCCACAAATATCAGCAATACGAAAAACCACGACTTTACTTCAACAACAAAAAAGCACGACATATGGCGTTGAAGATCCAATTACTGACTTGAGATATATTGTGACTGGGTGAAACTGGTTAATTGGATCCCAACACTCATCCTCTGATAATTGGATCTCTAACAACAATATGAACATTATGAAGACTTTTGATAATCACCGAAAGCACTTTATAATCTTTTTTAATCTGTCAGATGCGTTAAGTACAGTCCTAATTGCCCATACAAGTTTCGAAATTTTACTAGTGATTTCAAAATATTAAAAATACAGGGGTTAAGCTTATGGTGTTTAAGGCCACGTTCAACAATATGTCAGTTATATCGTGGCGGTCAATTTTATTGGTGGATGAAACAGGAATACCCGAAGAAAACCACCGACCTGTTGCAAGTCACTGACAAGCTTTATCACATAATGTTGTTTCGAATATACCTTGTCATGAGAGGGATTCGAACTCACAACTACCATACGATCACGACCACGATGGGCCATTAAAAAGGTATGTGACACTACTATGAAGGTATTAAATGTTACATGTTAATCAGTTAGATATAAGTGTTAATTCATCTCACATGACATACTGTTGAATGATGAAATGATTTCATAATCTAAACACATATTTAATGCAGTGACAATTGACCTCAATACCAAGTTCCCGAAAGGAGGTGGCGGACCTTACATAGTCACAATATCTGGTGAAGATACTTGTCAACATTCCGCTACTGTTACCCTTACTATTGGAACATATAATGCAGTAAGTCATATAAAATGTAGGGGTTGTGTGCTTAACACCACTTTCATCAATATATTGCTTATTTCGTGGCTGTCAGATTGGTCCTATAACATGTATTGATTCGGATCCTTGTCGACATACAAATAGTCATGAAAAGAAAGTTAAAAACAGTACTGGTTACCAATTCCCCGTATATCAACAAACCTATGATAAGAACCGAACATTTTGTCATAGAAGACCGCATATAACTGTATATTAGATCTCTGGCGAAATAACATGTTGCCGTGTAACGGGCCGCCAACGACCACTCCTGACAAACTGTTGCGCATTATGAGCTGCTGCTGGCTGTTGTGAAACGTAGAAGAGTGGAAAAATCCATACACGAGACACTCATTTCCGTCCCTTCCTAATGTCGAGTTCTGTATCTGATTTTTCCCGCGTAATTAGCAGGCGACACTTTCGCACCAGAGAAACTATGTATTATGTGTATATCCGGGAATCCGGAGGAAATATGTGCTTTTATGTTTTTTATGAAAATAAAGATATACATAAGAAGAGTTTGAAGATACTAAAGAGGTAATCAGAATCCGTAAATCGAAGGACTGATAACACAATGGCCAAAAGAAAAATGACAAATGACAAACAACGATCTACAAAACCTTACACATAAAACTAACGATGGAGTAACATATGACCGAAAGTTTTGTTATTTCGTTAACGTAATGTGCTTTGGTCGACGAAGCGGGAAAATGAGCGTTCATAAATATATGTTTTGGATATCTTACAATTATTTTGGAATAAGTTTTGGAACTGTTCTGTGTGGTATTTTATTTTATTGTATTATTTCAGCCTCCAATTATAAATAATTTACCTTACATTCATGAGATATTAGAAACTACAAAAACGGCAGTTCGTCTGTTCATGATTAATGTCACCGATGCTACAAACGACGATGTGTGTTGTACTCTATCCTCTACCTTGCCAAATTCGCCTAACTTTGTGCTGCACAATATTACCAATGACATCGGTAAGCCTACAATACGTTCATATTTACATACATGTAACACTGAATTTTTTAATACTTAATATGACCATCATTTATTGGCGCGTAAACTTGGTTTTTATTACTAGGTTAAGCTGTCTACAGAGTTTGTCATTAAAATATAAGACTAATGAGGTACTAAATACAGGCTAATTAAAATGTTATATAAACAGAAAAATGTCATTCAGTATCAGTCGCCGGTGATGATATCGACATAGTTCACTGCTACCTATCATTCAACCGTGACGATATCAGTAATCATGCACCGTGACACATGTTTGTGTCTGTTTCAAGTAGAGTGAGTGATTATTGTTTAAAGTCAATGAGCAGTCTTTCAGTTACATCATGGCGATAACAAGTTACATTTTGATGAGATGATGATGATGTCCGCTTTGTACTAGACCAACGCGCTGAGTGGATGTTTATAGTGCTAGCTCACTGAAACAATAGTCCGCGGGTAGACATGTCGCTCCAATCGGACACATTATTTTTGTATTTATGATGTGTTCTATTCAGACTGTTTATGTTTGTATTCACGACTTGTTCTTTGTAGACTGTTATCTTTGTATTTATGACTTGTTCTTTGCAGACTGTTATATATTATCTTTGTATTTATGACTTGTTCTTTGCAGAATGTTACATATTATCTTTGTATTTATGACTTGTTCTTTGCAGACTGTTTATGTTTGTATTTATGACTTGTTCTTTGCCGACTGTTTATGTTTGTATTTATGACTTGTTCTTTGCAGACTGTTTATGTTTGTATTTATGACTTGTTCTTTGCCGACTGTTTATGTTTGTATTTATGACTTGTTCTTTGCCGACTGTTTATGTTTGTATTTATGACTTGTTCTTTGCAGACTGTTTATGTTTGTATTTATGACTTGTTCTTTGCAGACTGTTTATGTTTGTATTTATGACTTGTTCTTTGTCGACTGTTTATGTTTGTATTTATGACTTGTTCTTTGCCGACTGTTTATGTTTGTATTTATGACTTGCTCTTTGCCGACTGTTTATCTTTGTATTTATGACTTGTTCTTTGCCGACTGTTTATGTTTGTATTTATGACTTGTTCTTTGCCGACTGTTTATGTTTTATTTATGACTTGTTCTTTGCAGACTGTTTATGTTTGTATTTATGACTTGTTCTTTGCAGACTGTTTATGTTTGTATTTATGACTTGTTCTTTGCAGACTATTATATATTATCTTTGTATTTATGACTTGTTCTTTGCAGAATGTTACATATTATCTTTGTATTTATGACTTGTTCTTTGCAGACTGTTTATGTTTGTATTTATAACTTGTTCTTTGCCGACTGTTTATGTTTGTATTTATGACTTGTTCTTTACCGACTGTTTATGTTTGTATTTATGACTTGTTCTTTGCCGACTGTTTATGTTTGTATTTATGACTTGTTCTTTGCCGACTGTTTATGTTTGTATTTATGACTTGTTCTTTGCAGACTCTTTATGTTTGTATTTATGACTTGTTCTTTGCCGACTGTTTATGTTTGTATTTATGACTTGTTCTTTGCCGACTGTTTATGTTTGTATTTATGACTTGTTCTTTGCAGACTGTTTATGTTTGTATTTATGACTTGTTCTTTGCCGACTGTTTATGTTTGTATTTATGACTTGTTCTTTGGCGACTGTTTATGTTTGTATTTATGACTTGTTCTTTGCAGACTGTTTATGTTTGTATGTATGGCTTGTTCTTTGCAGACTCTTTATGTTTGTATTTATGACTTGTTCTTTGCCGACTGTTTATGTTTGTATTTATGACTTGTTCTTTGCCGACTGTTTATGTTTGTATTTATGACTTGTTCTTTGCCGACTGTTTATGTTTGTATTTATGACTTGTTCTTTGCCGACTGTTTATGTTTGTATTGATGACTTGTTCTTTGCCGACTGTTTATGTTTGTATTTATGACTTGTTCTTTGCCGACTGTTTATGTTTGTATTTATGACTTGTTCTTTGCCGACTGTTTATGTTTGTATTTATGACTTGTTCTTTGCCGACTGTTTATGTTTGTATTTATGACTTGTTCTTTGCCGACTGTTTATGTTTGTATTTATGACTTGTTCTTTGCAGACTGTTTATGTTTATGTTTATCTTTGTAGTTATGACTGTTATAATGTAGTTTGTATTATATATATATAGAAGTCCAGAAGATTGTGCAACGATACCGATAAAGATGTTACACAAAATATATTGACAAAACTTTCGATCAACAAATGACCTTCTATAATTCATTTTGTTTGTGCTGCATCGTCATGTCTCGACGATATGCTTCTCATTGAGTTCTCTGGTTGGTATATTAAATATATAATGTACCATCTACACACGCTTATACACATGTCTTACGTCTATCTCTAGATTTGCCTTACGAGACAAGGTAACACTACGATTATTGAAGCTCATTTTTAGGGAGTGGATGTGGTCGAGTGGTCTAGGGCGCCGGACGTAAGGCTAAGCGAATTGTTTCTGCAGTGTATCAATGGTGTGAGTTCACAAATTTAGAAGGGGAGATAATTCAACTTATACTTTCACGAAAAGGGGGGTCGTGTACCTTGTAAGCGCAACTCCTCCTAAACGACTTATTGAATTTTTATGAAACTTTACTCAGTTGTAGTACACAACCTGCAGATGTGCATGAAGGAATACCGTTGCTGTCTAGAATTTAGAAGGGGAGATAATTCAACTTATACTTTCACGAAAAGGGGGTCGTGTACTTGTGACGACACCTAGATGTATGTTCTCGGTTAGTTTATTTTGGAGATGGGATGTTGTCTCCTTGACATAACTCCATATCCGTTCATTTTTCATAGTTAACTTGCTAATGTACCTGCATTCCAAAGTTTGAACATCATAGTATTGCAAGCGGGGGCTATCACTCAGTGAGGTCACTCACAGTTCTAGTTTGTTACTTCTTTAGTTATGCATTTGTACATATATAAAAATTGTGTTATGTTGTTTGTTATCTTGTATTGTGTATAAACACATTCTCATATGTTGTAGGCGTAGAAGAATTGTGGCTGTATACTATTGAGGAACCAGTCTTTCAATACAGTGACACAGATTCCTACAGATTATTTGTTTGTTGCGAAGACCCGTACGGCTCTACATATAGCTATCTTATTCTACGATTAGTAGAGGTTAAGCAAGTGTCTTACGATCCTCCAGGTATGTACAATGTAAGAGTCAGAATACGCTCCTCTATGTTAGTAAGAGTCAGAATACGCTCCTCCAGATATGTAAGAATCCGAATCCGCTCCTCCAGGTATGTAGCAGTCAGAATACGCTCTTCCAGATAGGTAAGAGTCAGAATACGCTCCTCCGGGTATGTAAGAGTCAGAATACGCTCCTCCAGGTATGCAAGAGTCAGAATACGCTCCTCCAGGTAAGTACAATGTAAGAGTCAGAATACGCTCCTCCAGGTTTGTAAGAGTCAGAATACGCTCCTGCAGGTATGTAAGAGTAAGAGTACGCTCCTCCAGGTATGTAAGAGTCAGAATACGCTCTTCCAGGCTAGTAAGAGTCAGAATACGCTCCTCCAGGTATGTACGAATCCGAATAGACTCCTCTAGGTATGACAGAGTCAGAATATGCTCCTCCAGGTATGTACAATGTAAGAGTCAGAATACGCTCCTCCAGGTTAGTAAGAGTCAGAATACCCTCCTGTAGGTATGTAAGAGTCAGAATATGCTCTTCCAGATATGTACAATGTAACAGTCAGAATACGCTCCTCCAGGTTTGTAAGAGTCAGAATACACTCCACCATGTATGTAAGAGTAATAGTACGCTCCTCCAGGTATGTAAGAGTCAGAATACGCTCCTCCAGGTATGTAAGAGTCAGAATACGCTCCTCCAGGTATGTAAGAGTCAGAATACGCTCCTCCATGTTAGTAAGAGTCAGAATACGCTCCTCCAGGTATGTAAGAATCCGAATATGCTCCTCCAGGTATGTAGCAGTCAGAATACGCTCTTCCAGGTATGTACAAAGTAAGAGTCAGAATACGCTCCTTCGGGTTAGTAAGAGTCAGAATACGCTCCTCCAGGTATGTAGCAGTCAGAATACGCTCTTCCATGTATGTAAGAGTCAGAATACGCTCCTCCAGGTATGTAAGAGTCAGAATACGCTCCTCCAGGTTTGTAAGAGTCAGAATACGCTCCTCCAGGTAGGCACAATGTAAGAGTCAGAATACGCTCCTCCATGTTTGTAAGAGTCAGAATACGCTCCTCCAGGTATGTAGCAGTCAGAATCCGCTCTTCCATGTATGTAAGAGTCAGAATACGCTCCTCCAGGTATGTAAGAGTCAGAATACGCTCTTCAAGGTATGTACAATGTAAGAGTCAGAATACGCTCCTCCGGGTTAGTAAGAGTCGGAATACGCTCCTTCAGGTTAGTAAGAGTCAGAATACGCTCATCCATGTATGTAAGAATCCGATTACGCTTCTCTAGGTGTGTAAGAGTCAGAATACGCTCCTCCAGGTATGCACAATGTAACAGTCAGAATACGCTCCTCCATGTTTGTAAGAGTCAGAATACGCTCTTCCAGGTATGTAGCAGTCAGAATACACTCTTCCATGTATGTAAGAATCAGAATACGCTCCTCCAGGTATGTAAGAGTCAGAATACGCTCCTCCAGGTTTGTAAGAGTCAGAATACGCTCCTCCAGGTATGCACAATGTAACAGTCAGAATACGCTCCTCCATGTTTGTAAGAGTGAGAATACGCTCCTCCAGGTATGTAGCAGTCAGAATACGCTCTTCCATGTATGTAAGAGTCAAAATACGCTCCTCCAGGTATGTAAGAGTCAGCATACGCTCCTCCAGGTTTGTAAGAGTCAGAATACGCTCCTGCAGGTATGTAAGAGTAAGAGTACGCTCCTCCAGGTATGTAAGAGTCAGAATACGCTCCTCCAGGCTAGTAAGAGTCAGAATACGCTCCTCCAGGTATGTACGAATCCGAATAGGCTCCTCTAGGTATGACAGAGTCAGAATATGCTCCTCCAGGTATGTACAATGTAAGAGTCAGAATACGCTCCTCCAGGTTAGTAAGAGTCAGAATACCCTCCTGTAGGTATGTAAGAGTCAGCATACGCTCTTCCAGATATGTACAATGTAACAGTCAGAATACGCTCCTCCAGGTTTGTAAGAGTCAGAATACCCTCCTGTAGGTATGTAAGAGTCAGCATACGCTCTTCCAGATATGTACAATGTAACAGTCAGAATACGCTCCTCCAGGTTTGTAAGAGTCAGAATACACTCCACCAGGTATGTAAGAATAATAGTACGCTCCTCCAGGTATGTAAGAGTGAGAGTACGCTCCTCCAGGTATGTAGGGGTCAGAATACGCTCCTCCAGGTATGTACGAATCCGAATAGGCTCCTCTAGGTATGACAGAGTCAGAATATGCTCCTCCAGGTATGTACAATGTAAGAGTCAGAATACGCTCGTCCAGGTTGGTAAGAGTCAAAATACGCTCCTCCAGGTATGTAAGAGTCAGAATACGCTCCTCCAGGTATGTAAGAGTCAGAATACGCTCTTCCAGATATGTACAATGTAACAGTCAGAATACGCTCCTCCAGGTTTGTAAGAGTCAGAATACACTCCACCAGGTATGTAAGAGTAATAGTACGCTCCTCCAGGTATGTAAGAGTCAGAATACGCTCCTCCAGGTATGTAAGAGTCAGAATACGCTCCTCCAGGTATGTAAGAGTCAGAATACGCTCCTCCATGTTAGTAAGAGTCAGAATACGCTCCTCCAGGTATGTAAGAATCCGAATATGCTCCTCCAGGTATGTAGCAGTCAGAATACGCTCTTCCAGGTATGTACAAAGTAAGAGTCAGAATACGCTCCTTCGGGCTAGTAAGAGTCAGAATACGCTCCTCCAGGTATGTAGCAGTCAGAATACGCTCTTCCATGTATGTAAGAGTCAGAATACGCTCCTCCAGGTATGTAAGAGTCAGAATACGCTCCTCCAGGTTTGTAAGAGTCAGAATACGCTCCTCCAGGTAGGCACAATGTAAGAGTCAGAATACGCTCCTCCATGTTTGTAAGAGTCAGAATACGCTCCTCCAGGTATGTAGCAGTCAGAATCCGCTCTTCCATGTATGTAAGAGTCAGAATACGCTCCTCCAGGTATGTAAGAGTCAGAATACGCTCTTCAAGGTATGTACAATGTAAGAGTCAGAATACGCTCCTCCGGGTTAGTAAGAGTCGGAATACGCTCCTTCAGGTTAGTAAGAGTCAGAATAGGCTCCTGTAGGTATGTAAGAATCCGATTACGCTTCTCTAGGTGTGTAAGAGTCAGAATACGCTCCTCCAGGTATGCACAATGTAACAGTCAGAATACGCTCCTCCATGTTTGTAAGAGTCAGAATACGCTCTTCCAGGTATGTAGCAGTCAGAATACACTCTTCCATGTATATAAGAATCAGAATACGCTCCTCCAGGTATGTAAGAGTCAGAATACGCTCCTCCAGGTTTGTAAGAGTCAGAATACGCTCCTCCAGGTATGCACAATGTAACAGTCAGAATACGCTCCTCCATGTTTGTAAGAGTGAGAATACGCTCCTCCAGGTATGTAGCAGTCAGAATACGCTCTTCCATGTATGTAAGAGTCAAAATACGCTCCTCCAGGTATGTAAGAGTCAGAATACGCTCCTCCAGGTTTGTAAGAGTCAGAATACGCTCCTGCTGGTATGTAAGAGTAAGAGTACGCTCCTCCAGGTATGTAAGAGTCAGAATACGCTCCTCCAGGCTAGTAAGAGTCAGAATACGCTCCTCCAGGTATGTACGAATCCGAATAGGCTCCTCTAGGTATGACAGAGTCAGAATATGCTCCTCCAGGTATGTACAATGTAAGAGTCAGAATACGCTCCTCCAGGTTAGTAAGAGTCAGAATACCCTCCTGTAGGTATGTAAGAGTCAGCATACGCTCTTCCAGATATGTACAATGTAACAGTCAGAATACGCTCCTCCAGGTTTGTAAGAGTCAGAATACGCTCCACCAGGTATGTAAGAATAATAGTACGCTCCTCCAGGTATGTAAGAGTGAGAGTACGCTCCTCCAGGTATGTAGGGGTCAGAATACGCTCCTCCAGGTATGTACGAATCCGAATAGGCTCCTCTAGGTATGACAGAGTCAGAATATGCTCCTCCAGGTATGTACAATGTAAGAGTCAGAATACGCTCGTCCAGGTTGGTAAGAGTCAAAATACGCTCCTCCAGGTATGTAAGAGTCAGAATACGCTCCTCCAGGTATGTAGGGGTCAGAATACGCTCCTCCATGTTAATAAGAGTCAGAATACGCTCCTCCAGGTATGTAAGAATCCGAATATGCTCCTCCAGGTATGTAGCAGTCAGAATACGCTCTTCCAGGTATGTACAATGTAAGAGTCAGAATACGCTCCTCCAGGTTAGTAAGAGTCCGAATACGCTCCTCCAGGTTAGTAAGAGTCAGAATACGCTCCTGTAGGTATGTAAGAGTAAGAGTACGCTCCTCCAGGTATGTAAGAGTCAGAATACGCTCCTTCAGGTTAGTAAGAGTCAGAATAGGCTCCTGTAGGTATGTAAGAGTCAGAATACGCTCCTCTAGGTATGTAAGAGTCAGAATACGCTCCTCCAGGTATGTACAATGTAACAGTCAGAATACGCTCCTCTATGTATGTAAGAGGCAGAATACTCTCCTCCAGGTATGTACAATGTAAGAGTCAGAATACGCTCCTCCAGGTTAATAAGAGTCAGAATACGCTCCTGCAGGTATGTAAGAGTAAGAGTACGCTCCTCCAGGTATGTAAGAGTCAGAATACGCTCCTCCAGGTTAGTAAGAGTTAGAATACGCTCCTCCAGGTTAGTAAGAGTAAGAATACGCTCCTCCAGGTTAGTAAGAGTCAGAATACGCTCCTCCAGGTTAGTAAGAGTAAGAATACGCTCCTCCAGGTTAGTAAGAGTCAGAATACGCTCCTCTAGGTTAGTAAGAGTAAGAATACGCTCCTCCAGGTTAGTAAGAGTCAGAATACGCTCCTCCAGGCTAGTAAGAATCCGAATACGCTCCTCCAGGTATGTACAATGTAACAGTCAGAATACGCTCCTCCAGGTTAGTAAGAGTCAGAATACGTTCCTGCAGGTATGTAAGAGTAAGAGTACGCTCCTCCAGGTATGTAAGAGTCAGAATACGCTCCTCCAGGTATGTAAGAGTCAGAATACGCTCCTCCAGGTTAGTAAGAGTCAGAATACGCTCCTCCAGGTTAGTAAGAGTCAGAATACGCTCCTCCAGGTTAGTAAGAGTCAGAATACGTTCCTGCAGGTATGTAAGAGTAAGAGTACGCTCCTCCAGGTATGTAAGAGTCAGAATACGCTCCTCCAGGTTAGTAAGAGTCAGAATACGCTCATGTAGGTATGGAAGAGTAAGAATACGCTCCACTAGGTATGTAAGAATCCGAATAGGCTCCTCCAGGTATGTAGCAGTCAGAAAACGCTCTTCCAGGTATGTAAGAGTCAGAATACGCTCCTCCATGTATGTAAGAATCCGAATACGCTCCTCTAGGTATGTAAGAGTCAGAATACGCTCCTCCAGGTATGTACAATGTAAGAGTCAGAATACGCTCCTCCATGTTAGTAAGAGTCAGAATACGCTCCTGTAGGTATGTAAGAGTCAGAATACGCTCCTCCAGGTTGGTAAGACTATATAAATTACATAACTACGTTTTTATTAGGCATAAGCCCTATTTAAAATTGCAATACAAAATAACAAGCAAAATGTGTTAGAAACCAACCGAACACAGTTGTTATGACAATATCACCATTGATATGAATATAGCAAACACATATCACATAGTTAGTATATGCTACAAGTCAAGAAATGTAAAGAATAGAAGGAAAAATAAATTACTTACCAGGACGACTGAAAACAAATATTCCTTAATATACCACAATTATTATTCTATTTTATATCTTTTCAGGATGGTTTTATACGGCCCTTATAGTATCAATGTTTCCTATATCGATCATGATGATGCTAGCATGTGCTATTTTCATAATAACATTGTTTTTCCTGGACGGAAATCCAAAAATTGAAATGGACAAGGAACACAAAAGTCGTGAATCGATTGAGTTGACACCAGATATTGACTATGGTGAAGGTGATGAAACCAATGTGAAATTGTCAGGGAATACTTCAGAAATTGAAACATTTAAAACTTTGTATAACGACGAAGTGGTGAGCATACCGATATGGAGAGGCCGATGGAAACAAGCTGCGAACGCAGTAGCTGCAACTAATGCGCTGCCTTCTATATCAGAAAAGTCCGGATTCCAGACTTTGGAAGAAGTTGATGCACCTAAAACCAAAGGAGATGCCTTTGGTGTTGATATGAAATTATTTCATTATGGTGGCAAGCCAAAGCAGATGATTTCTGATGAAGAAAGATCCGCCAAGGTGCTTCAGAAAAAGAACGATATGAAAGACAAATGGATGGGACTAGCAGAAAAGATGAAGAACAGGAAAATAGTGAAGGAAAAGGGAACAAGCATGGTCACCATATTATCTCACAAAAGACTAACCACGAAAGATAAAGCATCAGAGAAAAAGAACGATGTCACCAATTTGTCCAATAAAAAACTAGCAACCCGAAAACACGTACCAACCACGAAAGAGAAGGTATTGGACGAAATAGATGATGCCGCCGGAATCAGAAATGAAGACATTAAAAACGATGATGACACAAGTATCAAGGGAATTTATGATTCAGACGAAGAACTTAATGATGAGATCGGCGATGTCCTAAGCATCTTTGACAAAGTTGTGGATACCGGAACAGCAGCGATGGGAACAACCCTTCCTTAAATGAAACCAATACAATATTCTTGTTGTGAATTTAAAATTGTGGCGTAAATAAATTTAATATATATCTCGAA
The DNA here is from genome assembly GCA_963680875.1 of Bathymodiolus brooksi. Taxonomy (NCBI): domain Eukaryota; kingdom Metazoa; phylum Mollusca; class Bivalvia; order Mytilida; family Modiolidae; genus Bathymodiolus; species Bathymodiolus brooksi. Next base: position 49,419,686 of record OY804579.1, read on the forward strand.
CTTGAATATCTCATTTTTATGGATATCTTAATGTAGCATATAATTTATTCAAATACAATGTACTGGAAAATTGTTGGTCCCTTCGACTTTGAATGTTGAAAAAATGTAAATAAATTCAATAAGTGACCGAATTGAAATGCTATTTTTATAGCATATTCCATAGTCAACACAAAAGACTTACTTGCTTTATTTTAAATCTTACTGCTCTTTTTGCACTCAGATTAATATACCTTTAGTACCTTTAAGTGATCTTAATCTCGCAAGATATATAGCATTTTTGTCTGGTCGTTTATGTTTTAAATCTATACAAAATTGTCTTTCGTTCATAAACCTCCTTCACAAGGAAGCGAAAATACCCTCCCCTATAAATTCTCATTATATTCAACGGGTTCTGCGAGGAGCAAAGCGTATTTTAGGGGACACCCGTCATCCCAAATTTCCCATTACCCCAGCTATTTTACAAGGAATTTTTTCTAATTTAAATTTAGGTCATAGTTCCGACATTACTTTTTGGGCTGCCTGCTTGGTGGCCTTTTTCTCATTTTTTCGCAAGTCAATTATTTTTGTCCCATCACAAACCGAGTTTGATCCAGCTCGTCATTTAAGCAGAGAAGCTGTAGTCTTTCAAAAAGATGGTGTCATTTTAAGTATAATTAAGACAAAAACAATTCAAAATGAAGAGAGTCCTTAAAATTCCTTTGCCCAGAATTCCTGGGTCCCTCTTTTGCCCTGCCCAGGCCTTATTATTATCATTCAAAATGGCCCCAGCCAATAATTCTTGCTTTCCAGCCTTTTTATATAAAAACGGTACTAAAGTTGTTCCGCTAACTTATTCAGTGTTCCTGTCCAAACTGAAAAGGTCCCTTTCAGTTTTGGGTATTAACAACACCCTTTATTCAGGGCATAGTTTCAGACGAGGGGGTGCTTCCTTCGCTTTAGAATGTGGTGTCCCATCTGAACTTAACCAGTCCCATGGAGACTGGAAGAGTGACACTTACAAAAAGTACTTAGACCCCTCCTTTCAACATAGGCAGTTAGTTATGAATCGTTTTGCACAAACTCTATGCAAGGCTTGAATATTTTTGTAGTATATATTAGCTGCTCTGATATTGTAAACATTGTACTGTGAAAATTGTTTCTCCTTGTATGGAGACCCTTGATTTTGTTTATTGATACATGTATTGATTTTATTTACACATGCGTTACTGTATATATATATATATGTGTGTGTGTTATTTTATATGTTTGTTGGGTAGGGTCTTGCTACTCGTATTCCTGAATTTGCCAGCTTCATTCGGACTCTAGTGCAGTGATGCATAGATAATGTTATTGACAGTAGTGTTTATAATTTGTGTCACTAACTTTTTAAACATTTTAAAACTTGTTGTTGGACTTTTTAAAATAATATAATTGTGTTTTTACTATCATGTTTTCCTACTACTACATCTCAGGTTTGGACATTTTTGTTTGGAGAACCACAGTTTATCTTTTATTCATTAATTGGAAAACTTGTGCTTTCATGCTTATTCTTGCATTATTTCAAATTTAAATTATGCTTTGAAATAAACTGTGGTTAGTTATCCCAAACCTGATTTTTTATTCTTATGTTGTTTTACTCTGCACTGCTTTATATTCTACTCGGCCACTGTATCCGGGATTACCTGGTGTATCCAACCTTGGTGTGTATATGAAAAAACACATCAAGTGTTGGCAGGGAGGCAGAGAAGAAGCTGTGTTGTATGGCCTGTGGTGGGAAGCTGAAAGTGGGAGGGGTTCCTACATAAATTCACAGATTAATAAATTCAATATATATCTCGAACTTGAATATCTCATTTTTGTGGATATCTTAATGTAGCATATAATTTATTCAAATACAATGTACTGGAAAATCGTTGGTCCCTTCGACTTTGAATGTTGAAAAAATGTAAATAAATTCAATAAGTGACCGAATTGAAATGTTATTTTTATAGCATATTCCATATTTTTTTTTTATATTATTAAAGTATTGTCTCGTCATTATGTCTAACACATATTATTGTACTAATAATATCTCCTAGTTCTGATTTCAACGTAAATGTTTCTTCGTGATTATATATGGTAATTGGATTTACAACTACATGTGCAATCAGTACATATCACCGCTAAAAGCTGTGAGTTCGAATCCTGTTCATGGCGAGGTGATCTCGAAACAACATAATGTGATAAAGTTTGTCAGTGACTTGCTGACAGGTCAGTGGTTTTCTCCGGGTACTCCTGTTTCCTCCACCAATAAAACTGCCCGCCACGATATAACTGAAACATTTTTGGAAGTTGCCTTTAACACTATAACCCTAACCCCAAATTTGGTATTAATTTTTCATATATGTTTCTGTATTTTTTAAATTGTATATAATAAACATGTATTAATAAATGCGTTTACAGTTTTTGCACTGGTATGTTTCTCAATTAACTCGTACAAACTAGAATGACCCATAATTCAAAACCTTATTAGTGGTGCAATATGTTAGTGTGCTCTCCACAAGTACAGTCAAACCTGTATTAAGAGGTCACCATTGGGACAAAGAAAAAGTAGTCTTTTATAAAGGATGACATCTTAAAAGAGGTTCAAATCATAGGAATTTTTTTATGATAGAACAAGAAAAAGGTGACCTTTTAATACAGGAGACTGCTTAATAAGGGTGACCGCATGGACAGGTTTGACGACATAGCATCTTGCACTAGATATATGGCTGAGTTCAGTCAAGATTGAATTGGCTGCTTCTTCTATAATCAAGCAGAATTAGGAAATAAGGAAATGAGAAGACTGTTTATCTCAGATTCGGGATAATGTGTCCGAGTGGAGCGATATGTCATTTGTACGGTCTGTTTTTTCAGTAAATAAAAATACTGACGATCGTGTTCTAGCATAAAGTAGATATCATTATCATCTCATTAAAAGGTGACTTGTTATCGACAAGAAATAAATATTAATGTTATACTTTACGTTTTTATTTTCCCTATTTGTCTTTGTTATCGCAGCCGGTCAATATTTTAGTATATTGACCTGGCTCGATCAATATAATGGTTTCTTCCGGATTTTGTCGGAACTCGTGTTTTGTCTTAGATATACAATAACAAAAACATGTCGTCTGACAGATTTGCATGTATTGAGTATACTATAACAAATTGTTCATGGCACTTCGGGCCAAATGGCAGTTTATGGATCGGTCCATACAATATTTTGTGGGTGACATCCCGGTCCATAAACTGCCATATGGCCCTTAGTGCCATGCACTATTTGTTAAATAATTACTCACATCGGATCATATTTGTTTAAAAATCCAATGCATATAGGTAACTTGTATGCATAATAAATAAATATCGAATCCATATAAATATACAAAACCGTAGGAGTTAAGTACAAAAACCATAGGAGATAAGTACAAAAAACCATAGGAGATACATACATAAAACCATAAGAGATGCATACAGAAAACCATAGGAGATGCATACAGAAAACCATAGGAGATAAATATACAAAACCATAGGAGATGCATACAGAAAACCATAGGAGATGCATACAGAAAACCATAGGAGATAAATATACAAAACCATAGGAGATGCATACAGAAAACCATAGGAGATACATACAGAAAACCATAGGAGATGCATACAGAAAACCATAGGAGATGCATACAGAAAACCATAGGAGATAAATATACAAAACCATAGGAGATGCATACAGAAAACCATAGGAGATGCATACAGAAAACCATAGGATATAAATATACAAAACCATAGGAGATGCATACAGAAAACCATAGGAGATACATACAGAAAACCATAGGAGATACATACATAAAACCATAGGAGATAAATATACAAAACCATAGGAGATGCATACATAAAACCATAGGAGATGCATACAGAAAACATAGGAGATAAATATACAAAACCATAGGAGATACATACATAAAACCATAGGAGATACATACATAAAACCATAGGAGATGCATACAGAAAACCATAGGAGATAAATATACAAAACCATAGGAGATGCATACAGAAAACCATAGGAGATACATACAGAAAACCGTAGGAGATACATACATAAAACCATAGGAGATGCATACATAAAACCATAGGAGATACATACAGAAAACCATAGGAGATACATACAGAAAACCATAGGAGATACATACATAAAACCAAAGGAGATACATACAGAAAACCATAGGAGATAAATACAGAAAACCATAGGAGATAAATATACAAAACCATAGGAGATAAATACGCAAAACCATAGGAGATACATACGGAAAATCATAGGAGATACATACATAAAACCATAGGAGATGCATACAGAAAACCATAGGAGATACATACATAAAACCATAGGAGATACATACAGAAAACCATAGGAGATAAATACAGAAAACCATAGGAGATACATACAGAAAACCATAGGAGATACATACAGAAAATCATAGGAGATACATACAGAAAACCATAGGAGATAAATATACAAAACCATAGATGATGCATACAGAAAACCATAGGAGATACATACAGAAAACCATAGGAGATACATACAGAAAACCATAGGAGATACATACAGAAAACCATAGGAGATACATACATAAAACCATAGGAGATACATACAGAAAACCATAGGAGATGCATACAGAAAACCATAGGAGATACATACAGAAAACCATATGAGATACATACAGAAAACCATAGGAGATGCATACAGAAAACCATAGGAGATACATACAGAAAACCATTGGAGATACATACAGAAAACCATAGGAGATACATACAGAAAACCATAGGAGATACATACAGAAAATCATAGGAGATACATACAGAAAACCATAGGAGATACATACAGAAAACCATATGAGATACAACACGATACAATGAAAAATCAATAAAAACTACTGGTACATGACAGCTATAGACAGAGGGTCGGTTAAAACAAAGGAGATGATTTCAATTTCCCACTGCGAACTTTATATGTACATGTAGCAACATTCCAGCAGCTGCATATTGAGTATATGCATAAGTTGATACGATATTCTAGAGCTTGTGGTTTCCATCATAATTTCCATGAAAGAGGGTTGCTGCTATCAAAGGAAGCCACAGAATGAAGGATGGTTATGATGAAGCAAAGAGTTGGAAATTCGAACGGTCGTCACCTAGTACTTGCTTGACCGCTACGGAATAACTAAATCAAAAATTATCACGGAGAGATTATGCTTGTCATAATCACAACCCTTCCTTTCCCATTCATTATATATCACCGGCTTTTTAACAAGAGTAACACAACGGCAACTTGTTGATCAGGAACTGACTCCTGTGCACATATATTCGCCCACGATTTTAATTGATGTTCGTGTTGAACAACGTTCAGTTTTCTGAATAGTATTTTGCCGGACCACTGTTTGTCTTTATTTCTTTTCATTGCATTGTATCTTCTTCGAATTACGGTTTCAAATTACCCCTTTGTTACCTCCAAACTTTTCTTTATATCCCTACATCCAACAAAGATATATAAAATGTAAATGCATACACACTATCAACAAGAAAATTGTAGAATATACTACATCCAGTCAAATCCATATTTTAGCACTGAAAATGTAACTAATTGTTTTTATTTCGGTTTTATTAGATATATGTATAATTGAAATGAACAGTCCCTCAATAATGTAATTAGTTCAAACTAAAGTCAATCTACATCAGACATAGGTAAAATTAGCCAGGTTTGGCTGTTCTCTTTATGCCCTTTGATTTATTTGCTCTCAAACACTTTTAAATTATTTTGCTTTCAAATCCTTTGACCTTGGGCGTACTTCAGAAACGCGTCGTCCGTACTAATTTAGATATCGACGTGTTTATCACTATTAAATACCACCCACATGATTTATTGCAAATCTTTGTTGTGCCCGGGGTTTGGTACCGGGTATATTAAGCTTTTTAGTGTCCGCAAGTTCCTCCATTCGTCTGTCGGTACGTTAATTTGGGTTTTCTTTTTCGTTTCCGTTCAATGACTTAAGTTAACCTTCAGCAAATCATATGAAGTGACATCGAAGGTGAAATATTTTACAAAGGAGGCAAAGCTCGATTTTGGGGATAGACACCTTTTTCAGTTCTGGGGTTTTGGTTCTTTCTATATATAGATGACCTCCTAGATTGTATCACAGATGGTTGGAAATTAAGGATACCATAGAGTTTGCTTCATACCTTTACCTCTACATGGACATTGACAATAAGTAACAACTGAGAACCTAATTATACGACAAACGAGAAGTTTTCAACTTCCCAATTTTAAACTCCACTTTCCTTTGTAGAAATAGTCCATCACCACATGCATATATACCAAGTATATATATTTCAATTAATACTATATTACAGGGCTTCTACATCCTATTAAAATTCTCGGGACCGCCGTGGTCGTGATCGTATGATAGTTGGCCATGGATCTACAACTGCCATGTGTAATCAGTGTCTATCACCACTAAATTTATGAGTTGAAATACGCTCATGGCGAGGTGTAAAATTTGTCAGTGACTTGCGGCAAATCGGTGGAAGTCTCCACCTATAAAATTGACCGCCACGATATGACTGAAATACTCTTGAAGGTGGCGTTAAACACAATAACCATAACTCTAACCCTATTAAGATTGTTCTTGATTGATGTTTGCTACAGTTTTTGATAGGGTCCGTGTTTCTCAACTTTAGTTTTCTGGGTTGGGTCACGTTAATTTTTGTTTTGTTTTTGTCTCACGTTTTTAGTTTTGAACACATGTTTGACTTTTTTGGACTTTTTATTATCACATCATGTCATCTTCTGTCTTTCTTACACAACACGTGGCAATTATAGAGATTTAATGAAGTTAAAGTGTTCATTGAAGTTAATTAGGTTATATAAGGTTTAAATACCATAACATATATAATCATATTCTTCACATGTAAAGTATGTCTAGATCCAAATCTAAGGTTGGCTTAATGCGGTCTAATTAAATGAACGTGTGATGATCTAACTATATTTTAGAATTTTGTGTCCTAAGTATATATTATGGAAAATAATTACACTATGACTATTCTTTTACCAGGATCACACATACAAAGGTAATACTTTACATTTATCGTGTGTTTAATAGTAATTCCTAAAATGGTTCCATCGATCTGCATTTTGACCTTTCAAATTAAATAGTTGATATTTGTGAAAGAAAGGTTTGAAGATACCACAGGGGTAATCAGAAGCCGTTAATCTAAGATACCACAGGGGTAATCAGAAGACGTAAATCTAAGATAACACAGGGGTAATCAGAAGCCGTAAATCTAAGATACCACAGGGGTAATCAGAAGACGTAAATCTAAGATACCACAGGGGTAATCAGAAGCCGTTAATCTAAGATACCACAGGGGTAATCAGAAGACGTAAATCTAAGATACCACAGGGGTAATCAGAAGCCGTAAATCTAAGATACCACAGGGGTATTCAGAAGACGTAAATCTAAGATACCACAGGGGTAATCAGAAGCCGTAAATCTAAGATACCACAGGGGTAATCAGAAGCCGTAAATCTAAGATACCACAGGGGTAATCAGAAACCGTAAATCTAAGATACCACAGCGGTAATCATAAGTCGTAAATCTAAGATACCACAGGGGTAATCAGATGCCGTAAATCTAAGATGCCACAGGGGTAATCAGAAGTCGTAAATCTAAGATGCCACAGGGGTACTCAGAAGCCGTAAATCTATGATACCACAGGGGTAATCAGAAGCCGTTAATCTAAGATACCACAGGAGTAATCAGAAGCCGTAAATCTAAGATACCACAGGAGTAATCAGAAGCCGTAAATCTAAGATACCACAGGGGTAATCAGAAGCCGTTAATCTAAGATACCACAGGGGTAATCAGAAGCCGTATATCTAAGATACCACAGAGGTAATCAGAAGCCGTAAATATAAGATACAACAGGGGTAATCAGAAGCCGTAAATCTAAGATACCACAGGGGTAATCATAAGACGTAAAACTAAGATTCCACGGGGGTAATCAGATGTCGTAAATCTAAGATACCAGAGGGTAATCAGAAGCCGTAAATCTAAGATACCACAGTGGTAATCAGCAGTCGTAAATCTAAGATACCACAGGGGTAATCAGAAGCCGTAAATCTAAGATACCACAGGGGTAATCAGAAGCCGTAAATCTAAAATACCACAGGGGTAATCATAAGTCGTAAATCTAAGATACCACAGGGGTAATCAGATGCCGTAAATCTAAGATGCCACAGGGGTAATCAGAAGTCGTAAATCTAAGATGCCACAGGGGTAATCAGAAGCCGTAAGTCTAAGATACCACAGGAGTAATCAGAAGCCGTAAATCTAAGATACCACAGGGGTAATCAGAAGCCGTAAGTCTAAGATACCACAGGGGTAATCAGAAGCCGTAAGTTTAAGATACCACAGGGGTAATCAGAAGACGTAAGTCTAAGATACCACAGGGGTAATCAGAAGCCGTAAGTTTAAGATACCACAGGAGTAATCAGAAGCCGTAAATCTAAGATACCACAGGGGTAATCAGAAGCCGTAAGTCTAAGATACCACAGGGGTAATCAGAAGCCGTAAGTTTAAGATACCACAGGGGTAATCAGAAGACGTAAGTCTAAGATACCACAGGGGTAATCAGAAGCCGTAAGTTTAAGATACCACAGGGGTAATCAGAAGCCGTAAATCTAAAATACCACAGGGGTAATCAGAAGACGTAAGTCTAAGATACCACAGGGGTAATCAGAAGCTGTAAGTCTAAGATACCACAGGGGTAATCAGAAGCCGTAAATCTAAGATACCACAGGGGTAATCAGAAGCCGTAAATCTAAAATACCACAGGGGTAAATAGAAGACGTAAGTCTAAGATACCGCAGGGGTAATCAGAAGACGTAAGTCTAAGATACCACAGGGGTAATCAGAAGACGTAAATCTAAGATACCACAGGGGTAATCAGAAGACGTAAGTCTAAGATACCACAGGGGTAATCAGAAGCCGTAAATCTATGATACCACAGGGGTAATCAGAAGCCGTAAATCTAAAATACCACAGGGGTAATCAGAAGACGTAAGTCTAAGATACCACAGGGGTAATCAGAAGCCGTAAGTCTAAGATACCACAGGGGTAATCAGAAGCCGTAAATCTAAGATACCACAGGGGTAATCAGAAGCCGTAAATCTAAAATACCACAGGGGTAATCAGAAGACGTAAGTCTAAGATACCACAGGGGTAATCAGAAGCCGTAAGTCTAAGATACCACAGGGGTAATCAGAAGCCGTAAATCTAAGATACCACAGGGGTAATCAGAAGCCGTAAATCTAAAATACCACAGGGGTAATCAGAAGACGTAAGTCTAAGATACCACAGGGGTAATCAGAAGACGTAAGTCTAAGATACCACAGGGGTAATCAGAAGACGTAAGTCTAAGATACCACAGGGGTAATCAGAAGACGTAAGTCTAAGATACCACAGGGGTAATCAGAAGACGTAAGTCTAAGATACCACAGGGGTAATCAGAAGACGTAAGTCTAAGATACCACAGGGGTAATCAGAAGACGTAAGTCTAAGATACCACAGGGGTAATCAGAAGACGTAAGTCTAAGATACCACAGGGGTAATCAGAAGCCGTAAATCGAAGAAGGACAGAGAATACAATGGGCAAAAGAAAAAGGACAAAAGGAAAAACAATGATCTACAAAACATCAAACAGAAAACTAATGATCGAGTAACGTGAACAACACTAACAACCGGGATGAACTCGGGTGCTCCGGAAGGGTAAGCAGTTCCTGCATCACATGTGGCACCCGTAGTATTACTCTTGAAAGCTTAGACAGTGATGCCCAGAAATTATATCAATGCCAACAAAACGAACAATCACCTTTCATCTACAAATGACAGTTTATTTTCCCAGATTAAAACAAATAAGATAATAATTTGTGTGTTTTTTTGTTTTTTTTTATATAATAGGAGATGTGTAGTAGAATGACTAAATAAAACAAAGATATATGCATTTATAGACTGGTATTGAACTGAGTGTCATCATGTTTCCTGGATCCACGTCCCTTGTGTTAGTTAACCTCATCTGCATTGGTAAGTCTATAAAGTCAGTAAGACTGTCAAAAATATTGTGCATCATAATAAAAAAAAATGTTATACGTTCGAAATTGCAGAGCAATAGTAAAGCTTTAAGAACTAAGAAATTCGATGTTGTATATTCGATTCCTGCCGATGGAAAAACAAAAATACAAAAGAAAATTTGTCAGCTAAACAACTCCATCTTTATTGGTTTGATTATATATACTAGAGCAACTGTGAATTTGAATTAATAACTGACAGTATGGTTTGCAAACAATATTTGACAAAAAGTTATATTTTTATAATCGACATTGGCTTGACAAAATGTAAAGAGAGTAAAAGTAAAGTAGACAATTAAACACAGGAGTGGAGCGAAAAGTGGGGTGGGAGGGGGCATAATTTCGCCCCAATTGCAACCGGCCCTTACGATCCTGGTCCAAATCGAACACTTGTTAATGCAAATGAGACAACATGTACAACTCTTCTCGTACCTAATGATTTGTCTATTATTTGGCAATAAGAAGAGATTTATGTAATGGTAAAGTTCAGACATGTCTATTGTTGGTGTTTAATATGTTGAGAGAAAAGTTATAACTAAGAGAGTTTCTATGCATCGTGTTATTGTAGTTTGATTTATTTCAAAGGGTTAGGGGTTAGGGTTATGGTGTTTAACGCCACTTTCAACAATATTTGAGTTATGTCGTGGTTGTCAGTTTTATTGGTGGAGGAAATCAGAGTAACCGGGGGAAAACCGCCAACCTGTCGACAGTCACTGACAAACTTTATCACCGCCGACCTGTCGCCAGTCACTGACAAACTTTATCACCGCCGACCTGTTGCCAGTCACTGACAAACTTTATCACATGATATTGTATCGAGTACACACAAAAATTATCATTAGTCAAATAAAATACAAAAAAGAAACGGAAACTTAAGCAAATGAAGAACTGTCAACTTTCTACTATTAACCAATCTTTTTGATTACCATGCTTTAAATGTCCATAGCAAAAGCTACAGGATAGCTTTATATTTCATAGGAACAATCCATGCCACGACAGATACTCTAACTGAAAGTGAGTATCAATATCAATCTATGTCGTTTACCTTCTTGACACTTATAGGCCAGCGGAAAAATCTAAAAAGGCGCTTATTTAAAGAGTTAAATCAACCCATCGACTACACACCTAAATATATTTTCAAATGCTAGATTATGCATTTAGCTAATAAATTTGGCATGCCGTAAGAAAATCGTATGGTCACGTTATCACGAAAACTACATTTTTCTAGGATTAATGCGTTTTTGGAGAAAGTCCGATCATACTCAGTAAAATCAATATTTTACATGATTTATGCACCTTCGGCAATTTGTTGCACTTGTAGTTTTTAAATTTAACTTAAATAAATAAAATAAGCCAAAATATCTTATTAAAATAACTTTTATTTCATCAGTTTGGCTTCTTTGAATCCAGCAGATGTGGTAAATATTTTAACGGTTACTTTTAAAATTATGTCAGAAGAAATACTTTCATTAAATTGATCTCAAACTTTTCTTAAAACAAAAGTGTAAACATAGTTTACATAAAACATTATCATTATAGCGCCAATTTCTACGAGTTTAAGAGGTTTGGACCGTTTTTAAATGCACATCAACATATCGAAAGTAGAAAATGATTCCGGATATTTTGCCCGTGACTTTTTAAAATTATAATCCTCAGTCCGATCAAATCTTATTGCATCGAGACCAAAGCATATTTTCTTAATAATTACTTATATTCTTGTGTTATCTGTATTTGATTGTTGTCACCCTTCATTGATAACATTTGCTGTTGTTAATTGTAACGTCTTAGTTACAAAAGGTGGTTTGAAATATTGTTTGTAGAGAATTTAATTAGTGTTTACAAGTTGTCAGAAAATCATTTGTCGGAACTATTCTGAGTGTTTTCCGGAAAATGGCACAGTTTGGCTTCTTCCATCTAGTGCTAAGAGGAGTACACCTTCAATAGATTGGAACCAATGTATCATTTTTCAATGTAAAAGTCTTGAACAATTATACGTTTTTACCGATAGGGACAAATAAACTTTTATTAAAACCGCAGAGGTACGTCAAGATGAGGTATACAGACGATTAATAGTAGAGGTGTCTTCAATTACTCATGTTGTATCTGAAAGTTGTGTGGTGAAATATCATAGGTCCTGTTGCAAATCACATACCAGTAAACAAAATATTACGTGGTTTGCACAAAAAAAGACAATAAAAGAAGTGCCCGATAGTAAATCAAGTTGTACATTTGTATGTTCAAATGATATTACTACCAGATCTGATTGGACTTATTGTATTTTCTGTAAAAAGAAAAGTTATAAAAAAGACCATAAGCTCCTCAAAATTGAATCACAAGTCGCTTATTAGATTTCTCGGCGATTACATTGTCAAACATATTAATCAGAACAGTTCTCTCCAAGAAGGGCTATCACTTTACCTGGCCGGTTTATTTTCTAATCCTGAAACAGTTAAAATGTTGAATCAGAATGGTATGTTAGATTGCAGTTGTTTGGCAAGCACACAAGAAGAGGCGGATACTCTCATAATTTTGCATGCACTGTATTCTGACAAACTGTACCAAGAGAATAACGTTCAAGGTCGCATTGTTGTGAAATACCCAGATACGGATGTTCTTGTCCTTTTAGTACATTATTTTCCAAAAATAAAAAACCCAAGTGAGCTTTGGTTTCAAACAGGACTTATTACGAGCACTAAGGATTATAGACGTTATATCCCTATATACGAGTTATGCAAGTCATTGAGCTCCGTTGTGTGTGAGATCTTGCCAGCTGCTTATGCTCTAACTGGGTGTGGTACCACTTCTTCGTTCTTTGGTATCGGGAAGAAGTCTATGTTGAAAGCTCTGTAAGAGACACCCATTCAGTTTAGTGATTTTCTCGAATAGAATGCTCTGACATAGATAATTCAGTCGATCTAAGCCGAAAACTAATATCAAGGCTGTATGATCTGAAGGGAAAGTCGAAACGATGCCATATCGATCTGAACAAATTGCGGGTAAAATTGGCAACTGTCAAAGATTCTACTTTGGTGAGACTTCCTCCGAGTGAAGACACATTTAAAAAGTATGTTCTTAGATCTTCGTACAAAACAAAAGATATGGTTAAATGCACATATTCCAAAGCCAGCAGTTGGGTCACCTTTTGAGCATGGTTGAAAAGATGGAAAGTTTGGTCTTGAATTAATATTGTTTGAAGATCAAATGTCATCTGACTTTTTGCAGGACCTCGTATGCACATGCAAAGGAAGGTCCGTTTGTAGTAAAGGCTGTGTTTGTTTTGAACAGAATTTGTCCTGCACAGAACTTTGTCCTTGCCAAGCATTAGACCTCTGTCACAATGTGATTACACACAGGACAAATATCGAAGATGACGATGCGTAAGCACGCAAGAGTTCTTTTTTTAAGCAAACCATAAAAACAACTGTATTTATTTGATTCCCTGAATATCTCCATATGCGATTGACCAGATCAAATGCATTATTCAAACACCCAATCTGATAATAATTTGGTTTCGGATTACGATTGTGAATGAAACATGTATATTTTGTGGTTTTAAACGTTCAAAATGTCTGAAAGGGTGTTTTTATTTATGAATCACTTTAATAAAAAAAAACTACAAGGGTTCACATGAGATGTACAATGCTCATAGCTATTTAGGGACTGACAAAGTACAGACTTACAAAAATACTTGTGTTGGGGGAATCGGGCATGTTTTGATTTACTTCCGTTGTATCGAACAGTATATATACAAAATATAATGAAACATAAATAAACGTCATTATTACGTAAATAAAGATGACCTTGGGTCAAGGTCATTGTTTTATGGAAGCAAATACGAATCACTTACATTGAAAAATCCCATTCCCATCCAAAAACGGTCATTTCGACGTCAATTTTGGTTCAATAATCTAATTTAATATGTGGTCCATCAAAAAAATACCATCAAACTTGTCGAATTGAATTTCATTTTTAAGGAAAATGCACTTTTCGAACGAAAGTCGAAAGCGAAAAACAAATTGTTCTTGACCTTTGACCTTAATTATGCAAAAACATGACCACTTCCGACTTTTACGGCATCATTATTCTGAGAGTCCCGTCATTCCTCTTTCCAATGATATATGATATAGGTGTGTAGCCCATTACATTTTATTTTTTGATTTTCTACCGCTGGTCTATTACCATATATCGTTAAAGTACTATTTATCCGTTGGCACCAATTATCGTGGTTTCTACAAAATGCACTGATCCCTTGGTTCTTAAATTCGCAGTTTCAAACATTACAGGCAACAATCAATGGGAAAATTGTATTTCGTTGGATTTTAATTTTCGTGCTTTAAGTGAACCATGAAAATTAGAACCCCACGATTAATAATGATTTCACAGTATATATATATTTCTTTATATGATATATTGGTTTTGAAACCACTATTCATATTATAATATAGTATCAAATTCTTTGTAAAATAAAAATGCAATATTTTCCGATATTTTTACTAGTCTTCCTTTATAAATATACCTAAAAAGTAGAGAATTTCCGAATGAGTTAAAAATATTGCATCTTGACCGATATTGCATGCCATTCTTTCTCCTTTAAGTTTGGTACGCACTAGAGAGGTTCCGAGTAAAACTATATTTGCACGCAAGCAGACGAGACATAAACAAGATGACGGAATTATATTCAATACATGACGCAAAGAAATATAGTTAAATGTAATTGTCACAGACTGAAATATTTGGTACTATATAATAAAAGGGTTATTGCACTAATTTTGAGGAATATTGTCCCTCTCAGTATATCATATTACACACGCAAGCTCGTGCAATATGATATACTACTGAGAGCTCGGGGCAATATTCCTCAATATTAGTGCAATAACCCTATAATATTGGCCAATTTTCACATATATACAGACTAGTTTTGTTAATCTGGTTACACGTAAATGAATGGTACAGTAAGTGAGGGAATCATTTTCATAACGAAAGGATGTCACGAGGTTTGTTTATCTTAGGTATTACTTTCATTATTAGAAATATCTGTTTCCGGGTTTATTTGAACATGTATGACTTTCATAACAAATTATTTTCCAGAATATAACATTAGGTTATATGACAAAAACACTGAATCAGATTATTTTTTTTTCCTCCACCAAAATCAGAATATTTTTTTCAGCAACATTGGGAATCAGAATATTTTTTTAGAAAAAAACCATAACCCCCCCCCCCCCCCCCCCCCCCCCTTCAAGTTAAATGGTCGTTCCCTAAACATGGATGTATCACTTTCATTACAAAAGCCTGCCGTCCGCCAGGAATGTTGGAATTTGGAGATGTCACCTTCATAGCGAGGGTAAGTCTCAAGGTACGCTTGAACATTGGGATATTACCTTCATAATAAACGTACGAATAAAGAAATGTTTGAATTTGGAGATGTCACCATCATGACGAGGGTATGTCTCAATGTATGTTAGAACATTTTGATATTACCTTGATAATAAAGGTATAGATGAAGGAATGTTTGAATTTAGAGATGTCACCTTCATGACGCGGATAAGGATCTATGTGAGCTTAACATGGAGTTGTCACTTTACTCAGGGGGTACTTTTGTAATCGCATTGCACATGCATACTAAACCTTGACCACAACCTCAAATATTTTATATTTGTCCATGGCCGGTTGTCCGTGAGTAATTGGTTGTAGACCTTCATGTACCGTAGTCGATCAATCACAGAAATCAACTCGTTGTTCATATTTATAGATCGTAATATAAGATAAGATAAGATAAGATAAGTTTTATTTATAGTCGGCATATTTAAATAACAATACAACACAAGCTCTAGTGGGCTTTTGACCGACATACACAATACAAGAATAATTAACAGTTAAAAACAACAAAAGCATGCACACAAATTAATAA
Source organism: Bathymodiolus brooksi (assembly GCA_963680875.1). NCBI lineage: Eukaryota > Metazoa > Mollusca > Bivalvia > Mytilida > Modiolidae > Bathymodiolus > Bathymodiolus brooksi. The sequence continues at coordinate 49,435,768 of OY804579.1, forward strand.
TTTAGATAAAAGCACTCATAGTAGCAAAATACAGCAAATAAGTTAAAGCACACATATAGCACAGACAAGGTAAGCATATACAAAAGTACAGTAATAAAAGCTAAAAAAAAATATAAAAAATAAAATAAAGCTGGTGTTACGAGCTAAAAGCATTTTATACTGCTAAGAAATAAATAAATATAAATAATATAAAAATTTAAAAGACCTTGATGATATTATTTTTTTTTACATGCATTACATTTGCATTCATTTCCATTCCAAGATAATAAAATGTTTTTAAATTGGTTAAAATTGGCAATTTTTCTAAAATCATCAGGTAGGTCATTCCATAAAACAGCAGCTGTATATTTAAAAGAGTTCTTACCATAGGTAGTAGTCTTTACTCTAGGTATCTCTACAATATTAGAATATCTAAAACTATATTTACTATTTTTTAAAACAACTAAATCATTTAAGCATGGTGGAGACAGTTTATACAATATTTTAAAACATTCTAATGCCATAGTGCACATTCTCCTTATTTGTAGAGATGGTACTTTTGCTATATGTAAAAATTCTTCATATGTGCTGTTGTAATCCTCATAGATAAAACGTAAAGCTCTTTCCTGTATTTTCTCCAGCTTTATAGTGTTTGCTTTTGAACAAAAATACCAAGCCAAAGGACAAAAATTGAAATTAGACAATATAAAAGAATGAACAATTGTTAGCTTATTAAGCTTAGATAAAAAAAAACAACCAATACGCTTTAGTACACTTAATTGCTGTGAAGCTTTACGACAGATATTTTTTTATATGTTTATCAAAATTTAGCTGATAGTCTATATCAATACCCAATAATTTTACAACTTCATCACATGATATATTAGCAGACTCAGTATTAAAAACAGGTTCTTTTGCATAAGTTTTCTTCCCAACAGCAATAGCTTGAAATTTATCTGGGTTGGCTTGCATACAATTAAAATTAAACCATTCAATTAAAATAGAGCTTTCTTTTTCTAAAACATTAATTAAGGTATTATAATCTTGATCTGCATATGATAAGGTGTTGTGATCAGCATAGTTGTACAATGTTCCATGTTCAATGAAGTAAAATATATCGTTTATAAAAATGTTAAAAAGTAAGGGCTCCATTATGGATCATTGGGGAACACCTTTCTGTAAAATTCTAATTCCAACTCTACAATGGTTAAAATGGGTATTAACCAAATGAGGTCGCATTCTGTTTCGTGGCGAATGTAAATTTATTTTATGTATATTTCCCGACAATGTTTATTGTGTTTATGATGTAACGGAAACAATTATTAAATTTACACACAAAAAGGCAGAGAAAAAGACATCTTGGCTAGACGTATAAACTGAATGTTTATACATACACCGTTATATAGATATTAAATGTACTGATTGAAGTATACATTTATTTGTTATGTCCTTTAAAAAATTCAACCCAAATATTAATATGAAACGGGCACCGCCTGAAAAGCTCGCGAAACCGGTATTAATCAGACTATTCGGCAATTTCCGCTACACTAGGCGTAGCAAGAATGGCCGAGTAGTTACGATTGGACCGGATGCTCTTCGATACCTTTCGTGTCTCTTTCGTAAGTTCTCAAGGGTTCCCGAAAAGCGGTAACCCGGATGTGTTGAAACTTTTTCATAGGCATATCGTGTCGTGACATCTGCTCGGTCATGCAATAAAGTCGGTCACTTGTTTTGATTTACCCCTCTGGCGCAGCACGAAACCAATGACGTCATTCTGTATATTCATAGCGTACATAAACACAGAGGGAATTCTTTTCAACGTCAAAATTACAAGATGAGATTAAAGCAGAGAAGTTTGAATTGAATAAATTCCATGCAAGTAAAAAATATCCTTTTTACTAATGTCTTTTTTTCCTGACCATTATGCTTGTTAAATATGTTTCCATCGATGGTATTCCCCAAGCATTTTTATCTTCCCGGTTTGTTGACATAATCGTCATCACAGTTCATGACCGTTTCTGGAATGTAGGCCAAGCAAATTGTATTCTAAAATACTTTGAAAATATGATGATTGATCATTCAGATTCCACTATTTTCTAGAAAATGATCGATTTTACCGGGAAAATACATACAAGTGCTCTCCATTAGTCACAAAATGGCAGATTATTTTGCATTTCCACTGCTTCTTTAATAACAAATATACCTCTTACTTCTTCGGGTAATGAAATGATATTCACAGAGAAGATAGAAAAAGAATTAATTTACAGCAATAATCAAAATTTATAGCATAAAGTGAACAGAGAATTAAATTAAACCAGACAGAAAAATGAGATTATCTGGGTAAATAAAACCTAACTGTATTGTGACCACTCTGTGATAATAAATGTGATTAAAATAAATTGAAATCAGTCATTAATTGTTTACAAAAATATGGCAGAATGTAGTCAGTCTAATAGATTGTATTGACAAAAACAAAAACACCAAATTCACTGGATTAAATACTTTATTATATGGGTAAGCAAGTTTAATATTTGCATTAAATAATTAATTTTTAATACTTCAATTTCAAACTATTTAAAAAAAAACATCTTTTGAAATTTTTCAAACAAAACAATTACACTGAAAAAGCTAAAATACTGTACTTTCTTAATCTGGTTTACTTTTTAAGTTTGGTTGGCCTATGACAAAATCATGTGCTTTATTGACCTTTGACCGGCCTTATGTGACGTAATAGTACGCCATTTGGAAAAAGAGTAGTAAACAAATATAGATCAGTGTGTCATTATTATTGATCTTTTTTCATGGAACTTTACACATGTGAGCAAGAATAGATGAGGAACATAATTAAAAAGAAAAAAATAATCAAGCATTATCCAATGACTGACCGACTTATTGTCATACGGGGATATAGTGTATGGATGATAAGGATTTCTGTTTTAGTCAAAGTAAATGGTATTCTAGTCAAAGTAAATGGTATTCGTCATTATTCCTTTATTGAATTAATTTTACCATGCTTCAGTCATAAATAGCTCGCTTCGCGAAGTTATTAACATTTCCCTCTGAAATGAAATTTACAGAACTTTTACCTTGGTTTTGGTTTGGTTTATGGTGCTTAACGTCACTTTCAACAATATTTTAGTTATCATGTGGCGGTCAGTTTTATTAGTGGAGGAAACAGGAGTCCCTGAAGAAAACCACCGACCTGCCGCAAGTAACTGACAACCTTTATCACATAATGTTGTATCGAGTACACTTCGTCTGACCATGAAGTACCAATAAGACCTTACATACAATTATTTAAGATATTCATCTACTTGGTGTTGAATAATTTTATAAATTTACAATTCTTTTTATTACACAGTTTGTGTACCACAAATATATGACGTTGTTTTCTTAATCGACGTATCATATTCTTCATCACGTGTTACTGATATAAAAGTATTTTTCGGAACCATCGTTGACATGTTCACAGTTTCATCGTACCAAACAAAGAAATCGACTATACGGAAATAATATGGTATTATTTTTTTCCAATATGAAATTGATTTTTTTTATCCATATTTCCAAGAGATTTTTTTTTATCCTGGAATTAAATGAAATTAATTCATCCCAATATAAAATGTGATTTGTTTTTAATTTACATATGCACATATAACATGAGATTTTTTTTATCAAATATTGCAAATGAGAGGAGAATAATTATCTGCTCCTTTAAGTTCATTTTGCAACAAGAAATTTTCATTTTTAAATTGTAATGAGAATTTTTTTTAAAAGTTTGAAATTAGAAAATATTAATGAAATTTGCAGGAGAAAAGAAAAAAAAAACTACCAATCATTCATATTGTTTGAACTTTTAGTTTTTAAATCATTTATTATTCTAGTGTCTTTCGATGTTCGTGATGAAGACTTAAGTGTGGACACACATAACAGCTACAACAACTAATAATTGTAACTTAAATACGCATTTTTCCTTTGATGTTTTTATGCAATAATCAACTTAAAAATAATGAACTTTTACAAACCATGGTCTAACATGAAGATCTTGATGTTATTCCATGATTTTGACGTCATAGGATCTGTTATTCCATGATTTTGACGTCATAGATCTGTCAATCATGTAATTTCTGTTACAAACCATATATACCATGGATCTTACTCATGAACTTATCTAAACCAACGCATCCTTCAGATTCGTTTGTTTAAATAAGTTAATTCGTAAGATCCATGGTATATATACATTCCGACAAAAGTTAAGCACCACTCTATATTTTTATCGATATATTTTTTTACATCAATACTGTTAAAACAATGAAAATAGATATCACAATTTTTCTTACACTTCTTAAAAGGCTACACCAAGGCCTCTAAAATTACCAATCTACGAAGTATTTATCATCCTGAAAGACGTGACTGACGTGGCAAAAATGGGGTTCAAAACAGGCGCTGGAAAAAGTTTTTAACATTGCATTAACATGCAGAGTTTTCAGATTTTAAGAACTTTTAAATGCATCTATTGTGCGCATGTGTAAGGCATAAAAATCAATAACGAGTATATCCACCACGTTTATTGTGAAGTTCTGTAACACGCCTCGTCATGCTACGCACAAGACGCCTAAGCCGTTCTTGGGGGAACTGTTGCCAATCCTGTAAGATAGCAGTTCTTAATTCGTCAATATTTTGACATTTTGGATTGCGTTGGTTAATTTTTTGGCCAATACAGTCCCATACATGCTCTATAGGGTTCATGTCTGGCGACATCGCAGGCCATGGAATTGTCTGAACAGCCTCATGCTGTAAAAAATGTTGTACAATTCGGGATCTATATGGCCTAGCGTTGTCGTCCATGAACATTGGCCTGTCAGTCAACGCATGATTGTCGAAATGGGGGACTACGCGTGGGGCGAGCACATTGTCACGGTATTTTTGGCCTGTCAGATTACCATCAAGAACGTACAAGTCCAACTTACAGTCAAAGGAAAAACAACCCCAGACAGTTACACCCCACCCCCAAAAGCAGTTGTGCCCAAAATGTGGTTGTCCTGAAATGAAGTGTTTCGTTGGCGCCAAACCCTTGCACGACCGTCGGTAGGGCGTAACAAAAACGACTTTCATCAGACCAGTGGACCCGTCTCCATGTGCGAATAGTCCACCCCAAATGATCATGTGACCAGTCAAATCGAGCATGGCGATGACGTAATGTCAACTGTGGACGTTTTATGGGTCGTCGTGCTCGCATTCCCTGATGGTGGAGGCGTCTGATTACAGTGCGTGTGCTAATGTGGCCTCCAAACGCTAAATTACCATGAAGTGCATCAGCTGTACTGAACGGCTGTTGCCGCGCCCGTTTGGATATGAGCCGGTCCTCTCTCGGCGTCGTTTTGCGAGGTCTACCTGCACGTGAACGGTCAGTAACATTCCCCGTTTGACGAAAACGGTGCATCAGTCGTACACTGATGGAATGGTTAACCCTGAAGTGGTTTGCTACCCTTCTATGGCTAAAACTACCGTTATGCATGCCAACAGCTTGCCACCTTTCTGGTATGGTTAATTTTCGCCGCACCATACCAAACCAATAGAAAATGAAACTTAAAACTCTACACAAATAAAATCAGCTTTCGTTCGCAAACACAAATGTTGAAAAGTACACCTGGCACTTTACACACCCTGTCATATACACATAAATAAAAATCGATCAATAATCTGTTTCACAGGTAAGTAAGTATGTGTATACAGGTAACGAAAACAGCAAACCGATTTGAAATAAGTTCATTATTAGAAAAGATATTATTGAAACAAATCAGGTGGTGCTTAACTTTTGTCGGACTGTATTTAATACTTAGTAAGCAATCGTTATTGTTTATTACAAAATTGTTAAGAAAACGATAGACATCTTACACAATGAAACCATTTGAGCAATATGAGAAATCTTTTGGAAAAAAAACCCAATTCTGGTCTTTTCCGAGCCATTTGTGAAATTGATCGCAACAGTTAAGCACAATGTTTCGTCCTTGGTTATCACCGAAATCCGGTTACAACTATAAAGAGTCTCTCGACAGATTGGCAGAGGTTTTATTTCTTATGCATGCTTGGTATTAGTTGAATCGTATTACAACAGCCGTCTTTAGAGACCGAATAGAAGACCACGTTCTTCAGCCAAAATCATAACTACAGCACGAACGATTATGGACAAGCAACAATTGTGAGTCGATTAATCATGTTTTCAAAAAAGCCGTTGATTGGACGCCACAACCCATTCCCAAGCTGACAACCAAACTATTGAACGTCGTTCGTATTCGACATGTAGGTTTAAAACGATCTCTTTATGGTACCGGAAACTACGAACTCTGTGGAAGATACAAAAGACATAGTGTTTCTCATCAATGTTGGTTTTCAAAGACACTCGAGCAGCGTGAGCGCTTACTTCACAACTTGTTGAACGACCACACTCCTCTAGTCACAGCCGTCAAATCTACATGTTCAGATTTCGAAGTTTCGAAACCCAAGAAACTTGCCAAGAAACCTCACCAGAACAAACGACCTCGAACCAATGGTACACAGCCAATATATTAGAACTTTCTTTTTCCATCCTTCAACTCATTATGTTTTTAGAACTATAACTGAATTAATTGGAATATTGTATATTGTGTTTTTCTTCTGTCATATTATTTTAAATACGCATTCAACAAGTAATAAGTTCATGTACTTTGAAAAAATGTGCAGACAAATGATCATTTCTTCTTTGATAATTCTATTTTTATAAACTATGTACTTTAAAAAGAAATATATAATTTACCATAGTATGTAATTTTTATCTAAAAATAATTCTTATTGCATGTACTTTTTAAAATAATATTAAGTTGCATAGAATTTACGCAAAAAAAATCTCTCCTTAAAGACCAAACCCAGACCAAACCATTGTTTTCTGAACGTATTCATATTTTTAAACTTTGTGATTTTAATACTAAGTACGTACGCACAAAACATTTTTCATCTTTTTCATGCATATAACTATTTATTATGTATTCCTGTTTTTGTTATGAATAATTTATTTATTAAATAAACAAGTGTGGACACAGAAATGTGCTGTCCAAAAGGCAAGTGTGGATGTCAATATTTCATATTATTAACTTAAAAAAAAATCTTTCATGGACACAGGGGTCCTGGATTTTTTTAATAAAAAACTAATCCTGGATTATTATTTTTGCTTAAAGTCCGGTCCTGTGTTTTTATTTCAAATTTTCATCATAGCCCCCCTCCCCCTCCCAAAAGGGATATGAAATTGTATCATTAATAATAAATTAATAAATAATAAATTCAGATTTTCTATTTAAAATAAATCTCATTTACAAAACCACTGATATTTGTTCAATTTTTAACGCTGATTTAAGCTTTAGTCGCAACAAATTTTTATTTTTCTCTTTAAACTGTCGAAACATAACATTTATTTAACTGTAAAATTCACAAATAAAATCCCCCCTCCCCCTTTTTCCCTTTTTTCTTGTTTAAATCAATGATCAACAATATTCCAGAATCAAACAAATGAATAAATATAACATAGATTTCTTTTACATGCATCTTTTTACCATGCGGAGTTAGTGTGTTTTAAATCGGTCATCCAATCAGGACGCTCATTATTCTTGTCCAAGATAAAAATACATCGCTAAAATTACCTGTGGGTGTTTCCCCACTTCAACTCGTAAATTTACATAGAAATCGGAGATATTTCGTCATAAAACTTCACACATGGTTTTGTCTATCATATTTCGTGAAGACAAACATAAAATGTTATTGCATTTATCAATATTTTATGAGTATCAACAGTTTTGTCAACACCGTATCTGTTTCTCAATACAGCCGCCCGATTACAATGACCCGTGACCCACTTTAGCACGTTCGACCAGTTTTTTCTTAATAATGTTGTTTAAATATATAAAAATCAATTTTATGGTGTATTTTGTTTGGCCAAAAAACGATAGTAATTTGTTTATTGGATTTTCATGCATGATCAATCAGTCATCCGGTTGTGTAATAGGCTATAAGGGATATAAGAAAATCCTTCATAACTCCTAAATCGTTCAAGTTATCTGCACAAAACTTTGACAGTTCCATAACTATAATGTACTGAAGTCAGATACATGTTCTGTGTCAAACTAAAATAACCGCATCATATCCTGGGTGCACTTTGGAGGTCCTGAGTGCACTCAGGAGTCCTGAGTGGTGTTTAGACGTACCCCGTTCGGATGTGAGTGACGTTTTAATTATGTTGATAGCAGATGTGGGTACCATAGGATCTGATGATTCAGCACAGACACTGAAAGATAATGGAGTGTTCTTGATGGCGGCGGAAGAATATTCTGTATTTAGCACATCTCTGATTCAATCAATAGCTGACGTTTATGAAACTTTCTCTACGCCTGTTGAAAATAAACTATCAGATGCATTAACCGCTATTACGACAGGACTCCCTTGTAATTATTGTAAGTATCTGTTGCTTCATTCGTTTTAAGTTAAATAAAACCACAACTTTAATGTGATGGGCAAGGATTTCTCAGGTAGTTTTACATCCAACTACCATACGATCACGACGTACCCTGGAAATTAAGGTACACAAACTGTATCGTGATTATAGTGAAATAAATATAACAGTTTTCATTAAAATTTTGTTTCATATACATGTATTTCTCAATAGGTAGGGGTCGTCGTGGTAGTGATCGTGTGCTAGTTGGTTTTCCAACCATATATCATATATGCAATCAGTGCCTATCAGTGCAGATCAGTGGTTTTCTCCGGTTCCCTCCACCAATAAAAAAAAACCAAAGAAAAACGACCGCCATGATATAGCTGAAATATTATTGAAAGTGGCGTTAACCACGATAACTCTAATCCTAACCCCCACATTAGTATACGTTGGGCATAAGACACAGATCGGAGACAAAACAAAAAAAAACACAAAAAAAACCAACAACTGTAGAGATAAGTATAAATCCAGGATTATGATACATATCTGCCATTTATTATAAAACTTCTGTTCACCAAATTTCTGCCATTAGAATAACGTTGTAAACAAGTGAGGGCTGGACATACGGAGCAACCTCGTTTAAATTTCTAGTGTACAGGAGTAGACAAAAATTACATGATAGAATTCAATTATTTCGCAACTATTACAAATTTCTTGATAACAAAGAATATCTGTCACCACACTAGATTGTCAGAATAGGGATTTTATATTTGATTGATTGCTATATTGTGTTTAACGTCACTTTCAGCAATATTTCAGCTATATCATGGCGACCAGTTGTAGTGGTGGAGGAAGCCGAAATACCCGGAGAAAACCAACGACCATGGGCAAGCAACTGGTAAGCTTTATCACTAAGTGACTGCGAATCGAGTGCACCCTTTTTTGTAGGGATTTTATATTCCAAACATAACCCACTTATGGAACTATAAAAACACATTAACATTTCACGGTCTCGGAGTTCAATATACCTGTCATATAACCTTTTTTCAGTTTGTGCGACTTCTTTCTTTGTATACGACTCAACAGAGAACCTTGGAATAGGGACAGATTTAAGTTCTGGTTAGTAAGATGTTCATTATGTTTGTTGGATAGCGCTATATTTAATCAAGTGTCTTTTATTAACCTCACATTAAGAATAAATTCAAATACATATGTCATAGAGGAAGTATTCCTTTATAGCTAAATAAATGATAAACACACATATCATGTATGCATATTTATTACATGACCGCATCATTTGACTAAGAGGAAAGGCTTTGGCCCATATCACTATTTAAACCCCGCCACTTTTCATTGAAGTGTTGTACCAAGTCAGGAAAGCGAACGGTCACGTACATTTTGTATATATATGTGTGCTAGGGGCATCGATTTTGCTTTGTTTCCATGATTATCTGTATGATTTTGGAATCGTTCTGACAGAGTGTTAATGCATGTTTTTCCATTGTTATTAAGTATTGCCTGTTTGTTGTACCCGTCCATCAAATGTTCATTTCCACTACTTATTTATGCAGGATAACTTTTTCTTTTGACGGACACTCCATTTCAAGTTACATGTTGTGGTGTCGCCTCAGCTTGGGAGTTTTATGCTGTCAATACAGGAACAGTACAGCTGATGGTATTCAGACCAACCACAGAGAATAAATACCTACAACAATCATAGTTCCTGGTAATTATGTTAACGATATGAATATTTCCTGTTAATTTTATACAAATATATCCTGTTAGTGAGGGTTATTTGCGAAAAATACCGGTTGAGAGGAGAGGCAAATATCCCGAGCCGCTTTAGCGGCGAGGAACATTTGACTGTCCTCGAAACCGGTATTTTTCGCAAATAACCCTCACTAACAGGATATATTTATTTAATTCCGCCGAATATTTAACAGCAAGTAAAACAGTAGCATACAAGCAGATTCAGAACTGCAGACCACCTCGATCATTTGATTTTCAACTGAGACTTAAAATCAATCTACGAAAACAGGAAAAATCTTTTCAAAGAAGTGACTACAGTGCCATGCCATATATATTTTCCCAAAATGGCTGACGTTAAGTCTGTCAGCATACAATGACATCATAATTGTTCATAATTGACCTAGTAACAGTATCAGTAATTGTGCAAACATTTTCCTGGATCATTTTGAGGTGTATTAATTTCACCAGACACTGTAAATAAGGTGAAATGGGCTGAAATTTGTGGGAGCACAGCGTTTATGAAAATGGTGCGAGACGGGAAGGAGTTGTCTACTGACCTGAAAGAAACTATCATGGGGCTTGATCAAGAAGGATATAGTGCTTGTAAGATTGCGGAATTCTTGTCTTTAAACCGGAGAACAGTTTCTTACATCATAAAACGTTACCGGGAACGAGGTACTGTAGAAAATCTTCCGAGAAGCGGCCGGAAAAAGAAGACGAATGTCAGGACTGATCGTCTGCTACTTCGCATGGTTAAAACCAACAGGAGACAGACCCTAGGAGACCTTACCTCTAAATTTAATAATAGCACACCTTACAAACTTTCACAAAGAACAGTCCAGAGGCGTTTACACGATGCCGGATTCAAAAGGAGAAGACTTGCGAAGTCTATTACGATTCGAGGTGTCAACCAAGGTAAGAGGAGAGCGTTTTGCAGATCAAAATATCACTGGAATGTAAGGGAACATTGGTCAAAAATCATTTTTTCAGATGAAACGCAAGTTGTTATTGGAAAAAACAAGAAAATATATGTGTGGCGTCGCTCACATGAAACTTTTATACCTCAATGTTTAGGGCAGTATGGTGATCAAGATCGTCAGTCGGCTGTGTCTGTGTTGTTTTGGGGCTGCATTACTTACAAAGGTGTTGGAAAACTTGTACCAGTAGAAGGAAATATGAATTCCGAGAAGTATATAAATGTGCTGGATGAATTTTTATGGCCAGTTGTTACTGAACATTTTCCTACGGTCCGTTGGACACTACAGGAGGACAACGCGCCATGTCATGTCTCCGTACGGACCACCCAGTGGAAAAGAGACAACCACATTCCCACTCTTCCTTGGCCACCGCAGAGCCCTGACCTCAATATCATAGAAAATGTTTGGCGGACACTTAAAATTCAACTCGAGAGGAGGGTAAATGATATCAAAACTAAACAAGATTTGAAAGATGCTGTTCAGGATATTTGGTATAAACTTCCACTGCACTATATATACAGAGTCTATTTCAAAGTATTCCAACCCGATTGAGAGCCGTTATGAGGGGAAAGGGACAAATAACTAAATACTGAAAGATGAGGTATGTACCTTTTTCATTTACATTGCAATAGCCCGGTCAATTAGTTGATACTTTTACTGATAAGTAATTGACGTCGCCATTTTGGGAAAATATATATGGCACGGAAGTGTAGTGTATAAATTCTGGAACAAATTCAAAAATAAAAATAAATCACGATTTTGCTTTAACATACAACACGCTAAAAAAAATAATGCAAATGAATTTGAAATAGCATATATTCATTTCAACGATTTCAAACATAACGGCTGGCACTCGTCATTTTCTTTACTTTAGCGTTGGTTGAAAGAAGAAACCCGAGTAATTCGAATAACATCCGTGACGTCATAAACCATTTAAAGAAGGGATTTCGTCTCGAGCGGGATATTTTCCTATAGTACCGCGATATTTTTAGGCAAATATCCCGGCAATGGTGGAAAAGCTGTAAAAACGAAAAATTGGTAAAAAATACCCCTTTCATCAACCAATCAGAAGACAACATTCTGATATAAGGTGGAATTATCAGTTAAAACCAAATTATTAATAAACAATGTCGGACAACAACTAGTATCCTACCGTGACATCTGCTCGGACATGCAATAAAGTCAGTCACTTGTTTTGATTTACAATTCTCGCGCAGCACGAGACCAATGACGTCATTCTGTATGTTCATGGCGTACATAAACACAGAGGGAATTCTTTTCAACGTCAAAATTACAAAATGAGATTAAAACAGAGAAGTTTGAATTGAATAAATTCCATGCAAGTAAAAAAGATCCTTTTTACTAATGTCTTTTTTTCCTGATCATTATGCTTGTTAAATATGTTTCCATCGATGGCAGAGCTGTCGAAAATCGTCGGACCTATCGGACCGTCGGACAAAATATTGACTAGGTCCGATTTAAACTACTTCGCGTCAGACCCGATGTCCGGAGCAATTTTTCGGTAACTTGGAACCGACAAAACGCTTGAAGATGACCGGCATCATTACTTAATTTCTCTTCTCAAACTTGTCGTTGTTTGCAATCTTCAATCTCCGATTTTTGTTTATTTTTGTCTATACCATCGGATGGTATTCTCCAAGCATTTTTATCTTTCCGGTTTATTGACATAATCGTCATCACAGTTCATGACCGTTTCTGGAATGTAGGCCAAGTAAATTGTATTTTAAAATACTTTGAAAATATGATGATTGATCATTCACATTCCACCATTTTCTAGAAAATGGCCGATTTTACCGGGAAAATACATGCAAGTGCTCTCCATTAGTCACAAAATGGCAGATTATTTTGCATTTCCACTGCTGCTTTAATAACAAATATACCCCTTACTTCTTGGGGTAATGAAATGAAATTCACAGAGAAGATAGAAAAAGAATTAATTTACAGCAATAATCAAAATTTATAGCATAAATTGAACAGAGAATTAAATTAAACCAGACAGAAAAATGAAATTATCTGTGTAAAAAAAAACCTGTCATTATTACAAATAGCATCAACAAAACTGTATTGTTACCACTCTGTGATAATAAATGTGATTAAAATAAATTGAAATCAGTCATTAATTATTTTACAAAAATATGGCAGAATGTAGTCAGTCTAATAGATTGTATTGACAAAAACAAAAACACCAAATTCACTGGATTAAATACTTTATTATATGGTAAGCAAGTTTAATATTTGCATAAAATAATTAATTTTTAATACTTCAATTTCAAACTATTTAAAAAAAACATCCTTTGAAATTTTTCAGACAAAACAATTACACTGAAAAAGCTAAAATACTGTACTTTCTTAATCTGGTTTACTTTTTAAGTTTGTTTGGCCTATGACAAAATCAGGTGCTTTATTGACCTTTGACCGACTTCATGTGACGTAATAGGACGCCATTTGGAAAAAGGGTAGTAAACAAATATGGGTTAGTGTGTTATTATTATCGATCTTTTTTCCATGGAACTTTACACATGTGAGCAAGAATAGACGAGGAACATAATTAAAAAGAAAAAAATGTTTACTTTTCAAACATGAAAAAAATAATCAAACATTATCCAATGACTGACTGACTTATTGTCAGACGAAGATATATTATGTGTCATATCGCTTAATGAAACTGGAAAATTTGCTATAAATGCATGAACAAGAAATAGATATAAGGGCTGTTTCATAAAAAATGGCTCCAACATGTGAAAAAAATGTCCAAATTAAACTCACTCCTAAAAACTTTCTGCTGATAATTTTCAATGTTGTATACATTGAAGTAAATATAACAAGAAAGAAACTATGAACAGATAAGCAATGAATTTTTAAGAACCTTTTATTGAACACAAATTGGCATAAAAACCATGTAAAACACATACTTATTCATTATCAGTTAAACAATCTTTAGTCTCAATTATTTTGTATAATGGTTTCTCAAACAGTGCAACTGATATAAATGACTTTTTGTGCAAAATATTGGGTTATTGGTAGTTGTAGTTTTTCTTAAAAGCTATTTTTATGAAAAATTCTCAATATTTTTGTCCAATCTACCTGATAAAGTTTTTATTATCAAAATAATAATGAATATTTTTACTTAAGACAGCAAAATTTTCAAACTTTAAAGATAAGTAGCCATTTGTAAAAAAAAATAGCATTGATTCTTTGAACCATCGCAAAATAATTGGTTGTAGAAAAAACATTTTGTCTATTTTTGTTGCACTCTTGACATTTTATAAATTTATAATAAAGAAAAAAAAGAAGAAAATATCACATTTTAAAATGCCAACATTGAACAGTGATGTTACTGTTAACTCATACAATAATTTTTACCTGTTTTCAATGAAATATTTGTACAGAAATGACAGTATTTGGAAATTTGTAGCAATTTTTTGCCATACCACTTCTTTAATACCCAGTTTTAGCAGCAATATTTTTAATTATGTACATTTGAAAATTTGTATTATACCACTCTAATATATTAGGTAAATCATAAAGAAATAATTAGAATATTTTTATAGGCTAGAAAAGGCAATTTATTATAAATTATCATTATTTTATCAATGGTACTATTTTATCAGGATATGTTGCATTCCTGACATTATATTGCCATCAAGAAAAAGAAGAGTTATTAACTTAAAAACAATTCACAGGGGAAACAATCAGTTGGTGTTCTTTCAAGCATTAGTTTTACCAAGTTTTAATGATAATTGTTTCTTAAAGTAATATTTTTCTAGTTATTTGTAACTTGTTTACAGCCATACTTCTCAAAAATTCCAACTTATTTTTGAAATATACTATACAAAAACATTTAAAACATGTATTAATCTAAATTAATATTGAAAAAAGTATTTTTTGGATACTTAGAAAATTAATTATATCAAATTTCAATGATTTTTAAATATTTATGTCAGGAGTTACATGGTTAACCATAAATTATCTATAAACAAATAGATAAATGCATTTATCATAAACTTTATCAAGTCAATTAATCTCCAATAGCTATTAATGAACCTAGAAAACATATTCCCTTGTCAGAGAATGTCTCTAGTATTAATACCTAATATATATTAAAGCATGAGACCATTTAAAATGAACAAAAATGCTTTATTACATAAAATTAAAAGCACATAAAATGCTATTGGCACTTTTAATTTTTTCAAACATTATTCTAAACTTGACAGACTCTCATTTTATTTAAATCAACCATATAAAAAGCTATAATTTAGACAGTGTAGAAGATCACTTAAAACTAGTTGCACTCCTGACATGAATCAAATGCTTCTGTGACAGATATGTTATGTATCTCAAACAGGCAAATGGGTTTTATCTGTTCTCTTGGTAGTCTCTGTTGAAATAGAAAGACAAATGTGAATTTAGTTACATTTAAAAGAAAATATGTCTAAGAAAATATCAAATGTTGTACTCCTGACATTTGAGGGTGCTGCCTTTAATGTGATATTCTTGGCCTTACTACTGATTTTAGTGTCTCCTTTAACTATGGTTTTGAAGCAGCAATGATGTATTAAGATTTATTTATACCCCATATCTTTGAAAACTAAAAGACAACATTTCTACAATGTAATTTAGGAAAACTTGCATAAATGTTTGTTGCACTCCTGACTAGGTACATCTTTTTTACAAAGCCATATTTTTATGCAATAATAAATGTGAAGCATGCTCTATTGCTATCTTTAAGTGTGTCAACATATCAAAGTTTGTGATGAAATAGATTTTGATAACATATTGTTTGATTTAGCACTGTGGTAGGTTGTTGAAAATTAAGGATTGTTTAAAGTGTCACAAAAAAGGGTTGCACTCCTGACAATTTTGACATGTTTTTTGGACATATTTTTTTTGTTATTCTAGATATCTTAAAGATTCTTTTGCAGCAACAAACATCAAATCATTACAGATCTTTTGAACTATTTAGATCCAATAAAATCATAAAAATGAGTAAACTAGACAGCTACATATGTATAGCAGTGGGAGCCATTTTTTTTAAACTGCTCATAAGCAAAAAATAAAATTATATAAAAAATGTTGAAAGTCTGTTAAATATTTTATGGACATATTTTTAGAGATGTAACTATCCTTTGATCATCTTAGCATAGTGTCAGTACACCTTAGCAATATAACTCTGCATAACTTGATATGTGCTTATCACTGGCTTTGTAACTAGAGTAACACGACGGGTGTCACTAGTGAAGCAGGAACTGCTTACCCTTCCACGGAACCGGTTTTAAGGTGGGTTTGTGTTGTTCGATCCACAGTTTTCTTTATAGTGTTTTATAGATCTTTGTTTGACCTTTTGTCTCTTTTCTTTTGGCGATTGTGTTTTCTGTCCTTCTTCAATTTGCGTATTTTGACTACCACTTTGGGGGGAGGTTCCGGTAGTCCGACGGCCCATTATTCCGACAACCCATTAGTCCGACAACACATTAGTCGGACATTACAGTTATCTTTTTTTGGAATTTACGTCACAAGCATTGCAAACTATGAATAATTGTGCTTATCCCAAAACGGTGATATAAAGAGGTCGAAATCGTTGTGCATAGATAACACAGAATGTACATGTAGGAGGCCAACCGTGATTACAAATTCTTCCAGTTATATATATAGTGGCATATTTTTGTCTCCCATATGTCAGATAATTATGTACTAGACATATGAAACATTCGACTGTATTTAGATGTCTACATAAATATTTGACACCAGGGAACCATAAATATGCCACCATATGCGATAGACGAGATTTCAAAAACAAATCCACATAAGGTTATATTGTGGTTTCAGCAACATGCAATCCTTTATAGTCAAAGGAATGTCATTATACACGTTGGCCCCTTTATTATATTTACTGTAACGGTAGCTACGTTGGTTTGTCGACCGGTTTGTTCACTTGGAAACTGCTCTGCTGATCCAAGTCACAATCATTTCTCAACAGATTGGAACCAAATTTGTGTAGTTTATTCCCTTACATATGGCGAAGCTCCTATCTCAAATGTGTGCACTTTTGGGGCCATGTGTAGGAGATAATCATGAAATTTTACACTTGCACATTGTATTTGTAATTTGACATGGATCGAACTTGGGATACATGTAATAGGAGAGCTCTAATTTGACCAGTTTCGCATATTTTTAGTTGAAAAAGGGAGAAAATTAAAATGATAAAATCCATGGTGTCGCTTTGAGCAAAAAAGGAGAGGTGTTGACCCCAAGTACCTGTGTCGTGAACAAATGAGCTAATGACAGTTAGGTTAATATATATATCCGTGTCAAAACGTTATCGATGTTCGTGTCGTCATGTTACACGACGGGTGTTGTTAACAAGGCAGGACTTGCTAACTCTTCCGGAGCACCTGAAGTCACTCCCGGTATTTAGTGGAGTACGTGTTGTCTGTTCATTTTAGTTTTATGTGGAACGGATTTGTCATATGTGTCCTTTGATTTTCGATTTCCTGTTTAACGGATTGGTTGCGTTTGTCTCATAGCCAAACCGGTTAATCAACTTGCATTATTTGGAAATTGTTTCAATATATTTCCATTCTAAAAACTGGATACAATCCATGACAACAAGACGGGTGAAAACGGGTCATTTACCGAATTCCCGGGACCAAATCTCGGGTGAGAGGACACATTTCGGCAAATTCATGACCCGCAAAAAAAACCGTTGACATGTATGGACGACGTTCAGTTGTGTAGGGTTATATAGGGTACATGTATATAGGAACCACCATCATGGTCTGTCGGAATGCCTTGAAGGATATTAATCAGACTTGGTAGGCCTCTTGCATTTATAGGTTGTCGGACTAATCGGCTGTCGGACTAATGGGTTGTCGGACTAATGGGATGTCGGACTAATGGGCCGTCGGACTATCGGGAGGACCCCCCACTTTAGTATATCATCAAACCCTTCATGTTGATAGACATTTTACATCGAATCATCGTTTTGGTTTGATATTTAGAATTTGCAACAAATATTATTGCTGGCAATATATATTTAGTACAAAATAAACGTTAGAGAATACCGAAGGGGAAATCAAAAATGGACAACCCAGAGAAACTGGCAACATATGGTACACAATACACGTTAGAGAATACCGAAGGGGAAATCAAAAATGGACAACCCAGAGAATCTGGCAATATAGGGTACACAATAAACGTTAGAGAATACCGAAGGGGAAATCAAAAATGGACAACCCAGAGAATCTGGCAACATAGGGTACACAATAAACGTTAGAGAATACCGAAGGGGATATCAAAAATGGACAACCCAGAGAAACTGGCAACAAAGGGTACACAATAAACGTTAGAGAATATCGAAGGGGAAATCAAAAATGGACAACCCTGAGAAACTGGCATCATAAGGTACACAATAAACGTTAGAGAATACCGAAGGGGAAATCAAAAATGGACAACCCAGAGAATCTGACAACATAGGGTACACAATAAACGTTAGAGAATACCGAAGGGGAAATCAAAAATGGACAACCCAGAGAATCTGGCAACATAGGGTACACAATAAACGTTAGAGAATACCGGAGGGGCAATACAAATAGACAACCCAGAGAAACTGGCAACAAAGGGTACACAATAAACGTTAGAGAATACCGAAGGGGAAATCAAAAATGGACAACCCAGAGAAACTGGCAACATAGGGTACACAATAAATGTTAGAGAATGCCGAAGGGGAAATCAAAAATGGACAACCCAGAGAAACTGGCAACATGGGGTACACAATAAACGTTGGAGAATACCGAAGGGGAAATCAAAAATGGACAACCCAGAGAAACTGGCATCATAGGGTACACAATAAACGTTAGAGAATAGCGAAGGGGAAATCAAAAATGGACAAACCAGAGAATCTGGCAACATAGGGTACACAATAAACGTTAGAGAATACCGAAGGGGAAATCAAAAATGGACAACCCAGAGAAACTGGCAACATAGGGTACACAATAAACGTTAGAGAATACCGGAGGGACAATACAAAATAGACAATCCTGAGAAACTGGCAACAAAGGGTGCTCAATAAACGTTAGAGAATACCGAAGGGGAAATCAAAAATGGACAACCCAGAGAATCTGGCAACATAGGGTACACAATAAACGTTAGAGAATACCGAAGGGGAAATTAAAAATGGACAACCCATAGAATCTGGCAACATAGGGTACACAATAAACGTTAGAGAATACCGAAGGGGAAATCAAAAATGGACAGCCCAGAGAATCTGGCAACATAGGGTACACAATAAACGTTAGAGAATGTCGAAGGGGAAATCAAAAATGGACAACCCAGAGAAACTGGCAACATGGGGTACACAATAAACGTTAGAGAATACCGAAGGGGAAATCAAAAATGGACAACCCAGAGAAACTGGCAACATAGGGTACACAATAAACGTTAGAGAATACCGAAGGGGAAATCAAAAATGGACAACCCAGAGAATCTGGCAACATAGGGTACACAATAAACGTTAGAGAATACCGAAGGGGAAATCAAAAATGGACAACCCAGAGAAACTGGCATCATAGGGTACACAATAAACGTTAGAGAATACCGAAGGGGAAATCAAAAATGGACAAACCAGAGAATCTGGCAACATAGGGTACACAATAAACGTTAGAGAATACCGAAAGGGAAATCAAAAATGGACAACCCAGAGAATCTGGCAACATAGGGTACACAATAAACGTTAGAGAATACCGGAGGGACAATACAAAATAGACAATCCTGAGAAACTGGCAACAAAGGGTGCACAATAAACGTTAGAGAATACCGAAGGGGAAATCAAAAATGGACAACCCAGAGAAACTGGCAACATAGGGTACACAATAAACGTTAGAGAATACCGAAGGGGAAATAAAAAATGGACAACCCAGAGAATCTGGCAACATAGGGTACACAATAAACGTTAGAGAATACCGAAGGGGAAATCAAAAATGGACAGCCCAGAGAATCTGGCAACATAGGGTACACAATAAACGTTAGAGAATACCGGAGGGGCAATACAAAATAGACAACCCAGAGAAACTGGCAACAAAGGGTACACAATAAACGTTAGAGAATACCGAAGGGGAAATCAAAAATGGACAACCCAGAGAAACTGGCAACATAGGGTACACAATAAATGTTAGAGAATACCGAAGGGAAATCAAAAATGGACAACCCAGAGAAACTGGCAACATAGGGTACACAATAAACGTTAGAGAATACCAAAGGGGAAATCAAAAATGGACAACCCAAAGAAACTGGCAACATAGGGTACACAATAAACGTTAGAGAATACCGAAGGGGAAATCAAAAATGGACAACCCAGAGAAACTGGCAACATAGGGTATACAATAAACGTTAGAGAATACCGAAGGGGAAATAAAAAATGGACAACCCAGAGAATCTGGCAACATAGGGCACACAAGACGACGAAAAACAAACCAACAACACAACATAAGTTAGGTATGTCTGTCCACAGAACAGTATTAAAATTTTCCAAACCTACACTTAATTACAACCTAGGTTATATATGCTTAACGCATATGGATCTTGATTGTACCACATGTTCTCAAATCAAATGTCTATTAATGTCTTAGATATCACCAGTTAAGTTACCAAGATGGCATTGTAGCTCCAGAATATGATGATAAATTCTCAGTAGTCTAATACAGATCTTCTACGCTCTATACACATGGTTTTTTCATAGAAAATTGAATAAAATTTGTTATCTGAAGTAACCATTGTCTCAACTAGCAACCAAGACAATAGTTGAATCGTATCATCAATATAATATAAAGCACAAACACACAAACCACTCTGATTCTTTATATATTTCAGTGGAATATATAGACACAGTCGTTACATTCCCTTTGACTACAACAGAGAGAATAGCTATTGTTGTAGGCGACGTGTTTGGATGATATGGTGGTATATTGTAAAATAAAGCATCTTTCTGATATATGCGATATTTAACATGTTGATGTCATAATTGTGACAATGCATTATACAAAAAGATCTATGGAAGTAGAGTTCAAAACTATTGTGAAAATGTCTTTATAATCTGTTTTCGTTTGCTGTTATTATCTGAACAAGTTGGATTTCCTTCCTCGGTTATGACTGGGTGTTAGACTTGTACAAGAAGTGCATACAAATTCATTGTCGCAATACGTTTTAAAATATTAATTTAATTAAGATTCATTTCATTTGATTTATTGTGTTTAACGCCACTTTCAGCAATATTTCAGCTATATCATGGCGACCAGTTTTAGTGGTGGAAGAAGCCGGAGTGCCCGGAGAGAACCACCGACCATGGGCAAGCAACTGCTAAACTTTATCACTTGCGGCTGCGAGTCGAGTGCACCATTTTTGTAATATTTACAAAGCCGGGCGCGAACTCATGCCGTATTGGTGATAGGCTTGTATGAGCTGTTAGGTAATTCAACTACCTAACTCATCGAGCCACCCGGGCCCTTAATTAAGATTCAAGATTGCATATCCGAAACCACCGAAGTATAAAAAAGTGCTCAGTTGTGACCATAAAAATATATTTGAAGCGGATAATGGAAAAATATTAAGTGTGTTAAGCATTGCAAAGTGTACAGAGGTTAGAATATATACATGTACCCCCAGAGAACCCTTGGTTAAATAAATAGGGTAGCTGTTACACTATACTACATTTAATATAGGAGATGAAATAGGAACATGTATTGCTTACTTGTGTTCAACTGTTTGCTTTATCCCTCTGGATTGTGTAAGCAAATATTCTATTTATTTCTGTGTTAACTAATTTCAATATACATCAACTGTGACATACTTGTTTTATTTCATACTTTAAATACGCATATTTTTAATCTACATATAAAAACTACTACAGAAAAATTAAAAAGCAAAACAAAAAACAACGTTACATGAATCATCAAGATTGTTAAAACTGCAATTAATTATGAAATTCTTACATGCGTTCATCGTATGTGTTATATGAAAAGTTTACCAAAGCTAGAAACGGGTAATGAGAAGCTACTAATCAACATAGGACAGACAATACAATGACCAACAGACATAACAACAACAAACTATAAAACTCTACACATAAACCCAACCTATACAGTAGGCAACAAGAACCCACATCCCAAGTTCTCCAGAAGGGAAAGAAGCTGTTGCTCCACTTGTGGCACGAGTGTTACACAGTTCGCTAGTGACCTACCACCATATATAAGGTGTCAGTAAATTCCATATATATGGGGTGAGAGCTCGCTCATTGCTTTCGCCCATATGTAATTTACTGACGCCTTATAAATCGTATTAAGTAATTAGTACATTGTGTAACTTATATTACTAGTACTTGTATAAAAACTTATAATAAGAACTATCTTTTTGCCACAGAAAACTACAAACAAACAACATAATGCATTATGTTTTTAATCAATCAAATTACAATTTACTAATACTATCTTAGATAACTTATATATCTCAACAAAACAGAAAAAATAGTCAAAGCATACAAAGACAAAGAAGGCAGTAAACTACGTTGAAATATATTCAAAGCCACTGTAGATAAAACTCCAGTGTTGTTGGTATTTGCGAATATATAAGGCGACAGTATTAGGTCAATGAGGAAAGTGACACAGATGTGCATGCTGGCTTGTGTACACAGATAAATTATGATTTGAACTTATGCATTTACAGGTGATTAGGGGCTCATTATATTAGTAAGGGTTAAAAGTAAGTTTACCAAGAATATAATAATCAAAATTTACAGTTAACTGTTTTCACTTTCTTTATAAAGCACATGGCTACAACCATTGTTCTAAATATATTAATTGTGTATAACTTAAATATTAAACGTATTTCCATCTACTTTGTATAAACATCCCTTTACATTGCAGTTCCAATTACTTAAACCATCCTACATAATGAAACATACACAATTTCTTCTCTTGTTAAATTTGTGCAAATTTCTGTTAGCTAAGAAGTAAAAACTGAGTTTTCCGACATCCACTACAATCCGACATATTTCCATGGCCCCTTGGTGTGTCGGATTAGACAGGTTCCACTGTACAATCAAAATGTATCAAATGAGAAATAAATCCTACTTATTATATATATATTCATAGATTAAAGGAATACCGATATATCTGTTAGATTACAATTCAAATGCGACACCACTTGGTGTAACTGTTCTGTATATGTTTAACTCTTCGGTCGATTTCATACTTGGTGCGTCAGAAACCTCAGATTTCTAAAAAAAAAATATAATAATAATGATATAATAATCACATTAATGTTGATGATATGCTATGAAAATGGTGCAAAAAATATATTGTCAAATATTAATTCTCTTTAAGGGACACACACATTAGCAAGCTGGTGTAAAAAAAAAACTAAAATCAAGAACAAATGTAGTAGTTAAAACAAAACTTATATAATGAAAGTAAATCTCGCATACAATAACGTAATATTTACCACAAACCTTAAACAAACGTTAGCATTAATATGGTTGAATGATTCGTTATTTAATAAAAGTAGTATCGAACGATCATTATTTTATATTGTTCTCTCTGAGAATTGTTGAGATGCCCAGCGCGTCGCCAGGCTGATACAGTGCGCCTTCTCGAAAGGGGTAGTTGTTGTTTGAATGCCCGACTGTGTATTATATCCGTAACGTGCTAGAAGAGTGTCACGCGTTACAGAACTCTTATACATATTGCAAAACAGAGTAGGCACATTGTAGTTGGTATAGAAGACTACGTGTCTGTCTGTTCTCTCTACCTCTCCATACTTTGTCACATTCCTCCTCATTTCTCTATAGTTTTTTGATATTGTTGAACTTGATCTCGTTCTGGATATGCAATCAATCAATCAATCAATCAATCAATCAATCAATCAATCAATCAACAAAATCATTCATATATTGTGATCGATTCCCGGACAACAAAATACTAGGTACAATAACCAACATTTATATTATAAAACACCTACGTGTGTTTCATTTGTAGGTACGTATACATCTTCTAACATATCTCTCATAAATGTTAATATTGCTGCTGTATCCAATGGCTTTTCCTTGTATCCTGAAATATATAAGTATATCTATAAGATATAATCAGCTCAACTGTTCATACTCTAATGACCAGATGGAGATAATAACCATACATGATATTACTGAGTTAAGTTCTTACACAGTTAAAAAAAAACAAGCAGTGGGAAAAGTTACAATATGTTGACTGCAAAACGAACGAATCTGCAAAATATTCTGTGTCGTGTTTTTTTTTTTTATTGTATTGTTAGCCAATCTTCGATTTACAGTTTCTGATTGCCTATTTGTGATCTTAAACTTTTCTTATGCCAAGTCGGTAATTGGAACAGCCTTGAATCACAAGTGGTTGGTCTTTACTAATTCCAGTTAAATCATATACCACTTTCACATATTTCGAGTGACGTCTCTTGAATTTCGCAGCCGCAAGTGATAAAGTTTACCATTTGCTTGCCCATGGTCGTGGTTCTCTCCGGGTACTCCGGCTTCTTCCACCACTACAACTGGTCGCCATGATATAGCTGAAATATCGATGAAAGTGGCGTTAAACACCAACAAATCATTAATCATCATCATCTCTTGAATTACTATGAACGTTTTGTGGCTTTGTATCAAATATTTCCTACTACAAATTAGTAATGACAATAATTATGACATACAAAACTAGAAGTGTAACCATACTAAAACTAGAAGTGTAAACATACTAAAACTAGAAGTGTAAACATACAAAACTAGAACTGTAAACATACTAAAACTAGAAGTGTAAACATACAAAACTAGAAGTGTAAACATACAAAACTAGAAGTGTAAACATACTAAAACTAGAACTGTAAACATACAAAACTAGAAGTGTAAACATACAAAACTAGAACTGTAAACATACAAAACTAGAAGTGTAAACATACTAAAACTAGAACTGTAAGCACACTAAAACTATAACTGTAAACATACAAAACTAGAAGTGTAAACATACAAAACTAGAAGTGTAAACATACAAAACTAGAAGTGTAAACATACAAAACTGGAAGTGTAGACATACTAAAACTAGAAGTGTAAATATACTAAAACTAGAAGTGTAAACATACAAAACTAGAAGTGTAAACATACAAAACTAGAAGTGTAGACATACTAAAACTAGAAGTGTAAATATACTAAATCTAGAAGTGTAAACATACTAAAACTAGAAGTGTAAATATACTAAAACTAGAACTGTAAACATACTAAAACTAGAAGTGTAAACATACTAAAACTAGAAGTGTAAACATACAAAACTAGAAGTGTAAACTTACAAAACTAGAAGTGTAAACATACTAAAACTAGAAGTGTAAGCATACAAAACTAGAAGTGTAAACATACTAAAACTAGAAGTGTAAATATACTAAAACTAGAAGTGTAAACATACTAAAACTAGAAGTGTAAACATGCTAAAACTAGAAGTGTAAACATACTAAAACTAGAAGTGTAAACACACTAAAATTAGAAGTGTAAACATACAAAACTAGAAGTGTAAACATACTAAAACTAGAAGTGTAAATATACAAAACTAGAAGTTTAAACATACAAAACTAGAAGTGTAAACTTACAAAACTAAAAGTGTAAACATACAAAAGTAGAAGTGTAAACATACAAAACTAGAACTGTAAACATACTAAAACTAGAAGTGTAAACATACAAAACTAGAAGTGTAAACATACTAAAACTAGAAGTGTAAACATACAAAACTAGAACTGTAAACATACTAAACCTAGAACTGTAAACATACAAAACTAGAAGTGTAAACATACTAAAACTAGAAGTGTAAACATACAAAACTAGAAGTGTAAACATACTAAAACTAGAACTGTAAACATACTAAAACTAGAAGTGTAAACATACTAAAACTAGAAGTGTAAACATACAAAACTAGAAGTGTAAATATACTAAAACTAGAAGTGTAAACATACTAAAACTAGAAGTGTAAACATACAAAACTAGAAGTGTAAACATACTAAAACTAGAAGTGTAAGCATACAAAACTAGAACTGTAAACATACTAAACCTAGAATTGTAAACATACTAAAGCTAGAAGTGTAAACATACTAAAACTAGAAGTGTAAACATACAAAACTAGAAGTGTAAACATACAAAACTAGAACTGTAAACATACTAAAACTAGAAGTGTAAACATACTAAAACTAGAAGTGTAAACATACAAAACTAGAAGTGTAAATATACTAAAACTAGAAGTGTAAACATACTAAAACTAGAAGTGTAAACATACTAAAACTAGAAGTGTAAACACACTAAAACTAGAAGTGTAAACATACAAAACTAGAAGTGTAAACATACTAAAACTAGAAGTGTAAACATACTAAAACTAGAAGTGTAAACATACTAAAACTAGAAGTGTAAACATACAAAACTAGAACTGTAAACATACTAAAACTAGAAGTGTAAACATAATAAAACTAGAAGTGTAAACATACAAAACTAGAAGAGTAAACATACTAAAACTAGAAGTGTAAACATACAAAACTAGAACTGTAAACATACTAAAACTAGAAGTGTAAACATACTAAAACTAGAAGTGAAAACATACAAAACTAGAACTGTAAACATACAAAACTAGAACTATAAACATACTAAAACTAGAAGTGTAAACATACTAAAACTAGAAGTGTAAACATACAAAACTAAAAGTGTAAACATACTAAAACTAGAAGTGTAAACATACAAAACTAGAAGTGTAAACATACAAAACTAGAAGTGTAAACATACAAAACTAGAAGTGTAAACATACTAAAACTAGAAGTGTAAACATACAAAACTAGAAGTGTAAATATACAAAACTAGAAGTGTAAACATACTAAAACTAGAAGTGTAAACATACTAAAACTAGAAGGGTAAACATACAAAACTAGAAGTGTAAATATACAAAACTAGAACTGTAAACATACTAAAACTAGAAGTGTAAACATACTAAAACTAGAAGTGTAAACATACAAAACTAGAAGTGTAAACATACTAAAACTAGAAGTGTAAACATACTAAAACTAGAAGTGTAAACATACAAAACTAGAAGTGTAAACATACTAAAACTAGAAGTGTAAACATACTAAAACTAGAACTGTAAACATACTAAAACTAGAAGTGTAAACATACTAAAACTAGAAGTGTAAACATACAAAACTAGAAGTGTAAACACACTAAAACTAGAAGTGTAAACATACAAAGCTAGAAGTGTAAACATACAAAACTAGAAGTGTAAACATACAAAACTAGAAGTGTAAACATACAAAACTAGAACTGTAAACATCCTAAAACTAGAAGTGTAAACATACAAAACTAGAAGTGTAAATATACAAAAGTAGAAGTGTAAACACACTAAAACTAGAAGTGTAAACATACAAAACTAGAAGTGTAAGCACACTAAAACTAGAAGTGTAAACATACAAAACTAGAAGTGTAAACTTACAAAACTAGAAGTGTAAACATACTAAAACTAGAAGTGTAAACACACTAAAATTAGAAGTGTAAACATACAAAACTAGAAGTGTAAACATACTAAAACTAGAAGTGTAAATATACAAAACTAGAAGTGTAAACATACAAAACTAGAAGTGTAAACATACAAAACTAGAAGTGTAAACATACTAAAACTAGAAGTGTAAACATACTAAAACTAGAAGTGTAAACATACAAAACTAGAAGTGTAAATATACTAAAACTAGAAGTGTAAACATACTAAGACTAGAAGTGTAAACATACAAAACTAGAAGTGTAAACATACTAAAACTAGAAGTGTAAACATACAAAACTAGAAGTGTAAACATACTAAAACTAGAACTGTAAACATACTAAAGCTAGAAGTGTAAACATACTAAAACTAGAAGTGTAAACATACAAAACTAGAAGTGTAAACATACAAAACTAGAAGTGTAAACATACTAAAACTAGAAGTGTAAACATACTAAAACTAGAAGTGTAAACATACAAAACTAGAAGTGTAAATATACTAAAACTAGAAGTGTAAACATACTAAAACTAGAAGTGTAAACATACTAAAACTAGAAGTGTAAACATACTAAAACTAAGTGTAAACATACAAAACTAGAAGTGTAAACATACTAAAACTAGAAGTGTAAACATACTAAAACTAGAAGTGTAAACATACTAAAACTAGAAGTGTAAACATACAAAACTAGAACTGTTAACATACTAAAACTTGAAGTGTAAACATAATAAAACTAGAAGTGTAAACATACAAAACTAGAAGAGTAAACATACTAAAACTAGAAGTGTAAACATACAAAACTAGAACTGTAAACATACTAAAACTAGAAGTGTAAACGTACTAAAACTAGAAGTGAAAACATACAAAACTAGAACTGTAAACATACAAAACTAGAACTGTAAACATACTAAAACTAGAAGTGTAAACATACTAAAACTAGAAGTGTAAACATACAAAACTAAAAGTGTAAACATACTAAAACTAGAAGTGTAAACATACAAAACTAGAAGTGTAAACATACAAAACTAGAAGTGTAAACATACAAAACTAGAAGTGTAAACATACAAAACTAGAACTGTAAACATACTAAAACTAGAAGTGTAAACATACAAAACTAGAAGTGTAAACATACTAAAACTAGAAGTGTAAACATACAAAACTAGAAGTGTAAACATACAAAACTAGAAGTATAAACATACAAAACTAGAAGTGTAAACATACTAAAACTAGAAGTGT
This sequence comes from Bathymodiolus brooksi, assembly GCA_963680875.1. NCBI lineage: Eukaryota > Metazoa > Mollusca > Bivalvia > Mytilida > Modiolidae > Bathymodiolus > Bathymodiolus brooksi. The sequence goes on from OY804579.1 coordinate 49,464,741, forward strand.
AAACATACAAAACTAGAAGTGTAAACATACAAAACTAGAAGTGTAAACATACTAAAACTAGAAGTGTAAACATACTAAAACTAGAAGTGTAAACATACAAAACTAGAAGTGTAAACATACAAAACTAGAAGTGTAAACATACAAAACTAGAAGTGTAAACATACTAAAACTAGAAGTGTAAACATACAAAACTAGAAGTGTAAACATACAAAACTAGAAGTGTAAACATACAAAAGTAGAAGTATAAACATACTAAAACTAGAAGTGTAAACATACTAAAACTAGAAGTGTAAACATACAAAACTAGAAGTGTAAACATACAAAACTAGAAGTGTAAACATACCAAACTAGAACTGTAAACATACTAAAACTAGAAGTGTAAACATACTAATACTAGAAGTGTAAACATACAAAACTAGAAGTGTAAACATACTAAAACTAGAAGTGTAAATATACAAAACTAGAAGTGTAAACATACAAAACTAGAAGTGTAAACATACTAAAACTAGAAGTGTAAACATACAAAACTAGAAGTGTAAACATACAAAACTAGAAGTGTAAACATACAAAACTAGAAGTGTAAACATACAAAACTAGAACTGTAAACATACTAAAACTAGAAGTGTAAACATACAAAACTAGAAGTGTAAATATACAAAACTAGGAGTGTAAACATACTAAAACTAGAAGTGTAAACATACTAAAACTAGAAGGGTAAACATACAAAACTAAAAGTGTAAATATGCAAAAACTGGAACTGTAAACATACTAAAACTAGAAGTGTAAACATACTAAAACTAGAAGTGTAAACATACAAAACTAGAAGTGTAAACATACTACAACTAGAAGTGTAAACATACTAAAACTAGAAGTGTAAACATACAAAACTAGAAGTGTAAACATACTAAAACTAGAAGTGTAAACATACTAAAACTAGAACTGTAAACATACTAAAACTAGAAGTGTAAACATACTAAAACTAGAAGTGTAAACATACAAAACTAGAAGTGTAAACATACTAAAACTAGAAGTGTAAACATACAAAGCTAGAAGTGTAAACATACAAAACTAGAAGTGTAAACATACAAAACTAGAAGTGTAAACATACAAAACTAGAACTGTAAACATACTAAAACTAGAAGTGTAAACATACAAAACTAGAAGTGTAAATATACAAAACTAGAAGTGTAAACACACTAAAACTAGAAGTGTAAACATACAAAACTAGAAGTGTAAACACACTAAAACTAGAAGTGTAAACATACAAAACTAGAAGTGTAAACATACAAAACTAGAAGTGTAAACATACTAAAACGTAGATATTAAATTTAGTGTTCTGGAATAACCTTCATTAGATACGTTCATAATGAAAAGATGCAAAGCCGAATAATTTCAAATTTAAAAAGACCAAAGAGCATATACTACAATGTAGTAATTGACCCGGTAACTGGACTCGGATAATAACAAACTCGGACTCCACAAACTCGGACAATAGCAAACTCGGACCACCAATATTAGGAGATTTAAAATACGTGTGCAAACTCGGACCATGGAAACATTTATTATTTATAATATATAAAATTGGAATTTGTTTACTTTTTATTTTAATGTTGATGTCTTTATATTTAGTTATATAAATAAAATATCTTTTTTAATCATAATTAGTATCTATTCTAATGGTCCGAGTTTGTTATGGTCCGAGATGTCATGGAGTCATTGACCCACTACCTACATTGAGTCCGTCGTGGTCGTGATCGCAATTCAATTCAATTCAATATTTTATTAAAGTCTCATCTCTTAAACATAATATTTGTACAATAAAAGATATTAAAAGTACATACAGATATATATTAAGAGCCATTCAATTTAGAATTATAAGAGACTATATACATTTAAATAACTTCATAATAACATAAAAACTACAATTGATGTACATATATCAGAAAGGAAGAACTATTTACAGTATGAACTATTTCTACGTCTTTTTAAAATTTGTAAACAAAAACAATATGTTCTCTTCATTATTAAAAGACATAAAATCAACGGTATAACTTTTTGCAACATTAAATAAATTTTCTCTAAAATCATTATAAAATGGACAGTTTAAAAGTACATGTGTTTCATCCTCTACAAAATCACTAAAAAAACAACAAATTCGTTCTTCAATTCTCAAATTTTCAAATCGACCCGTTTCTATTCTAAGTGGTGCAACTCCACATCTAAATTTAGCGAATGCACTCCGGTGTGAAAATGGCAAAGCTATTTTACAATAAATTTCTGTTTCAAAACTATTTTTAAAAAGTCGATACGTTCTGAGTTTATTTCCTCCTCTACACTATTAACAACAAAAGTAGTATCAACATTTTCTAAAATATTACAAAAGGGACTTAAATTAAGATCACAGAAGGTTTTATTAAAAAAAAATCAAATTCTTGACACATTTATGACTTAGGCTCATGCAATTTGACCATACGAAAACCTTTCTAATCAGAAGTCATATTATTAAGTCAACACCATAGACGTATAATGCATTTCCATTGTTTATGAAAAAAAGGTAGCCATCCCATATCTCCGGTGACTGCCGCGTTTGGTGTATATTTGCCAACCCCCAAGAAAAATCGACAGGCTCTGTTATGTATAGCGTTAATACAAGATACATTTTATACCCCCAAATACTTGCCCCGTATCCTATTATGGGGGACACTAAACTGTCGCTTGGTAGATGCATTTACAATCAGTGTGTCACCACTAACGTTGTGATTTCGAATCCCGCTCATGTCGAGGCGTACTCGATACAACATTATGTGATCAAGTTTGTCAGTGACTTGCGACAGGTCGGTGATTTCCTCCAGGTACTACAGTTTCCTCCACCAATAAAACTGAATGCCGTGATATAACTGAAATACCGTTGAAAGTAGCGACAAAAACCCTAACTCCTTGTATCCCAGAAACAACCCTAACTCCTTGTATCCCAGAAACAACCCTAACTCCTTGTATCCCAGAAACAACACTAACTCATTGTATCCCAGAAACAACCCTAACTCCTTGTATCCCAGAAACAACCCTAACTCCTTGTATCCCAGAAACAACCCTAACTCCTTGTATCCCAGAAACAACCCTAACTCCTTGTATCCCAGAAACAACCCTAACTCCTTGTATCCCAGAAATAACCCTAACTCCTTGTATCCCAGAAACAGCCCTAACTCCTTGTATCCTAGAAACAACCCTAACCCCTTGTATCCCAGAAACAACCCTAACTCCTTGTATCCCAGAAACAACCCTAACTCCTTGTATCCCAGAAACAACCCTAACTCTTTGTATCCTAGAAATAACCCTAACTCCTTGTATCACAGAAACAACCCTAACTCCTTGTATCCCAGAAACAACTCTAACTCCTTGTATCCCAGAAACAACCCTAACTCCTTGTATCCCAGAAACAACCCTAACTCCTTATATCCCAGAAACAACCCTAACTCCTTGTATCCCAGAAACAACCCTAACTCCTTGTATCCTAGAAGCAACCCTAACTCCTTGTATCCTAGAAACGCCTCGTTTTAATTTGATATCTACCTTTTTTATTATAGCGATGAATTTATTTATAATGTGAAAATAATTAAATGATACAAGTAAGACTGCTGTGGCCAATTTGCTTTAGACAATGTTTTTCAATATTTTAAAACAAATCTACGTTTTTGCTGTCAAAAATATATAATTATTATCTAATTAGAGCTATTAATTACAAGTACTTACTGTCTTTTATTCTTGTATCTATATTATTATTACGTCGATTTATGTAAATTCCAAACAGACTTAGCATATCGTTAACTGTCATCTTCATAAGATCAACTATGCCAACCGAATCTGGCTTCAGTTTTTGTTCTTTCCTGACATGTGAGATACTATGGTTCAGAACTGCTGCAAATATCGTGAGTAGCGTAAATATAATACAGAAAGCATACACAAAGAAATATAATTCCGCAAACATTGGCGCTGCTCGCATCATATGGTCGAAACTATTCCGTCCAATCAGAGTATTTGTCAAAGTACCAAAAGTAATGAAAATATTTCGATACTCGTACACCATGCTCCCAAAAAGAAGGTATCCCAGTAGTGCAAAACCAACAAGCCCAATGAATAACAAGATAGAAATGCGACATATTTCTCCACCACCGTGATATAATATGTCTGCCAGTGCTGTCATTCGCTTGTTGTAATCAAGAGCACTCATTATTCTTAGCATCGAGATAAAGACCAGAAATCCTAAAATGACATTGAACACGTATTCCCAAATAACAACGTGTTGAAAATTGATGAACATATCCTTATTATTATAATATAAGTTAAGGGCTTCCTTTGTGTAAATGAACTTCCCTGTCCACACAGCTATTCCCGAGTATCCAAAAACACAAATAAAAAAATCTATGAAGTTCCAGAAGGATTTCCAATATTTACATTTTTGACTTTTCATATTTTTGATTGTAACTTTTGTCCGGTAAATCAAGATAATAGTAAACAAGACATACAATAATATGGAAAATAAAAATGTTGCATCAGTAAATAATGATGGCTTAAAACACTGAGTATCTACCCAGTTTGTTCCTCCTCCTGTTTCCAAAAATTCTGCCAGAAATATTGAGTAACAAAGTAAATTAATATTAGCATTATAGATAGTAAATTCCACGAAAACAGCCCGAGTTAAGCGATCTATCCAACTATTCTCAACTAACTGACTAAACATTGCCAGTGTATTTTCTTTCGTATTGTCAAGTTTTTGTATGTAGCCACCTCCACTGTACGTATTATAATGACCAGCAATGGGTATTCCCCAGATATCTTCAGCTGATGTATACGTCCAAGCACCGGTGGTCAATGACTTTGTACATCCAACACAAAGCTCAGACTTATCTTCGTTACTGGTATCAAACATTCTCCCACAAAAATGGCCACCCATATTTTCCAATGAACCATAACAGACATCTGAAATAATAGAACGAATACAGTGACACCTGTTTAAACCGAACCATGTACAAGCCGGAATCCAGTATATACAGAACATTAAACCAAGTCCTAATGTAGGAAATCGTTGTTGACATAACCTGTATAAACCGAACACCTGTCTATTCCGAACACATAGACTGGTCCCAATGATGTTCGGTTTAGACAGGTTTTACTGTATATCCATTATACATATCATATTTTCTATCATTTGTTGCTATTTGCATAGCCGTGTGTGATCCAATTATCAAGAGGGGAAGGTTCGGATTCCATTAACCGGTTTAAACCCGCCACATTTTTGTGCATATCCCAAGGAACTGGAAGGACCTGGGTTCTCAATGCCATATGTCGTGATCCTTTTCATGTTCAATGATTTGAGGTGAGATGTGGTTTTTCGTTTTTTTGTTGATGGTTGAACCACCACATTCGCTTCATAATATTAATTTTATAATCGTAATTTTTGCATACCCAAAATTTTTGTCGTAAATGATTTGGTTAAGCCGTCATTAAAGTTATGCTGCAAAAGATACGATTTGTGTTCTTCTTTTTTTTGGACAAAAAGAACCAAAACTATCGTTATCGGAATTATTGTCCATGATGACAAGAATTCAATTTAACCCGACTCTATTCATATGACCTTCTATGTGAACCCGTCTTGAGCATGCGCACTGTTTAGAAACAATAAACAACATGTGGTTCTTGGGCAAAAGAGAAGTGTCAATGCGTGGAAGAAAGCGGACTTTGACGGATTCAGAGAGAAAGAGGAATAGAAGTGCAGTATCTTCCAAATGGAACAAATGCAGGATATATGTAAGGGATCAGTTGGACCGTTGGAACGAACTGAAGGATATGCTACGCGTCCAAACTCACGCTGAAGTAGCAAAGATTGTGCTTGATAAGTAAGCCGAGGCATGTTGCCTTCTTTTCTCAATCGTTTTTCATATTTTATGAATTTATGATGATGCCTATGATCATTTTTGGTAGATATTATTCAATATATGTAATTTTGCAGCTGGCAACAGTAAATTATTGTCAATGAGTAGCATAAAACGGCCGTATTTGCGAGGTAAACAAACAGACATGCTGCAGAATCCGGGCTACTGGCATTAACATAAATAAAAATAGATTTGGCCTCGCTCAGATCAGTGCATAATTAATTAGCTTCCAGTAACGATGGTCAGCTTTTTTAAATCGGAAAAACAACATTTCGTAGCGTATTCGCCAATAATTCGGTGTTTAATCTTCATTTTATGAAGGTCAGTACGGAAAACGACAATAATTTTGGGTATGAAAAAATTACGATTGTGGTAGACAATATGCCTTTAACATTTGTAAAATTAGAATTTCGTACTTCATTTGAAAAATTGCTCAACAAGAAATAAAAATATAGACGTACCTTTCTTGACCCTAACTTGACGCATTCTTACAAGTCCAATTTTTGCGTTCGTCAGATCTTGAATGAAAAATTTGTCTCTAATACTAATGGACTGTCCATTGTAACCTGATGTTGGGTAAAACATCGGGAACAATTTATTCCTACACCAGGATATGAATAACTCCGGACTTATAACCTGAAATATAGCGAAGTAAATTTTCGACTAAACTCATTGAATACACATTTGTGATTGTTGATTAAAACTATTTATATAATGTAGAGTTAGAATACTATTAGAAACAATGTGATAAGACAAAAATAGCACACAGATTAAAACTGTCAGCATCGGCTAACGGATAAGATATGTACGTACTATCATAAGACGAATGCAGATTATCATAAGTCAGATCATATTTTATAGGTACGAACTAGGTACCGGTATATTGCTTACTAGAGTATAACCAGAAAAATAAACACCGTTCATTTAATATTTTAGTACCCTTCATTGGACGTTCTTTTCTACTGAATAACCCTTTGTTAATTGAATTTCATTTAAAACAACAATATTTGTGCACGATGGTAACACACTTGATGCATTGCAAGTTAACCGTTATGGAGTATCTGTGTCACAAATGACCACGGAAATGTTCCGTTTGTCCTAATCACAATCGGATCCTTTCCTCATTCATGGCTTATCACCGGGTTTATAACAATAGTAACACGACGAGTGTTACACGTGGAGCAGGAACTGCTTTCCCTTCCGGAGCACCTGAGTTCATCCTCGGTTTCAAGTTTCGTTCGTGTTGCTCGATCTTTGGTTTTCTGTGTAATGTTTTGTGGATCATTGTTTTGTCCCTCTGTCCCTTTTCCTTTGGTCATTGTATTGTATGTCCTCTTTCATTGATGGCTTCTGATTACCACTTTGGTATCCTCCTCAAACTCTTCTTTTCTCTTTGTCCCTTTTTTGCTTGGTCATTGTATTGTCGGTCCTTCTTCGATTTACGGCCTCTGATTGCCGCTTTTGGTATGTTCAAACATTTTTTTGCAGCTTTATCAAAACTTACCTTTGAAAAACCAAGGTTATATTTACTAGATGTATAGAGATGATTTTCAATATGTGTCTTGATGTAGAACGATCGTTGATCTCTATTTGTATAACTTATACTGAATAATATAAGTGCAAACAATATGTGTAATGCTAATTTCATGAAAGCTTCTTTAGCGATCTTCTCTTTCTTCCGTTGACGTTTTCTCTCTTCCACGTGGTCTAATAATGCTGATTCAGTACTTGACAAAACTGCCAGTTTGAAATCTTTGATATGAAACAAAATACAATATGAATTATATAACTGTTTCATTAATTCAACAAAGTCACTTTATATTGACATCCTTGATAATTCCACATGACAATTCATCCTTATCAGTACATAACAATTATTAACTCTTAAATGCTACCATCATCATATTGTTACATTTGTCGATGGATTGTCTGTATGAACAGGCACATGACTACTACATGTAGCAACAAACAGATCGTTGATACCCAAGCATAGCCACCTACACAAGGTAGGATATAGCTGAAACATTTCTGAAAGTGACAATAAAATCCAATGTCCCATCCCCACCTATTAATTACAGGATAATCCAAGCTGTCTTCGGAAACACAATTTATGTTCTCCTGTGGATAGCCAGCAGGCATGATACCGTTAGCGAGTATTTAATTGGATTGCTGTTTTAATATATATAACTAGATTTTTCAAAGGGCCCGGGTGGCTCAATGAGTTAGTTAGTTGGATTACCTAACAACTCATACAAGTCTATCACCAATACGGCGTGGGTTCGCGCCCGGCTTTGTAAATTACAAAAAAGGGTGCACTCGACTCGCCGCCGCAAGTGATACAGCTTACCAGTTGCTTGCCAATGGTCGGTGGTTTTCTCCGGGTACTCCGGTTTCTTCCACCACTAAAACTGGTCGCCATGATATAGCTGAAGTATTGCTGAAAGTGGCGTTAATCACCAAAAATCAAATCAATCTTAGATTTTTCAATACCTATGAAGGTTTCAGTCCTCTTTCCAGCATTATTCTTTGAGTATTGTTTGACAGATTCTAGGTCGACATGGATCTCTTGGTCGTCGTGCTGTCGTTGCAATATCATTGCTATCAGAAAAGCTATCACAAAGACCTGAAACGGAATAATCATTTCAAACAAGGATGTGCTATACAAATTTAACATTGGGCGTTCTTATTTATATTATCACATTCTAGTTATAAACAATTACATACACACATATTATCTTAAATCAGACTTAGTTTACAAATTCATATTTCTATGACGTAAATGCTACTCAAACAAGGCTACGTTGCTCGTATGTTGAAGTAATCGCTATAATAATTATACGGTCGACATCACGATTTGGTTAACCGTTACCAAATAACCATATCTTAAATGACATTGGATCTTTTATAGATTTGCATAGATTTTTTCTTTATTCTATCATCTATCTTCTAACACGTCGGGTATCTTATAAGACGAAGGAACTGCTCTTCATTTGAGGGCATCTGTGTCCAACCTCCAGCCTTTGATGGGGACCGTGTTACTCGTCTTTTGAATTTTTTGTGTTGTGTTGTGTTTTTGTTCTCTGTTTGTCTTCGTCCTATGTCTTGTGTGTCCAATGTTGGTAGTGTATCTGGATTGTCCTTTCTTGATTGCCCCCTTTGTAAATTACAAAAAAGGGTGCACTCGACTCGCAACCGCAAGTGATAAAGCTTACCAGTTGCTTGCCCGCCCATGGTCGGTGGTTCTCTCTGGCTTCCTCCACCACTAAAACTGGTCGCCATGATATAGCTGAAAGATTGCTGAAAGTGGCGTTAAACACAATAAATCTAATCTAATCTAATCAAAACTAAGGTTCTTCTCTCTCAGGCAAAGGTGACCATAGCGGATTTTGGCTACCTTATTTGGCTTTCCAATCTTTCGATTTTAAGGGTACCTGACGAAAGTTATTTCAGAAACACGTCGTGCACATTAAATTAGATATCTACGTTTTTATTACAAAGATTAACAGATTTAGATAAAAATGCCTGATATGATATTTCCAAACTACATGTACTAACCTTAGTAGGGTCAACGATGATAATGGATTCAACAAATGACATGAGAAAAGTTGTTAACCATTCTTCTGATTTAGACTGTCCCCATTCCATACTGTACAAGATCAGAAAGAATGAAGATACCGCACACACCGTCAACAATATCATCCAGGCAACCTTCCTCATCCATGGTCCAAATTTGGCATATTCATGGTAAACAATTTCACCTTTATTTGTTTGTCGTTTTCGGAGATTGCGATTGTCATGCATTTTTGTGTCAGCATATTCTGTTTCAGAAAAGCCCTCTTGATCATCATATGACATCTTCCTTTTGTTGTATTTCTTGTCTGATTTATTGTCTTTGTCCATTACCTGTCGGAAATGCCGTCGAGTATTGCGGAACAGAAATGCCAACAGAAAAATAGGGGGAACTGTGATCACAGCTCCTACTATAGAGATATAGAATGCTCTAAGAGAGAATGACAGACGTCCAATTTTTACTGTATCCGGTGTCACCACATTCTCTGATTCTGTTTGAAAGAACATTGCATTTGATATCATCGTAAGTAGTAATAGCGTCATCAGACATGACAGACGTTGAACACGTGAGAAAGCACTGTGAGGCAGTCTAAGTACTAGTGATAACCATAAATGGTTTTCTGTAAGACTGATTCTGGTCGTATGTGAAAAGGTTGTTTCAAAACTTGAATTATCACTGTTTAAGATGAGCACAATTCGTTCAATCATCCCATCATCAAGATCCATTGCAAGCCAACGATCACATAGAAATATGTATCTGAAACAGATGAAAAATATATTTAGAAATAATTCGAAGAACAAAAAATCCACACTGTCGAAACTGTTCTTAAATCCAATTGCAAAATCTTAGAAAAAGCAAAATCGATACCTCTAGCATACAAATACATGACTTTAATACAATAAAAGTGGAGGGGCTAAACTAGAAATCTTAGAGCTAAGCACCGCATAATTGCAATTGATAGTTTAAATTCGTGTCGTGAGTAAATCGTCCGTATAAACTCGTGTTACTAGGTTACTTACAGCTGACAAAAGGAATCGTTTCAGAGATAATATGCTTCGGGCTATTCTTTAAAATGGAATTTAGCACGGAAGACAAATAAGAACTTTAACAATGTATAGTGTAAAATATTCATACAAGATGATAAATTCAGTATTAACATAGTGTAAGGATTTAAGCGGACATGTGATTAAAGCGTCAACATTTGTTCACGTTCTAGGTACATAAAGTATATCATGGTCGTATTTGAAATTTAGTATGTGTCAGTTCCTAGAACATAATTTACATTATCATATTATTGAACCCAATTTTCAATTCCGCAGATCACTGACAATGGCTTGGAAAAAAGCTTAAACAGGAAAATGTCAAAAATTCCACCAATATCAACAAAACGAACAATCATCTCTTATCCAAAACCCACCAAGTCCTGGTTTGGGACAAACACGAAAATGTGGCGGGTTTATACCGGTTTAATGGAATCCCAAGCCTCCCTTCTTGATAACTGAATCTCCAACGGCAATACAAATATAAATAAACGATTGTTTTTGATATCTTGTTAAATTATTAAGCATTATGTTATAAGCAGAAACAATTACAGTACTTACTTCTGATTTGTTTGTAGATCTGTAATCACTGCTCTATGTAGGAACCAGGATTGTAGTTTACCATCACCACTATTATCATGCCATATACGTAGAGAAACGAGATCACCGAGTGGCACTGATGTCCCAAGGATAAAAGTACTCGTGCTATTCTTCTTAAAAACCTGTTTACATAAAGACATGAAAAATAAACTACGGATAACTAAGATTTAAGCCGGGTGGTAATACAATTGTTATGGTCTGGTGTACATCGCGTAAGGGTAGGAATATCAATTTCCTTTTCCATCATAGAATAATTCAAATTGTATTAAGGCTAGATTGTATTGAAACAAACGTAACAAACATGTAACGGAAATATGGATCAAAACTGGATGAGTAATGGAAGCAAAAATTTCGTCATGCTTTCTGGTATACCTCTTCTGTATTACAGTTAAACCTGTCTAAACCGAACCCTGAGTAAACCAAAAACCTGCCTCAACCAGACAGACTTTACAGTCCTATCTACTGAGCCCTGAGTAAACCAAAAACCTGCCTAAACCAGACAGACTTTACAGTCCTATCTACTGAACCCTGAGTAAACCAAAAACCTGCCTAAGCCAGACAGACTTTACAATCCTATCTACTGAACCCTGAGGAAAACAAAAACCTGCCTAAGCCAGACAGACTTTACAGTCCTATCTACTGAACCTTGAGTAAACCAAAAACCTGCCTAAGCCGGACAGACTTTACAGTCCTATCTACTGAACCCTGAGTAAACCAAAAACCTGCCTAAGCCAGACAGACTTTACAGTCCTATCTACTGAACCCTGAGTAAACCAAAAACCTGCCTAAGCCAGACAGACTTTACAGTCCTATCTACTGAACCCTGAGTAAACCAAAAACCTGCCTAAGCCAGACAGACTTTACAGTGCTATCTACTGAACCCTGAGTAAACCAAAAACCTGCCTAAGCCAGACAGACTTTACAGTCCTATCTACTGAACCCTGAGTAAACTAAAAACCTGCCTAAGCCAGACAGACTTTACATTCCTATCTACTGAACCCTGAGTAAACCAAAAACCTGCCTAAGCCAGACAGACTTTACAGTCCTATCTACTGAACTCTGAGTAAACCAAAAACCTGCCTAAGCCAGACAGACTTTACAGTCCTATCTACAGAACCCTGAGTAAACCAAAAACCTGCCTAAGCCGGACAGACGTTACAGTCCTATCTACTGAACCCTGAGTAAACCAAAAACCTGCCTAAGCCAGACAGACTTTACATTCCTATCTACTGAACCCTGAGTAAACCAAAAACCTGCCAAAGCCAGACAGACTTAACAGTCCTATCTACTGAACCCTGAGTAAACCAAAAACCTGCCTAAGCCAGACAGACGTTACAGTCCTATCTACTGAACCCTGAGTAAACCAAAAACCTGCCGAAGCCAGACAGACTTTACAGTCCTATCTACTGAACCCTGAGTAAACCAAAAACCCGCCTAAGCCAGACAGACTTTACAGTGCTATCTACTGAACTCTGAGTAAACCAAAAACCTGCCTAAGCCAGACAGACTTTACAGTCCTATCTATTGAACCCTGAGTAAACCAAAAACCTGCCTAAACCAGACAGACTTTACAGTTCCGTCTACTGAACCCTGAGTAAACCAAAAACCTGCCTAAGCCAGACAGACTTTACAGTCCTATCTACTGAACCCTGAGAAAATCAAAAATCTGCCTAAGCCAGACAGACTTTACAGTCCTATCTACTGAACCCTGAGTAAACCAAAAACCTGCCTAAGCCAGACAGACTTTACAGTCCTATCTACTGAACCCTGAGTAAACCAAAAACCTGCCTAAGTCAGGCAGACTTTACAGTCCTATCTACTGAACCCTGAGTAAAGCAAAAACCCGCCTAAGCCAGACAGATTTTACAGTCCTATCTACTGAACCCTGAGTAAACCGAAAACCTGCCTAAACCAGACAGACTGTACACTCCCATCTACTGAACCCTTAGTAAACCTAAAACCTGCCTAAGCCAGACAGACTTTACAGTCCTATCTACTGAACCCTGAGTAAACCAAAAACCTGCCTAAGCCAGACAGACTTTACAGTGCTATCTACTGAATTTTGAGTAAACCGAAAACCTGCCTAAACCAGACAGACTTTATAGTCCCATCTACTGAACCCTAAGTAAACCGAAAACCTGCCTAAGCCAGACAGACTCTACAGTCCCATCTACTGAACCCTGAGTAAACCAAAAACCTGCCTAAGCCAGACAGACTTTACAGTCCTATCTACTGAACCCTGAGTAAACCTAAAACCTGCCTAAGCCAGATAGACTTTACAGTCCTATCTACTGAACCCTGAGTAAACCAAAAACTTGCCTAAGCCAAACAGACTTTACAGTCCTATCTACTGAACCCTGAGTAAACCAAAAACATGCCTAAGCCAGACAGACTTTACAGTCCTATCTACTGAACCCTGAGTAAACCAAAAACCTGCCTAAGCCAGACAGACTTTACAGTGCTATCTACTGAACTTTGAGTAAACCAAAAACCTGCCTAAACCAGACAGACTTAATAGTCCTATCTATTGAACCCTGAGTAAACCAAAAACCTGCCTAAGCCAGACAGACTTTACAGTCCCATCTACTGAACCTTGAGTAAACCAAAAATCTGCCTAAGCCAGACAGACTTTACAGTCCTATCTACTGAACCCTGAGTAAACCAAAAACCTGCCTAAGCCAGACAGACTTTACAGTCCTATCTACTGAACCCTGAGTAAACCGAAAACCTGCCTAAGCCAGACAGACTTTACAGTCCCATATACTGAACCCTGAGTAGACCAAAAACCTGCCTAAGCCAGACAGACTTTACAGTCCCATATACTGAACCCTGAGTAGACCAAAAACCTGCCTAAGCCAGACAGACTTTACAGTCCTTTCTACTGAACCCTGAGTAAACCAAAAACCTGCCTAAGCCAGACAGACTTTGCAGTCCTATCTACTGAACCCTGAGTAAACCAAAAACCTGCCTAAGCCAGACAGACTTTGCAGTCCTATCTACTGAACCCTGAGTAAACCAAAAACCTGCCTAAGCCAGACAGACGTTACAGTCCTATCTACTGAACCCTGAGTAAACCAAAAACCTGCCTAAGCCAGACAGACTTTACAGTCCCATCTACTGAACCCTTAGTAAACCAAAACCCTGCCTAAGCCAGACAGACTGTACAGTCCTATCTACTGAACCCTGAGTAAACCAAAAACCTGCCTAAGCCAGACAGACTTTACAGTCCTATCTACTGAACCCTGAGTAAACCAAAAACTTGCCTAAGCCAGACAGACTTTACAGTCCTATCTACTGAACCCTGAGTAAACCAAAAACCTGCCTAAGCCAGACAGACTTTACAGTCCCATATACTGAACCCTGAGTAGACCAAAAACCCGCCTAAGCCAGACAGACTTTACATTCCTATCTACTGAACCCTGAGTCCTATCTACTGAACCCTGAGTAAACCAAAAACCTGCCTAAGCCAGACAGACTTTACAGTCCCATCTACTGAACCCTAAGTAAACCGAAAACCTGCCTAAGCCAGACAGACTTTACAGTCCTATCTACTGAACCCTGAGTAAACCTAAAACCTGCCTAAGCCAGATAGACTTTACAGTCCTATCTACTGAACCCTGAGTAAACCAAAAACTTGCCTAAGCCAAACAGACTTTACAGTCCTATCTACTGAACCCTGAGTAAACCAAAAACATGCCTAAGCCAGACAGACTTTACAGTCCTATCTACTGAACCCTGAGTAAACCAAAAACCTGCCTAAGCCAGACAGACTTTACAGTGCTATCTACTGAACTCTGAGTAAACCAAAAACCTGCCTAAACCAGACAGACTTAACAGTCCTATCTATTGAACCCTTAGTAAACCAAAAACCTGCCTAATCCAGACAGACTTTACAGTCCCATCTACTGAACCTTGAGTAAACCAAAAACCTGCCTAAGCCAGACAGACTTTACAGTCCTATCTACTGAACCCTGAGTAAACCTAAAACCTGCCTAAGCCAGATAGACTTTACAGTCCTATCTACTGAACCCTGAGTAAACCAAAAACTTGCCTAAGCCAGACAGACTTTACAGTGCTATCTACTGAACTCTGAGTAAACCAAAAACCTGCCTAAGCCAGACAGACTTAACAGTCCTATCTATTGAACCCTTAGTAAACCAAAAACCTGCCTAATCCAGACAGACTTTACAGTCCCATCTACTGAACCTTGAGTAAACCAAAAACCTGCCTAAGCCAGACAGACTTTACAGTCCTATCTACTGAACCCTGAGTAAACTAAAAACCTGCCTAAGCCAGACAGACTTTACAGTCCTATCTACTGAACCCTGAGTAAACTAAAAACCTGCCTAAGCCAGACAGACTTTACATTCCTATCTACTGAACCCTGAGTAAACCAAAAACCTGCCTAAGCCAGACAGACTTTACAGTCCTATCTACTGAACTCTGAGTAAACCAAAAACCTGCCTAAGCCAGACAGACTTTACAGTCCTATCTACAGAACCCTGAGTAAACCAAAAACCTGCCTAAGCCGGACAGACGTTACAGTCCTATCTACTGAACCCTGAGTAAACCAAAAACCTGCCTAAGCCAGACAGACTTTACATTCCTATCTACTGAACCATGAGTAAACCAAAAACCTGCCAAAGCCAGACAGACTTAACAGTCCTATCTACTGAACCCTGAGTAAACAAAAAACCTGCCTAAGCCAGACAGACGTTACAGTCCTATCTACTGAACCCTGAGTAAACCAAAAACCTGCCGAAGCCAGACAGACTTTACAGTCCTATCTACTGAACCCTGAGTAAACCAAAAACCCGCCTAAGCCAGACAGACTTTACAGTGCTATCTACTGAACTCTGAGTAAACCAAAAACCTGCCTAAGCCAGACAGACTTTACAGTCCTATCTATTGAACCCTGAGTAAACCAAAAACCTGCCTAAACCAGACAGACTTTACAGTTCCGTCTACTGAACCCTGAGTAAACCAAAAACCTGCCTAAGCCAGACAGACTTTACAGTCCTATCTACTGAACCCTGAGAAAATCAAAAATCTGCCTAAGCCAGACAGACTTTACAGTCCTATCTACTGAACCCTGAGTAAACCAAAAACCTGCCTAAGCCAGACAGACTTTACAGTCCTATCTACTGAACCCTGAGTAAACCAAAAACCTGCCTAAGTCAGGCAGACTTTACAGTCCTATCTACTGAACCCTGAGTAAAGCAAAAACCCGCCTAAGCCAGACAGATTTTAAAGTCCTATCTACTGAACCCTGAGTAAACCGAAAACCTGCCTAAACCAGACAGACTGTACACTCCCATCTACTGAACCCTGAGTAAACCTAAAACCTGCCTAAGCCAGACAGACTTTACAGTCCTATCTACTGAACCCTGAGTAAACCAAAAACCTGCCTAAGCCAGACAGACTTTATAGTCCCATCTACTGAACCCTAAGTAAACCGAAAACCTGCCTAAGCCAGACAGACTCTACAGTCCCATCTACTGAACCCTGAGTAAACCAAAAACCTGCCTAAGCCAGACAGACTTTACAGTCCTATCTACTGAACCCTGAGTAAACCAAAAACCTGCCTAAGTCAGGCAGACTTTACAGTCCTATCTACTGAACCCTGAGTAAAGCAAAAACCCGCCTAAGCCAGACAGATTTTACAGTCCTATCTACTGAACCCTGAGTAAACCGAAAACCTGCCTAAACCAGACAGACTGTACACTCCCATCTACTGAACCCTTAGTAAACCTAAAACCTGCCTAAGCCAGACAGACTTTACAGTCCTATCTACTGAACCCTGAGTAAACCAAAAACCTGCCTAAGCCAGACAGACTTTACAGTGCTATCTACTGAATTTTGAGTAAACCGAAAACCTGCCTAAACCAGACAGACTTTATAGTCCCATCTACTGAACCCTAAGTAAACCGAAAACCTGCCTAAGCCAGACAGACTCTACAGTCCCATCTACTGAACCCTGAGTAAACCAAAAACCTGCCTAAGCCAGACAGACTTTACAGTCCTATCTACTGAACCCTGAGTAAACCTAAAACCTGCCTAAGCCAGATAGACTTTACAGTCCTATCTACTGAACCCTGAGTAAACCAAAAACTTGCCTAAGCCAAACAGACTTTACAGTCCTATCTACTGAACCCTGAGTAAACCAAAAACATGCCTAAGCCAGACAGACTTTACAGTCCTATCTACTGAACCCTGAGTAAACCAAAAACCTGCCTAAGCCAGACAGACTTTACAGTGCTATCTACTGAACTTTGAGTAAACCAAAAACCTGCCTAAACCAGACAGACTTAATAGTCCTATCTATTGAACCCTGAGTAAACCAAAAACCTGCCTAAGCCAGACAGACTTTACAGTCCCATCTACTGAACCTTGAGTAAACCAAAAATCTGCCTAAGCCAGACAGACTTTACAGTCCTATCTACTGAACCCTGAGTAAACCAAAAACCTGCCTAAGCCAGACAGACTTTACAGTCCTATCTACTGAACCCTGAGTAAACCGAAAACCTGCCTAAGCCAGACAGACTTTACAGTCCCATATACTGAACCCTGAGTAGACCAAAAACCTGCCTAAGCCAGACAGACTTTACAGTCCCATATACTGAACCCTGAGTAGACCAAAAACCTGCCTAAGCCAGACAGACTTTACAGTCCTTTCTACTGAACCCTGAGTAAACCAAAAACCTGCCTAAGCCAGACAGACTTTGCAGTCCTATCTACTGAACCCTGAGTAAACCAAAAACCTGCCTAAGCCAGACAGACTTTGCAGTCCTATCTACTGAACCCTGAGTAAACCAAAAACCTGCCTAAGCCAGACAGACGTTACAGTCCTATCTACTGAACCCTGAGTAAACCAAAAACCTGCCTAAGCCAGACAGACTTTACAGTCCCATCTACTGAACCCTTAGTAAACCAAAACCCTGCCTAAGCCAGACAGACTGTACAGTCCTATCTACTGAACCCTGAGTAAACCAAAAACCTGCCTAAGCCAGACAGACTTTACAGTCCTATCTACTGAACCCTGAGTAAACCAAAAACTTGCCTAAGCCAGACAGACTTTACAGTCCTATCTACTGAACCCTGAGTAAACCAAAAACCTGCCTAAGCCAGACAGACTTTACAGTCCCATATACTGAACCCTGAGTAGACCAAAAACCCGCCTAAGCCAGACAGACTTTACATTCCTATCTACTGAACCCTGAGTCCTATCTACTGAACCCTGAGTAAACCAAAAACCTGCCTAAGCCAGACAGACTTTACAGTCCCATCTACTGAACCCTAAGTAAACCGAAAACCTGCCTAAGCCAGACAGACTTTACAGTCCTATCTACTGAACCCTGAGTAAACCTAAAACCTGCCTAAGCCAGATAGACTTTACAGTCCTATCTACTGAACCCTGAGTAAACCAAAAACTTGCCTAAGCCAAACAGACTTTACAGTCCTATCTACTGAACCCTGAGTAAACCAAAAACATGCCTAAGCCAGACAGACTTTACAGTCCTATCTACTGAACCCTGAGTAAACCAAAAACCTGCCTAAGCCAGACAGACTTTACAGTGCTATCTACTGAACTCTGAGTAAACCAAAAACCTGCCTAAACCAGACAGACTTAACAGTCCTATCTATTGAACCCTTAGTAAACCAAAAACCTGCCTAATCCAGACAGACTTTACAGTCCCATCTACTGAACCTTGAGTAAACCAAAAACCTGCCTAAGCCAGACAGACTTTACAGTCCTATCTACTGAACCCTGAGTAAACCTAAAACCTGCCTAAGCCAGATAGACTTTACAGTCCTATCTACTGAACCCTGAGTAAACCAAAAACTTGCCTAAGCCAGACAGACTTTACAGTGCTATCTACTGAACTCTGAGTAAACCAAAAACCTGCCTAAGCCAGACAGACTTAACAGTCCTATCTATTGAACCCTTAGTAAACCAAAAACCTGCCTAATCCAGACAGACTTTACAGTCCCATCTACTGAACCTTGAGTAAACCAAAAACCTGCCTAAGCCAGACAGACTTTACAGTCCTATCTACTGAACCCTGAGTAAACTAAAAACCTGCCTAAGCCAGACAGACTTTACAGTCCTATCTACTGAACCCTGAGTAAACTAAAAACCTGCCTAAGCCAGACAGACTTTACATTCCTATCTACTGAACCCTGAGTAAACCAAAAACCTGCCTAAGCCAGACAGACTTTACAGTCCTATCTACTGAACTCTGAGTAAACCAAAAACCTGCCTAAGCCAGACAGACTTTACAGTCCTATCTACAGAACCCTGAGTAAACCAAAAACCTGCCTAAGCCGGACAGACGTTACAGTCCTATCTACTGAACCCTGAGTAAACCAAAAACCTGCCTAAGCCAGACAGACTTTACATTCCTATCTACTGAACCATGAGTAAACCAAAAACCTGCCAAAGCCAGACAGACTTAACAGTCCTATCTACTGAACCCTGAGTAAACAAAAAACCTGCCTAAGCCAGACAGACGTTACAGTCCTATCTACTGAACCCTGAGTAAACCAAAAACCTGCCGAAGCCAGACAGACTTTACAGTCCTATCTACTGAACCCTGAGTAAACCAAAAACCCGCCTAAGCCAGACAGACTTTACAGTGCTATCTACTGAACTCTGAGTAAACCAAAAACCTGCCTAAGCCAGACAGACTTTACAGTCCTATCTATTGAACCCTGAGTAAACCAAAAACCTGCCTAAACCAGACAGACTTTACAGTTCCGTCTACTGAACCCTGAGTAAACCAAAAACCTGCCTAAGCCAGACAGACTTTACAGTCCTATCTACTGAACCCTGAGAAAATCAAAAATCTGCCTAAGCCAGACAGACTTTACAGTCCTATCTACTGAACCCTGAGTAAACCAAAAACCTGCCTAAGCCAGACAGACTTTACAGTCCTATCTACTGAACCCTGAGTAAACCAAAAACCTGCCTAAGTCAGGCAGACTTTACAGTCCTATCTACTGAACCCTGAGTAAAGCAAAAACCCGCCTAAGCCAGACAGATTTTAAAGTCCTATCTACTGAACCCTGAGTAAACCGAAAACCTGCCTAAACCAGACAGACTGTACACTCCCATCTACTGAACCCTGAGTAAACCTAAAACCTGCCTAAGCCAGACAGACTTTACAGTCCTATCTACTGAACCCTGAGTAAACCAAAAACCTGCCTAAGCCAGACAGACTTTATAGTCCCATCTACTGAACCCTAAGTAAACCGAAAACCTGCCTAAGCCAGACAGACTCTACAGTCCCATCTACTGAACCCTGAGTAAACCAAAAACCTGCCTAAGCCAGACAGACTTTACAGTCCTATCTACTGAACCCTGAGTAAACCTAAAACCTGCCTAAGCCAGATAGACTTTACAGTCCTATCTACTGAACCCTGAGTAAACCAAAAACTTGCCTAAGCCAAACAGACTTTACAGTCCTATCTACTGAACCCTGAGTAAACCAAAAACATGCCTAAGCCAGACAGACTTTACAGTCCTATCTACTGAACCCTGAGTAAACCAAAAACCTGCCTAAGCCAGACAGACTTTACAGTGCTATCTACTGAACTTTGAGTAAACCAAAAACCTGCCTAAACCAGACAGACTTAATAGTCCTATCTATTGAACCCTGAGTAAACCAAAAACCTGCCTAAGCCAGACAGACTTTACAGTCCCATCTACTGAACCTTGAGTAAACCAAAAATCTGCCTAAGCCAGACAGACTTTACAGTCCTATCTACTGAACCCTGAGTAAACCAAAAACCTGCCTAAGCCAGACAGACTTTACAGTCCTATCTACTGAACCCTGAGTAAACCGAAAACCTGCCTAAGCCAGACAGACTTTACAGTCCCATATACTGAACCCTGAGTAGACCAAAAACCTGCCTAAGCCAGACAGACTTTACAGTCCCATATACTGAACCCTGAGTAGACCAAAAACCTGCCTAAGCCAGACAGACTTTACAGTCCTTTCTACTGAACCCTGAGTAAACCAAAAACCTGCCTAAGCCAGACAGACTTTGCAGTCCTATCTACTGAACCCTGAGTAAACCAAAAACCTGCCTAAGCCAGACAGACTTTACAGTCCTATCTACTGAACCCTGAGTAAACCAAAAACCTGCCTAAGTCAGGCAGACTTTACAGTCCTATCTACTGAACCCTGAGTAAAGCAAAAACCCGCCTAAGCCAGACAGATTTTAAAGTCCTATCTACTGAACCCTGAGTAAACCGAAAACCTGCCTAAACCAGACAGACTGTACACTCCCATCTACTGAACCCTTAGTAAACCTAAAACCTGCCTAAGCCAGACAGACTTTACAGTCCTATCTACTGAACCCTGAGTAAACCAAAAACCTGCCTAAGCCAGACAGACTTTATAGTCCCATCTACTGAACCCTAAGTAAACCGAAAACCTGCCTAAGCCAGACAGACTCTACAGTCCCATCTACTGAACCCTGAGTAAACCAAAAACCTGCCTAAGCCAGACAGACTTTACAGTCCTATCTACTGAACCCTGAGTAAACCTAAAACCTGCCTAAGCCAGATAGACTTTACAGTCCTATCTACTGAACCCTGAGTAAACCAAAAACTTGCCTAAGCCAAACAGACTTTACAGTCCTATCTACTGAACCCTGAGTAAACCAAAAACATGCCTAAGCCAGACAGACTTTACAGTCCTATCTACTGAACCCTGAGTAAACCAAAAACCTGCCTAAGCCAGACAGACTTTACAGTGCTATCTACTGAACTTTGAGTAAACCAAAAACCTGCCTAAACCAGACAGACTTAATAGTCCTATCTATTGAACCCTGAGTAAACCAAAAACCTGCCTAAGCCAGACAGACTTTACAGTCCCATCTACTGAACCTTGAGTAAACCAAAAATCTGCCTAAGCCAGACAGACTTTACAGTCCTATCTACTGAACCCTGAGTAAACCAAAAACCTGCCTAAGCCAGACAGACTTTACAGTCCTATCTACTGAACCCTGAGTAAACCGAAAACCTGCCTAAGCCAGACAGACTTTACAGTCCCATATACTGAACCCTGAGTAGACCAAAAACCTGCCTAAGCCAGACAGACTTTACAGTCCCATATACTGAACCCTGAGTAGACCAAAAACCTGCCTAAGCCAGACAGACTTTACAGTCCTTTCTACTGAACCCTGAGTAAACCAAAAACCTGCCTAAGCCAGACAGACTTTGCAGTCCTATCTACTGAACCCTGAGTAAACCAAAAACCTGCCTAAGCCAGACAGACTTTGCAGTCCTATCTACTGAACCCTGAGTAAACCAAAAACCTGCCTAAGCCAGACAGACTTTACAGTCCCATCTACTGAACCCTTAGTAAACCAAAACCCTGCCTAAGCCAGACAGACTGTACAGTCCTATCTACTGAACCCTGAGTAAACCAAAAACCTGCCTAAGCCAGACAGACTTTACAGTCCTATCTACTGAACCCTGAGTAAACCAAAAACTTGCCTAAGCCAGACAGACTTTACAGTCCTATCTACTGAACCCTGAGTAAACCAAAAACCTGCCTAAGCCAGACAGACTTTACAGTCCCATATACTGAACCCTGAGTAGACCAAAAACCCGCCTAAGCCAGACAGACTTTACATTCCTATCTACTGAACCCTTAGTCCTATCTACTGAACCCTGAGTAAACCAAAAACCTGCCTAAGCCAGACAGACTTTACAGTCCCATCTACTGAACCCTAAGTAAACCGAAAACCTGCCTAAGCCAGACAGACTTTACAGTCCTATCTACTGAACCCTGAGTAAACCTAAAACCTGCCTAAGCCAGATAGACTTTACAGTCCTATCTACTGAACCCTGAGTAAACCAAAAACTTGCCTAAGCCAAACAGACTTTACAGTCCTATCTACTGAACCCTGAGTAAACCAAAAACATGCCTAAGCCAGACAGACTTTACAGTCCTATCTACTGAACCCTGAGTAAACCAAAAACCTGCCTAAGCCAGACAGACTTTACAGTGCTATCTACTGAACTCTGAGTAAACCAAAAACCTGCCTAAACCAGACAGACTTAACAGTCCTATCTATTGAACCCTTAGTAAACCAAAAACCTGCCTAATCCAGACAGACTTTACAGTCCCATCTACTGAACCTTGAGTAAACCAAAAACCTGCCTAAGCCAGACATACTTTACAGTCCTATCTACTGAACCCTGAGTAAACCTAAAACCTGCCTAAGCCAGATAGACTTTACAGTCCTATCTACTGAACCCTGAGTAAACCAAAAACTTGCCTAAGCCAGACAGACTTTACAGTGCTATCTACTGAACTCTGAGTAAACCAAAAACCTGCCTAAGCCAGACAGACTTAACAGTCCTATCTATTGAACCCTTAGTAAACCAAAAACCTGCCTAATCCAGACAGACTTTACAGTCCCATCTACTGAACCTTGAGTAAACCAAAAACCTGCCTAAGCCAGACAGACTTTACAGTCCTATCTACTGAACCCTGAGTAAACCAAAAACCTGCTTAAGCCAGACAGACTTTACAGTCCTATCTACTGAACCCTGAGTAAACCTAAAACCTGCCTAAGCCAGATAGACTTTACAGTCCTATCTACTGAACCCTGAGTAAACCAAAAACTTGCCTAAGCCAAACAGACTTTACAGTCCTATCTACTGAACCCTGAGTAAACCAAAAACCTGCCTAAGCCAGACAGACTTTACAGTGCTATCTACTGAACTTTGAGTAAACCAAAAACCTGCCTAAGCCAGACAGACTTAATAGTCCTATCTATTGAACCCTGAGTAAACCAAAAACCTGCCTAAGCCAGACAGACGTTACAGTCCTATCTACTGAACCCTGAGTAAACCAAAAACATGCCTAAGCCAGACAGACTTTACAGTCCTATCTACTGAACCCTGAGTAAACCAAAAACCTGCCTAAGCCAGACAGACTTTACAGTGCTATCTACTGAACTCTGAGTAAACCAAAAACCTGCCTAAACCAGACAGACTTAACAGTCCTATCTATTGAACCCTGAGTAAACCAAAAACCTGCCTAATCCAGACAGACTTTACAGTCCCATCTACTGAACCCTGAGTAAACCAAAAACCTGCCTAAGCCAGACAGACTTTACAGTCCTATCTACTGAACCCTGAGTAAACCTAAAACCTGCCTAAGCCAGATAGACTTTACAGTCCTATCTACTGAACCCTGAGTAAACCAAAAACTTGCCTAAGCCAAACAGACTTTACAGTCCTATCTACTGAACCCTGAGTAAACCAAAAACATGCCTAAGCCAGACAGACTTTACAGTCCTATCTACTGAACCCTGAGTAAACCAAAAACCTGCCTAAGCCAGACAGACTTTACAGTGCTATCTACTGAACTTTGAGTAAACCAAAAACCTGCCTAAACCAGACAGACTTAATAGTCCTATCTATTGAACCCTGAGTAAACCAAAAACCTGCCTAAGCCAGACAGACTTTACAGTCCCATCTACTGAACCTTGAGTAAACCAAAAATCTGCCTAAGCCAGACAGACTTTACAGTCCTATCTACTGAACCCTGAGTAAACCAAAAACCTGCCTAAGCCAGACAGACTTTACAGTCCTATCTACTGAACCCTGAGTAAACCGAAAACCTGCCTAAGCCAGACAGACTTTACAGTCCCATATACTGAACCCTGAGTAGACCAAAAACCTGCCTAAGCCAGACAGACTTTACAGTCCCATATACTGAACCCTGAGTAGACCAAAAACCTGCCTAAGCCAGACAGACTTTACAGTCCTTTCTACTGAACCCTGAGTAAACCAAAAACCTGCCTAAGCCAGACAGACTTTGCAGTCCTATCTACTGAACCCTGAGTAAACCAAAAACCTGCCTAAGCCAGACAGACTTTGCAGTCCTATCTACTGAACCCTGAGTAAACCAAAAACCTGCCTAAGCCAGACAGACTTTACAGTCCCATCTACTGAACCCTTAGTAAACCAAAACCCTGCCTAAGCCAGACAGACTGTACAGTCCTATCTACTGAACCCTGAGTAAACCAAAAACCTGCCTAAGCCAGACAGACTTTACAGTCCTATCTACTGAACCCTGAGTAAACCAAAAACTTGCCTAAGCCAGACAGACTTTACAGTCCTATCTACTGAACCCTGAGTAAACCAAAAACCTGCCTAAGCCAGACAGACTTTACAGTCCCATATACTGAACCCTGAGTAGACCAAAAACCCGCCTAAGCCAGACAGACTTTACATTCCTATCTACTGAACCCTTAGTCCTATCTACTGAACCCTGAGTAAACCAAAAACCTGCCTAAGCCAGACAGACTTTACAGTCCCATCTACTGAACCCTAAGTAAACCGAAAACCTGCCTAAGCCAGACAGACTTTACAGTCCTATCTACTGAACCCTGAGTAAACCTAAAACCTGCCTAAGCCAGATAGACTTTACAGTCCTATCTACTGAACCCTGAGTAAACCAAAAACTTGCCTAAGCCAAACAGACTTTACAGTCCTATCTACTGAACCCTGAGTAAACCAAAAACATGCCTAAGCCAGACAGACTTTACAGTCCTATCTACTGAACCCTGAGTAAACCAAAAACCTGCCTAAGCCAGACAGACTTTACAGTGCTATCTACTGAACTCTGAGTAAACCAAAAACCTGCCTAAACCAGACAGACTTAACAGTCCTATCTATTGAACCCTTAGTAAACCAAAAACCTGCCTAATCCAGACAGACTTTACAGTCCCATCTACTGAACCTTGAGTAAACCAAAAACCTGCCTAAGCCAGACATACTTTACAGTCCTATCTACTGAACCCTGAGTAAACCTAAAACCTGCCTAAGCCAGATAGACTTTACAGTCCTATCTACTGAACCCTGAGTAAACCAAAAACTTGCCTAAGCCAGACAGACTTTACAGTGCTATCTACTGAACTCTGAGTAAACCAAAAACCTGCCTAAGCCAGACAGACTTAACAGTCCTATCTATTGAACCCTTAGTAAACCAAAAACCTGCCTAATCCAGACAGACTTTA
Organism: Bathymodiolus brooksi; assembly: GCA_963680875.1. NCBI lineage: Eukaryota > Metazoa > Mollusca > Bivalvia > Mytilida > Modiolidae > Bathymodiolus > Bathymodiolus brooksi. The sequence continues at coordinate 49,490,930 of OY804579.1, forward strand.
CAGTCCCATCTACTGAACCTTGAGTAAACCAAAAACCTGCCTAAGCCAGACAGACTTTACAGTCCTATCTACTGAACCCTGAGTAAACCAAAAACCTGCTTAAGCCAGACAGACTTTACAGTCCTATCTACTGAACCCTGAGTAAACCTAAAACCTGCCTAAGCCAGATAGACTTTACAGTCCTATCTACTGAACCCTGAGTAAACCAAAAACTTGCCTAAGCCAAACAGACTTTACAGTCCTATCTACTGAACCCTGAGTAAACCAAAAACCTGCCTAAGCCAGACAGACTTTACAGTGCTATCTACTGAACTTTGAGTAAACCAAAAACCTGCCTAAGCCAGACAGACTTAATAGTCCTATCTATTGAACCCTGAGTAAACCAAAAACCTGCCTAAGCCAGACAGACGTTACAGTCCTATCTACTGAACCCTGAGTAAACCAAAAACATGCCTAAGCCAGACAGACTTTACAGTCCTATCTACTGAACCCTGAGTAAACCAAAAACCTGCCTAAGCCAGACAGACTTTACAGTGCTATCTACTGAACTCTGAGTAAACCAAAAACCTGCCTAAACCAGACAGACTTAACAGTCCTATCTATTGAACCCTGAGTAAACCAAAAACCTGCCTAATCCAGACAGACTTTACAGTCCCATCTACTGAACCTTGAGTAAACCAAAAACCTGCCTAAGCCAGACAGACTTTACAGTCCTATCTACTGAACCCTGAGTAAACCTAAAACCTGCCTAAGCCAGATAGACTTTACAGTCCTATCTACTGAACCCTGAGTAAACCAAAAACTTGCCTAAGCCAGACAGACTTTACAGTGCTATCTACTGAACTCTGAGTAAACCAAAAACCTGCCTAAACCAGACAGACTTAACAGTCCTATCTATTGAACCCTTAGTAAACCAAAAACCTGCCTAATCCAGACAGACTTTACAGTCCCATCTACTGAACCTTGAGTAAACCAAAAACCTGCCTAAGCCAGACAGACTTTACAGTCCTATCTACTGAACCCTGAGTAAACCAAAAACCTGCCTAAGCCAGACAGACTTTACAGTCCTATCTACTGAACCCTGAGTAAACCTAAAACCTGCCTAAGCCAGATAGACTTTACAGTCCTATCTACTGAACCCTGAGTAAACCAAAAACTTGCCTAAGCCAAACAGACTTTACAGTCCTATCTACTGAACCCTGAGTAAACCAAAAACCTGCCTAAGCCAGACAGACTTTACAGTGCTATCTACTGAACTTTGAGTAAACCAAAAACCTGCCTAAGCCAGACAGACTTTACAGTCCTATCTACTGAACCCTGAGTAAACCTAAAACCTGCCTAAGCCAGATAGACTTTACAGTCCTATCTACTGAACCCTGAGTAAACCAAAAACTTGCCTAAGCCAAACAGACTTTACAGTCCTATCTACTGAACCCTGAGTAAACCAAAAACATGCCTAAGCCAGACAGACTTTACAGTCCTATCTACTGAACCCTGAGTAAACCAAAAACCTGCCTAAGCCAGACAGACTTTACAGTGCTATCTACTGAACTTTGAGTAAACCAAAAACCTGCCTAAACCAGACAGACTTAATAGTCCTATCTATTGAACCCTGAGTAAACCAAAAACCTGCCTAAGCCAGACAGACTTTACAGTCCCATCTACTGAACCTTGAGTAAACCAAAAATCTGCCTAAGCCAGACAGACTTTACAGTCCTATCTACTGAACCCTGAGTAAACCAAAAACCTGCCTAAGCCAGACAGACTTTACAGTCCTATCTACTGAACCCTGAGTAAACCGAAAACCTGCCTAAGCCAGACAGACTTTACAGTCCCATATACTGAACCCTGAGTAGACCAAAAACCTGCCTAAGCCAGACAGACTTTACAGTCCCATATACTGAACCCTGAGTAGACCAAAAACCTGCCTAAGCCAGACAGACTTTACAGTCCTTTCTACTGAACCCTGAGTAAACCAAAAACCTGCCTAAGCCAGACAGACTTTGCAGTCCTATCTACTGAACCCTGAGTAAACCAAAAACCTGCCTAAGCCAGACAGACTTTGCAGTCCTATCTACTGAACCCTGAGTAAACCAAAAACCTGCCTAAGCCAGACAGACTTTACAGTCCCATCTACTGAACCCTTAGTAAACCAAAACCCTGCCTAAGCCAGACAGACTGTACAGTCCTATCTACTGAACCCTGAGTAAACCAAAAACCTGCCTAAGCCAGACAGACTTTACAGTCCTATCTACTGAACCCTGAGTAAACCAAAAACTTGCCTAAGCCAGACAGACTTTACAGTCCTATCTACTGAACCCTGAGTAAACCAAAAACCTGCCTAAGCCAGACAGACTTTACAGTCCCATATACTGAACCCTGAGTAGACCAAAAACCCGCCTAAGCCAGACAGACTTTACATTCCTATCTACTGAACCCTTAGTCCTATCTACTGAACCCTGAGTAAACCAAAAACCTGCCTAAGCCAGACAGACTTTACAGTCCCATCTACTGAACCCTAAGTAAACCGAAAACCTGCCTAAGCCAGACAGACTTTACAGTCCTATCTACTGAACCCTGAGTAAACCTAAAACCTGCCTAAGCCAGATAGACTTTACAGTCCTATCTACTGAACCCTGAGTAAACCAAAAACTTGCCTAAGCCAAACAGACTTTACAGTCCTATCTACTGAACCCTGAGTAAACCAAAAACATGCCTAAGCCAGACAGACTTTACAGTCCTATCTACTGAACCCTGAGTAAACCAAAAACCTGCCTAAGCCAGACAGACTTTACAGTGCTATCTACTGAACTCTGAGTAAACCAAAAACCTGCCTAAACCAGACAGACTTAACAGTCCTATCTATTGAACCCTTAGTAAACCAAAAACCTGCCTAATCCAGACAGACTTTACAGTCCCATCTACTGAACCTTGAGTAAACCAAAAACCTGCCTAAGCCAGACATACTTTACAGTCCTATCTACTGAACCCTGAGTAAACCTAAAACCTGCCTAAGCCAGATAGACTTTACAGTCCTATCTACTGAACCCTGAGTAAACCAAAAACTTGCCTAAGCCAGACAGACTTTACAGTGCTATCTACTGAACTCTGAGTAAACCAAAAACCTGCCTAAGCCAGACAGACTTAACAGTCCTATCTATTGAACCCTTAGTAAACCAAAAACCTGCCTAATCCAGACAGACTTTACAGTCCCATCTACTGAACCTTGAGTAAACCAAAAACCTGCCTAAGCCAGACAGACTTTACAGTCCTATCTACTGAACCCTGAGTAAACCAAAAACCTGCTTAAGCCAGACAGACTTTACAGTCCTATCTACTGAACCCTGAGTAAACCTAAAACCTGCCTAAGCCAGATAGACTTTACAGTCCTATCTACTGAACCCTGAGTAAACCAAAAACTTGCCTAAGCCAAACAGACTTTACAGTCCTATCTACTGAACCCTGAGTAAACCAAAAACCTGCCTAAGCCAGACAGACTTTACAGTGCTATCTACTGAACTTTGAGTAAACCAAAAACCTGCCTAAGCCAGACAGACTTAATAGTCCTATCTATTGAACCCTGAGTAAACCAAAAACCTGCCTAAGCCAGACAGACGTTACAGTCCTATCTACTGAACCCTGAGTAAACCAAAAACATGCCTAAGCCAGACAGACTTTACAGTCCTATCTACTGAACCCTGAGTAAACCAAAAACCTGCCTAAGCCAGACAGACTTTACAGTGCTATCTACTGAACTCTGAGTAAACCAAAAACCTGCCTAAACCAGACAGACTTAACAGTCCTATCTATTGAACCCTGAGTAAACCAAAAACCTGCCTAATCCAGACAGACTTTACAGTCCCATCTACTGAACCTTGAGTAAACCAAAAACCTGCCTAAGCCAGACAGACTTTACAGTCCTATCTACTGAACCCTGAGTAAACCTAAAACCTGCCTAAGCCAGATAGACTTTACAGTCCTATCTACTGAACCCTGAGTAAACCAAAAACTTGCCTAAGCCAGACAGACTTTACAGTGCTATCTACTGAACTCTGAGTAAACCAAAAACCTGCCTAAACCAGACAGACTTAACAGTCCTATCTATTGAACCCTTAGTAAACCAAAAACCTGCCTAATCCAGACAGACTTTACAGTCCCATCTACTGAACCTTGAGTAAACCAAAAACCTGCCTAAGCCAGACAGACTTTACAGTCCTATCTACTGAACCCTGAGTAAACCAAAAACCTGCCTAAGCCAGACAGACTTTACAGTCCTATCTACTGAACCCTGAGTAAACCTAAAACCTGCCTAAGCCAGATAGACTTTACAGTCCTATCTACTGAACCCTGAGTAAACCAAAAACTTGCCTAAGCCAAACAGACTTTACAGTCCTATCTACTGAACCCTGAGTAAACCAAAAACCTGCCTAAGCCAGACAGACTTTACAGTGCTATCTACTGAACTTTGAGTAAACCAAAAACCTGCCTAAGCCAGACAGACTTTACAGTCCTATCTACTGAACCCTGAGTAAACCGAAAACCTGCCTAAGCCAGACAGACTTTACAGTCCCATATACTGAACCCTGAGTAGACCAAAAACCTGCCTAAGCCACACAGACTTTACAGTCCCATATACTGAACCCTGAGTAGACCGAAAACCTGCCTAAGCCAGACAGACTTTACAGTCCTTTCTACTGAACCCTGAGTAAACCAAAAACCTGCCTAAGCCAGACAGACTTTGCAGTCCTATCTACTGAACCCTGAGTAAATCAAAAACCTGCCTAAGCCAGACAGACTTTGCAGTCCTATCTACTGAACCCTGAGTAAACCAAAAACCTGCCTAAGCCAGACAGACTTTACAGTCCCATCTACTGAACCCTTAGTAAACCAAAACCCTGCCTAAGCCAGACAGACTGTACAGTCCTATCTACTGAACCCTGAGTAAACCAAAAACCTGCCTAAGCCAGACAGACTTTACAGTTCTATCTACTGAACCCTGAGTAAACCAAAAACCTGCCTAAGCCGGACAGACTTTACAGTCCTATCTACTGAACCCTGAGTAAACCAAAAACCTGCCTAAGCCAGACAGACTTTACAGTCCCATATACTGAACCCTGAGTAGACCAAAAACCCGCCTAAGCCAGACAGACTTTACATTCCTATCTACTGAACCCTGAGTCCTATCTACTGAACCCTGAGTAAACCAAAAACCTGCCTAAGCCAGACAGACTTTACAGTCCCATCTACTGAATCCTAAGTAAACCGAAAACCTGCCTAAGCCAGACAGACTTTACAGTCCTATCTACTGAACCCTGAGTAAACCTAAAACCTGCCTAAGCCAGATAGACTTTACAGTCCTATCTACTGAACCCTGAGTAAACCAAAAACATGCCTAAGCCAAACAGACTTTACAGTCCTATCTACTGAACCCTGAGTAAACCAAAAACATGCCTAAGCCAGACAGACTTTACAGTCCTATCTACTGAACCATGAGTAAACCAAAAACCTGCCTAAGCCAGACAGACTTTACAGTGCTATCTACTGAACTCTGAGTAAACCAAAAACCTGCCTAAACCAGACAGACTTAACAGTCCTATCTATTGAACCCTTAGTAAACCAAAAACCTGCCTAATCCAGACAGACTTTACAGTCCCATCTACTGAACCTTGAGTAAACCAAAAACCTGCCTAAGCCAGACAGACTTTACAGTCCTATCTACTGAACCCTGAGTAAACCAAAAACCTGCCTAAGCCAGACAGACTTTACAGTCCTATCTACTGAACCCTGAGTAAACCAAAAACCTGCCTAAGCCACACAGACTTTACAGTCCTATCTACTGAACCCTGAGTAAACCAAAAACTTGCCTAAGCCAAACAGACTTTACAGTCCTATCTACTGAACCCTGAGTAAACCAAAAACCTGCCTAAGCCAGACAGACTTTACAGTGCTATCTACTGAACTTTGAGTAAACCAAAAACCTGCCTAAGCCAGACAGACTTTACAGTCCTATCTACTGAACCCTGAGTAAACCGAAAACCTGCCTAAGCCAGACAGACTTTACAGTCCCATATACTGAACCCTGAGTAGACCAAAAACCTGCCTAAGCCACACAGACTTTACAGTCCCATATACTGAACCCTGAGTAGACCGAAAACCTGCCTAAGCCAGACAGACTTTACAGTCCTTTCTACTGAACCCTGAGTAAACCAAAAACCTGCCTAAGCCAGACAGACTTTGCAGTCCTATCTACTGAACCCTGAGTAAATCAAAAACCTGCCTAAGCCAGACAGACTTTGCAGTCCTATCTACTGAACCCTGAGTAAACCAAAAACCTGCCTAAGCCAGACAGACTTTACAGTCCCATCTACTGAACCCTTAGTAAACCAAAACCCTGCCTAAGCCAGACAGACTGTACAGTCCTATCTACTGAACCCTGAGTAAACCAAAAACCTGCCTAAGCCAGACAGACTTTACAGTTCTATCTACTGAACCCTGAGTAAACCAAAAACCTGCCTAAGCCGGACAGACTTTACAGTCCTATCTACTGAACCCTGAGTAAACCAAAAACCTGCCTAAGCCAGACAGACTTTACAGTCCCATATACTGAACCCTGAGTAGACCAAAAACCCGCCTAAGCCAGACAGACTTTACATTCCTATCTACTGAACCCTGAGTCCTATCTACTGAACCCTGAGTAAACCAAAAACCTGCCTAAGCCAGACAGACTTTACAGTCCCATCTACTGAATCCTAAGTAAACCGAAAACCTGCCTAAGCCAGACAGACTTTACAGTCCTATCTACTGAACCCTGAGTAAACCTAAAACCTGCCTAAGCCAGATAGACTTTACAGTCCTATCTACTGAACCCTGAGTAAACCAAAAACATGCCTAAGCCAAACAGACTTTACAGTCCTATCTACTGAACCCTGAGTAAACCAAAAACATGCCTAAGCCAGACAGACTTTACAGTCCTATCTACTGAACCATGAGTAAACCAAAAACCTGCCTAAGCCAGACAGACTTTACAGTGCTATCTACTGAACTCTGAGTAAACCAAAAACCTGCCTAAACCAGACAGACTTAACAGTCCTATCTATTGAACCCTTAGTAAACCAAAAACCTGCCTAATCCAGACAGACTTTACAGTCCCATCTACTGAACCTTGAGTAAACCAAAAACCTGCCTAAGCCAGACAGACTTTACAGTCCTATCTACTGAACCCTGAGTAAACCAAAAACCTGCCTAAGCCAGACAGACTTTACAGTCCTATCTACTGAACCCTGAGTAAACCAAAAACCTGCCTAAGCCACACAGACTTTACAGTCCTATCTACTGAACCCTGAGTAAACCAAAAACCTGCCTAAGCCAGACAGACTTTACAGTCCTTTCTACTGAGCCCTGAGTAAACCAAAAACCTGCCTAAGCCAGACAGACTTTGCAGTCCTATCTACTGAACCCTGAGTAAACCAAAAACCTGCCTAAGCCAGACAGACTTTACAGTCCTATCTACTGAACCCTGGGTAAACCAAAAACCTGCCTAATCCAGACAGACGTTACAGTCCTATCTACTGAACCCTGAGTAAACCAAAAACCTACCTAAGCCAGACAGACTTTACAGTCCTATCTACTGAACCCTAAGTAAACCAAAACCCTGCCTAAGCCAGACAGACTGTACAGTCCTATCTAATGAACCCTGAGTAAACCAAAAACCTGCCTAAGCCAGACAGACTTTACAGTCCTATCTACTGAACCCTGAGTAAACCAAAAACCCGCCTAAGCCAGACAGACTTTACAGTCCTATCTACTGAACCCTGAGTAAACCAAAAACCTGCCTAAGCCAGACAGACTTTACAGTCCTATCTACTGAACCCTGAGTAAACCAAAAACCTGCCTAAGCCAGACAGACTTTACAGTCCTATCTACTGAACCCTGAGTAAACCAAAAACCTGCCTAAGCCAGACAGACTTTACAGTCCTATCTACTGAACCCTGAGTAAACCGAAAACCTGCCTAAACCAGACGAGACTGTACACTCCCATCTACTGAACCCTGAGTAAACCGAAAACCTGCCTAAGCCAAACAGACTTTACAGTCCTATCTACTGAATCCTGAGTAAACCAAAAACCTCCCTAAGCCAGACAGACTTTACAGTCCTATCTACTGAACCCTGAGTAAACCGAAAACCTGCCTAAGCCAGACAGACTTTACAGTCATATCTACTGAATCCTGAGTAAACCGAAAACCTGCCTAAGCCAGACAGACTTTACACTCCCATCTACTGAACCCTGAGTAAACCAAAAACCTGCCTAAGCCATACAGACTTTACAGTTCTATCTACTGAACCCTGAGTAAACCAAAAACCTGCCTAAGCCAGACAGACTTTACAGTCCCATCTACTGAACCCTGAGTAAACCAAAAACATGCCTAAGCCAGACAGACTTTACAGTCCTATCTACTGAACCATGAGTAAACCAAAAACCTGCCTAAGCCAGACAGACTTTACAGTGCTATCTACTGAACTCTGAGTAAACCAAAAACCTGCCTAAACCAGACAGACTTAACAGTCCTATCTATTGAACCCTTAGTAAACCAAAAACCTGCCTAATCCAGACAGACTTTACAGTCCCATCTACTGAACCTTGAGTAAACCAAAAACCTGCCTAAGCCAGACAGACTTTACAGTCCTATCTACTGAACCCTGAGTAAACCAAAAACCTGCCTAAGTCAGACAGACTTTACAGTCCTATCTACTGAACCCTGAGTAAACCAAAAACCTGCCTAAGCCACACAGACTTTACAGTCCTATCTACTGAACCCTGAGTAAACCAAAAACCTGCCTAAGCCAGACAGACTTTACAGTCCTTTCTACTGAGCCCTGAGTAAACCAAAAACCTGCCTAAGCCAGACAGACTTTGCAGTCCTATCTACTGAACCCTGAGTAAACCAAAAACCTGCCTAAGCCAGACAGACTTTACAGTCCTATCTACTGAACCCTGGGTAAACCAAAAACCTGCCTAATCCAGACAGACGTTACAGTCCTATCTACTGAACCCTGAGTAAACCAAAAACCTACCTAAGCCAGACAGACTTTACAGTCCTATCTACTGAACCCTAAGTAAACCAAAACCCTGCCTAAGCCAGACAGACTGTACAGTCCTATCTAATGAACCCTGAGTAAACCAAAAACCTGCCTAAGCCAGACAGACTTTACAGTCCTATCTACTGAACCCTGAGTAAACCAAAAACCCGCCTAAGCCAGACAGACTTTACAGTCCTATCTACTGAACCCTGAGTAAACCAAAAACCTGCCTAAGCCAGACAGACTTTACAGTCCTATCTACTGAACCCTGAGTAAACCAAAAACCTGCCTAAGCCAGACAGACTTTACAGTCCTATCTACTGAACCCTGAGTAAACCAAAAACCTGCCTAAGCCAGACAGACTTTACAGTCCTATCTACTGAACCCTGAGTAAACCGAAAACCTGCCTAAACCAGACAGACTGTACACTCCCATCTACTGAACCCTGAGTAAACCGAAAACCTGCCTAAGCCAAACAGACTTTACAGTCCTATCTACTGAATCCTGAGTAAACCAAAAACCTCCCTAAGCCAGACAGACTTTACAGTCCTATCTACTGAACCCTGAGTAAACCGAAAACCTGCCTAAGCCAGACAGACTTTACAGTCATATCTACTGAATCCTGAGTAAACCGAAAACCTGCCTAAGCCAGACAGACTTTACACTCCCATCTACTGAACCCTGAGTAAACCAAAAACCTGCCTAAGCCATACAGACTTTACAGTTCTATCTACTGAACCCTGAGTAAACCAAAAACCTGCCTAAGCCAGACAGACTTTACAGTCCCATCTACTGAACCCTGAGTAAACCGAAAACCTGCCTAAACCAGACAGACTTTACAGTCCCATCTACTGAACCCTGAGTAAACCGAAAACCTGCCTAAACCAGAGATACTTTACAGTCCTATCTACTAAATATCTATGTAATTTGAACCTGTGTAAACCAAACACCTGTCTAAACTGAACAAATTCTTCAGTCCCAAGGGGGGTCGGTTTAGACGGGTTTTACTGTAATATGGAATTAATTACTTTTTCGTTATCCAATTTTTCCATGATCAATGAAACAAATAGCTTATAGTTTGTTCATCTGTGATTAGAGCATATTCAGTGAAATATAGGATAATACATAAACAATCATGAAATGAAAACGTATATATGTAAATATAATGTAGTGCGCCTGGCGCGTTTCTGGAAAAACCTTCATTAGGCGCGCTTATAGTCAAAAGAGTGGAAAGTCAAATCCTTTAAATGTGAGCAAGAAAACCAAAATAGGATAGCTAAAATCTGCTAATGTTACCTATGCTTTAGGATTCTAATAAATTACATTATTTAGGAATTACAATAAAGATTAATAAACAGATACAGAACAAGCGCAGAGCTATAAAGAAAAACGATTAAACTAAAGGGTTGAATATAACTATACTAGTTTAGCGGCTTAATTGTATGTAATGTTCATTGTTACATTGTATGTCTAGAAATCAAGGGATTAATAGGAAATCAGACATTAGCAAATGAACATGGCATAACATGCACAGTTTACCGAATGTCTTGGCTATTTAGTTATATATCGATTATCAATTTCGGGGATTTTTTCCTTTTGCTTTGTATGTTTGCACTGTTGTTTTTGTATCCCTTTTCTGTGTGGTGAAATATAAATTTAACATAGAAACAGAAGTTCATAATTCTTTTAATAATGATAGAAAGAGAAAATATGAAAGTCTATTTATTTACATTAGATTAATTATTCTAGAAGAATGTACCCATCTTTTTCAAAAGAAAAGTTTGAAGATAACAAAGGAAACATCGGGAGGCATGGAAATAGTATTTGACACCAGTTTACGCAAATAAATACAATAACATGAACTTTCCTGCGAAATAAATGGGAGTACAAACATATCGAATGTCGTTTTACGCGGATTTCATTTCGGAACTAAAAACGCAAACGAGCAAAATGATCACGAATCCCACTATAAATCGTGTGCTAACTCATGTTTTCCACAAGGAAAGTAGTTCCTGCTCCGATAGTGACACCGATGCTATTAATCTAAGCAACATTCGGTAATAAATCAGGACATAGGAAGGGACCGGATCTTGACATTGGTATTCCGTATTGGCTACTAAGGTCATTATGGCGATCGTAAAACATTCCTCATGATGAATTCTACATAACCATTAGCAACTTTAGATCCAGTTGTTTCACTGATTTGCTAGCGGCAACTTAACCCTCTATCATGAAAATCCTGATAGAATCCACACACTCTGGAATATCATGTCAATAAAGAAACACGAAGGACATCATTTTGTAATCAAACTTGCAACAGATCTTTCTGTCCTGAAACAAGAATAAACTATTAAATGATTGAACACTCACAATTGTTGATTATGCTATTTATAGGATACACAAAAATATCTATATTTATAGTTAGCAAGTCATATTTTTATCTCACCTTTTGTATGCCATCAGTAAGGTTACGTACACCAGTGTCGGCATCAGAACCTCCCAAGATGAAACTGATGTTTGAGGAAGTACCCGACCCTACTCGCAGCCCTGTCTGTACAGATATCATATAGAAATAAGTATCAAGGAAATCATTGTCAGACAAAAATGTTGGAATGCACTGAAAAAAAAATGTAAATGTTAGTTTAAACATATTTTATTAATCAATAAATATAGTACAATAAGATAAATTTCAATATGGTATAATACAGATAAATAAAGGGATTCTAAAACAAGTTTAGAAACTTATATTAATTCGCTTCCCTGGTATATCTCTTTACAATAATCAAACTGGTCTCGAAGTTTATACAATTTCAAATTTTAAATTATAAAAAACAATATTATTCTGAATAGATATAAATGTGAAAATTTGCAAATAGATAGAAGAACTAAGCGGTGAAAGAGAGGTGAATCGCTTACTACAGATAATAATTTTTTGAACTGCTAAAAATAATTCGACATTTTGATTGAGTGCAAGTTTGGGTGATCCAAGAAGAAGTATTTCTGTTGTCAGGTTTATGGGTACATTAATAGAATTTATGTACATTCGCCTTTGCGCAGTGTATCTCAAACAGTGAAATAAGTAGTGGGTAGTAGATTCAGTTGAACCACAAATACAGTTAGGCGAGTCGACAATGTTCTTACGGTATAAATGTTGGTTTAAAGAGGAACACTGCATTCGTAATGAAGGATTTGTCCAAGGCGACTCCCAGTATAATATTAAAATGGTTTTGAAGAAATATTTGAATTTAGAGAATACTTCAAGGCTTGAATGGATTGACTTAGTCTAATATTATCTGGTTGTAAGTTGTTGGCTCTATTTCTTTAGATAACTATTTAAGAACTTCTTTTGTGACTAGAATTATTCATTCTGAGCTACAAATTTGAACAATTAATTGTTTTGTCACCTAGATCTGTTTTCATGATAAAAGTTTGTTAATTAAAAAGAAAGCTTTTATCTAAAAAGTCTATTTATATTTTAACCTTCAGGAGCACCTGGGTAAACCCATTGCTTTTTGATTGAATCCGTGTTGCTCACTTGGTTTAGTTTTCTCTGTTGTGTGTGTTTGTTGGTGTGTTTGACTTCGTCATGTGTCTTGTGTGCTCAATGTTGTGTATGTCTCTGGATTGTCCATTCTTGATTGTCCGTTCTACTTTCTCTAACGTTTACTTATATCTAGGAATATGTTGTCATGTGCTTAAAATTGAGCACATTGATTGTAGCTAATGATTGATAATAATAATGTCAAAAATTGGTGTATAGTTATAAATGGTGAGTTTTTTTTTACCAATAAACTATCTGTTCTATTTATTTGAATTGATTAAGATAAGATTTATTTTGTCTTCTCGATTGAGTCGGTTCTTTGGATAGTTCAGGTAAATAGTTTGTTCCTTTCGTATCAACCTTATGATTATTGTGTTCACTGTTAATTCGGCTACTTCGAGGTAAAGCATTGATCCGGTCAACTTCGACATAGCGAGGTTAAACCTTAAACCCCGAAGTACAGCTACATGCCACAAAACAAATGTATATGCATGGATAGTATTGAAATAAACTTTAAGAAGGCATTTTGGTTCCATGCTTTATACGGATTATCTCCCGTTTTTGCCTAATTTTTTTAACCGCCCTACCTGATGACTTTCACTGTTATCAAATCTACGAAGAATACATGCTAGAATCACATAGAGAACCACTACTGCAATTAGAGTACCATATACAGCGGCATTCGTAATATCAAACTTGGCCCAAACTGTATGAAAATCAATCATATTTGGAATGGCAAACGTTGATGCAAACAGTGAACCTGCTCCTGGTAAACAGCGACATGCTGTCTCATTCAGAGTAGAGAATGATAGAACCTGAAATATATATTAAATACAATGTTGTGGTGCAGTATAGGTAGAGGTTATCGCGATATCAACATCTTTTTGTGTTGAAAATATTAAATGTGTTTGTCCTGCAATTGTTTGATTGTGAGTACTAATAAAGGGGGTCAAATGAACTAGAACGACAGAAATAAACGGCAACAGTATAAATGCTGACATCACAGATGACACCATTGAAAACGATTAGAACGACACTTGTTTGTTATTTTCAGACAATTTGACAGGTGTTTTGGACTTTTTGATATCGCAGGATAAACACAATATTCTCTTTTCTACCAGTTTCTAAGGCTCGTACAGATAAGCTATATATTTTCCGATAATCGACGTATATTGTATATATTCACCATGGTCCTGTATGAATACATGAAGTCCCACAAGAATGATGTCCAAGACTTGTCCGAAAATACCAAAGTAAAAAAAAATGAAAATTTTATCACCGCATTATTTCCATAGACAATGAAGGATGTCAGAAAATATATAAACAAAGTATACACCATTGCATTGTAATTGCATACCGTACATCCATTTGGATCCCACGTTTCCCTATTAGGATCGTAGACTCTACAACCTGTAGTTACTATGACAACACTTATATTCGCGGTTGCAAGATCTGGAGAGGCATTGGTAATGTTGTCAGTGCTTCGTCGTCTCCTGGATAGTAATGTGACATTCCCAGATTTCTCTTCCCCTACAATAGTCAATTGATGGATTACTGTTTGATACTCATATTAGCTATATATCAGCTATATGGTAGGTATAGAAACCAGATTCACACTATGTTTCAAATTTTATTACCACGTTTGTCGTCAAGGGGAAAGTATACAAGTTAAATATCCAAATGTGTGAAGAACTATACATACAAACATCACTATATGTGGATCTATGTAATCAATTATACATACTACCGTATGTTGCACTTTACACAGTAATCATACAATGATTAATTGTCGAAAACCGACGGCTGATCACACTCCAATACTATCCACTCCCCATTCGTGGGTCAACTGACAAGAGAATTCCCAGGACCCATGATCTATTTTTGCAAGGCGTGTAGGCCCTTTGGTTTACTTGCTCCCAAAACTTTAAAAAAAATATTTGGTCTTCCAAGACTTTGAGCGTTCCTGATGAAGGTTATTCCAGAAACACGTCGTGCGTACTAAATTAGATATCTACGTTTTAATAACATTTTGATTATTTCCCACTATCGTTTTACAGCCAATCAATTCACAGTTTCTTAAAAGAGCATGGATTCCTGACAAATTAAAATAATAAAATGAGAGGATTGAATCGTTAATACCTGTGAGTTATCAACGATGATTGCTTTATAGACTAGACAAATCGTGTCTTTCATAATGTGTCCAGTCCGTCTAATAAGAGTGATGTTATGTTGTTACTGAAACCATTAACTACAGATCAGTTACGGAACAAAGCTGAAACGACTATTTTCATATGAATTGATCCACTCGTGATGAGTACAGAGTATCGCAGCGTGATTAGCCGTGTGTTACAGACGATTACAATGATTATAACAAAATAAAAGGGCATATTATGTAATTAAAACTTCTAAAACAATATATAAAAAATGAGATTCGATAACCTTCTAACACCTTCACATTGGACAAAACATTACAATTTTCATTAAGACAGATACTCTAATTTAATACCTGCTATAGGTTTCATTGCTATGTAAACATCCCCTTTCTGTAAGACACCAGACGGTATGAACACTTTAAATCCATATGTTTCCCAGTCTGTAGATTTTATAACTGTAGCAAAATCGTTCACAGTTTCCGTTGGAATAGTTTCGGACCTTGCGTAGAATGAAAATAATTGGACAAAATCAACATTATCTAGGTCAATTCCTGTAGGTTTTATATATGTAATCAAACCGTCGTTAGAATCTGTCATTTTACATTTAAAGTACATAAATGATATCGATCCACCCTCAACGTAAATTGGTTCATAGTTCTTAAAATAAGATACTGCTTCGTTACTAATAGTCATTGTAAGTGGGAATTCTATGAGTTTGTCATCACCATCAAGTGCTTCAATTTTTATGATACTGCCTTTTATGGCCTTTGCACCATTGACATGTAGTAATGGTGATTTCTTGAAAGTTGCAACCTGAAATTTGTAACATACAGAATTCTGAAAGTAACCAGTAAAATTGTACATGCTATTTTTGGAATGATAAAGCGTTTAAACGATCAATAACCTTCGACAACTGGTGAAGGTAAGTGGAAAATACTTACATGACAGCAGCATTTTACTAAGATTGGAAGTTTCGGCCAATAAGACTATCGTTATCCTGCAACTTTTTTTGATGCGCTGTGCCAAGTCAGGAAAGGATCGGTCATGTATATGTATTAAAGGTATATATTTTTGCCGCCGTTTTTACTATTACATTTAGGAACCGTTCCGAAAACAGTCTCATTTTTTGCTTTGTTTTTCATTTTATCAGAGGGTTTCATTTTTTGCCATCTCGATATAAAAATAGAACAGATATTTGTATGATTTAAAAATCATTTGTCATATACCTCCAAAATCAAACACGTCTTCCCCTTCTTAAATAAGGTTAATTGTCCAAATAAATGTAACATTATGCTCATTTGACATTGTATTTTGATATATAACAATCAGGAATTGTATATGCTCTATTATTTTAATGAAAGAAAAGACAATGTTCGTTTTTGATCTTCAACCTTATATTTCGTTGTTTGTTAGGGGGTCGTATTTGAATGTAGTTTGTGTTTATGGTTAAGATAATTTTCAAAAGACATTATTTTCTATCTTCAAACTCCTCGGAGTTACAATCTAGTGCCCAAAAGAGAAACGTCGCCAGAAAAAAGGTTTCGCTTACTGATACTCATCTTAATTGTTACGTTTCCAGACCCCTACACAAGTCTGGGAGTATGCGTTATGATCATGGTGTTTAACGCCACTCTCAACAATATTTCAGTTACATCGTTGAAGTCAATTTTATTGGTGGAGGAAACCGGTGTACCCGGAGAAAACCACTGACCTGCCGTAAGTTCACCGAAAATCTTTATAACAATAATGTTATATCGAGTACACCTCTCCATGAGCGGGATTCGAACTCACAACTTTAGTGGTGATAGGCACTGATTACATAGGTAATTGTACAAACTACCACACGATCACGACCACGATCGCCCCTGACTGGGAGTATCATCGGTCTATTCGATATAACACGTATATCTCTAAAATATTCTACGTTTTATTTGTTTTAGAGAAACGTGACAGCGCATATAATATAAATAATCAAACATTTTGAATATCAAAAATAAGACCACGAGTAACCGAACACCGCATGAATTAATAAACTAATGTGCGGAGCTTGACTTTTAACTCAGTCATTGATTAAACACAATATATATATAATATGAAGTAAGTTAATGATAAACAATACTTCTCGGTTCGGTATTTAACTACATTCTACGTGTCCCCTCTTTTTCTGATAAAATATTATTTTGTATACCTTCAACTGAATATTTGTAGCCGTTACATTTCCCAATGTTTCGTTATTAAAATCAAAAGTAAATCCATCTCTCTTTATGATAGATTTGTTAGTAAAATGTTCAATGTTGTCTTTCTCTAAGCTGATATTGATGTTTTCCTTCCGTATGTTCTTTTCTGATTCTGCATATGCCATTATTGATGATGTTATATTAAAGGCTTCATCCAAAGCATCAAACATCAATCGAGTATTCCGCATTATCTAGAATTGAAAGTATGCATATCTGGTCTCAATAAATGACAGTACAGTTAAAACTAAAGACTTATTTAATTTTAACCTATATATAAATGAAAACTGCTCATAAAGGCCACTTTTGAGGTTCCCTTGAATGGCTTATATCTACAGGTATTATTATTATTATTATTTTAAAAAAATAATTTAATTAGTGAGCTAGTGAATGCTGGTTAGCTCATAGTGAGCAATCTGGCAATCTATATAACGACTAGAACAAGCCACATTCAGTGCGATGATGATGATGTCCGTTTTGTCCTAGACAAAAAACACTTAGTTGGATTTTTCTAATGCTAGCTCACTGAAACAATAGTCCGTGAGTAGACTTGTCATTGTTCTTAATACCTAATGATGTGTAAATAGCGGAGAAGCAGCAAATGCCAAATTTATAGTCTTTTGTTCGACCCGATCAACCGGTGCTAGAACCTCAGGTCGAGTATATGCTTGACAAGCATTCTAACCAATACATCGCCGACGCAGTCTTTTATTTGTTAATGAACGTACCACGATATCTGCTGTTAAATTCAGAAATGACAAAAAGAATTATGTCTATATGGAAACTAAACAAATAAAAGTCAGACCCCGGAAGAAGCGAAAATCTGTAATGAGCAAAAGTAATATGATTTCTATATCATAGAAAATACTCACAGCATTTGCAAGCCTCTTCTTACGTGCTTGTATAATCCGTCGTTTTTCATACATCCTTTCAGCAACTTCTCTATATACGAGACCCTTCTCCATGAACGTGTCATATTCACTAGGGTGATATGCATGGTAATCCCGTAAATCTTCCTCAACTTGTTCTACTGTTAAAGTCGTATTTACATCCTCGTCACCAGCAGTTTGAAAAAGATCGAGATTTTTCGATAGAAGGCCAATCATTTCTAAAACAAACGGTATAATTTCATGTTAACGTAAACTTATTTTCAAATTGCTCTTTAACCCTTGCCCTTGGATTAGCATCGGTGGTGTAATGTCTGAGTTATCCTTTATATTGAGCATTGGGTTTTCGTGCTTCACATTCAAGATATCAAAGATCGAAATACAAATTGAAATCAACAATAATCAACATGTGAGTAAGAAATAAAATCAAAAATGGCGAAAACAAACAGAAAACAAAAATATGGCGTCGCCGCATATTCTATAAGCATTGATATCATTAGAGAGTGTAACATGTTTTATCAATACTTCCCATAGATTTTCGTTCAAGATTGTGTTTGAAGATTTTGTGTCTTTTTTTTCGAGGTCCTTCAGTTGTTAGAAGAGGAAGGACAGAAGGAAAAAGAAAGAATAAAGAAGGAAAAGGAAGAAAATACAGCCAAAGAAATAAGGAAGAGGGCCTTAGATAACTGCACACCTAAGAAAGGTATAACTTTAGACATACCTGTATTAGAATTTAACTGGATGTGCATCTTAAATTGTGCTTGCAACCCCTTTGTGATGCATTGATTAAAGGCGTCCCTGCATATGCATGGTTATACATGTATATTGGAACACAAAACATGTAATCACATGCAGAAAAAAATATTTATTTGTTTTTTAAATTTCTTTTAGAAAACTGTCATTATTGTGATTAAATGGTAGAGGTATGACTTGACAGTGATTCCAATTATAAATGACAATGCAATTTATCACATTCAAGGTAAAAATCAGAAATATTTACAAAGAATGTTAAAGCATGTCCCAATGAATTTCTGAATGCCAATAGAAAATATTCCATTCTAATCCTAACCACTTGGCATGTATTGTTGATATTCACATAAAAATATCGGAGATAGACATAAAAAGGCATATTGATTAACAAAAAGAAACAAAAAATAATAATAAGATAAAAAAAAAGTAAAACAAAAGATAAACAAAAAGGGGGCAAATGTAAATCAGAGTAATATTTCCATAAAATGATGTTATTTTTGCCAATATAAGATTGCAGAGAAAAAAGGTAGGTAGTCAACACACATATGTTCTTCTTGCCGAAAAATACAATCCTTACTTTTCATGAAGGTATTGGTAACTAAAGGTAAATTTTCTGTGAAACCTCTTTTTAAAAATAAAATTGTGATTACACTATGTTTATTCATACAGGCCTAGGTGATGATGAAAATTGTGATGGGACACCAGTTAAAAGAAGTGCTAGTAGTACCAACAACATAATAGGCTACCTGAAGGAGAACAATGAAAATGAAGTCAACCTAAAAAAGGAGGAAATAAATATCAGAAAAGATGAACTAAGACTTGAACGAGAAAAATTTGAGTTGGACAGACAAGAAAGACAACAGAAAATGGAAGCAGAAAAACAGGAAAAGAAATTAATGCTTGAACTTATGACAACATGCATTGGACAAAGACTTTAAATAAAAAAAGATTTACAAATCAAAAGAAATAAACAGTAATTAAAAGTCTTAATTCCTAGAACTTCTTTGCTGGAAAAATGTTCAGTCCCTACTATCAAAACAGCTTAACTTAATGTGCCATAATTATCAGACCCATCCATTCGTCTGTAAACAAAATCTGATTATCTCTCTGACTTTGTAGACATCTTCTGATGAAATACTTTTAAAACCCTCTCCAAAAATGAAGATCAAAGCATAGATATGAATCAGTAAATTATGTCTGTCGGTATTTCTGTCTGTGCAATCCATGTAAATCTTTGGTCCATAAATTTACAATGTCTTTGATATCATGCACCATAGAATATGCATAGGCCTCGATTTTGCTTAAAATTGCTCTCATGGATCCAATCAAGAATATGAAGATTGTCATCGGCTGTTTCATATTGATTTTCCATGCTTATTGATGACACTTGATTTTCATCATGATTGTTAAAATGTGTCTTCTCAATGAGAGCAAATGAATAATAAACTTGACAGATCACAAATTTAAGATGATGGATATTGTAACTGAATATAAGGCCTGTTTTTTTAATTCTCAAACTTGTTTATGGTTGAAAACAACCTGAAACATGTTTGAATCATAAACATAATACCACAACGAAACAAAACCACTCAACCGTAAAAATGTTTTAAACCAGGTTAATGGTTGAGAATTAAAAAACCAGGCCTATAGGAACACATAAACTAAAACAAATCTTTTAAGTTCAAGGTCACAAACCCGGAAGGCTATGGGAATTTCAATGAATTTGAATTTTGATGTTTAATGCCTCTTTCAGCAATATTTCAGCTATATCATGGCGACCAGTTTTAGTGGTGGAGGAAGCCGGAGTACACCACCGACCATGGGCAAGTAACTGGTAAGCTTTATCACTTGTCGAGTAAGTCGAGTGCACCCTTTTTGTAATTTACAAAGCTGGGCGCGAACCCAAGCCGTATTGGTGATAGGCTTGTATGAGTTGTTAGATCCAGCGACCTAACTCATTGAGCCACCCGGGCTCCGAATTTCAATGACAAATATGAGATATCGTTTGTTGAGGACACGGTGAAGGGAGAAAGGAGACAACGAAACAAGCCAAGATGTCAGCAACGCAACTCTCCCCAAACCAAAAAAAATATACAGTACAAAGAGAGACATACCATGACTAATCACTGAGATAGTGATGTCGCACTCTAAGAATGATACTGAAAATCTTTTTATTTTATTTTCCTGAGAGTGGTTAGTTTTATCACTTTCAATTCAGAAAAAAATGAAGTTATCTCCAACAGAAAAAAAACCCAGATCACTCTTAGAGTGGGGCACCACTTTCACGGTGATTAGACTATAGTCATGGTTTTTCTCGTTCTGTACTGTACTGTACACATTTTCAGGACTTTTTTTCAAACTGATGGAAAAAGGGATATAGAGGAAATAAATTCCGTGAATACAGCTGCCTGCACCATAAACACAAACATCACGGATTCGAAATGGTTTAATAAATTGATAAATAAAGCCTCGTGCAACAATAATATGATTTAATGCAATTTGAAAATTCAAAATGCATGATTTCATTTCAACGTCAACCTCGTAAATATTCTAGAAGGGCTGGTGGCTGAAGGTTGAAGAAACTGCTTGTTTCACTTCCGTACATACACATATGACAGTTAGTGAGTAAAACAGCAACTGTATAATATTTTTCGACAGGTTGTAGGTAGACTTTTGATTTTTTTTAAAGTCAAGGTATGCAAATAACGACAGTACTTTACCAAAGACCCATTCAACACAAATGCGGACAGCAAACATTCTTTTGTTGAATATCATTTGATTTCTTGAAATTGCACCACCACGGTACGGCGGTATGATGTAGCCATCACCAAGTGGGTATGCAGGGTCACCATAAACAGAAAATATATGACCATTGGGAGAAATCATATGGTTAGCCATTTGTGCCAATACATTACTTTCCCTTAACAGTCCAGCATCATGGCGGCGCCCCTCAATCGGTCCATAAAGATGCGATATAAGACCATTCGGAATAACAATGCTTTGAAACTTGAGTCCATGAACTCTCTTATGACCGTTCAAGACCAGTTTTTGATTTAGTTGCGGTCTACAAATAGGACTGACCGTTCCATCTATGAATCCCCAACAATTTTCCAGCGGTGTGTTACGATCAGAAACAGCTTCAGCATAATTGCGCAAATGTTCATATGATAACCATTCTCGGCTTAGGTCAGAAAGAAGATGATTGTGTGTATTATAAAGATAATCGATGACGTGGTTATATATGTATGAAATTTCAACTTTGGTTCTCCCCAAAACATGTTCTAGATCTTCTAATCGACATGGATAGGCAAGTCTACGGAGAACTATGCACAAACCTTCTACACCAGAGGCCACTGTACGGTTGTTGCAAATAATATTTTTCTGGTAATCGGAGTACATTACTAAGAATATTTATATCTTCTCTTCCAAATCGGAACATTGTGCGGCATTGATCATTTGTTAAATTGTCAATGTCAAGCTTTTGATATGCAAGAACTTTTTCTTCATTAAGCGATGAGAGCAATAGCAAGTCATCATCATTTTCTAATGCAGCCAATACGACTTTTTCCGCCATAATAATTTCAAACACAACATAAAAAACATTGAAACTGACTGGTTTATGAATTAAAGCTGACCAATCAGCGCTTTGATAACATCCAGGTTATACACGTACACGTGATGTTTGCTTAACTGCACGCGAAATCGCATTACAATGACGTGTACGGGTACCTCTAACTAGACGTAGAAGTACACGTACACGTCCGCTTGCTTAACCTCTCTAATATTAACAGAACTTCTGATTTTCCTTCGTCTCAAGATATTGCACTGAAATACTGCCATATATAAATAAACCATCTAGTTTGGTATTACTTCATAAAATGAAAAACAAACAAAAGAATACCAGTCCATACTGTAGGAACAGTTCCAGTAGACAAATCGTATAATGAGGCAACATCTATACCCCTAACACACATACACACCGCCGCTAAATTTACTGGCTTGGTACAGGCACTTCAAAAGTGTCGGAGTTAAAACAGCAAATATAAATAAACCAACTAGTCTGGAATTACTTAAATATCATAAATAAATAAACCAGTTAGTCTTGTGAATTATGGTAAAGGAAAGGGTTATATTATAAATTAGGTGAAATTATCAACTTTGTTTCCCTTAGTGTTCCTCTCAAGCAACTTACGCTCGAGAGAACAAGAACACATAAATACAAGGAATTTTGTTTTCAAGACTTGTGAGATAATTTGAAAACCTTACTCATATTTTGATTTTCTCAAAACTACGATATGATGTGGAAAACCATCACATATGAATAAATTATTGTTCTCGAATTCGGTTTAATTGAAATTTAACGACTTACCAGAAGTTGAATCTTGTATGCCTGTCAGTTCTGACATTGGGAAAGGTTTTATTTTGGTTTGCCCCCGAATGGTCTTTAACAATGTCCTACTTGAATTAAAAACCGTTTCCTGCAAGCAGAAAGTGTTCAAAACATTATTTTCATTGGATACCATGTTTAGACCCACTAGTTTACTTACTCCCAAAGACTTAATTATATGGCTTGCCAATCTTTTGACCTTGGGCACTCCTCATGAAGATTATATTCCAGAAACATGGCGTGTGTACTAAATAAGTAAGAAATAAATCATGGAAGCCAGAATGTGTTTTGAGTTTTAACATGGGTTGGCGGATATTAGTATTTAATCTCGAGCCGGAGACGAGGGATAAAATTTACTAATATCCGCCAACCCATGTTAAAACTCAAAACACATTCTGGCTTCCATGAATTATTTCGATTCTGATATATCTAACAGTACAAATACGGTAGTATACTTTATTTGGAAGACGGTAATTTATATTTATGCTTGCGGACAATGCCGCACACAATGTATGCTGCCAAATTCGAGCAGACGATGATTCATCAAGATGTACTATTACGACAGGATAGTCAGTCACATATACATTTACGACGGGAAAGTCAGTCGTATTGATGGAGCATCCGTAACAATAATATTGTGTTTGCATGTTTAATTGTACGTCGCATATTATTAATTTTGGATATGTTGATTATTTTCGTTGAATGTAGATGTTATTAAAACATTAATAACTCAATCGTAACTACTCGGCCATTGTCGCTACCCTGCAAATAACTTTTTTTTATTTGTAGGGTAGCGAGAATGGCTGAGTAGTTACGATTGATTAATAACTGTGTAAATAATTTTATTTAATTATTTTATTACCTTGCTTAAATGTGTGCACCGGCGCATGTACTAATGATTATACACAATCGATAAATCGCTAGATTGCTTACAAAGCGTAAGAAGGACGTTATGTTAGATAGATTATAGATTCTCTAATTCTTGCTAAATTTTCACACTTCTCAACCCGTGTGAGAAGAAATCGATAATCAACGTGTGGATCACTTTGTTCTCAGTCGCTGATTGGTCAATTACGCAATTATGTCTTGGGTGAGATAAGAATTTCACGCTACTTTTCCTGTAAAAATGTTACGTTTGGCAACATGTCATTGTATCAATAAAATCGTTTAATTAACTGTAACTAACCGTAATTAACCGTACCATCACCAAGAACCCATCATCTGGAATCTTGTCCCTTCTCCATCATTGCTTCAAAAACATTCCTTAACGGGTGTGACGTCAATTGAAGTATACGTCAGTGAGGTCATTGAACGTCGATTTGAGAAAGTGAAAAACGGCCATATATTTTGTTAAATTAGTGAGAAAAAGAATCAAACAAATTTTTAGTGGTTCATTAGAGAAACAATCTCTAACATTGTTTCCCTTTTATTACGATAATTTCTCAAATCTCGATAGTTAAATTTTTACATTTTAAAGTTCTGGGTAAACCTCGAACTTTAAAATGTGAAAATTTAACTATCTTGATTTGAGAAATTATCGTAATAAACGGGAAACAATGTTAGAGACTATATATATAACACCGGGGGAGTACAAGACAGGGAAATCTCCAACATCCGAGGGTAAGATTTCAATCGTTCTCTGACGAAGCTTAGTAGTATTTTAAACGTATTTCATAATAAAATGCAATGTATTTCATAATAAAATACAGTGTGTTTTTATAAATAAATGAAAAATGCTAATACAACAGCGATACATACCATTAAAAAATTATTTGACTTTGGTCAAAGGGAGGTAATTCCTTTCTTTACGTAAGTTACTAACACGGGAGAGCATTCTATTATTCACTCAATGTAAGCAAACGTTGACACGCCAGACAAGACATATAGGGTCTAACACCGGGAGAGGTGCAAGATAGTAAAATCTGTGACAGCCGAGGGTAAGATTTAAATCGTATCGGACGAGGCTTGTCCGAGTCCAATACGATTTAAATCTTACCCGAGGGTGTCACAGATTTTACTATCTTGCACCTTTACGGTGTTTGACTCTTTTTCTCACCCCTGTCTACCGTGTCAATGTTTGTTTACTTGTTGTGTAGTTTGGTGCATTAATTTGCGAACCGTATCACAGCCACAGGACCAAAATGACACGTAATAAAATAAAACAAGATGTTCATTTTACAACTTTAAAGAGGTTCAAAATAATATGCGAGCTTAAGCGAGCTCTGTATGGTATAAAATGTGTACTTAGGATTTTTTAACAAACATGGTTGAACATATTGTCGAAGAAAAAAAAATTCTACGTTTTGTAAACACCGGTTTCCGGGTAACACACTAACACACTCAACTAATGAAGATCTTCTTAACATAAAGCGCAAATGTGATCCTGAAGTCTCGTACCCTCTCTCGTACGTCCGATACCACTGAAACCCGGAACCCGTGTGTAATAAAAGTCATTTTGTTAGCTTGTTTTACTTATATTGATATTTTTAATTTATTAAATCTCTTCTGACATACTGACAAGAATTTTTGTTTCTACGCGGAAGTTAACTTTTGAGATTTCGTAAGGAACGATAACTCGAATAAAGGAACGACAGCTCGATTGAATGAGACTAGATTCGGCCCTAAAAAACGTCGTCCCTAATATATCTCGGCCCAAAAAATCTCGACACTTTTTGATGAAATTGCCAGATAATTTTCAGATGCGCGAGCATTCAAGGCCGTGCCGGCTTCATATTAAAGTTAACAAACTTGTGATAGATTCTACAATAACAACATCTTGCACCTTTTACGATGTTTGCCACTTTTTCTCATCTCTTTCAATATTTGTTTACGTTGAGAAAATATAGAGTACTCTCCCTTGTTAGGTAACTAACGTAAATAAAAACAATTACCTCCCTTTGACCAACGTCAAATAAAAAATTTTACAGGCATTTATCGCTGTTGTAGTAGCATTGACAATATATTTATAAAAACAACGCATTGTATTTTATTGTATTTTATTGTGAAATACATTTAAAATACTGTCAAGACACTATAAATCGACAATTTAATTCAACAATGGATAACAATTTTGCGGGTAAAACGGCGTGTAGCTTGTCTTACCCTGGAGCCGGGGTAAGATAGAACAATCTTTTTCACCTAAACTAACGGACTACTTTATCCAAGGGGTGAGACATTCTCTTCTCACCCCTTGGATAAAGTAGTCCGTTAGTTTAGGTGAAAAAGATTTTTCTATCTTACCCCGGCTCCAGGGTAAGACAAGCTACACGCCGTTTTACCCGCAAAATTGTTATCCATTGTTGAATTAAATTGTCGATTTATAGTGTCTTGACAGTATTTTAAATGTATTTCACAATAAAATACAATATTATAAATGCTACTACAACAGCGATAAATGCCTGTAAAAAAATTTATTTGACGTTGGTCAAAGGGAGGTAATTGTTTTTATTTACGTTAGTTACCTAACAAGGGAGAGTACTCTATATTTTCTCAACGTAAACAAATATTGAAAGAGATGAGAAAAAGTGGCAAACATCGTAAAAGGTGTAAGAATTTGTTATTGTAGAATCTATCACAACTTTGTTAACTTTATTATTTTGAACATCTTTAAAGTTGTAAAATGAACATCTTGTTTTAGTTTATTACGTGTCGTTTTGGTCCTGTGGCTGTGATACGGTTCGCAAATTAATGCACCAAACTACACAACAAGTAAACAAACATTGACACGGTAGAAAGGGGAGAGAAAAAGAGTTAAACACCGTAAAAGGTGCAAGGTAGAACTATCTTGCACCTCTCCCGGTGTTACACCCTGTATATCTTGCACCTTTTACGCTGTTTGACTCTTTTTCTCACCCCTTTCTACCATGTCAATGTTTGCTTACTTGTTGTGTAGTTTGGTGCATTAATTTGCGAACTGTATCACAAGCCACAGGACCAAAATGCCACGTAATAAGATAAAACAAGATGTTCATTTTACAACTTTAAAGAGGTTCAAAATAATATGCGAGCTTAAACGGGCTCTTTATGGTATAAAATGTGTACTTAGGATTTTTTAACAAACATGGTTGAACATACTGTCGAAGAAAAAAAAATCGACGCTTTGTAAACACCGGTTCCGTGTAACACACTAACACACTCAATTAATGAAGATCTTCTTAAAATAAAGTGCAAAGGTGACCCTGAAGTCTCGTACCCTCGCTCGTACGTCCGATACCAATGAAATCCAGAACCCGCGTGTAATAAAAGTCATTTTGTTAGCTTGTTTTACTTATATTGATATTTTTTAATTTATTAAATCTCTTCTGACATACTGACAATAATTTTTGTCTCTACGCGGAAGTTATCTTTTGGGATTTCGTAAGGAACGATAACTCGAATAAAGGAACAACAGCTCGATTGAATGAGACTAGATTCGGCCCTAAATAAAAGTCGTCCCTAATATATCTCGGCACTTGTTGATGATCTGGATGAGCGTGAAATTGCCAGATAATTTTCAGATGCGCGAGCATTCATGGCCGTGACGGTTTCATATTAAAGTTAACAAACTTGTGATAGATTCTACAATAACAAAATCTTGCACCTTTTACGATGTTTGCCTCTTTTTCTCATCTCTTTCAATATTTGTTTACGTTGAGAAAATATAGAGTACTCTCTTTTGTTAGGTAACTAACGTAAATAAAAACAATTACCTCCCTTTGACCAACGTCAAATAAATTTGTTTACAGGCATTTATCGCTGTTGTAGTAGCATTTATAATATATTTATAAATAAAATACATTGTATTTTATTGTGAAATACATTTAAAATACTGTCAAGACACTATAAATCGACAATTTAATTCAACAACGGAAAACAATTCTGCTGGAAAAATGGCGTGTAGCTTGTCTTACCCTGGAGCCGGGGTAAGATAGAAAAATCTTTTTCACCTAAACTAACGGACTACTTTATCCAAGGGGTGAGAAAGTAAAATCTGTGACACCCTCGGGTAAGATTTAAATCGTATTGAACTCGGACAAGCCTCGTCCGATACGATTTAAACCTTACCCTAGGGTGTCACAGATTTTACTATCTTGCACCTCTCCCGGTGTTAGAACTTATATGTCTTCCACCCCTAAAAATAGGAACTGGCCTATCTTTTTAGTGAGTAACGAACACATTTTGTAAAAAATCGGCTTGAATTATGAAATCGATATTAATAGGAAACAACACTATAAACATATGAAATGATGCCTTCTATTAATTAACATACCGAATTACTCTCTGTCACTAAACCACTTTTTTCTAAGCATTTTCCCAAGCTTTTGGCAACCAATATAATATCTGCTGGGAGTAACTCTATATTGGATATTCCATCAGGGATACGACTGGCTATTTCGTTGACAAATGTTGTGGTTAACTGAAATAAAAAGTCAAGTATTTTTTTATGTATGCAATTCGTTGCAGGATTTAATTTAGATCTTACTTTTTTTTTATTATTAAGAAAAAATTATTACGATTAGAGGAATTTAGAAAAAAAACCTTTCAATTAATTGATCCAGTTAGTAATTAATTGTCACATTAATTTGTTGAAATAAAAAAAAATGGTTTATTTATATGATGTTTAATCCCACTTTCAACAATATTTCAGTTATATCGTGGTGGTCAGTTTTATTGGCTGATGAAACGGGAGTGTCCGGAGAAAACTACCGACCTGTCGCAAGTAACTGACAAACTTTATCACATAATGTTGTATCGAGTACATCTCGCCTGCGCGGGGTTTTGAATATTTCATGAACCTATATTTACAAAATATATAGCAAATTATACAATTACTTTGTTGGATTCGTTTTATAGTTATTTCCAAGAAAATTAATTTAATTAACATTTTAAGACATTAAAACTGGATACCATTTTAGCTAACGTTTTTCGTGGCTGGTTCGTGAAGTATGATAAATCTCTTATTGACAGTAGGTTTGGAAATTATATACAAACACCATCATAACTGAAGTGGTTTTTTTTATGATCACAACAAAATGTTTTTCCAATATATTAATAAGCCATATATGTACAATACCTGGTTTGTGGCCCTCCCCCTTTTTATCACTATATGATATCATACCTTTTCCAGTTCCATTATTTTTTTTTCGTGGGGAATTTGTTGTTACAATACATTTGTTTGTTAGAGTTACAATTAATAAAAAGCTTCTAGTTTTTTGTATATATTTTAAGTTTTTAACTATTGTTGTGTTGGTTGTGAAGAAAGTTTATGTAAAACATTGTGATTTGTGTGTTTAATTTTGCCCCGATCAGGGCGAGGTGTACAACATTATGTGATAAAGTTTGTCATTGACTTGCGACAGATCGGTGGTTTTCTCCGGGTCACTGGGTGACCGCCACATTATAACTGAAATATTGTTGAAAGTGGCGTTAAACACCATAAAATCAACCAACCATCCAACCGGATGTCACGTGATTGTCAGTTAACACGACGGTGATCTGTTTAATTTTTATCTCTAATTAACATGACCTTTGTACTGTTACCTCATATTGGTATTTACAGAGGCCGTTGTGGCCGTGATAGTATGGTAGTTTGCTTATTCAATTAGCACCACCACTACAACTGTGAGTGTGGCGAGTTGGACTTGATTCAACTTTGCGTGACAAAGCTTCTCAATATTTTTCTATAGATTAGCGTTTCACCCCCATCAATACAAATGACCGCAACGATATCACTGTTAAACGTGTGGTTTAATCAGTGCCGGATTTTAATTAGGACAAATGAGGCCCTGTGCTGGTTAAGTTATGGGGCCCCTTACTTGGGATCTGAAGGAGGTAGAGACCTGGTAGGCCTACACAGGCAGTCAACTCTATCATTATGTCTGAAATCGCCCCGAAACATAACGTCTTCAAATTTAAAAGTGCACAACATAAGCAAAAATCCATCGTGAAATATTTTTTTGGCAGAAAGATGAGCCCCACGTGGCTAACAGGTCCTGTGCTTAAGCCCACCTAAGCACAATGGTAAATCCGGCACTGGGTTTAATACCCATAATCAGTACCATTTATCTTGTACAAATATAATAATAGAAATTAAATTATATGTGCATACCTCTTTTAATAGAATTTGTACTTCTGACACATTTCTGTCTCCATATTGTAATATATCATCTGGAGTTGATAAATCTGATGCTGAATCTATTGTCTGTAAACCAAATTACGAAATAAAATATAATAAAAAATAAATTTTAATAATACCACATGGTAGGAACAGTTCAAAATCTAACAGTAAAATCTCTGAAACAGCGGCAACATCAATACCCTAACGCATATCCACATGACCACCCACTTTCATGGCACTTCAATTAAATATGGCGATGTTTAACTAGTCTGATGGGCCCATACCTCCCCAGATGCGGTCATGTAATTTTCCACATTGCGTAAGATATATTGTTGTAAAGATCGCTGTGTCTTATGTTTGTTTGTTTGATGAAGTTTAACGCCACTTTCAACAATATTTCAGTTATATCGTGGCGGGCAGTTTTATTGGTGGACAAACTTTATCACATAATGTTGTACACCTCGCCCTGGTGGGGATTCGAACTCAGCTTAATATTGAACTAATGTATAATACTACTTCTACATAAGAGAACCGACGTTCTTAATTATCATTTGAGCCGTAATGAAAGCGGGAGGTTTGGCGCTTTAAAATCTGATTCAACCCACCATTTCTTTAGAAATGCCTGTACCAAGTCAGGGTCATTACGTTTTTCACAGTTTTCCGGTTGTTGACTGATTTTGTCTGTTTATATACTTATGAGTTTTGACTTTCCCTTTGTAAGATTGTTCGGAGTTCGGTAATTTTGTTACTACCCTTATTTAAATGATGGACAGTACACACGTCTATTGGGCGACATACCAAGGAAACAATGGTATACGGTGAACCAAAATCTAACTGATCTCTCGTCATCTGTACTCAAATGACAGGCTACGTTTCAACAAGGAATCGATATTATCCGATAAAACATTTCGGAAGATAAGACGAGACGTTCTTTTAAACATTTGGCTTAATAGTTTATTTCTCATAATACCATAAATATGTGGAACATTTGTAATGACAAAATTGATGTCATCTATTTTGTCATCTAGGCTGTTATTTTGGGTATAATAATGGAATTTATTTAGCAAAGTCTGTGTTATTGATTTACTGCTGTATTTTATGTATTAGATAAGTTTTAATATAAACAGTACCTGATAAGAGTAGAGGAAAAGATCGGCAAAGAGAGGGGAACATTTTTGTCCCATGGAAATGTCGATGACTTGCTTAAAATATGCGCCCTCCAAACTCGATAAACATGTTATCGATACAAGCTCCAATATAAGGATGACTTCATTTTAGTACTGTTCTCGATTTGTTTTGTGCCTGACAGAGTAAATAAGCTATACATTTTAAAGATATTTACATTTTTTAAAGTAGAAAAAAGTAGTGAAGGAATATTTCATTGACGTTTTTTTCAATCAACACGGGGAATGGTGGACGATTTAATCAGAAACTAAAAGTACAATGTAGATTTTTCAATAAAAAACGGTACATCATAATTACCAAATTTAAAGCTGAAAAAGCGCTAAGCGTAGCACTTATTATTCTCATTAGTGCCATGTCATTGCCACCAGCATCGGTGATGCTAAATGTATATTTTGCCTCCTGTAGAAGACTTGTGGTACGTTCTATATCCTCCTCATCCTGTGGCTGTAGCAAAACGTCTGGGAAGACCTTCAATAATAATTATTATACTTCACATAATAAAGAATCAATTCTATTGGTTAAAAGATAATCACATGACATAAAATAATCAGGATATGTTTGCTTCTAGTCGTCGCCAACGGTGAATAACCTCAAGAATTGCACACGTCCATTGAATAACCCTATTATTCAACGGTGAATAACCCTCGAAAATTACAAAGTCCAGTGAATAACCCTAATGGAATAATACTTTAACAATTCAAATATTAAACAGTATATTTCAACTGTTTGTTCGTATACTAAAACACTTACAGCTCTCTGAATCGATGAATATCCAAAATTGTCAACCCCACTAGGGTTATCTCTCTCGGGCTAAAGCTCTCGGGGAAATAACCCTAGTAAGATTGACAATTTTGGATATTCACCTCTTCCAAGGGCCGTAATAGTATAATATTAACAATATTAACATTGTGGATATTATGCCGTGTCTATGACGATCTCGATGAAATATCGACCATCCAGCAATTGTGGCTGTAATTATGTGTCATTGATGATCCCAAATTAGACGAAATATCAACCATCCAGCAATTTGGCTGTAATTATGTGTCATTGATAATATAAAATTAGATGAAATATCAACCATCCAGCAATTGTGGCTGTAATTATGTGTTATTGATGATCCAAAATTAGACGAAATATCAACCATCCAGCAATTGTGGCTGTAATTATGTGTCATTGATGATCCCAAATTAGATGAAATATCAACCATCCAGCAATTGTGGCTGTAATTATGTGTCATTGATGATCCAAAATTAGGCGAAATATCAACCATCCAGCAATTGTGGCTGTAATTATGTGTCATTGATGATCCAAAATTAGACGAAATATCAACCATCCATCAATTGTGGCTGTAATTATGTGCCATTGATGATATAAAATTAGATGAAATATCAACCATCCAGCAATTGTGGCTGTAATTATGTGTCATTGATGATCCCAAATTAGACGAAATATCAACCATCCAGCAATTGTGGCTGTAATTATGTGTCTTTGATGATATAAAATTAGATGAAATATCAACCATCCAGCAATTGTGGTTGTAATTATGTGTCATTGATGAAATAAAATTAGATGAAATATCGACCATCCAGCAATTGTGGCTGTAATTATGTGTCATTGATGATCCCAAATTAGACGAAATATCAACCATCCAGCAATTTGGCTGTAATTATGTGTCATTGATAATATAAAATTAGATGAAATATCAACCATCCAGCAATTGTGGCTGTAATTATGTGTTATTGATGATCCAAAATTAGACGAAATATCAACCATCCAGCAATTGTGGCTGTAATTATGTGTCATTGATGATATAAAATTAGACGAAATATCAACCATCCAGCAATTGTGGCTGTAATTATGTGTCATTGATGATCCAAAATTAGACGAAATATCAACCATCCAGCAATTGTGGCTGTAATTATGTGTCATTGATGATATAAAATTAGATGAAATATCAACCATTCAGCAATTGTGGTTGTAATTATGTGTCATTGATGATATAAAATTAGACGAAATATCAACCACCCAGCAATTGTGGCTGTATTTATGTGTTATTGATGATATAAAATTAGACGAAATATCAACCATCCAGCAATTGTGGCTGTGTCATTGATGATCCCAAATTAGACGAAATATCAACCATCCAGCAATTGTGGCTGTAATTATGTGTCATTGATGATCCAAAATTAGACGAAATATCAACCATCCAGCAATTGTGGCTGTAATTATGTGTCATTGATGATATAAAATTAGACGAAATATCAACCATCCAGCAATTGTGGCTGTAATTATGTGTTATTGATGATCTAAAATTAGACGAAATATCAACCATCCAGCAATTGTGGCTGTGTCATTGATGATCCCAAATTAGACGAAATATCAACCATCCAGCAATTGTGGCTGTAATTATGTGTCATTGATGATCTAAAATTAGACGAAATATCAACCATCCAGCAATTGTGGCTGTAATTATGTGTCATTGATGATCCAAAATTAGACGAAATATCAACCATCGTTCATTTGTGATCTTAACACAGAGTCTATGATGATCTAAATAAAAACATAGGTATACTATAGTCCGTTTGACTTCTATAAATTTTCAGAAAAAAATTCTTAAAAATCCAGTTTTCAACAATTTTTTTCTAGATGTTTATTAATATATGATATATACGAAGTCTGACAATTAATTTCAAAATTTTTGGTCCATTATTAAAAAAGTTGCCCATTGGGTCTCTATGTTAATTATATTTTCTGAAGTGTAACACTCTGGTAGGAGTGAGTACAAATAACAGACTGTACCATGTGACATAAGACATTTAAATATTAAAGAACATCAATAACAATTGACTTACACCTTAATGGTCAGTTAATGAGTAGCCTTTTAATATTTAAATGTCCTATGTCACATGGTACAATGAAATATACATTGAAAGCACATGTCTGTTATTTTGCTTTGATGGTTGGGCTCTTACACTATTTGTACTCACTCCATGCAGATGTTCACACATCAGAAAATATAATTAACATAGAGACCTAATGGGTAACTTTTTTAACAATGGACCAACATTTTTTAAATTAATTGTCAGAGTTCGTATATATCATATATTAATATACATCTAGAACAAACAATGTTGATTTGAAAACTGGATTTTTAGAATTTGTGTCTGAAGATTAATAGAAGTCAAACGGACTATATAAAATTTAATGCACACGATTCGTTTCTGGAATAACCTTCACCAGGTACGCTCAAAATCGAAAGCCAAATAATTTAAAGTTTTGGAAGCAGAAAAACCAAATGACCTAAACAGGATAGCGAAAATCGGCTAAGGTGACTTATGTCTGAAGGAGGAGAACCTTAGTTTTATTAATAATTACATTATTTAGGAACTGTAAATTTCAGTAACAAATATATCTAATAAATCATGTTTTGTGACGAATCATTGACTACTGGGCGTATGATACCCTCGGGGACTAATAGTCCACCAGCAGAGGTGTGTGTGTGTGTGCATAGACTATAAATATAAAATCATATGCTAAGCGTACCTGTATTGTCATCTTGAATTCATTATAATCTCCAAAACGATCATGCACCGTTACATATATCTCAGTCAAATAGTTAAAATGTGGACTACCAGACGGAAGACGTAATGCCGTCGCTGTCATCTCGCCTACGATAAAAACAAAAGGTAAGAAGGTAGGTGGTTTTCCTCGTTGTTGCATATCTTTCTAATCAACACCAATTGGTTGTGTTTTAATATCTCAAGGGATAAGCATTAATCTGGTTTTAGTGGGTTCGTCTTGTTCATTTGTCCACTTTACATGTTTACGCGTTTTTAATTCTGGCTTGTGATGTCCGCTACGACAAAACGATCTTTGGTTCGTCTTTACTCCAATCTGTTTTGTAGAGTTTTAAATAGCACTTCCTCGTCTTTTCCTCATTCACGATTCACTGGGTTTGTAACTAGAGTAACATTACGGGTGTCACTAGTAGAGCATGAACTGCTTACCATTCCGGAGCACCTGAGGTCACTCCCGGTTTTCAGTGGGGCTAGTATTACTCGATCTTTAGTTTTCTGTGTAGTGTTTTGTAGATCGTTGTTTGTCCTTTTGTGATTTTTCCTTTCATCATTTTGTTGTCTGTCCTTCTTCGAGTTACGGATTGTGATTACCCTTTTGGTCTATTCACATTCATCTTGTCCCGTTTAAGAGTATAGGACATGTGCCAGAATTAGAGCACGAACCACATACTGTTCCGAAGTATTAGATTAACTTCATTATATATTTGCCACTAGTGGAGCAGTTCATCCCGTTTTTAGAGGTGTTCGTGTTACTCAATCTTTAGTTTTCTGTATAATGTTTTGAAGATCATTGATCATCCTTTTGATCACTGGATTGTCTGCCCTTCTTCTTTTGGTCACTGTATTGTCTGCCCTTCTTCTTTTGGTCAATGTATTGTCTGCCCTTCTTCTTTTGGTCACTGTATTGTCTGCCCTTCTTCTTTTGGTCACTGTATTGTCTGTCCTTCTTTTGGTCACTGGATTGTCTGCGCTTCTTCTTTTGGTCACTGTATTGTCTGCCCTTCTTCTTTTGGTCACTGGATTGTCTGCCCTTCTTCTTTTGGTCACTGGATTGTCTGCCCTTCTTCTTTTGGTCACTGGATTGTCTGCCCTTCTTCTTGTGGTCACTGGATTGTCTGCCCTTCTTCTTTTGGTCACTGGATTGTCAGCTCTTTTTCTTTTGATCACTGGATTGTCTGCCCTTCTTCTTTTGGTCACTGGATTGTCTGCCTTTCTTCTTTTGGTCACTGTATTGTCTGCCCTTCTTCGATTTACGGCTTCTGATTACTCTTTTGGTATCTCCAAACTATTCTTACTTTTTTGTTGTCATCGTACAGCTGTTATATAATATATCTTTAAATATATACCAGATTTTACTAGTG
The DNA here is from genome assembly GCA_963680875.1 of Bathymodiolus brooksi. Lineage (NCBI taxonomy): Eukaryota > Metazoa > Mollusca > Bivalvia > Mytilida > Modiolidae > Bathymodiolus > Bathymodiolus brooksi. The sequence goes on from OY804579.1 coordinate 49,527,180, forward strand.
ATGTCTTGAAATATACTCTATGACCATGACTGTCCAGATAGGGTTGTTTCATCGAATATTCATACATCAGTGGGTTATAGCTCATCTTATCCCTAATCGTATCTCTGTCCTCGTTGGTTCCTTCATCTATCCAGTCAACACAGTATATCCCGAATAATGTTGTCAATGCCTCTCCTACGACACAAAACAAAATTATTAAGATAAAAAAAAACCTGCATGTCATAATTATTGTGCGCATACAAATGACCCACTCGTGGTATAATGGTACAATTATTGGGCATATACTAATGTTCAATTACTTCATACATTGTATTTTAATTTTATTGCAAATAAATGAACGGTCTGTGATGTCATGTCACAATTAGTGCACATAGACACATGGTGTCATGCACAATTATTGACCATATGCTAATGATCAATTTATTCATTTCACAATTTTATTACAAATAGACGAATCGTCCGTGGTGTCATGTCACAATTAGTGCAGATAGACAAATAACATATTTGTGTAATTTAACAATGTTTTGCACATAGACAAGTGATCCATGTTGTCATGTTACAACTATTGCGTAAAGAACTATGACCAGTGTGTCATAGACAAGTGATCCCTGTTCAAAGAAACTGTTCTCAATAATGTTTTCTTGATAACTACAATGATATTTAGTATTTCTCTTTGGGATCTTTTCGTAGTATTTGATTTATATTAATCTTCCGACGCTCAAAATGCATAGTCGTCTAATAAGATATATATATACATATATATATATATATATAATATAGATTTGTCAGTTCAAAAATCTAATTCTAACACTGTTGACTCAAATTTGCACACGTATATTAATTATATATATATACTTCTGAAATTTTAAGCCAACATTGTTAGAATTAGATTTTTGAGCTGACAATTTTTTGTTCTCACTCCAAGGGATTTGAACTCCACACTATTGATACACTGCTGTCTAAGCAAGTGACAACTTCACTGGATTTCAAAGTTACTTGAAATACTAGGTTAATACTAAATATTCATATAATATATATAAGGAATAGCATGTAGAAAATACGAATATTTAATAATATGCTTACCAGTAGCTGGTGAGGTGGTGCAATTTCCACCATATGGCTCCATGTTTGTGAGAAACAGTATCCGTGCCTCTCCCGTTCCCTTTCGTCCATACCCGGTTGCCTTCACCTTTATTCTGTAGTTTTTATTGGATAACAATACGCTTGGAGAAATAACTAATGCTCGGGCATGTACATCTGGTGGTAATGTAAAATAACATATAAATAACAAGTGAAAAACAAATAACACTCGGAATGATTACAACTACATATGACGAATCGTCGTTGCCGTGGTCGTATAGTACCTTTGCAAGACGTGCAATCACCGAAAATTCTAGCTCGATTCCTGCTCATGGCGAGGTGTACTTGATAAAACCTTATGTGATAAAATTGGCCACCGACTTGCGGCAGTGTCTGTGATTGTCTACGGATTAGCATTCATAAAACTGACAAACGGGATATAACTGAACTATTGTTGAAATATTGGAGTTAAGCACCACTTAGCTAACAACCCATAACAATTAGTTTCACCATTGGTAATTTGTATATATGAAGATGCAAATAATTGTCGCTTTGAACGCTTTATCCATTAAATGGAAATTAGTTACATTTTACGATACATACGATGTATGGTTTCTTTGAGGGGCCGTCATGGTCGCATTGTTCTTGGATTTACAACTACATGTACAATCAGTGTCTATCACCACTAAAGTTGTGAGTTCGAATCTCGCTCAGGACGAGGTGCACTCGATACAACATTATGTGATAAAGTTTGTCAGTGACTTGCAACAGGTCGGTGGTTTTCTCCCGATACTCCGGTTTCCTCCACCAATAAAACTGACCGCCATGATATAACTGGAATATTGTTGAAAGTGGCGTTAAACGACATAACCGCTCTTTAATTTCTTTGTATTGATATCAATAAATACCAAAAATAATTATGACGAACAATAAGAGTGTCAAGTCGTATTTTAGTTTTCATTATGAATCTAAAGGTCCAAAGTAAAATAATAATATAATGAACTTTGAATGATTCCAGACTTTCACTAATATTGTCCCATTTCCTACCTGTTTCCAGTATGCTATGAAAGTTTTCTACGTCGACCCATGTATTAGACTCACGAATCTCCATAAACCACGAATATGAAATATCTTCTCCACTTGCACAGTCAGTGCACAGTGCACTCCAGTCTGATTTTAATTTCACTGCATACTTTGTATCACAATTAAGTGAACATCTAAAAACAAAATAAAAACTGACAGTTACTTTGTGATTCAACAGGTACCTGCTGTATATGTAGTTCAGAAGAAAAAGCATATTTCCATTTTAAATATTTCACTTGATATGCAAGTTTAGAGACAAATGTTTTTTAAAATGTGACTAAGACTCACGTGCTATGGAGCCTCGTTACTCACATTAAGTGTTAATGTTTGACATTGATAAAGGTTGTCAGTAGGATGTTCTGTTTTCTTTATGCTACATATGAGGCGCTTTTTGTATGATATGCTTGAAATCCAATCTCTGCAGTGGTCGATTGTAATCTCATTTCTAAGCAGTTGTCCAAAATAGCTATCTAATCACGTAAGAGTTAATTGTTTAATTTTGTTTTCTATGAATTAATGATGATCAATTCGCATTGTTCGTGAATCGTATGGTAGTTGGTTGGGTTTACAGCTACCTGTGCAATCATTGCCTATCACCACTAACGTTGTGAGTTACCACTCAGGCGAGGCTTACTCAATACAACATTATGTGATTAAGTTTGTCAGTGACTTGCTTGGGTTTCTCTGGTTTTCTCTATCAATACAACTGACCACCACGATATAACTGAAATATTGTTGAAAGTGGCATTAAACACCATAACCCCCTCCCCCGTATTGATTAGTGTAATTACTGAACACTCATCTCCCACAAGTCCTCATAAACACCAATAATAACCATTTTATATACTTACTCGACAATCGTATGTGGGGGATTACCGAAAACTCCATAAATCAATTGTGTAAATTCTGAAACCTTATCTTCTAGGGTAACGTTCACTGTTATTGCATATCCTTGGTTCTGTTCATTTAATAGAGATAATCCAGAAATACCATGGGATATCACTGATATCAGTTCACTACAATCTTCAAAGGAGGCCTGATCTGTATGGAACATTTGATCCAGTTCATCTAGTGAAGTGACCGTTACCCTGTATTAAATACAAATAAATCAGGGTTTTTTTCACAAAATACGATGTTTGTATTTTAACGTGTAAAATTTTGTTTTTACAATTAGTTATATATCCTGATTATGTCATTTGTCTCAAGTCTCCCATCGACGAATATCTTTTGTCAAAAATTTGATATATATTTGATATTATTATGCTTTCTGTAAATTTCTTCTGTAATATAAGTTCATACGATATTTTGGCATATATCACAAAGAATTATATAGCGTTGATATACTATACGAAAATAGTACATCTACTATGCCAGTTTCACGCGGGGAAGGTTGGGTTTTCAGCTGTCTGTCAAGCTATATATAGCTAGTCCACGTGTAAGGGGGGTGGGGGGGGGGGGCGGATCCAATCTGTCAATCTATCATAGTCGTCTATTATTCATGTTACTGTTTTTTAATGCTTGTTATTGTTGTTAATTAAATTTCAAACTTCAAAAATGTTTATATTTTTAAAGCCTTAAATGAAACAAAGAATATTCTTACACTTTCAAGACTATCTGATCCAATGTATTAGTCACCAATATCAGGACCTCCTTTATTGTAATAGTTCTCAATATATTTTGTCTACATATAACAGTCAGCATAATAATAATAATAATGTTGTGTTAGCAATGACTATGCCATATAGTGGTCAGGGTTGAATACATAGTGCACTCCCCCTTCGGGTCGTGCACTATGTCTTCAACCCTGACCACTATATTGGCATAGTCATTGCTAACACAACATTATAATATAAATAGACATTTTGCACATTCCCAGATTGATTCTAAAATTATGCGTTTTTAAGCTTTTCTATACGAGTTATTTCCCTTACGATCAAAAGGAACATTTTTTTTAATAACAAATAGAAAATTCTCAAGTTGTGATAACATTAACATTTTGAACAGTTTAGGGGAAAACTATTTTATTTTCATTGAATTTTGCATAAAATAGGATCCTTTTTTCCACATTAAAGGGAAATAACTCATGTAAAACGCATAATGTTATAGTCAAAGTCAGAAATGTGGAAATAATCTATTCAATCTTTAAATCGTACTTCGTTTGTTAATATATCAAGGCTTGTATAAAATTAAATAATGAATATAAAGATTGTTGGTAATATTACTTGTTAATACTATTTAGAACAACCAGCGCTCCTAGATAACGGACCGAGGAACACTGAATGATCGGAGAATGACAACCAGTATGCTTGATATTTTTTTTTATCGGAACGAAATTAGACAAAATGACTAATTGGCGGATTATTGTTGCAATATAATTGACTGACTGACGAACAGTGTTGCACGAGGGATACTGGTCTAACGCGTGCATATTGAAAGTTGAACGATCTGATTTAACCTTTGACTGCTTGATCGGTGACTTTTGGCGGATAGTAAAATAAAAAAAGACTGTTGTATGTTGCACGAGGGATACTGGTCTGACTCGTGCATATTGAAATTTGAACGATCTGACTTAACCTTTGACTGTTTGATCGGTGACTTTTTGCGGAAGAAAAAAACAGAAGAATGTTGACTGAATGGAGAACTATAATATAACAGTCCTAATAATGGGTATATATCTAAATTAGTGTGCACAACACGTTTCTTGAATGACCTTAATCGGGTACGCTCAAAGTCAAAATAGGTTTTTGCTTTAAACATAGGTTATTCACAACTGTATATGAATAGAATTGAGCAACAGTTTGTTCTTTTTCTCTTGTTCAGTGAACTATCTGTCGTTCATCTGTCTACGACTTCTGATTACACTTCTAACGTTTTCTGACATTTCTTATAATAACATTATGAGGTAAATGATTATAATATGTATTTTCAAATTAGAAAGGAATTTCGTAATAGATATTCACGTGTATTATTACCTCAACGATTACTCTAACAATTTGAAAGCGTTGTTTGTTTACTTTAATATGTGTCTAAGTGTAATGTTGGATAGTCGCCCATGTTCATTTACATCTAGGATACCTTTCATATTAATGTCAGTGATAATATCAAAATAATAATACCTTTTGCATGACCAGTCGAAGTCCAGATTTTCATTCCCTCCCATTCCTATTTCGGGATCATACGATACGTTTAAAGCGTTCAAGGTAATGTTTTTCAAAAGTACTTGGACGTTCCTCTCGTAACCACCTTCTATGTATGCAAACGGTGGTGATTTTATGAACATCAAATAGGTTGGTTCATACACCCAAGTATTCAGCAAGGTGACATTTAATGTTATCATGTATAAATGGGCATGAACGGTACCTCTGGCGACTCGCAAGGTTCCTCGTGTGATACCGAACGGTTTATATGGATAGTATATTGTTACAGGGTCGTCACCAGTATCATTTACAACAGTATATAACTTCCATTCAAATATTACACTTTGGTCAGAGCAATATACTGCCATTCGGCTTGCCAAGTCAAAATCAACAGACGTATAAACTCTCATAGGGCCTGTAGTATTTGAATATTGCCGATCGAACATACCATTGACTGTAAAACACTCATTCCAGACATTGACTATTTTCTTTAATATTTGGGTATCGTAGTAATTGGAACACTCGACATTTACAGTGTGGTTACCCAGCGTGAGATATGTAAAATCGAGAAGCATAGGTTCGGCTGACGATAAGTTTGCCGTCCTGGTGTAAATTCTTCGGTTTATCAAATCACCCATATTAAACACGCACTTGACCATTGGAAACTTAGAGTTAGATATGACACGAACGGTGACGTTTCCTGGAGGCATATCTAACTTGTCAGGCATATCAATGGCGAGGTGACCAGTCATATTGTAATCGGTTACTATATAATTTTCGAGATATAGAATTTCTTTGAAAGTAGTATTGTAGGCCTCCAACTGCACAAAGAAAGAACCATAGGAAGTGTATACATGATGTGCCGTTGATGGGTCAACATGTAAATGGTAGGGTTCGCCTTCACCAACGTCTAATAGATAATTTCCATTCACGACACCGGACATGCTAAATATGAATTGTGATCCATCAATAGAGCCTAAATACGAACTAGAAACAAAATCAACAACCCCGATTTTGATAGGAAGCGTTTTTATGATCCTACTGGTGCTGTTTTTAATAGTGACCGATACATTGAATTCTCCTCTCGATGCGTATGTATGTCTAAACGTTTCCAATCTGTTGTATTTAGTAGGAGGAGTGCCGTCTCCAAAATCATACTTTAAATATGTTAAGTAAGGAAATCGTGCACATTGTAAAATGGAGATATCAAAACGAACAATAATAGGCACATCTCTAACTGTTTGTTGATCGTCTTCAGCTGTTAGTGTTTTATTCATTCCTGACTCGGGTTTAAAGGCAACAAGAAAATCAGATAATTGTGCCGGTTGTATAATTATTTGGGTTTGAAGAGTGTAATTGCTTACATCATTTTCACAAAATATTACAACAAGTTTCAATCCTCCCGTTTCGTACAGGTGCAATTGTGTTAAATAAGTATATTTAATTATCACTGATTTGTTATACAAGGAAGTATCTGGTTCAAAACTATAGTAACATGTTACATTCGTTGGTGATGGTCCATTATAAAGCATTCGAATCAAAAACGAAACCTTACCATCAGGTAGTGGTAGCATTTCTGGGGGATCCGCAATGGCTGGTAGCAACTTTAATTCTGGAATGGCAATTTGAATTTTTATCTCGTAAGTAACCACGCTGAAATAAAACGGATTTGAAGCATTCATTTGAATTGTATATATGCCATCTTGAGAGTAGCTATGACTCCAAGATTCCATGCTAAATTCGGAATAAAATAAATCCGCAGACCCCTTTTTTGTATTATTATCGCCGTATGCTAAAATAAATTCAAAACCTTTCCGAGGAATATTGTCGAATGTAAACGGTATGATTTCAAATGCCCTTGCTAGTCTATTTGAAACCAACGTCACATTACTTATGTCTTCCCAAACATATATATCATAGTTGATAACTTGTGAACTCAACTCTGATTTTATGGTGACCGTTAAAACATAATCTCTTTGTTCTATATAACTATGATTCAACTTTAAACCATCCGCCAATAATATGCTTAAATCTTCACCAAGGTAAATAGATTCATTTGATCCATCGCCGTAATTTACGACAACCGTCAAATTTCCCATCGGAAGTCTGCTTTCGAAATCTAAATATACAATCAAGCTAACCGTATCACCTGGAGATATCATTATGTCAAGTTGTGTCCCATATTGTTCTGAAGCTTTTTCAATCAACCAACACAACACCTCTGTTTTGTTGGTGGTTACTAGGCAACCTTCAGTACTATTGGTTTTTGCCACACACTTGTAGTCGATCGTGCTGTTATATAATATGGTGCTGTTACATTTTGTAACGTTGATAGGAAGAAGTACTTGAGAAACATTAATGGAAAAACCTGCTATAGGACGAACAACGGTTATGACTACGTTTGTCTGGTATGCCTCATTTAATGCATTCCGGACAACAACGGTTATATTATGATCATCCGGGGTTTGATATACGTGATATGACGTCACTTCCTGTGGGTTGCCTGGTGTTATCTCCCTTTGTGATTCATTTCCATAAGCAAACCATTCAACATCCATATTACTACCAGTTTGAATCGTTGCGTGTAAAAGTGTACTGTCGTCTGTTAGCGCCAGCATCTTTACTTCTGGTACCTAAAGGGGATTATAAATGATAGAGATATATGTCGTGTATATGTCAATATTGCAATATCCTTCTTTTGATGTTGTTGTTGCTGTTGTTTGATAGTGTTTAACGCCACTTTCAACAATATTTCAGTCATTGGTGGAGGAAACCGGAGGACCCGGAGAAAACCACCGACCTCTCGCAAGTCACTGACAAACTGTATCACATAATGTTGTACACCTCACCCTGATCGAGAATCGAGCCCACAACATCAGTGGTGATAAGCTCTGATTGCATAGGTAGTTGTAAATCCAACTACCATATGATCATGGCCACGACTGCCCCTCCTTCCTTTGAAAAATAACGTTCACTGCTGAATACTAAAGACATGGTGAAGTTAACTAACCAATTACAAATTACATTATACATTTATCAGACAATATTAGGCAGCAACCTGTTCATTAATCATGAGCACTGAAACTGTATCATTTAATAACAAAGACAGAATTGTCTTGTCTTATCCCTCAAAACTTTTTTCGGAAAGATATCGGCACCTTGTGGAAAGGTACACATGACATAAATGGTATTGGCAATTAGATGTTGGTTCAGAGTAGATTATTGTTTCCCTAATACGTCTACCAATTGCCTTGCATACTATTTAATACCCATTCTCTGTAAGGACTTCAATAGCTATACAGTGGACTGGAAATGCATGTCTTCAGATATTGGTGTTATGTTGTCAGATCACTTACCTGACCAAGTTTAACAACTTAAGAAAAGAAAATTTCAAAAATTACGATTCGTTGCCATGGCAACCATACCTCTTAAAAACTTGGTCCTGGAGAGGGCATTCTTCAGGACAAAATCTTCTGTTTTTCCAAGTTATCAAAATAAAACTGGTTGTAAATGAAGGAACTTTATCTATACATGTTAGTTAAAGGTATGTTAAGCTTTCTTTCTACAAAAAACATTTTGTTACACAATATCATTTTCCATTGCTAAATCTGGGCTAAGAATGGGATATTTTCCGAAATTTGCAAATTGGAAATTTTTGTTTTTTTTGCGTTTTTCAAATTGAGTTTACATTATGTTGCCATAATTTTATTCTAAATGACATTCATGATTTAATGACCTTTATTACCAATAAACAATATACAAAGCAAATTTGGGTGGGACCTTTCCAATTTAACCTCATAAAATGTTTCTAAAAATAGCACAGGCTAGCCATTGGCTGATTTTCCTCAACATTTAATAATAGTCTTTTTTCATAAAAAATGGAAATTTTTAGTTGAATTGTCATGATTTGATGGCATTTGTGATAGAATAAACCAAATTCATAGCAAACATGGATGGGATCTATCCAATTTAGCACCTTAACCTGTTTCTCAAAATAGCACAGGCTAGCCATTGGCTGATTTTCCTCAACATTTAATGATAATGTTTTTTCATTAAAAATGACAATTTTCAGTTGAATTGTTATGATTTGATGAGGCTTGTGGTAGATAAACCAAATTCATAGCAAATCTGGGTGGGATCTATCCAATTTAAAGCCATAACATGTTTCTAAGAATAGCACAGGCTAGCCATTAGTTCATTTTCCTCAACATTTAATGATAGTCTTTTTTCACAAAAAATGGCAGTTTTTAGTTGAATTTGTATGATTCGATGACTATTGTGATATATACATCAAATACATAGCAAAACTGGATGGGATCTATCAATATAACACATAAACACAAATGCTGAGAACGCATGCGCATTCGTTAAATTACTGCGTTCTACGGCACTCGTGATTATATTTTCGATATTAACACTCTCCAATTAATTATCCTATAATTATGTCAAAGCTACATACATGTACCAAATAAAAATTCATTCTGCACAGTAGAAGCTGAGAGAAAAATATTCCCAAAGCTCTTGGACAAACTATTATTATATAAACAAACAGTCAAGGTAAATGCAATATAGCCACCAGACCTTTTAAATTATTCCGGTGCCAATAAAAACGTCAATCATAAAGTGGCCGTTGCTTATAAAAAACATTCGGGTGCTAGTATATATATTTTTGATAATCCTTTCATTCCGTGAAAAAGATTAAAATTAATATAAACCTGTTCGTCTTGGTTAAATCTTCGATGGTCATCCATCTCTACGTCATGTTTTTATCTGAAAAGGTCCGTTGTTTTATCATAAATGTGCCGTTTCTCCGGAAAGTGTCCGTAACGACATACCACCGTGTATTAAGGGCTATATAAAGAGACCCGTGTGCAAATGCTTCGAATATGTGCAAATTATTTTGTAGGGATGATTAAATCAAGCGTTTATGGGCATTAAATAAAATTAGAGACGCATTTTCTTCATGAAAACATAATTTGAAGTGGAAATTTAATTTTAAAAATATAATTTAGGTCATAAACGCTCAATCAATGTTTATTTTTTTTTTTAGCAAATTTCAACTTATTTTAACATTTAATAAAAGTTATTTCTATCATTTTCCCCCGTTGACATAATTTATTTCACAAAAATGAATGCGAGTTGACATCAAAGGGAGATAATTCGGAGGAAAACTAATTTACCCCCCCCCCCTTTTTTCGCATTAAATTTAAGAACAAAAAACCCTTTTTTGTTACTTTAGTATGGAAACATATATTGTCCAGTTAGCTAAGGATATAAGGATTTTTGGATAAGGGTATGCTTTGAAACGATAGTGACTTTTTTTTTATTGCTTCAGTTTTGAAAATTGACCACTCAAGTCTCAAATAAGAAATACATGTACATTTTTCATAAAGATGTAAACAGAATGTAATGACCACCCATTTAAATTATCATAATTATTGAGGTAATTACACATGATTGTCTATTTATATTTCGAAGATAAAAAAATATTGAAAATTGTGAAAAAATGTATTGTTCTTTTTACATTTTAGTGTATTTTTTCATGAAAAACGTACACCCTATTTAAAGACCCATAAACAAAAATTCTATTGAAAATATGCCCTATTTTTCAACTTCTGAATGTTAACATGTAAATGATGCTTTTGGTATGTTGTTTTTGAATATATAATAAAAAGAAAAGGTAAAAAAACAGTTGGGTAATTTTTTTCATAAAATAAAAATTTTCCAAAAAAAAAAGAAGGTGTCTATCAACCTATGAGTATGAACCCATATCTTGGTTTTAGAAAGGTAGTTAACTTCAAATCTTTATTTTTTTCAATTATTCAGATGTTGCACACAGAATTAAAGTGAACAAATACTAATAAATTTGAGTTTTAGGTTGTTAGTTTAGCCGGCCAATTTGCTTACATGTACTATTATTGATTCCACAAAGGAGAGTTAAGAAAGGGAGATAATCCTTACCTGCATAACAAGGGCTCCAATAGGGAAATTCCAATTCTCAGTTATCACATATAAGAGAAGCTCCCATTATTTTGTTTATTGAATAAAGTTCTATATTATTGGAACCATTGATTCAACTTCGTATAAGTAAGTTATTAGCATGGAACCTCATTTTTTTTATACTCAAAAAAAGGTTATTCCTGTCCCTTTCTTTGTCATAATCACATTTTGACAGACAATAGCCAATGTTTGGTACAAGTTACACATTTGGCACTCTGACCATTCTTTACCTATAAATCATATAAAATGTTTTTAACAAGAGTGGGTGTTTGAATTAAGAATAGTTTTAACAGCTGAACTTTCTTTTAGAGGGATGTGATTTTTTTTTACAATTTTTCAGACTCGGAATATTTGAGCTGGATGCCATGGAAACCGGCATTTGCTACAAATATTTTGCAACATTTTCCATCATTTCTTATGACACTTTAAAAAAATAGATAACATTAGTTGGATTCTGAGACTATGCATTTCCTGTCAATTTAAGTCCTGACAGAGAATGGGTATTAATATTTAAACGATGATTAAGGTCATCGGGTCTCTTTAATATAATTCATATATATGGCACCTTCTGTAACACGAATATTATAGAGTTGAAGTCATCACTTTGAAAATGTTACGGTCGCCACCATGACTTGGTTGACCGTTATGGAATATCTGTGTCACAAATGACCACGGATATGTTTCACTTGTCAAGCACATCCCGGTCCTTTCCTCATTCACGACTTATTACCGGGGTTGGAACTAGATTAACACGACGGATGCCACTGGTGGAGCAGGAACTGCTTTTACTTCCGGAGCACCTGAGTTCACCCCCGGTTTTCAGTAGTGTTCGTGTTACTCGATCTTTAGTTTTATATGTATGTTTTGTAGATCGTTGTTTGTCCTTTTGTACTTTTTCTTTTGGCCATTGTGTTGTCTGTTCTTCGATATACGGATTCTTATTGCCCCTTTGGTATCTTCAAACTCTTCTTACAGGTGACCTTAGCCGATTTTGGTTATCCTGTTTAGGCCCGTTGGTTTTCTTACTCCCAAATATTTGTTTTATTATATCATCTGGCTATGAGAGTACCTGATGAAAGATATTCCAGAAACGCGCCGTGCGCACCATATTTTATATCTACGGGAACGATACAAGGGTTTGATGCTCAATATTTTTTGCATAGAGATAAAAAAAATCGACAAAAATCGTTTAATTTAGATTCACATAGGCATAGCAAATAAGACAATATCAACAAGATTTCTCAACATCATTATCAGAACAAATCATGGACAGACTGCAATTGTCATGCAGTATGGAGTGTGTGACCACCCATTGCAGCAACGACAACTTCGTATCTCCGACGCATAGAACCAATCAATCGTTGGATAAAAGCTTCTTGGATGTTGTTCCACTCGCGCACAAGTGCGTCACGCAGCTCATGTAGTGTTTCCGGTGGATTTTGACGGTGACGAACACGTCTACCGAGTTCATCCCATAAATGTTCAATACGACAGTTCGGAGTTAGGGGAAGACTTATGTCCCTTGTCTAGCTCTTTGCCGTTAAGAGTACATAAGGTGTACATCCGGGTCTCATTTTCTGACACTTTTTTATCAACCCAGCTGTGAGCGAAGCGAACATGGTTGATACTTGTAAACACTTTGAAATCGGAAGCGGAAGTGTGAGGAGCTTAAGCCATTTGCCTGTTTTCGTAATTGAACATTTTTGTCGCGCCAAAGGCGCAACCAACACGAAACAAATAAAATAAAATAATGACTTTAAAATTGTATTGAGAATTAAAACTTACGTTTTCGTGCCTTGGATACGACTATATCATTCAAATAGAAAACAGGGTTTTACTTTCGAACTTGAAGAAGGCAGAGTTGTCATTGAAGGTTTCGTAAATAAAATAAATAATAAACTTTGTGTCGTGCCGAAGGCACGAACACTACGAATAAAGAAATACAATCGTCGTGCCAAAGGCACACCCGATATGAACAAAAGAATGAATCAGCACGGCCATATTAAATGTTGCAAATGGGTCCCATGGCAACACCTTGACGGAAGTTGATTCGCCCTTTATTTTCATAGACAAAGAAACATTAAGTTTTCGTTCTGAAGGCATATCTTATATTGATATAATAAAATTAATTTACTAGTCATGCCAAAGGCACAACCATTACGAACAAAATTTCAAAAGTCTTCGTGCCGCAGGCACGAACACAGTATAGTCGGAATGGATCCCATGGCAACACATTGCCGGAAGTTAATTGTAACTGGTATTTACCAAGTGAAATCATACATGTCATATTTACAACAATGCACAAAAATAATTAAAAAGTTTACCATGAAAACCTATTTTAGTTAAATTGTATCAAACTTGAAGCGAACACGAAGCCAAATAACGTCTAATCTTTACGTTTCAAACTGGAAGTCTTCATATGACGTCATGTTGGTTATGTTCCAAAGTCGTCAATAACATTTCGCGGTTGTTTTTCAGTTTACTCGCAATCGTATGTTTATGTGTATGTCCATTGTTTCAGGCTCTCCTTGGGTATTTCTTTAATAGTATTTAGCGTCGAAAACAAACACGAATAAGAATTATAAGGATTGTCTTTTAATCGACTCCTTTCGCAGCTCTGCTGCAGTTTTCTTGTTTAAGATGGCTGCCGCCTTTTGTTGCAAATAGCTGTCATTATCAGCAGAGAAAAAACTTTCCCTTTTATACCTTACCGGGTAGTAGTTGCGTGTAAACTTCATATTCTATGTTATCACTGATCATTGCCTGGCTAGGTTAGGATCATTCATCAGAAGCTGAAACTGCAGATAAAGAAACTTTGCTATATTGTGCAGTATCGCCGCATCGGATGTAATGACAATGTTCAAATTTAGTTACCGTAGATGACACTGAACATTTCAGGTGTAAAATTACCTGCTTTATGAAAAAAAAATTGAGCTGACTATATTTAATGAAAATAATTGACATTTTATGATTTTAGTTGTCACATTAAAAGAAACCTACTTCTTTTTTTTACGAAGGTATTTTCCCTGTATCAATGTTAGATTTACAGTAACATAATATACAGACAAACCAATTATTATTTGTCATATTAGAAAGAATACATAAATAGCTGTGGGTATTATTTTTTTTTAATATTTTCCTGCATCAATGTTCAATTCAAAGGAACATAATACAGAGTAAAACCCGCTATTTTGAACTAACGTCCAACGGCGGGAAATATAATAGTACTATTTTACCTCCTTCACAAAAGACTTTCTAACTCCGAACTCCCGTATTGGTGACAGATCCGGGGATAATGCCGGCCAAGGAAGAAGCCGGATGTGATTCTGGTTCAGAAAATCTTAACAAATACGAGTCACGTGACATCTTGCATTCCTGTGTTGAAAGACGTGATAACATTTTCGCTGTTGCAGAAAGGGCAGAACGATAGGATCAAGAATATCGCCTCTGTATTTTACGGCATTCAATGTTCCTTGAACAATTTTGAGCTGAGTGCGACCACCATGACAAATTCCAACCCAGACCATATCACTTCGGCATCCATAACGGTCGGCCTCGTACACACACTGGTCCGTAAAACGTTCCCCACGCCTGTAGTACACACGAAAACGTCCATCGCAAAAACGAAGTGAAAATCGGGATTCATCACTAAAAAGGATGTGTTGCCATGTGTTACCTGTTTGTCGACGACGAATTATTAGCCTTGAAATGGTTATTCTAGACACATTAAAGTGGTCTGCAACGGCCTGGTGAGTCATTCTTGAGCCTGAACCATACCCACCGCTCTCTCACAGGTATTTTGACAGAGACGTGGCATCGACGTTCTTGTGAAAATTTAAATTTTCACAATGGCAAATTGTTTATTTTTGTTGACAGCACAATTAATGACCACAGGTGATTTAAATGCCTAATTCGATCATCGCAAACTCTGTGATGGGACGGAAAACTGACTTTCTTGCATTCACTGTCAACTGAATTATGAAATATAATGAATGGTAAATTATTATAGCACTAGATATACATTTAATTGATCCAGTTATAGTCTTTTTCCCAACATATAAGAATATTTATTCGGAACATCACTTCAAATAAGGAAATTATCTCTTTGAAATATACTATGCAAGGCACTTAGATAATATAACATGTAAATTACATGTATGTTGACTAAGATACCGTTGGAAATAAGCGACTATGTTTAACATCTTATATAGTATTTTGCACGGATTGTCTAAGCCTAAGCAGTGGCGGATGGTGGTTTAGCACTCAGCGACTATTCTATGAGCAAAGGACGATTATTTCAACAAATAGATGAAATATATGATGGCGTCCATCTGGATGGAATTCAACATTATTTGTACCAATTAGCTAGGTACTTAATGGTTTTAGTATAATACCGAGTTTTCAACAAGATATCTTAAGATGTGCCCCGCCATACTTTCAAAATTATTACATTTAAAGGAATAAAAACATAGATATCGAATGTAGTGCTGACGACGCATTTCTGGAATAATTTGCACCAGGTACGGTCATAATCAACAGAGTGGAAAGCCAACTCATTTAAAAGTCTTTTGGGGCAAGCAAACCAAAAGAGCCTAAACAGAAAAATAGTCAAAATCGACTAATTCGCTATGGCTAAGGGAGGAGAACCTTAGCTTTATGAAAAAAAATAATACTACCTTGAATCCAGATATTGCTTCCTCATAAAACAGAACTAAATCTGTTGTCTCCAATTCATCTTCACCCCCTTCTACTCTGATTATAAGATGGTATGCTCCATACTCCAGGGTGGACAGGTCAGATGATGATATCTTAACAAACCCTGTTTTGGTTGAATTGTCAACGGTTCCATTGATCAGTATGTTGGTATAGTCAATAATTTCAGCAACTACCGTCAGATTGTCTTCTTCATTGTACAGGAAATTTAGAACGAAGAATGACTCTGCCTTGTTGCTTATTTCCACAACAACATCATCAGTAAATTCATACCCTGGGAAAATAGAGAATACTTTTTTTCATTATGCATTCTAATATGAAGACTTTGAAATTTTAGTTTTTATTATAGATTAGTAAAAAAGTTCGGATATATGTTTGACTAACATCACTAAAAATAGAATACGCTTTTCTTTCGACGGAAAATTATACGTAAAAGTGCTGATTTGTCCTGTCATCGCTACAAAGATTCTACTGTCGTCATACACGATCTGGTTGACTTAAGAAATATCCATTTCTCAAATGCCAATGGATATATTCCGTTTTCTGTATATTATTTCTTTCATCTGTCAACGACAAGACTGTAATCGGACTTGATTATATGATCAACACGGCAGGTTTCTTATAAGAAACAAAAACTGCTTACCCAGCGCGAGCCCCTGGGTTCACCCTCGTTTTCTGGTGGGGCTTGTGTTGCTCATTTTTCAGTTTTCTGTGTTGTGTTATGTGATTTTTGTTTATCTCTATTCAGTGTTGCATTCCCAATGTTACCCGTGTCTCTGGATTGTTCATTATTGATTGCCCCTTCGATTTTATCTAACGTTTATTTATGTAGCAACATTCCAACAGCTCCTGCATGTGATACATCTCCCAGGGCTTGTAATTCTTCTCATGATTTCTTGATAGAGGGTTGCCATTAACATGGAAGCTACTGAACCATGGGTTGCTAGTGGTTAAATTGAACTAATAATTAAAAATGTGCGGTCACCACCATGACGGAATATCTGTCACAAATGACCATGAATATGTTCCAGTTTGTCGTAGTCACAATTCGGTCATTTCCCCATTCCTGACTTGTCACTGGATCTTGAAGCGAGAGTTACACGACGGGTGTCACTGATGGAGTAGGAACTGTCTACCCTACCGGGGCACCGTTTTTTTAATGGGTTCGTGTTGCTAAAACTTTAGCTTTCTGTGTAGTGCATTGTTTGTCCTTTTTATTTTGGCAATTGCATTGTCTGTCCTTCGATTTATGACTTCTGATTATACCTTTGGTATTTCCAAACTCTTTTGTTAGAGAACAAATTCGTTTTGCACATCTGTCACGAAAGGATGTGGATATAACTGACAAAGAAAGACAATTCAGTGGTTCATCATGTATACCTTTATACGTTGGAATTGGAACCATAAAATGGTAAGCTATGTAAAAGGTTAACAACTTCAACTAAACAGGGTTTCGTAAAAAAAATTCTTTAAAGAACTATTAACATATTATTTATGAAAAAAACATTATGTGAATACTATAAAAATCAATTGAACGATGATGGTCTCTCTCTTAGTTTTTTATTTTGTGGGGAGTTCGTGTTTTCCTCGGACAAGCGGATTTTCAGTTTAAAATATTATGTTCACTCCATTTGTTGTATTTGATAACTTTCTTGTATATGTATTATGTTAATTGGTATGTCACGTGTGTTCATCTAAGTATTGAAATCATGGATGTTGGTGTCGACGTGTGGTACACATCGTACAAGAGATGCTATATCCTTTTCCTATAATGATCACCTGATGTTGCTATCGGATGACATATATGACAAAAGAGGTGCTATAATCCTTTCCAATCTACTGCATATGTCGACGGGTGGCATACATGGGGCAAGAGATACTATAACTCTTTCCAGTCATTTAATGTTGTCGTCGGATGACATCGATGAAATAACATATGCTCTCAAATGATAATTAATCTTTTACTTCTTACGTAGATTTTGTCTTTCCTGTATAACTGACCGAACATTTTCCGGACTTGCCTAAATGAGTAAGACGGTATGTGTCTTATCATAAGCAGGAACTGCTTACCCTTCACGGGCAGCTGAGTTCACCACAGTTTTTGTTGTGGGAACAGTGGGGAACAGTGTTGTTCATCTCTTTAGTTTTCTGTGTTGTGTTTTGCTTGTCGTCGTCCTGTGTCTTGTGCACCCAATGTCAACTGTGTCTCTGGATTGTTTATTATTGATTACCCCTTTGAGTGTAATAACATGATGTTGTCCGGAACATTTACTCTTTTATTAAAATATATTGTTAATTTTATGTTTCATTGATGTGGCTTTGTCGCACTAGATTGTTATGTTATGCACTGTTCACTATGCATGGTATTAGACCTCAATCCTAGATGAATAACAATAAATGTTGTTTTTGTTCTGAATAATTGATTTAAGTACTAATTTTTAACAATAAACTTAACAGAATATCCAATCTCTTAAGCAATATATATAAGTAACAATAAAATGAAGAAAAACCTAAAATACCACGCTATCGGAGCAATGATGAATAATATTGATAATTTCTATAAATAATGAATATGAATTCAAAATAAATTATATTTGTACTGACGTTTTCTGAATGGGTAATTACAATATGAAAAAAAAACAAAAAACAAAAAAAAAACCAACAACTACGAAATATAATGGCAATCAACTAGACTCCATTTAAAAATGTTCAAAAAGGTACGATTATCCAATTATGTTTTGAAACGATGTTCGCTTCGTTTTTACCCCCAGGAGGGATGATGTCTTGTTGAATTTGTTTGTGTTTGCTTGCGTATATTGTGTTGTGTTTTTGTTTATCTTCGTTTGGTGTACCTCATGTTGCCTGTTTCTGTTGAATGTCCATTTTTGAATGCCACTTCGGTATTCTCTAACGTTTATTTAAATGACAATGTGATATTAAAACTCCATATTAGTAATATACATGACACCACATTGAATCTTCTTCTGTTATGTACATCAAGAGAAAAAAAACATTCGGCATAAATATTTGTCATTTTTCATCGACCGTCTGATAGCTATGTCACATAGTTTAATCTTTAGATTGATTAATTGAATGCATTTAGTTGTCAAATGAACAGTGATTGGGTTCTGTTCATGCTGAGAACATTAGTTTAGTCAAGATAGACAACAAGAAAAAGGGTAAACCTAAAAAAACGGTGTTTAATTTTTAGTTTTTTTTTACAAAGTAAGCATCAAAACAAATAGATAAGTATATTGTTTATTTGCAATGTATCTATATACATAGTTCCGATTACCAAGCAGAGTCAATTGCAAATTCTATTAAATCAAAATTTAAAATATAAAGTTTATATTGAAAAAGTTATATTTACTGAAATTCTAAATGTACACGAGGTGCAATTTCATAAATACTTTTCAATTTTATTTGTTACCTCATTTAACCAAAAATTAAACACAATTTTAGAACAGTAAGTAACAATACATTTTAGAAATATTTGGTAATTTTAAATGGTACCCAAAAATCGATTTTTAGAATTGATAATTATGAAAAGAAAGCTTAAATAGTGATGGTAAAAAATTCCACCAATATCAACAAAACTAACAATCATCTCTCACCTTCACTCACTGAACACAAAAAGACTTCTACATATGACGTTTGAAATCCAGGTCTGGCTTGGGACAGACATATAAATGTGGCCGGATTAAACCGGTTTATAGTATCACAACCATCTCCGTTTGATAATTGAATTCACAAATATAGGGAAGCATATTAAATACACTTTTCATATCAAACAACCATCAAATGAGGTATCCTCAAATGTTTTTAAATAAAATATCTTTAAATGTCGATTCTGTGGGAAAATATATCTAATCGAGTATCAATTCATCAGTTAAAACGGATCCCGCAATTGGGCTGCAGTACAAAGACATCCATCGAAGCCAATAGAACATTACAGTCATATGCATAGGTAATATACATATATCACTAAGCTAGCTATCTACGTCTTTATTACTATCACTAGGCCGATACATCTGCTGGTGGACTATTATTCCCCAAATGTATCATCCGCCCAGTAGTCGGTGCTTCGGCACTGACATGCTTTTATCGAAATTTAAAGTTCCAATTCATGTAATTATTATTAAAACTAAGGTTCTCCTCTTTCAGGCAAAGGTTTTTAACCTTAGACGATTTTGGCAATCCTATTTAGGCCCTTTGGTTTTCTTGCTCCCAAAGACCTTTAAATTATTTGGCTTGGAGCGTACCCGATGAAGGTTGTCTCAGAAACGCGTCGTGCGCATTAAATTTGATATCTACGTTTTTATTTTAATGTATCATATTAATTTATTAGACGCCGGTAGAAGTGCCACCAGGATATGGTAGCAGTATCATCTTTTAAAAAATTAAAGAGTTAAGTTTAAATATAGTCCCTCTATTAAAAAGAAGACGAAAGACACTAAGCTGCAAATTACGAACCATAAACTTCTATCACGTGAAAGGTCTTCGAACACATAGTGCATAGCAGCATATTTGACCACTTTCGCAGCAATACAACTCTTACCAATACAACGAACAACACGTACTCCATAAAAAAGGTTATACTCGCCATTGTCATTCGTGAGATTGCATCAAAATGAACAAAAAACTTCATATCTATATTCTTCTCCATGAATTGCCATAGGCATTCGACAAACTGCCAAACCGCCGCACATATTGCATAAGCTGGAATACTACAACGTCAACTATAAAGCAAACATATGGATTCGTTCCTTCATGCAGAAAAGAAAACACAGCATTTCGCTCGAATGTACTGTTTCAACGATAGCCTCAGTCCTCCTTGATGTTCCTCAATTAGAAGATATCTTTTATTACCTATATCAACGACATTCTAGAAACAACAACTTCATCATAGAGAAAAATATTTGCGGATGACAGCCCGATGCTATTTCAACCTATCAAGACCAGGTTGAGAGCAACCTGACGCAGCGAAATCTAACATCCATTGGAGATTAGGAAGAAATATATCAAAGAAGCTTCATCGCCGAAAATGCATTGTAATAAGAATAACAGCACAGAGAAATAACAGTTGATGCCAACAGCCTAACAGAGCCCGGGTTGCTCAATGAGTTAGGCAGTAGGATTACCTAACAACTCATACAAGCCTATCACCA
The DNA here is from genome assembly GCA_963680875.1 of Bathymodiolus brooksi. Lineage (NCBI taxonomy): Eukaryota > Metazoa > Mollusca > Bivalvia > Mytilida > Modiolidae > Bathymodiolus > Bathymodiolus brooksi. Next base: position 49,548,361 of record OY804579.1, read on the forward strand.
ATACGGTGTGGGTTCGCGCCCGACTTTGTGAATTACAAAAAGAGTGCACTCGACTCGCAGCTGCAAGTAATAAAGTTTACCAGTTGCTTGCTCATGGTCGGTGGCTCTCTCCGGGTACTCCGGCTTTTTCCACCATTAAAACTTGTTGCCATGATATAGCTGAAATATTGCTGAAAGTGGAGTTAAACACCAAAAATCAAATCAATCACCAACAACCCAACAACTACATGGAAACAAGTTATATGCATTGTCGCTCTGTATATGCCAACAAGCTACTACCATGAATGAATTATCCCGCGACAGGCACATTCAAATATAATTTTCAGTATTAACACAGACTTTTATTTGTTTGTGAGTGAATTGGTCCAGGTTATACATAAATAAACTCCGGAAAAAATGCGCTTAATCCTATAATCTATTTTGTTTCATATGCAATCAAAATATTGAGTTTTTGTATAAATAACGTGTATTTAAAATGTGTAAATTTAACACGTTTTTGGCAAAATTGCGTTCCATATTAAAAGTCGGATATAAATCTATTATGCACAAACGTTATGTGTATTTTGTTTCATACATGTATGTAAAAACTTATCTAGCTTTCGTATTTCAACTATAAAAATTAATAAATATATGTCATCACACCAGTCAATTAAAAAATACAGGATATTCGGCATTGTCTTATATTTATTTAGACGACATATTAACCCAAACGATTTGAAAACGAATTTAATATTCCTATTTCTCTTATTAATATGCACAGATGCTTCTATTTCTTGTATTATGTTAATTTTTCAGTCATGACTAGTTTATTTATTGAAATATGATTATGATTGGCGTTTGAAAATATTCGGCAACCAACCTTTCGAAAATGACGTCTTTCCCATGGGTTTATCTTGGTAGACTTTTTAAATGTTTTATTTTGGTCATTTCTTTAAAGAATTACAGAAAAATAAATTATCTTGCAATTTATTGGAAGTCAAATGTTAGAATGAGTAAACTAAAGTTACAAGCAAAACATCGTGTAGGTAAAAAGTGGCAATAGGAAGGCCATATAGACAGATTTATATCGCAAGTAAAAAATGGAATGGTGGTTAGGGTTAATAAACGTCTGTTCTTCTTAGCGAGTCATCAACGATCACTCCTTACAATGTGTTGCCGATTAGTAACTGCTGTATGAGTTTCTTTACGAACACACAGTGTACGTTCTTCGAAACTTAAAGACGTGTTGTATATTGGATTCATTACGCACTAACCACAAATGTCTGTTTCAGAGATTCGCTGTGTATTATGTGACAGTACAGGCCATATTATGATTTTCTTCTTATATTTCCGGAGTACATGAGTTCACACCCATTTTTTTTACTGAGTTTTGGAGTACGTGTAGCTCAATCGTTAATTTTCTATGTAGGCATTGCTTGTTCTTTTGTCCTTTTTCTTTTGTCCATTGTATTGTCTGTCATTCTTCGACTTACATCTTTAGATTACCCCTTTATTATCTTCAGACTTTTCTTCCATTTGTAGAATTGCTTTCATCATATATTATTTAATAACCTATAACCAATTTATTTTTGTACCTATAGAATAAGAATAATTTAAAATATTGTTCTTATTTGTATTTCTGTTTTTGAAGACAATTCTAGTTGACACCCTATTTTGACACGTATTGGTGCACATTCAGATTCCGTTGTCACAATGACGGAAATGGTCAAATTACAGATATAAATTTGTATTGCGCAGGTTCGTAAGAAAAAAAGAACTCTAGAGTACATGGTAAAATTTAGAATGTTATTCACTATTCCAAAGGATATTGTAGATATGGGAGTTCAAAAAGATTGTCACATACAATGGCAAGACAAAACATTAGATTGGTACTTATTGATCTACATCAAAACAATATAACACATATGTACAATGCTATAACAATTATCAATGACAACTATTTCCAGGAACAAATTACAGGTATTTCAATTATATCAAACAAACTCGAGACAAAACAAACCGTTCCCCAACAAAAACCAAATATTAAATATTGATCAAAGCCACTATCTAGACAAAAGTTGGAAATCTCCCACTTATTCCAACCACTAGATCAATGAGGATTTCCCAGAAGTTCTTTCTAGTCAAAAGTTAGAAATATCTCACCTACGATTAGATCAACAGTTATTTTCTAGAAGTTCTATCATACCCAATATCATCAGAAATATTAATTGTGAATTAAGTCTTCAGAATGTGATAACACGTAGATATTTAATTTAGTGTACACTGTGCGTTTCTAGAATAACCTTCATCAGGTATGCTCACAATCAAAACATTGTAAAGCAAGGAAAAAGTCTTGGGAACCCGGTAGACCAAATGTCCTACACAATATAGCCAAAATCGGCTATGGGGGGAGGTTTGGCGCTTTAAAATCTGATTCAACCCACCATTTCTTTAGAAATGCCTGTACCAAGTCAGGGTCATTACGGTTTTCACAGTTTTCCGGTTGTTGACTGATTTTGTTTGTTTATATACATATGAGTTTTGACTTTTCCTTTGTAAGATTGCTCGGAGTTCGGTAATTTTGTTATTAACCTTATATACTGAGAGCGACTGACCTTAGTTTTAATAAATTGCTTCATCAAACATTATTTAGGAATTTTAAAATCAACAACATTTGACGATACATACCAATATCACGTACCAAGTAGCAACTGGACATGTTCATTAGGGCCCTTCGAAACGGTGAATCCAACATACAATTGTTCTATTCCATATAATGATTTTAAACCTTTTACAATGAAATATATTATAAAATGTTGGTATGACAGTTGGGAGCAACAAATTCATAAGAAATTGTGCACGAAATAGATTCATTAGTTGTCAAGACCCTTTATTCTTACGGTCAAAACCACAAGGAACAAGTGGTCTTGACCAGATGTCGTATTGGTCATGGAATAGTTACACAAAGTTATTTAATTATCACGAGGAAAGTATTTAATGTTATTCCAATTATTCACTGAAAAATATTTAGGGTGGGGTTATGGTGTTTAGCGCCACTTTCAACAATATTTCACCTATATCATGAAACATATTTTAATCAACTGCGTAACTGTTACTGACGTTCGTCAGACATCAGCCTGTCTTTTTGCATCACAAGAGGGAAACACAAGCTAACATGGACATTTCAGTCAACATAAACAAAGACATATGCTTTTAGCAAGGGGAGTGGTTTCAGAAAATTAGAAAACAGACGTTAGAATCTGAAATGAAAACAATAATATAGAGAGAGAAAATCGGCTCTGGGCCCATAGACCTAGTTGAACCTCGCCACATGTTATTGAAGTACTTGTACCAAGCCAGGAAGGTGAGAGGTCATGCACATGTTTGTTAGATATATAGATGTCCCTCTGTTTCTACGATTTTTTTATTGGATTTTAGAAATATTCTGACATTTTGGTATTTTTTTATTTTCCATTATATTTAAATTCGAATTGGCATTATTCCAAAAACGCGTAGTGTTCACGAAATTACATGTTTACATCTACGTTTTTGTCTTACCTGTCAATGAAGCCGAACTAAAATGACCAAAGCCTAACACATGCAGTAAAATTACATACAATATCATCATCATGTTTCAAAAAGCTCACATCTTTATCGCTTAAAATTCTTGATTTGAAGATCCACGTATCCAATCAAGCTCACACCCACACAAGTAAAATTTAAAATATTGATTTGAATTGCTCATGTACAACATAAGAAACATAGGTTCGTCTCTCCTTAGATACATACTGTCCTTTAGCTTCTGAGACCTATCGATATGTATTATTAATAATCATATTACGTTTAAACACAGCGTATTTAAATAATTCTTAAATTACATTAGAGATGGTAGATTTAACATAGATATTTTCTGTATAGCAAAAATTCATCAAAAATTCATCTATCACCACTAACGTTGTGAGTTCGGATCCTGCTCATGCGAGGTGTACTCGATACAACATTATGTAATAAAGTTTGTCAGTGACTTGCAACAGGTCGGTGGTTCTCTCCGTGCATTTTGGTTTCCTCCATCAATAAAACTGACCGTCACGATATAACTGAAATAGTGTTGAAAGTGGCGCTAAACACCATAAATCAAACCTAAACGTCATATGTTGGATTTAGCTTCATTTTATCAAGAAACAATTTTAAGAGAGTATTGTTGGGTTTCATTAGTGGAACCGGGGCTTCTTACCATTACGGAGCGTCTCATTCACTCCGTATATTAGAGGGGTTCGTGTTGTGATTACGACAAATAAAAGATATCCATTGTCATTTGAGACATTGTTGTTCCGTAACGATTACCCATGGCATGGTCGAGACCGTAAAACACCACTAGGAATCGTTACTTCTGTAGCTTCCTTTTTAGCAACAACCCTCTATCATTGATTTCATGATAGGAACCACAAATTCTGGAATATCATATCAACTGAGATATATATACTCCATAAAAAGGTGGCCAAAAGAATAAGAACAAAAAGAAAAACAATTAATGGTCTATAAAACACTTATTACAAAGATAAGTAAATATTGAGCAACTCGAACTCAACTAAAAACCTGAAGTAAATTAAGTTGCACTATACTTAGGGTCAGTCATCAGGATGCATGTGTTAAAATCCGGTGATAAGTCATACCACCATGTGCCTCTGACAACCGAACATGTATACATGGTCATCTTCGACACAGACAATCCACAGCAATTAATACAGTCATGATGGCTACCATAAAACCTTCGAATTGATGACTTAAACTTTACCGCTAGAAACCGTTGGTTGAGTAGTTCCATGTTTAACAGCAACCTTCTATTAATGTAATCCTGATGATTCGAAGCACAAGCTATGGAATATCGCATCAACATGGAAATACATTTAGATACTACATATGATTGTGCTGCTGGAACGTTGCTACATATGGAAAGTTTACAATGCGAAAATTGAAATCATCTCTATTGTCATAAAGATTCTTTTTTAACCGACCCCACTGTCAAATGCTAGGTGTAGGTCAAGATATGAAGCAGACCTATCTGGATATATGGTATGCTTTATTTCAAGCTGAATGTGATAGATGCGATCAACATAATCACCATGTTTGAAGTTTGAAAATACAAAAGGGGTAATCAGAAGCCATAAATCGAAGAAGGACAGACAAAACAATGACCAAAGGAAAAAAGACAATGACCTACAAAATATTACACAGAAAACTAACCCCACTAAAACCCAGAGCTGAACTCAGTTGCTCCGTTGGTGTTGGCAGTTCCTGCTCAGCATGTGGCACCCGTCGTGTTACTCTTGTTGCAAACCCGATGAAAAGTCATATAGGATGAAAGAACCGGATTTTGATTACGACAAGCGGAACGTATCCATTATCATTTGTGATACATATATTTCGTAGCGGTTAACCAGGTCATGGTGGCGACCGTAAAACTTTCGAAGTGATAACTTCAACTTAGCCATTCGGAACCTTGGTTTAGTAGCTTCCTTTTGAGCAGCAACCCTCTATCACGGAAATAATGATAGGAACCACAAGCTCTGGAATATCGTATCAACTGAGATATATATACTCTATATGCAGATGCTACTGGAATGTTGGATATAATTATGCTGTTCATGACCTAGCATAATTATTCTGACATTTGAAATATAGTAGAATGATATTGAAATGACATTTGGCTTAACTATGTTAATAAAGTAGCAAATACAAGTAATTTTTGACACTTTTTTTTAAAGAAATGAAAATCGTTAAAAACTGAAAATCCTGAAACTGAAACGAAACACTATTTACACTGTTTATGGTTATGTATCTATTTCCCCAAATATATCAATTACAGTATGTATTATTTGTACTCAGATTTGTCAATTTGACATTTAGCAGAAACCAAAACTGTATTGATTTCTGTTTTATAATTATCGGTGACATTGCAATATTAGTTTGGAAATAACAATCAATTATTTAATGATATAAGATAAGCTTCATAAATGTAAAGAAAAACAAAAATTGATTATTTTAATGCACTGCACATCTTGTATATCTACTCTTGAACAAAGAAAAAAAATTAAGTAACACTCGATACAGCATTTTAAATATCATCAACACATTTTAATTCCCAGGAATATTAAACATTATTTACCATCATTTAGGAATAGAAAAGAAGGATGAAAGACATGAATTATTTGCAAATTAGTTGAAAAATACAGTGTAATTGAAAAACAGATGATGTGGAAACACTTGGAAACGAAATGCCTTTTATTGAATATTTGTTCATAAAGCACAAAAGCACCAACAAAAAGCATAAAAATAAGTCTTTAAGAAGCAAGTAAACCAAAGAGCCTAACCATGTTAACCAAATTCGGCTAACATAACCTTTGTCTGAAGGAGATTTTAGGCTAAGATAACCTTTGTCTGAGGGAGACTTTAGTGTGTAGCTTATCTTATCATTATTCCACACTGAAACTACTGAATAAGTAAAAGTCAAAGGTCACTTTCATAATAAAAAAATAAGAAAAACGTAGATATCAAATTTAGTGCGCACGACACGTTTCTGGGATAACTTTCATCAGGTACACTCAAAATCTAAAGACTGGAAAGACAAATAATTTAAAGTTTTGGGAGCAATAAAACCAAATGGGCTAAACCGGATCACATATGCCTGAGGGAGGAGGACTTTAGTTTTGTTAGTAATTACATTATTTAGGAACTGTAAATTTCAGTAATAAATATATCTGGGTCATAATCAAAAACACGCACTTTTCTGTTATTACGCAATTAAAAGACAAATATCAACCAAACTGATTGGAGAAAACATGTTTTGCATGAAGGCACATCAGCTTTCTATAGTTTTACCATCTAAATCCAGATTGGTCCAATTGCGAATTTATACTAGCTACACGAAGACCTGTTGTTTCCTTGGTGTTACGTGTAATTTTTCCAGAATGACTTACTTTTGGTCATTTGTACTATTCAGATGTTATGATTTTATTCGATCTTTATATTACTATTACTAAAACTCTAATAGCACAACAATATTTTTGCTTGATATATATTGAAATTTAAAAAGAAAATTAGCAAAAACCTGCTGTTATAGATTTTCATGTCTGTGGTGTTACCCTTCCTATTAAGGCTGGTAAGAGTTATCTGTCTTGTCATATTTGAAGCAAAAATAGTTTCTACCTTTGCATATTACCTGTTTCATGACATGTGCAGACGACAAAAACAAAAGTGATCTATAAACTAATATAGAGCCGAAAAGGTATGTGCGATTGGTATAGTATATAAATTGTATGTCTGTGGTGTACTTCTCACTACTTCTTTTTGTTAGAATTGAACATAATGTAAAAATATACAATACATTACATTAGGTATTCTTCACAGGATATACATATAAAATATAGTCAGGGAGATATTATTTTCCTTTTATCCTGAAAATACTTACATGTTTTCTGTGGTGTTACTGTCAATGGTGTTACCATAAAGATTGTGTAACACCACAGACATTTAGCATTAAAATTGTGAATAAACACATTATTCCATAAACACTAATATACAGAACAAAATATTGCTCTTTAACTTATGCAGAAAAATTGTTCAAACATCGTCATTTACGTGTAAGATATAGTTTAACAAGCTGATGGGAGTATACTTTTTAGACCTGGTAACACCAGGGACATATCTTCATAATACCATGGACATATCTGCATAACACCATGGACAAACTGATATTGCTCATGCATCAAACCAATATGTTGAAAAACTGAATATTGTACTGAAAACATTAAGAAAACAACAAATATAGGTTGGTAGTTGTGTTTTTTTTCTTGAATTAAATGTTTACATTCATGAAGATGTCCCTTTTGTTACTTTTGCCATATGTGGTGTTACCTCTTGTCAATGGTGTTACCTCATGTAAATTGTTTCATAAAAAGGATAAATGACATAATTGATGTAAATTATATTATAGTTGAATAAAGTTGACTTTGATAACTATGTATAAGTCATCTTTTCTTTATATAAAGTGAAACAACATACAATTATGAAAACTTGTTTGTTTCATAATGCAGCTTAAATGGAATTCCACAACTACATATCCAAATATTGTGAAAAAAACTAGTGCTCCAAAGAAAATATCCTACATTATGCATAATTTTCCTGTATATTATGTATGTAACCACTTTTTACATAAAAAATATTTTTCATTTTCCTAAGAAGAATAAATTTATGTTGGTAACACCACGGTCTGAAAGGTATTAGGAGGTGCTACATATCTAGAAATATTTTTTTTCATGGTGGTTTTCCCGACTGCATATTATGTAAATATGTCATTGTAATGTAGGAAAAACTAATAGGCTAAAGCAAAACGGGAACGAAAATATTTGATGTCACCAAAATATGAACAGGAAAAAGTGCGTGTATTTTGATAATGACCCATCTAATAAACCATGTCAGTGCCGAATTACTGACTACTGTGCGAATGATACCATCGGGGACAAATAGTTCACCAGCTGAGGTATCGACTCAGTGATGTTAATAAAAACGTAGATATCAAATTTAGTGCGCACGTCGCGTTTCCGGAATAACCCTCATCAGGTAAGCTCAAAATTGAAAGACTGAACAACTAAGTAATTTAACTTAAACTGTCTTTAGAACTGGGTCAGAGATTATTAATCGCATATTATGCTTATTTATAGTGTTATAGTATTTTGTGTTTATTGTATATACATTTGTATGTCTGTCTTATACCAAAGATGATTAGCGTGAGTAGTATATCAGCACAGCTCAAGTAGCATTTGAGGTGGAGCAGTGACGTCACCGGAAATGACGTCACCGGAAATGAGGTGATCGGAAGTGAGGTGATCGGAAGTGACGTCACCGGAAGTTGTGAACCGGAAATTAAAGAGCGATAATTTTCCCGCGCTTTTTACTCGTATTTCCCGCGTTTTTTCAGGAACTCCTCTAGATTCTAGGTAGGAACAATGGAATTTTGAATCCAACCAATCGTCGGCCTTCTGATATTTGAATCCCACCAATCGTAGCACTTCTTGCTTCGAATTCAAAACCAACCAATCGTATGCTTTCGATTTGAGTCCAACCATTGTCTGGATTTGCTTGCATCTGGTTGCTACTAAATCTTTCAATTTAAATTAAACTTTCATATTCGAGGGTAATAATAATATTTTCTATATTTTCATCAGCATACGATGACGTATTGTTATCAGCATATTATACAGATTATCATATAATGGAAAATGCAGCTGCATGGTCGGTGGATTTGTTAATGATTGTACTATATGTTTTGTGAATGAATCAATCAATAACTACCATTATTTCATAGGACATTATTTTGCTTTACAAATGTACCGATGAATACAGGGCCAATATCCAAATGGTCAAAAGGGGTGATACTCATCAGAAGCTTGCTTTTATTCCCATTTCTAAAGCTCATACAAATAAATAATATATTGTCGGACAATGTACATCAATTATATATATACTGTGACAATTGGAGTGTAAATTTACTTGGTATGGCCTTGACTGCCTTGTTATTATATTTAAGAATATAAAATACAAGTAATTTTTGTATATCATATTAAGAATTTTCTTTTGAAGAATTTAATTAGCGTTATATTTTTGACAAACTTTTCGTCTGCTAAATCTATTGATTTTATGTTATCGGATAATCAAAATATTTAAAATGTCCTTTGTTAAAGGTCGCGTGGCGTCTGCTACATTCCTATCTAATTGTATGCTTCAGATGATACCTTTAATTATACTTTAATAGTGTATGTACCTTGACAGACCGTCATGAATTAATAAGGGAATAGTCATTATTTATCAGGTGGAGGGGCTGGACAATTTTAGTGGGGGTCAAACAAATTTGTATATAGGTATTGTGGGGGTCAATTTTTAAAACCACTCAGCTTAGGGGCGGTCAATTTATCCTTAAAACATTTGGTTGTGAAAAAAATAAAAAGTAAAAATTAAAAAAAAAAAATGAATAAATAATTTGGAAAACCTAAACAGTTCTAAACACTTAAGTGTGAAGGACATGAGAGTAAGGGGTGATATTCAATGTAGCGTTTAAATAATTAGTAATGCAACTTTGGGAAGTATCTAACTAGGATTTATAAATATCAATATAGCTATAATTATCTGGAATTTTATTTACATGTATTTTGAAATGTAAGTTTCTGAATAAAAATGAACTCAAAGCAATTAACACTATGTAGTGAACCAAAGAACTCTTACAGCCGTTCTCTGCAAAGAAGTACTGATGTTGTTATAGATTCGGAAAACAATATACGGATATTCGCACAGTGCACAAAAACTATTGCAGATAATCGGAATAAGCTAAACGGCTTATTACATGTGTCACAATATTCTAAATTCGAATTCCGCTCACTTCTAGGATTAGCAGTTATAGATGAATTGCAGAATATCTCGATTTAAAAAATGTGAAAAACATGAATGATTTATTAAGAAAAAACAATGATCAGCCTACTATCATTGACGTAAGTTGTGTACAGACAGTAGGTCTAATACATGCAAAGGGACTTTTTGTCTTATTAGAAACAAACTTCTTTACATTTGAAGCAAAATGTATAATCCTGGATAATGTGTGCCCTATTGTTGAAAAAAGATATTGGAAGTTATTTGAAAACCATTAAAATGTGAATGGTGAAAATGAGAGCATGGAAGAGGTGGATATGGATGGAAGTGAGAGTGATCAGGAATTTACTGGTAATGAAACAGATGAAAATGAATGAGCAAGTAAGGTGCATGAGCATCTTTGAAGTATGTTTATATGGTCAACAAAAGATAGATATTAAACATTTTGTAGCTTATACTTGTACATGTATATAGGTGACATTTTTCATATACATGTACATGTAAGTAGTATATGGGTACGGACAAAGTCATATTTGTGGGGAAGTAATGGGGAGCAACCGGAAGTCACGTGTTCGGGAGTTGCGTGACCGGAAGATTTTTGAATAGGTTATATGATTTAGCCTCTTCTGGAGCAGTATACGATTAATAAACCGCGAAGCGAAGAGGTTTACGAAAAGCGTAAACTGTTTTAAACCAGATTATACAAGTATAACCTGTGCAAAAATTTAACATATTCCTAATATCCCTTATAATTTAATGATTCCTCGATTTTAATTACGATAGTTTCATGTGACTATTTGAATTTGTCGTTGGCGAATGAATATGTTGGAGACGTCACAATATCAACCCAGGTAATCAAGTATAACTGATGTTGCTCCAGGCGGATCAGCCAATCAGATAGCAGAATTAACATCAAATTAAATCATTCGTTTGTTCTGCATACAGTTAAACCTGACAGAACCTACCACCGTTTAGACCTACTTTTTGCACAGCAAACAGAGCGATGTCCGGATTAAACAGGTTAAATTTGTAAATGTTACATATTGGTACTAAATATGATGCCATGTTTATACAAGATTTCAGTTTAATCGGGCTTCGGCTTATACAGGTATTTTCGCACCGTTCGCACTAATTAAGATATCTACGTTTCTATAACAATCACTGGATCGAAAACATTGGTAAGTGGACTATTATTCTCCGAGGTTGTCATCCGCCCCAGTCTTTCGGCACTGACATGGTTTATTACATATCAAAAAGCAAAAATTTCCAATTTGCAAATTTCGGAAAATATCCCATTCTTAGCCCAGATTTAGCAATGGAAAATGATATTGTGCAACAAAATGTTTTTGTAGAAAGAAAGCTTAGCATACATTTAACTAACATTTATAGATAAAGTTCCTTCATTTACAACCAGTTTTATTTTGATAACTTGGAAAAACAGAAGATTTTGTCCTGAAGAATTCCCTCTCCAGGATCAAGTTTTTAAGAGGTATGGTTGCCATGGCAACGGATCGTAATTTTTGAAATTTTATTTTCTTAAGTTGTTAAACTTGGTCAGGTAAGTGATCTGACAACATAACACCAATATCTGAAGACATGCATTTCCAGTCCACTGTATAGCTATTGAAGTCCTTACAGAGAATGGGTATTAAATAGTATGCAAGGCAATTGGTAGACGTATTAGGGAAACAATAATCTACTCTGAACCAACATCTAATTGCCAATACCATTTATGTCATTTGTACCTTTCCACAAGGTGCCGATATCTTTCCGAAAAAGTTTTGAGGGATAAGACAAGACAATTATGTCTTTGTTATCAAATGATACAGTTTCAGTGCTCATGATTAATGAACAGGTTGCTGCCTAATATTGTCTGATAAATGTATAATGTAATTTGTAATTGGTTAGTTAACTTCACCATGTCTTTAGTATTCAGAAGTGAACGTTATTTTTCAAAGGAAGGAGGGGCCGTCGTGGCCATGATCATATGGTAGTTGGATTTACAACTACCTGTGCAATCAGTGCTTATCACCACTGATGTTGTGGGCTCGATTTTCGATCAGGGTGAGGTGTACAACATTATGTGATACAGTTTGTCAGTGACTTGCGAGAGGTCGGTGGTTTTCTCCGGGTCCTCCGGTTTCCTCCACCAATGACTGAAATATTGTTGAAAGTGGCGTTAAACACTATCAAACAACAGCAACAACAACATCAAAAGAAGGATATTGCAATATTGACATATACACGACATATATCTCTATCATTTATAATCCTCTTTAGGTACCAGAAGTAAAGATGCTGGCGCTAATAGACAACAGTACACTTTTACACGCAACGATTCAAACTGGTAGTAATATGGATGTTGAATGGTTTGCTTATGGAAATGAATCACAAAGGGAGATAACACCAGGCAACCCACAGGAAGTGACGTCATATCACGTATATCAAACCCCGGATGATCATAATATAACCGTTGTTGTCCGGAATGCATTAAATGAGGCATACCAGACAAACGTAGTCATAACTGTTGTTCGTCCTATAGCAGGTTTTTCCATTAATGTTTCTCAAGTACTTCTTCCTATCAACGTTACAAAATGTAACAGCACCATATTATATAACAGCACGATCGACTACAAGTGTGTGGCAAAAACCAATAGTACTGAAGGTTGCCTAGTAACCACCAACAGAACAGAGGTGTTGTGTTGGTTGATTGAAAAAGCTTCAGAACAATATGGGACACAACTTGACATATTGATATCTCCAGGTGATACGGTTAACTTGATTGTATATTTAGATTTCGAAAGCAGACTTCCGATGGGAAATTTGACGGTTGTCGTAAATTACGGCGATGGATCAAATGAATCTATTTACCTTGGTGAAGATTTAAGCATATTATTGGCGGATGGTTTAAAGTTGAATCATAGTTATTTAGAACAAAGAGATTATGTTTTAACGGTTACCATAGAATCAGAGTTGAGTTCACAAGTTATCAACTATGATATATATGTTTGGGAAGACATAAGTAATGTAACGTTGATTTCAAATAGACTAGCAAGGGCATTTGAAATCATACCGTTTACATTCGACAATATTCCTCGGAAAGGTTTTGAATTTATTTTAGCATACGGCGATAATAATACAAAAAAGGGGTCTGCGGATTTATTTTATTCCGAATTTAGCATGGAATCTTAGAGTCATAGCTACTCTCAAGATGGCATATATACAATTCAAATGAATGCTTCAAATCCGTTTTATTTCAGCGTGGTTACTTACGAGATAAAAATTCAATTTACCATTCCAGAATTAAAGTTGCTACCAGCCATTGCGGATCCCCCAGAAATGCTACCACTACCTGATGGTAAGGTTTCGTTTTTGATTCGAATGCTTTATAATGGACCATCACCAACGAATGTAACATGTTACTATAGTTTTGAACCAGATACTTCCTTGTATAACAAATCAGTGATAATTAAATATACTTATTTAACACAATTGCACCTGTACGAACGGGAGGATTGAAACTTGTTGTAATTTTTTGTGAAAATGATGTAAGCAATTACACTCTTCAAACCCAAATAATTATACAGCAGGCACAATTATCTGATTTTCTTGTTGCCTTTAAACCCGAGTCAGGAATGAATAAAACACTAACAGCTGAAGACGATCAACAAACAGTTAGAGATGTGCCTATTATTGTTCGTTTTGATATCTCCATTTTACAATGTGCACGATTTCCTTACTTCACATATTTAAAGTATGACTTTGGAGACGGCACTCCTCCTACTAAATACAACAGATTGGAAACGCTTAGACATACATACGCATCGAGGGGAGAATTCAATGTATCGGTCACTATTAAAACAGCACCAGTAGGATCATAAAAACGCTTCCTATCAAAATCGGGGTTGTTGATTTTATTTCTAGTTCGTATTTAGGCGCTATTGATGGAACACAATTCATATTTAGCATGTCCGGTGTCGTGAATGGAAATTATCTATTAGACGTTGGTGAAGGCGAACCCTACCATTTACATGTTGACCCATCAACGGCACATCATGTATACACTTCCTATGGTTCTTTCTTTGTGCAGTTGGAGGCCTACAATACTACTTTCAAAGAAATTCTATATCTCGGAAATTATATAGTAGCCGATTACAATATGACTGGTCACCTCGCCATTGATATGCCTGACAAGTTAGATATGCCTCCAGGAAACGTCACCGTTCGTGTCATATCTAACTCTAAGTTTCCAATGGTCAAGTGCGTGTTTAATATGGGTGATTTTATAAACCGAAGAATTTACACCAGGACGGCAAACTTATGGTCAGCCGAACCTATGCTTCTCGATTTTACATATCTCACGCTGGGTAACCACACTGTAAATGTCGAGTGTTCCAATTACTACGATACCCAAATATTAAAGAAAATAGTCAATGTCTGGAATGAGTGTTTTACAGTCAATGGTATGTTCGATCGGCAATATTCAAATACTACAGGCCCTATGAGAGTTTATACGTCTGCTGATTTTAACTTGGCAAGCCGAATGGCAGTATATTGCTCTGACCAAAGTGTAATATTTGAATGGAAGTTATATACTGTTGTAAATGATACTGGTGACGACCCTGTAACACTATACTATCCATATAAACCGTTCGGTATCACACGAGGAACCTTGCGAGTCGCCAGAGGTACCGTTCATGCCCATTTATACATGATAACATTAAATGTCACCTTGCTGAATACTTGGGTGTATGAACCAACCTATTTGATGTTCATAAAATCACCACCGTTTGCATACATAGAAGGTGGTTACGAGAGGAACGTCCAAGTACTTTTGAAAAACATTACCTTGAACGCTTTAAACGTATCGTATGATCCCGAAATAGGAATGGGAGGGAATGAAAATCTGGACTTCGACTGGTCATGCAAAATGTATTATTATTTTCTTATTATCACTGACATTAATATGAAAGGTATCCTAGATGTAAATGAACATGGGCGACTATCCAACATTACACTTAGACACATATTAAAGTAAACAAACAACGCTTTCAAATTGTTAGAGTAATCGTTGAGGTAATAATACACGTGAATATGTATTACGAAATTCCTTTCTAATTTGAAAATACACATTATAATCATTTACCTCATAATGTTATTATAAGAAATGTCAGAAAACGCTAGAAGTGTAATCAGAAGTCGTAGACAGATGAACGACAGATAGTTCACTGAACAAGAGAAAAAGAACAAACTGTTGCTCAATTCTATTCATATACAGTTGTGAATAACCTATGTTTAAAGCAAAAATCTATTTTGACTTTGAGCGTACCCGATGAAGGTCATTCAAGAAACGTGTTGTGCGCACTAATTTAGATATATACCCTTTATTAGGACTGTTATATTATAGTTCTCCATTCAGTCAACATTCTTCTTTTTGTTTTCTTCCGCAAAAAGTCACCGATCAAACAGTCAAAGGTTAAGTCAGATCGTTCAAATTTCAATATGCACGAGTCAGACCAGTATCCCTCGTGCAACATACAACAGTCTTTTTTTATTTTACTATCCGCCAAAAGTCACCGATCAAGCAGTCAAAGGTTAAATCAGATCGTTCAACTTTCAATATGCACGCGTTAGACCAGTATCCCTCGTGCAACACTGTTCGTCAGTCAGTCAATTATATTGCAACAATAATCCGCCAATTAGTCATTTTGTCTAATTTCGTTCCGATAAAAAAAATATCAAGCATACTGGTTGTCATTCTCCGATCATTCAGTGTTCCTCGGTCCGTTATCTAGGAGCGCTGGTTGTTCTAAATAGTATTAACAAGTAATATTACCAACAATCTTTATATTCATTATTTAATTTTATACAAGCCTTGATATATTAACAAACGAAGTACGATTTAAAGATTGAATAGATTATTTCCACATTTCTGACTTTGACTATAACATTATGCGTTTTACATGAGTTATTTCCCTTTAATGTGGAAAAGGATCCTATTTTATGCAAAATTCAATGAAAATAAAATAGTTTTCCCCTAAGCTGTTCAAAATGTTAATGTTATCACAACTTGAGAATTTTCTATTTGTTATTAAAAAAAATGTTCCTTTTGATCGTAAGGGAAATAACTCGTATAGAAAAGCTTAAAAACGTATAATTTTAGAATCAATCTGGGAATGTGCAAAATGTCTATTTATATTATAATGTTGTGTTAGCAATGACTATGCCAATATAGTGGTCAGGGTTGAAGACATAGTGCACGACCCGAAGGTGGAGTGCACTATGTATTCAACCCTGACCACTATATGGCATAGTCATTGCTAACACAACATTATTATTATTATTATGCTGACTGTTATATGTAGACACAATATATTGAGAACTATTACAATAAAGGAGGTCCTGATATTGGTGACTAATATATTGGATCAGGTAGTCTTGAAAGTGTAAGAATATTCTTTGCTTCATTTAAGGCTTTAAAAATATAAACATTTTTGAAGTTTGAAATTTAATTAACAACAATAACAAGCATTAAAAACAGTAACATGAATAATAGACGACTATGATAGATTGACAGATTGGATCCGGCCCCCCTTACACGTGGACTAGCTATATATAGCTTGACAGACACCTGAAAACCCAACCTTCCCCGCGTGAAACTGGCATAGTAGATGTACTATTTTCGCATAGCATATCAACGCTATATAATTCTTTGTGATATATGCCAAAATATCGTATGAACTTATATTACAGAAGAAATTTACAGAAAGCATAATAATATCAAATATATATCAAATTTTTGACAAAAGATATTCGTCGATGGGAGACTTGAGACAAATGACATAATCAGGATATATAACTAATTGTAAAAACAAAATTTTACACGAAAAAATACAAACATCGTATTTTGTGAAAAAAAACCCTGATTTATTTATTTAAAAATGAACCATCATAAGGATTAACTCCAGATAGCTATGTCAACTCTAGTCATATAACATTATTTAAAAATGAACCATCATAAGGATTAACTCCAGATAGTTATGTTAACTCCAGTCATCAAAAACATTAAAAATGAACCATCATAAGGATTAACGCCAGATATGTATGTTAACTCTAGTCGTCAAATACATTAAAAATGAGCCATCATCAGGAGAAACCACAGATCGCTATGTCAACTCTAGTCGTCAAAAACATTAAAAATGAACCATCATCAGGAGGAACTCCATATGTTTATGTAAACTCTTATCATCAAAAACATTAAAAATGCACGAAAGTTTAATACTGTTATATACGTAATATCACTTAGTTAATATGGGTAAAATACAATTTAAAGTACACATTTCATATGGATGTCACAATCCTCATTGTTCGGAATATTCCACAATGATGGAACGCAAAATGTCAAGATTGTTTTTTGTAATGTAATATGAAAACATTTTTATTTTCGTATTTCATGCCAATACATGTCGAATAAGAGAGGGGATTATATCTTAAAGAATCATATGTTTTAAAGTTGTTTTAAAACTGTTCCATATGTGTATGGCCTAGACAAAACTATAACATAGTAACCACGTGTTCTGTTTTAAATAATTTATATTTTATCTAATGACAAGTGTGGATAATTATTCATTATGCATTAATATTACTGTTTATTATATTTTATGTAAATTTTTCGGCTAATCCATTAAATTCATTGGTCTAGAGCCATGTGGTATTTTTCAGTAATTTTAGTAAACTCCGCCTTTCTTAGCAACGGATGGTATTGTACGCATAGCAACGACAATACCACCTGTTGAGACCGAGTTTTAGCGATAATCATATAAGATAGGATACAGTCAGACAGTGTATTACATTTGAAAGTAACACTAAAATATTTAGAGTTTGCCCGAGAGTGTATCCCAACGAAAACAATTACAATACGCGATCGTGATAAACCGTGGTTTAATTCTGGTATTAAAAGAGTAATGAAAATTCGCGATTCTCTTGATAAAAAATGTGCAAACAGCCGAATATTAATAACATATGCAAATATAAGGTTCAAAGGAATAAAGTTAATAACATGATTATCCATGCAAAGCAACAGTTTTTTCTTAATTCAAACGACTTTCTTGACGAGAATTCGTCAGATCCTAAGTTATTTTGGTCTCTTGGTAAAAAGCTAATGGGCAATGTTGGTCGTAGTTGTACGATGCCATCCCTTTTAGATACAGAAAATGATATTTTATATGTCGATGATACTGATAAGTGCAACCTCCTCAACAATTTCTTTTGTTCCATATCAAATGTGGATGATAATAACTGTAATCCACCTAACTTAGAGTTGAGAACAAATTCAAAGTTAGCTATTATAGAATTTACAATTAAGGAAATTTCAGATATATTAAAGTCCCTAAATATAAAAAACGCCTCCGGGCACGATTTGATTAGTCATCATATGTTAAAAAAAAACACAACCAATACTGTTGGTATACCTATTAAAATTATATTTGATTATTCCATACAAACTTCTACTTTTCCGGACCATTGGAAATTAGCTAAAGTTATGTCATTATTTAAAAATGGCAACAAGTCCTTAGTATCCGACTATCGATCTATATCCCTACTTAGCTGTGTGGCAAAAACATTTGAAAGAGTGGTTTTCAAGCATGTATCTAATTATTTTTTAGGCAACATATTGTTATGTAAATATTTATCAGGTTTTGTACCAGGATGTTCAACAGTACATCAGTTAATTGAAATATTTCATAAAATATGTATATCTCTAGATAAAAAATATTTTTTTTGTTCAGTTTTTTGTGATATATCGAAGGCATTCGATAGGGTGTGGCATAAAGGTCTTACTGAAAAGTTAAAATCTGAAGGTTTAAGTGAAAGTTTAGTTAAATGGTTTCAAGATTATATTTCTAATGGGAAACAAATTGTGTTCATTAATAATTCAGAGTCACGGATAGGGTTACTTAAAGCTGGTATTCCTCAGGGTTCAGTGTTGGATCCTTTACTTTTTCTGATATACATCAATGATATTTCTGATCATTTATCTAGCTTGGTAAGACTATTTGCAAACGATACTTCATTATCCTCCTTTACTTTTTCTGATATACATCAATGATATTTCTGATCATTTATCTAGCTTTGTAAGACTATTTGCAAACGATACTTCATTATCCTATTCATCAACTAACCTACTTCAAATTGAAAGAAAATTAAATTCTGATATGAATATATTAAATACATGGGCTGAGACATGGTTGGTAAAATTTAACCCACAAAAGACAGAATTTGTCATCTTTAGTAATAAAAAAAAATAGACCAAGTAAACATTCTTTTTAATGGTGAGAATATTAAACAGGTATAATATCATACTCATTTAGGTGTTTGTCTTTCTAGTAACTGTAAATAGTGTTATCATATTAACAACACATGCCAAAGGGCGACCAAACGAATACACATTTTACGAAAACTAAAATACTTATTAAGTCGATCCCATTTGAGTAAGATTTATAAAACATATATTTTACCTATATTAGAGTATGGTTGTGAACTGTGGGATGACTGTTGTATTCGTGATACCCACAAAATAGAATGTTTGCAACTTGAAGCAGCAAGGATTGTAACGGGTCTACATATTTATTATAGTGCTGAAAGTTTATATTTTGAAACTGGGTGGTCATAATTGGAAGACCGTCGGAAGTCTAGGAAACTCAATTTATTTGATAAAATTGAAAATAATATGGTTCCCACATACTTATCTGACTGTTTGCCAACTACTATTTGAGAAACAGTAACATACAATCTCCGTAATAATGATGACTATCGCACTCAGAGGTGTCGTCTGCAAACTAGTTCCAAGTCTTTCTTTCCTTCCACTATAAAGTTGTGGAATTCCTTACCTGATAATGTAAAATTTCTACTCACTTTTTCCAAATAAAAAAAAAAAACATTCAGCCTGTCCAAATTCCGGTGGCTTCATTTTACAATATTGGCGATAGGAAAAGTAACATAATACATACTAAGCTAAGACATAGATGTAGTGGCCTTCATGCCGATTTATTTAGAGTAAATTTGAAGAATGATCCATGTTGTGTATGTGGTCATTTATTTGAGGATGTTATTCATTTTTTACTTGAATGTCCACGTTATCAACACGATAGAATTTCTTTGTTTAACTATTTTAATAAAATTGTTCCCATCTCTATAGAATATATACTCTTTGGATGTAACGAAATTAGTGAAGATTTGAATACTTTATTGTTTAAATCAGTGCAAAATTTATTCGACAAACTTGTAGATTTAATAATTAATTATCCCCAACCGTGATATTATCTCAACACAATTTATTAGTTTTACCCCCCTCCCTCCTTTTTTTCTGTTAAATATTAAAACAATATTTAATATGTATGCTTAGTTTGACATGATTTTGCTTAATTTACTAATTATAATTGATATAGCCTGTACATTTGCTGTCATTTGATTTGTTTTGTTTATGCTATTAATGTATTTGTATGGAGAGGGACTAGTAAGTTGTAAAAACTTGTTCCAATCCAATTGTATATATATATTGACAATAAAATCATTATAAAGTAAGTAACACTTGCACGTTGATATAGTTGTTAAAATTCTATTGTTCTGTTTATTAAAATGTTGAAATATACTTGTTAAGCAACATTATTAAGAAAAAACTGGTAGAACGTGCTAATGTGGGTTACGGGTCACTGTAATCGGGCGGCTGTATCGAGAAACAGATATGGTGTTGAGAAAACGGTTGATACTCATAAAATATTGATAAATGCAATAACATTTTATGTTTGTCTTCAAGAAATATGATAGACAAAACCATGTGTGAAGTTTTATGACGAAATAGCTCCGATTTCTATGTTAATTTAACAGATATGGTGTAGAAAAAACGGTTGATACTCATAAAATATTGATAAATGCAATAAAATTTTATGTTTGTCTTCAAGAAATATGATAGACAAAACCATGTGTGAAGTTTTATGACGAAATATCTCCGATTTCTATGTAAATTTACGAGTTGAAGTGGGGAAACACCCACAGGTAATATTAGCGATGTATTTTTATCTTGGACAAGAATAATGAGCGTCCTGATCAGTTGGATGACCGATTTAAAACACACTGACTCCGCATGGTAAAAAGATGCATGTAAAAGAAATCTATGTTATATTTATTCATTTGTTTGATTCTGGAATTTTACATTTAAATAAATGTTATGTTTCGACAGTTTATAGTTCTGTATATCGGATCTTTACCAAACTTGGCCACATGATTCCCCTGTGGAAGGGAAAGAACTCTATTTATTTTGGGGTCATTAGGTCAAAGGTCAAGGTCACCATTACTTTAAATATATTGTTTGACAACAAGGTCGTTTCCGCACGATAACTTTAGTTCTGTATATTGGATCTTTACCAAACTTGGCCACATGATTGTCCTCTGGAAGGGGAAATACCCTATTTATTTTGGGGTTAATAGGTCAAAGGTCAAGGTCACCGTTAATATAAATATAATTTTTGACAACAGGATCGTTTCCGCACGATAACTATCGTTCTGTATATTGGATCTTTACCAAACTTGGTCACATGATTCCCATGTGGAAGGGGAAGAACCCTATTTATTTTGGGGTCATTACCATTATACTGTTTGATAATTTATATAGACGTGCGTATTTTGTGATGCACACATTTTTTGTTATATGTAAAAAGACATCAATCGAAAATGTCCGATTTTTTACACGATGGAGGAAAAATTTTAAATAGTTGTATATATTAAGACATATATCTTATATAATGTATGCCATAATGTTCTGTATCTGATTATGACACATCGGTTTAGTGATGAGCAAAAAATATTTTTTTTATTTTGCATTTAAATGCATGCTCTTTACAAATAATCAAAAACATTCTTTATGAATTTGGTCATTAAAAATCAGATTAAATCATAGCAGTTTTGTAAAAGATCATGTGTTTATATTTTCGACCTATCTTCAGTATTTGTATTGTTCTATTGGCTTTAATAAGATTGTAAAAACAGATAGCCTACAATTCACTATTGGCGTTATTTAAGTATGTTAGTATGTAACTCTTTGAATGTCTAATTAAGTTAATATGTTATATTAAATATGGTGTAAAAAGAAAACGATTATAACAGCATAATTTGAAATATAATATCATTAAAACATGTTATTTAGAATGAAGTTTTTTTTTAATAATATGTACACTTTTAGTTGGCATTGCAGGGCATGTCAATTCAGGCAGTTTATTTTCTTGTTTGGCTGTGTCACAAATGACCACGGGTATGTTCCACTTGTCGTAATCACTTACCAGTCCTTTCCTCATTCATGAGTTATCATCGGGTTTGTAACTAGATTAACACGACGTGTGCCACTAGTAGAGCAGGAAGTGCCTACCCTTCCGGAACACCTGAATTCACTCCCGGTTTTTAGTGGGGTTCGTGTTACTCGATCTTTAGTTTTATGTGTATGTTTTGTAGATCGTTATTTGTCCTATTTTCCTTTTTCTTTTTGCCATTGTGTTGTCTGTTCTTCGATTTACGTATTGTGATTACCTCCCTTTGATATCTTCAAGCTCTTCTTGGAACATATATGTCACCAGAATGAACTTAGCAGGTCATAGCTTCTTATATTGAGTTCTAAAAGCGACATTTTTCAAATGTGAAGGAACTGCATACCCTTCCGGAGCACACAAGTTCATCCCCAGTTTAAGTGAGGTTCGTGTGTCTCAATCGTTAGTTTTCTGTGTAGTATTTTGTTGATCATTCTTTGTCCTTGAACAGTCAATCTCATTTAAACAGTGCATATAGGGTGCTATGGTTGTAGAAATAAAGATATCATATTTTGTGCTTGATAGTTTTCATTTCTAGTTAAGAAATAATGAAATATTGCAATTCCAGAATATTTTCAACATAGCTTTTAGCATTTTTCTGGACTCGATATTTGGATAGAGTGTTCCAACTACCTAAAAATCAACAAAAATTCCTACGTTACAGACAACATAGCAAACGAATATCAGAAGTAGTTCTATAAATCTGGGGTCCGTTGTTGAACTTGTGATTAAGCTAATCATATGATTAGCCATAATTACATGATTCATTCCTAATCACATAATTACCTAATTCAATGATTAGATATGATTAGTTAATACATTGATTAAAAAAGAGTGCAGCAACAAAATTTAATCATTGCATTAGCTAAGTATGTGATTAGGAATGAATCATGTAATTATAGCTTAATCACAAGTTCAACAACGGACCCCCAGTACTCTACAACAGACAGATGAGTTACAGTCAACGTAGGAAAATTGATTATAGCGAAAAATATTGACCTCTGTAGGCAATATTCATCCAGTTTGAAAGGAATAGGCTATAAAATTCTCTTTTTTTCTAGCTACACAGTAAAAATAGTTTCCTCTACATTCTCCATCTATGTCTTGATCGTGTTTTAGTATGAATATCATTGATTCTCAAGTTAATACCATCTTTTCAAAGGAGTGTGTACAAGTTTCATAAAATTTCATTAATTGTCAGAAAATGTGAATGTGCTTTTCATAATTTTGTAAATTGGCAATTCATGTCGTTGGTAACGTAAGAATCACCTTTCAACATTAAAATCCTTTTTCTATCGAAAGTGACATGTTCATGTTTTATGATTAGCAAAACAATTATAGACGTAAAAAAAACACATCCCACATTTAAATTAAGTTCTGTGAAATACACAGCAGCAAGATAAAGCCATAGATAATATGATTATGTATCTGTCATTTGAAATTCATTTGCGTTTTTTTAACTGCTCTTCAATTTCGGCAACACTTTCAATAACAAAGATTATTCTGCTTCTTCCTGTTGCCTTTGGTTCCTCTACTTTGCAAAGGACGCCTGAGCGCTTAATCCATATCTCATCCGCCGGTTGAGTCATATAAAAGTTATTTTCCCTCTTACATTTGTCATTGACATGAACGAAATGTATACTGTCATCATCTGATTCGTCTATGTCCTTTACCTGACCAACAAACCATGACTTTTGCTGCTGATTGTCATCGCAGTAAATTGCAGTTACATGGTCCCCTACTTCGACATCGATTTCGACTTGATATAAGCTATCACCATCGAGTTCTATTCCATTTCTGACATCGTCCTCTCGAGATTCCTGATTGTCCACTGACGGAGTTTCAATTTCGTCTTGAAATCTGACGATAGGTTCTTCCCAACCAGGACAGCTTTGTCGAAATTTACCTGCAACAAAGCAACCGTCATAAAAACAAGAAGAGATCTTCGTGGCAACACGATTCTCATCGACAGGAAAAACAGAATGGATGTTCATGGTACCTTTGACAGCTTTTAACTTTTGGCTACGTATTTCCGAGTCGGTCCTCTGTGGTGACAAACACAAATTTGATAGCACACTCGGAGCAGGAATTTGCCCAAGAGTAAAATCCGTGTGCGTCTTGTATAATTTGCTTTTCTCTTTTCACAGCTCCGTCTGCCATTCTTTTAACAAAAGCTCCTATGCCATCGCATGGGCCCTTCCCATGTCCTGCTTCAAAGAATTGCCACTTTGCGGCTATTCCAAGTAAATTAATGTGATTTGCGATCATTCCGAATACAAATGTATATATGTATTTCGATATTGACTGGTTGGGCTATCTGTAGCGTAATGTATACAGCTCATCATGAGAACCATTTCTTGTAGCATTGGAATTAGATTTTTGATAAATGCGTAAACTGCAGATGCTGTATGACTTAGTTCGTCCGAGATAAAGGCAAATGATTTGTGTTTAAGAACTAATTGATTGTTTTCCTCTTTCTTAATGTAGGCCACCACAGGATGAACCGTGACCATACTTTGATTCCAGTATGCACTTTGTACTTCTTTCATGTTTGTACACGTATAATTTTCAGAGAAGTCCATTGGTGCAACCACATGCCCAAATGTCAGATTCTCCTTCAGCTGCCTTATTTCAGTGTACTGGTTGCTTACTTATTGGATATCCTCTCTAAATATGTGTGCATGGTGTCAATGAAGATTAGTTTGAATTCTTCTTTGGGAATATCTACCATAACAAGATTCATCTTCTTTTTACCATCCCCTATTTCTGCTCGTTTCCAAGTTGAATACTTGACATTTCCTTCCTCCAACGAATCAATCATAGTTAGTACCTGTTCATCTGAATGATTCCTGAAAAATGCAATTGCATTTTTCATTTCACTTGAGCCTCTTGTTTGACTTAATTGGAGAACCTTTAACATGAGTGTCATATTCTGGTGCTTCAAACACAAACATGTCCTCCTTGCCGAGAAAGAAACCGGTAAAATATAAGTGGGTCGACATATGAAAAATGTTGATCTGCTAACTTTAGCATTTGGGGACTCAATCAGGAATTTGTCGTACGCATCGTCCAAATAATCGTTCAAAATTCGTTTGGCCTTCATTGTTCCGTCGACTATGTTGATCCCTTGCTTGTTTGGATGGACAGTGTTATTGTCACAACGTTCCAGAAAATGCACAATACTTTCTCGATATAGCCCATGTTCTTTCAGTGAACGCCTTCGTTTTCCTTGTTTCAATATCTTTTCCTTGACCTCAGCCATTCGATTGCGACATAGCCCCAGTTCGGATGACACTTTTCTGAAAAACCTATATTTCTTAAGTATTTTGCCACCTATGATAAGTTCGACAGCTTTCTTTGTCCTCTTATCTTTCGTTTTCAGGGCGTTCTTGATTTCTTCATTCAGGGTGTATGCCATAATCAAATTATTTCTAAGCTTTGCTGCCTTGAATGGATTAATACCAGCCTCTAGTAGATCCTGTCTAGATATTATCCTAGGAGTTTGCTGCCTTGAATGGATTAATACCAGCCTCTAGTAGATCCTGTCTAGATATTATCCTAGGAGTTTGCTGCCTTGAATGGATTAATACCAGCCTCTAGTAGATCCTGTCTAGATATTATCCTAGGAGTATCAGGTGTATTTTTGTTTACCTTTTTGGTTTCTCTTTGCAGTTTTCTCTCAAGAGCCTGATACATATTCTTGTACTTTTTTAAGCTTCGGCGTAAAGACATGATATGCTTATTTTACTTTGTAATTGTATTTCTGACTCTTGCCTTTCCACCCTTTCCTCTGCCTGGAAAACCGAACTTCAAAACCAATGTGTGTTTGGCCACCTCCCTTTTGCGTTCTCTCATTTTTCTATTTGAAATCAGCCTTATTACATGTGTCTTCTTTCTGTCACTTCTAGAAAGCTCACTTGATGCGATATAATACTTCTTGACCCTTTCACGTTCCTTCTGTAGATATTGAGACCCCTCTTTCTGTTTATTTCTCTCACGGTAGGCACGCTGAATTTCCGCCCGTGTTTTACTCATGATGGACAGTAATTAGGGATATGTAATGGAAAGTTAAAACACTTTGATAACATGTGCGATGTTGATAGATGGACTGACGTTATACATCGATGAAATACATAGAAACTTCTAACTCTTCCATGTAACCACTCTGCATTACCATTTGTTGTTCAATGTTTTTTCGAAAAAAAGACAGACAATACAATGACCAAAAGGAAAAAGGACACCCAATTATGAACAAAACACAACACAGAAAGCTGAATATCGCGTAAGGTTAACTCAGGTCCTCCGGAAGGATAAACAGTTCCTACTCCACATACACCCGTCGTGTTACTCTTGTTGCAAACCCGATGATACACATGTAAGTCATGAATTTGGAAAGCAAGGGATTACGATTACGACAATCAGAACGTATCTGTTGTCATTATAATACATGCAATTTGTCGTAAAAGGTGTGATTATTATTAGATATACAATCCATATCTAAATATATTTCTTGGTTTTGGCTATCCTGAAACTTTGGTATGCTTGCTCAGGATGGTTTTACAAAGCGTTGGTCATCAGTCTGACGCCTATATCGATTATGATATTGTTATCCTGCTTCACACTGATAATCACAGTTTTCTGGCTTTGAGTGTTCGGTCATATATTCTCTAATTAAGACGTATTATGATATTTATACATCCAATATGAAGACAATTGTTGCCAATAAATATTGTCTTATTTACAACTGGTGACGTTAGTGGTCAGTTAGAAGTCTTCATACCACTGATTATGCTTGTAATCCAAACGTCAAAAATGTGTATCTTGTAGATTTGGTGATTTCATTGATCGCATCTATCACATTGAGCTTGAAATAAAGGATACCACAGATACAGATAGGTCTGCTTCATACCTTGAAATTGACAGTGAGGAACGGTTACAAACGAAACTTGACGACAAAAGAGATGATTTCTATTTTCCCATTGTGAACTTTTCATTTATATGTAGCAACATTCCAGCAGCACCTGCATATGGAGCATGCATCTCTCAGTTGATATGATATTCCAGAGCTTGTGGTTCCTCTCAGCATTTCCTTGATAGAGGGTTGCTGCTAATAAGGAAGATGCTGAACCAAGGGTTCCGTTTGGTAAAGTTGAAGTCATCACTTCGAAAATGTTACGGTCGACACCACAAATGACCACGGATATGTTCCACTTGTCGCAAACACTTCCCGGTCCTTTCCTCATTCGCGACTTATCACAGGGTGTGTAACTAGACTAAAACGACGAGTGACACTAGTGGAGCAGGAACTGCTTTCCCTTCCGGAGCACATGAGTTCACTCCTGGTTTTAGTGGGGTTCGTGTTACTCGATCTTTAGTTTTATGTGTAATGTTTTGTAGATCGTTGTTTGTCCTTTTGTCCCTTTTCTTTTAGCCAGTGTGTTGTCTGTACTTCTTCGATTTACAGATTATAATTACCCCTTCACACCCTTCTTGTACAGCTGTGTTAATAAATTCAACTGCTGTCTTAAGACAAGTAAAACAGTTTATCGCCCTTTTATTTTGATATTTGTGTGTACTCAATGAAACGTATAATGTACTTATCGTGTCATTTTCATCGCATACGTATTGCACAAGAAGAAATCATACATATATAATTGCTATACGATTTTCATAAGCAAATCATTTTATTGTATTCAAATGAATTGTTCATCCATTTTTCAAACTGTATATAATATGTTCATTTGATTTTCATTGATGGTATAGTCATGATTTTAGCATTCGTTCGTAATACATGTTTAAAATAGGTACCACATATTACAGTATTAACTAGGAATTGTCTATATATGTATTACCGTTATCACGAGGGGAGGGTTGTGATCCCATTATCCGGTTTAACCCCACCACATTTGTGTGGTTGTTCCTATCCAGGATTTTGATTTCTAACGTCATATCTCGTGGTCCTTTTGTGTTCAGTGAGTTCAGCTAAGATGAGAGGTGATTGTTCGTTTTGTTAATATTGGCTTAAACTTTCTTTTCATAATTAAACATGTATTTGCATGCAGACGATTCAAGGTTGTATAAGTAGATACATGTTTACCAAAAGTCAGTAATCGTCAACGTAAGATTGTCTTTAGGCATGGCAAAATCCAATATGTGTATGTTTGTGACTAATGAACCTACCATATTACTTTTAGAGGAGGCTATCTTTTCCCTACCCGAGCAAGAATTTTTTTTTTCATGAAACAAAATCAGTTTATTTTTTCATGAAACAATTGTATTTTTTTTTCTCAAATATTCTCAAAATGTTAGTGCCGTATTAATTATTATTTACATCTTCGGAGTCAGTTTAATTTTTTTTTCTGTAAAAGAATTTGAAGACATAATTTGTTTTAAAAATTAAACCGTTTATATATCAATATCTATATTAATATATCAATCAATGACGATGGTCACAATTTATATTTTATTTATTTATATATTCTGTATATGTAGGAGGAAAAATATAATAGACCCGTGTACATATATATTGCTTAGGTCAATAAAATTTAAATATCTACATTATTATATTTGTTTTTCTATAACTCACGTGTGTATGGGGTGAGGTGACAAATTAGGTGCTTAGCTAATATTCACCAGAGTATTAGTTTAAATCTATCACGATATCATTTATATCTTTCTTAATTATATCTAATTGTCTTTGTTTTAGTGTCTGTTATAGTTGTCAGAGACGACAAGATTGTTCGATAATAGCAATATTACATGACCCATTTTTTTTTTAATATTAAAAACGTATGATGAACATTTACAAAGGAAGAATACCTAGTATAAAAAATGTCGACATCGATTGTACTTTTACTGGTTCTCTTCATGAAATGCGGGTTTTCTTTTGCAGGTCAGATATAGTATTTTTTATAGAAATTTTAATTATTTAAAAGCTAATTAACTTACATCATGCACACTTTGCCGATAATTGAGGGTTAGGGTTAGGATTATGGTGCTTAACGTCACTTTCAACAATATTTCAGTTATATCATGGCGGATAGTTTTATTGGTAGCGGAGAGCGGATTACACAGAGAAAACCACTGATCAGTCGCAAGTCAGTGACAAACTTTATAACATAATGTTGTATCAAGTACACCACACCATGAACGGGGTTCGAACTCACAACGTCAGTAGTGATAGGCACTGACTGCATAAGTAGTTAAAATCCAATTACCACGACCACGACGTCCCCGCCGATATTTGAATTTAATTAGAAGAGTAAATAAACAGTACCTGTTCCACTAATGACACCTGTCGTGTTACTCTCGTCACAAACCCAGTGATAATTGATGAACGAGGAAAGGAAGGGATTGTTATTTACGATACCCTTATCCCCTCCATACTTTTATCCAGCAAATCATTTTATTGTATTCAAATGAATTGTTCATCCATTTTTCAAACTGTATATAATATGTTCATTTGATTTTCATTGATGGTATAGTCATGATTTTAGCATTCGTTCGTAATACATGTTTAAAATAGGTACCACATATTACAGTATTAACTAGGAATTGTCTATATATGTATTACCGTTATCACGAGGGGAGGGTTGTGATCCCATTATCCGGTTTAACCCCACCACATTTGTGTGGTTGTTCCTATCCAGGATTTTGATTTCTAACGTCATATCTCGTGGTCCTTTAGTGTTCAGTGAGTTCAGCTAAGATGAGAGGTGATTGTTCGTTTTGTTAATATTGGCTTAAACTTTCTTTTCATAATTAAACATGTATTTGCATGCAGACGATTCAAGGTTGTATAAGTAGATACATGTTTACCAAAAGTCAGTAATTGTCAACGTAAGATTGTCTTTAGGCATGGCAAATTCCAATATGTGTATGTTTGTGACTAATGAACCTACCATATTACTTTTAGAGGAAGCTATCTTTTCCCTACCCGAGCAAGAATTTTTTTTTTCATGAAACAAAATCAGTTTATTTTTTCATGAAACAATTGTATTTTTTTTTCTCAAATATTCTCAAAATGTTAGTGCCGTATTAATTATTATTTACATCTTCGGAGTCAGTTTAATTTTTTTTTCTGTAAAAGAATTTGAAGACATAATTTGTTTTAAAAATTAAACCGTTTATATATCAATATCTATATTAATATATCAATCAATGACGATGGTCACAATTTATATTTTATTTATTTATATATTCTGTATATGTAGGAGGAAAAATATAATAGACCCGTGTACATATATATTGCTTAGGTCAATAAAATTTAAATATCTACATTATTATATTTGTTTTTCTATAACTCACGTGTGTATGGGGTGAGGTGACAAATTAGGTGCTTAGCTAATATTCACCAGAGTATTAGTTTAAATCTATCACGATATCATTTTTATCTTTCTTAATTATATCTAATTGTCTTTGTTTTAGTGTCTGTTATAGTTGTCAGAGACGACAAGATTGTTCGATAATAGCAATATTACATGACCCATTTTTTTTTTAATATTAAAAACGTATGATGAACATTTACAAAGGAAGAATACCTAGTATAAAAAATGTCGACATCGATTGTACTTTTACTGGTTCTCTTCATGAAATGCGGGTTTTCTTTTGCAGGTCAGATATAGTATTTTTTATAGAAATTTTAATTATTTAAAAGCTAATTAACTTACATCATGCACACTTTGCCGATAATTGAGGGTTAGGGTTAGGATTATGGTGCTTAACGTCACTTTCAACAATATTTCAGTTATATCATGGCGGATAGTTTTATTGGTAGCGGAGAGCGGATTACACAGAGAAAACCACTGATCAGTCGCAAGTCAGTGACAAACTTTATAACATAATGTTGTATCAAGTACACCACACCATGAACGGGGTTCGAACTCACAACGTCAGTAGTGATAGGCACTGACTGCATAAGTAGTTAAAATCCAATTACCACGACCACGACGTCCCCGCCGATATTTGAATTTAATTAGAAGAGTAAATAAACAGTACCTGTTCCACTAATGACACCTGTCGTGTTACTCTCGTCACAAACCCAGTGATAATTGATGAACGAGGAAAGGAAGGGATTGTTATTTACGATACCCTTATCCCCTCCATACTTTTATCCAGCAAATCATTTTATTGTATTCAAATGAATTGTTCATCCATTTTTCAAACTGTATATAATATGTTCATTTGATTTTCATTGATGGTATAGTCATGATTTTAGCATTCGTTCGTAATACATGTTTAAAATAGGTACCACATATTACAGTATTAACTAGGAATTGTCTATATATGTATTACCGTTATCACGAGGGGAGGGTTGTGATCCCATTATCCGGTTTAACCCCACCACATTTGTGTGGTTGTTCCTATCCAGGATTTTGATTTCTAACGTCATATCTCGTGGTCCTTTAGTGTTCAGTGAGTTCAGCTAAGATGAGAGGTGATTGTTCGTTTTGTTAATATTGGCTTAAACTTTCTTTTCATAATTAAACATGTATTTGCATGCAGACGATTCAAGGTTGTATAAGTAGATACATGTTTACCAAAAGTCAGTAATTGTCAACGTAAGATTGTCTTTAGGCATGGCAAATTCCAATATGTGTATGTTTGTGACTAATGAACCTACCATATTACTTTTAGAGGAAGCTATCTTTTCCCTACCCGAGCAAGAATTTTTTTTTTCATGAAACAAAATCAGTTTATTTTTTCATGAAACAATTGTATTTTTTTTTCTCAAATATTCTCAAAATGTTAGTGCCGTATTAATTATTATTTACATCTTCGGAGTCAGTTTAATTTTTTTTTCTGTAAAAGAATTTGAAGACATAATTTGTTTTAAAAATTAAACCGTTTATATATCAATATCTATATTAATATATCAATCAATGACGATGGTCACAATTTATATTTTATTTATTTATATATTCTGTATATGTAGGAGGAAAAATATAATAGACCCGTGTACATATATATTGCTTAGGTCAATAAAATTTAAATATCTACATTATTATATTTGTTTTTCTATAACTCACGTGTGTATGGGGTGAGGTGACAAATTAGGTGCTTAGCTAATATTCACCAGAGTATTAGTTTAAATCTATCACGATATCATTTTTATCTTTCTTAATTATATCTAATTGTCTTTGTTTTAGTGTCTGTTATAGTTGTCAGAGACGACAAGATTGTTCGATAATAGCAATATTACATGACCCATTTTTTTTTTAATATTAAAAACGTATGATGAACATTTACAAAGGAAGAATACCTAGTATAAAAAATGTCGACATCGATTGTACTTTTACTGGTTCTCTTCATGAAATGCGGGTTTTCTTTTGCAGGTCAGATATAGTATTTTTTATAGAAATTTTAATTATTTAAAAGCTAATTAACTTACATCATGCACACTTTGCCGATAATTGAGGGTTAGGGTTAGGATTATGGTGCTTAACGTCACTTTCAACAATATTTCAGTTATATCATGGCGGATAGTTTTATTGGTAGCGGAGAGCGGATTACACAGAGAAAACCACTGATCAGTCGCAAGTCAGTGACAAACTTTATAACATAATGTTGTATCAAGTACACCACACCATGAACGGGGTTCGAACTCACAACGTCAGTAGTGATAGGCACTGACTGCATAAGTAGTTAAAATCCAATTACCACGACCACGACGTCCCCGCCGATATTTGAATTTAATTAGAAGAGTAAATAAACAGTACCTGTTCCACTAATGACACCTGTCGTGTTACTCTCGTCACAAACCCAGTGATAATTGATGAACGAGGAAAGGAAGGGATTGTTATTTACGATACCCTTATCCCCTCCATACTTTTATCCAGCAATACACGCAATAAGGTAAACCTTTCAGAAGCAGAGAAATGGGCTGTCAGTTGTTGTTATCAACTCCTTCGTCAGTTTTAAGTCTAGATCATTGAAACTATGCATAGGGTTTGTAAACATCTTAGACATAATAGGTACACTAAGTTGATAATGTTGATGGCTATGCTTCATACGCGTTAGAGGAGGGGCAATCAAGAATGGACAATCGAGAGATCCAGAGAGGCTGCCAACTGATAGAACAATTAATTGAATACTCGACCGTAAATACAAAAATCAATATTTATTAGATGGAAATATTAACATAACTAATTTTTGAATTCGGTTGGGATTATCTTGTGATTTCATAATAGCACGAATAAAACTATTGAAAAAGGTGTGAATAAATGCAATATTAAGTTTGCAACTTATATTTCTTCAAATAGTGAATACAAATTGGAAGATACCAAAGGAATTAACAAAGCTCTAAGAGCTTATTAAAACTATAGAAACTAGATATGCTGCAATGGTCATTACCATGGGGCACTCAATAAGATGATATCTTAAAACTCTCATTCCCCCGAGGCGCTCAATAGCATGGTATGTTACTATCCTCATTACCCTGAGGCACTCAATAAGATGATATGTTGCTTCACTCATTACTCTGGGGCACTCAATAAGATGGTATGTTACTACCCACATTACCATGAGGCACTCAATAAGATAATGTGTTGCTATCCTCATTCCCATGTTGAACTCAATAAGATGATAAGTTACTATCCTCATTCCCCTGTGGCATTAAATAAGATGGTATGTTGATATCATCATTACCCTGGGGCACTCAATAAGATGATATGTTACTATCCTCATTACCCTGGGGCACTCAATAAGATGATATGTTAAAATTAGCATTCCCCTCAGGCGCTCAATAAGATGATATGTTGCTACCCTCATTCCCCTGGGGCACTCAATAATATGGTATGTTAATATCCTCATTACCACGAGGCACTCAATAAGATGATATGTTGCTACCCTCATACCCCTGGGACACTCAATAAGATGACATTTTGCAATTCTCATTACCCAGACGCACTCAATAAGATGATATATTACTACCTGCATTCCCCTCGGACACTCAATAAGATGATATGTTGCTACCCTCATTATCCTGAAGTACTCAATACGATATGTTACTACCCTCATTCCCCTGGGGCACTAAATAGGATGATATGTTACAATTCTCATTAACCTAAGGCACTCAATAAGATGATATGTTACTACCCTCATTACCCTGGGGCACTCAATATGATGGTATGTTGCAATCCTCATTCCCATGAGGTACTCAATAAGATAGTATGTTACTATCCTCATTCCACTGAGGCACTAAATAAGATGATATGCTGTTACCCTCATTCCCCTGAGGCACTCAATAAGATTATATGTTAATATCCTCATTCCCATGAGGCACTCAATAAAATGGAATGTTGCTATCCTCATTCCCCTGCGGCACTCAATAAGATGACATGTTACAATTATCATTGCCGGGAGACAATCAATAAGATAATATGTTACTACCCTCATTACTCTGGGGCACTCAATAAGATGATATGTTACTACCCTCATTACTCTGGGGCACTCAATAAGATGGTATGTTGCTACCCTCATTCCCCTGAGGCACTCAATAAGATGAGATGTTGCTATCCTCATTCCCCTGGGGCACTCAATACGATGGTATGTTACTATCCTCATTCCCATGAGGCACTCAATACGATGGTATCTTACTTATCCTCATTCTCATGAGGCACTCAATAAGATGGCATGTTACTATCCTCATTCCCATGAGGCACTCAATAAGATGGTATGCTATTACCCTCATTCCCCTGAGGCACTCAATTAGATGGTACGCTACTACCCTCATTCTCTTGGGGCACTCAATAAGATGGTATGTTGCTACCCTCATTACAATGAGGCACACCAATAAGATGATATGTTACTACCCTCATTCCCCTGGGTCACTCAATAATATGGTATGTTGCACTCAATAAGATTACATGTTGCAATTCTCATTACTCAGACGCACTCCAATAAGATGATATATTACTACCCTCATTCCCCTGGAACACTCAATAAGATGATATGTTACTCCCCTCATTCCCCTGGGGCACTAAATAAGATGATATATTGCTACCCTCATTCCCTTGAGGCACTCAATAAGATGATATGTTGCTACCCTCATTCCCTTGCGACACTCAATAAGATGATATGTTACCACCCTCATTACCCTGGGGCACTAAATAAGATGATAAATATGTAGCTACGCTCATTCCCCAGAGGCACTCAATAAGATGATATGTTGCTAGTCTCATTCCCCTGGGGCACTAAATAAGATGATATGTTGCTACCCTCATTCCCTTGAGACACTCAATAAGATGATATGTTGCCACCCTCATTACCCTGGGGCACTAAATAAGATGATAATTATGTAGCTACCCTCATTCCCCAGAGGCACTCAATGAGATGATATGTTGCTAGCCTCATTCCCCTGGGGCACTAAATAAGATGATATGTTGCTACCCTAATTCCCCTGGGGCACTAAATAAGATGACATGTTAAAGTTTTCATTAGCCTGAGGCACTCAATAAGATGATATGTTACTACCCTCATTACCCTGAGGCACTCAATACGATGATATGTTGCTACACTCATTACCCTGGGGCACTCAATAAGATGGTATGTTACTACTCTCATTACCCTGAGGTACTCAATAAGATGATATGTTGCTATCCTCATTCCCCTGGTGCACTCAATAAGATGATATGTTACTATCCTCATTCCCGTAAGGCATTCAATAAGATGGTATGTTGATATCATCATTAACCTGGGGCACTCAATAAGATGATATGTTACTATCCTCATTACCCTGGGGCATTCAATAAGATGATGTATTAAAATTCTCATTCCCCTCAGGCGCTCAATAAGATGATATGTTACTACCCTCATTCCCCTGGGGCACTCAATAATATGGTATGTTAATATCCACATTACCCAGAGGCCCTCAATAAGAGGATATGTTGCTACCCTCATACCCCTGGGGCACTCTATAAGATGACATGTTGCAATTCTCATTACCCAGACACACTCAATAAGATGATCTCTTACTACTTGCATTCCACTCGGGCACTCAATAAGATGATATGTTGCTACCCTCATTATCCTGAGGTACTCAATACGATATGTTTCTACCCTCATTCCCCTGGGGCACTAAATATGATGATATGTTACAATTCTTATTAGCTTAAGGCACTCAATAAGATGATATGTTACTACCCTAATTACCCTGGGGCACTCAATAAGATGGTATGTTGCAATCCTCATTCCCATGATGAACTCAATTAGATGGTACGTTACTATCCTCATTCCCATCAGGTACGCAATAAGATGGTATGTTACTATCCTCATTCCCCTGGGGCACTAAATAAGATGATATGTTACTATCCTCATTCCCATGAGGCACTCAATAAAATTGTATGTTGCTATCCTCATTCCCCTGGGGCACTCAATAAGATGACATATTACAATTCCCATTACTCGGAGGCACTCAATACGATGGTATGTTACTATCCTCATTACCATGAGGCACTCAATAACATGGTACCTTACTTATCCTCATTCTCATGTGGCACTCAATAAGATGGCATGTTACTATCCTCATTCCCATGAGGCACTCAATAAAATGGTATGTTGCTATCCTCATTCCCCTGGGGCACTCAATTTGATGGCATGTTACAATTATCATTGCCCAGAGACAATCAATAAGATTATATGTTACTACCCTCATTACTCTGGGACACTCAATAAGATGGTATGTTGCTACCCTCATTCCCTTGAGGCACTCAATAAGATTACATGTTACAATTCTCATTACTCGGACGCACTCCAATAAGATGATATATTACTACCCTCTTTACTCTGGGGCACTCAATAAGATGGTATGTTGTTATCTTCATTCCCCTGAGGCACTCAATAAGATGGCATGTTACTATCCTCATTCCCATGAGGCACTCAATAAAATGGTATGTTGCTATCCTCATTCCCCTGTGGTACTCAATAAGATGACATGTTACAATTATCATTGCCCGGAGACAATCAATAAGATGATATGTTACTACCCTCATTCCCCTGAGTCACTCAATATGATGGTATGTTACCATCCTCATTCCCATGAGGCACTCAATAAGATGGTATGCTATTACCCTCATTACCATGAGGCACACCAATAAGATGATATGTTACAATTCTCATATCTCGAAAGCACTCCAATAAGTTGATATATTATTACCCTCATTCCCCTGGAACACTCAATAAGATGATATGTTGCTACCCTCATTCCCTTGAGGCACTCAATAAGATGATATGTTGCCACCCTCATTACCCTGGGGCACTAAATAAGATGATAATTATGTAGCTACCCTCATTCCCCAGAGGTACTCTATCAGATGATATGTTACTAGCCTCATTCGCCTGGGGCACTAAATCAGATGATATGTTGCTACCCTCATTCCCCTGGGGCACTAAATAAGATGATATGTTACAGTTTTCATTAACCTGAGGCACTCAATAAGATGAAATATTACTACCCTCATTCCCATGAGGCACTCAATAAGATGATATGTTGCTATCCTCATTACCCTGAGGCACTCAATACGATGATATGTTGCTACACTCATTACCCTGGGGCACTCAATAAGATGGTATGTTACTACTCTCATTACCCTGAGGCACTCAATAAGATGATAAGTTACTATCCTCATTCCCTTAAGGCATTCAATAAGATGGTATGTTGATATCATCATTAACCTGGGGCACTCAATAAGATGATATGTTGCTATCCTCATTACCCTGAGGCACTCAATACGATGATATGTTGCTACACTCATTACCCTGGGGCACTCAATAAGATGGTATGTTACAACTCTCATTACCCTGAGGCACTCAATAAGATGATAAGTTACTATCCTCATTCCCTTAAGGCATTCAATAAGATGGTATGTTGATATCATCATTCCCCTGGGGCACTCAATAAGATGATATGTTACTATCCTCATTACACTGGGGCACTCAATAAGATGATGTGTTAAAATTCTCATTCCCCTGGGGCACTAAATAAGATGATATGTTACAGTTTTCATTAGCCTGAGGCACTCAATAAGATGAAATATTACTACCCTCATTCCCATGAGGCACTCAATAAGATGGTATGTTGCTATCATCATTCCCCTGCGGCACTCAATAAGATGATATGTTGCTACCCTCATTCCCCTGGGGCACTAAATATGATGATATGTTACAATTCTCATTAGCTTAAGGCACTCAATAAGATGATATGTTACTACCCTAATTACACTGGGGCACTCAATAAGATGGTATGTTGCAATCCTAATTCCCATGATGAAATCAATTAGATGGTACGTTACTATCCTCATTCCCATGAGGTACGCAATAAGATGGTATGTTACTATCCTCATTCCCCTGGGGCACTAAATAAGATGATATGTTACTATCCTCATTCCCATGAGGCACTCAATAAAATTGTATGTTGCTATCCTCATTCCCCTGGGGCACTCAATAAGATGACATATTACAATTCCCATTACTCGGAGGCACTCAATACGATGGTATGTTACTATCCTCATTACCATGAGGCACTCAATAACATGGTACCTTACTTATCCTCATTCTCATGTGGCACTCAATAAGATGGCATGTTACTATCCTCATTCCCATGAGGCACTCAATAAAATGGTATGTTGCTATCCTCATTCCCCTGGGGCACTCAATTTGATGACATGTTACAATTATCATTGCCCAGAGACAATCAATAAGATTATATGTTACTACCCTCATTACTCTGGGACACTCAATAAAATGGTATGTTGCTACCCTCATTCCCTTGAGGCACTCAATAAGATTACATGTTACAATTCTCATTACTCGGACGCACTCCAATAAGATGATATATTACTACCCTCTTTACTCTGGGGAACTCAATAAGATGGTATGTTGTTATCTTCATTCCCCTGAGGCACTCAATAAGATGGCATGTTACTATCCTCATTCCCATGAGGCACTCAATAAAATGGTATGTTGCTATCCTCATTCCCCTGGGGTACTCAATAAGATGACATGTTACAATTATCATTGCCCGGAGACAATCAATAAGTTGATATGTTACTACCCTCATTCCCCTGAGTCACTCAATATGATGGTATGTTACCATTCTCATTCCCATGAGGCACTCAATAAGATGGTATGGTATTACCCTCATTATCATGAGGCACACCAATAAGATGATATGTTACTACCCTCATTCTCCTGGGACACTCAATAATATGGTATGTTACTATCCTCATTACCATGAGGCACTCAATAAGATGATATGTTGATACCCTCATTACCCTGGGACACTAAATAAGATTACATGTTACAATTCTCATTTCTCGAGCGCACTCCAATAAGTTGATATATTATTACCCTCATTCCCATGGAACACTCAATAAGATGATATGTTGCTACCCTCATTCTCTTGAGGCACTCAATAAGATGATATGTTGCCACCCTCATTACCCTGGGGCAGTAAATAAGATGATAATTATGTAGCTACCCTCATTCCCCAGAGGTACTCTATCAGATGATATGTTACTAGCCTCATTCGCCTGGGGCACTAAATCAGATGATATGTTGCTACCCTCATTCCCCTGGGGCACTAAATAAGATGATATGTTACAGTTTTCATTAGCTTGAGGCACTCAATAAGATGAAATATTACTACCCTCATTCCCATGAGGCACTCAATAAGATGGTATGTTGCTATCATCATTCCCCTGCGGCACTCAATAAGATGATATGTTGCTATCCTCATTACCCTGAGGCACTCAATACGATGATATGTTGCTACACTCATTACCCTGGGGCACTCAATAAGATGGTATGTTACTACTCTCATTACACTGAGGCACTCAATAAGATGATAAGTTACTATCCTCATTCCCTTAAGGCATTCAATAAGATGGTATGTTGATATCATCATTAACCTGGGGCATTCAATAAGATGATATGTTACTATCCTCATTACCCTTGGGCACTCAATAAGATGATGTGTTAAACTTCTCATTCCCCTGGGGAACTAAATAAGATGATATGTTACAGTTTTCATTAGCCTGAGGCACTCAATAAGATGAAATATTACTACCCTCATTCCCATGAGGCACTCAATAAGATGGTATGTTGCTATCATCATTCCCCTGCGGCACTCAATAAGATGATATGTTGCTATCCTCATTGCCCTGAGGCACTCAATACGATGATATGTTGCCACACTCATTACCCTGGGGCACTCAATAAGATGGTATGTTACTACTCTCATTACCCTGAGGCACTCAATAAGATGATAAGTTACTATCCTCATTCCCTTAAGGCATTCAATTAGATGGTATGTTGATAGCATCATTAACCTGGGGCACTCAATAAGATGTTATGTTACTATCCTCATTACACTGGGGCACTCAATAAGATGATGTGTTAAAATTCTCATTCCCCTGGGGCACTAAATAAGATGATATGTTACAGTTTTCATTAGCCTGAGGCACTCAATAAGATGAAATATTACTACCCTCATTCCCATGAGGCACTCAATAAGATGGTATGTTGCTATCATCATTCCCCTGCGGCACTCAATAAGATGATATGTTGCTACCCTCATTTCCCTGGGGCACTAAATATGATGATATGTTACAATTCTCATTAGCTTAAGGCACTCAATAAGATGATAGTTACTACCCTAATTACACTGGGGCACTCAATAAGATGGTATATTGCAATCCTCATTCCCATGATGAACTCAATTAGATGGTACGTTACTATCCTCATTCCCATGAGGTACGCAATAAGATGGTATGTTACTATCCTCATTCCCCTGGGGCACTAAATAAGATGATATGTTACTATCC
This sequence comes from Bathymodiolus brooksi, assembly GCA_963680875.1. Lineage (NCBI taxonomy): Eukaryota > Metazoa > Mollusca > Bivalvia > Mytilida > Modiolidae > Bathymodiolus > Bathymodiolus brooksi. Next base: position 49,589,936 of record OY804579.1, read on the forward strand.
TCATTCCCATGAGGCACTCAATAAAATTGTATGTTGCTATCCTCATTCCCCTGGGGCACTCAATAATATGACATATTACAATTCCCATTACTCGGAGGCACTCAATACGATGGTATGTTACTATCCTCATTACCATGAGGCACTCAATAAGATGGTACCTTACTTATCCTCATTCTCATGTGGCACTCAATAAGATGGCATGTTACTATCCTCATTCCCATGAGGCACTCAATAAAATGGTATGTTGCTATCCTCATTCCCCTTGGGCACTCAATTTGATGACATGTTACAATTATCATTGCCCAGAGACAATCAATAAGATTATATGTTACTACCCTCATTACTCTGGGACACTCAATAAGATGGTATGTTGCTACCCTCATTCCCTTGAGGCACTCAATAAGATTACATGTTACAATTCTCATTACTCGGACGCACTCCAATAAGATGATATATTACTACCCTCTTTACTCTGGGGCACTCAATAAGATGGTATGTTGTTATCTTCATTCCCCTGAGGCACTCAATAAGATGGCATGTTACTATGCTCATTCCCATGAGGCACTCAATAAAATGGTATGTTGCTATCCTCATTCCCCTGGGGTACTCAATAAGATGACATGTTACAATTATCATTGCCCGGAGACAATCAATAAGATGATATGTTACTACCCTCATTCCCCTGAGTCACTCAATATGATGGTATGTTACCATTCTCATTCCCATGAGGCATTCAATAAGATGGTATGCTATTACCCTCATTACCATGAGGCACACCAATAAGATGATATGTTACTACCCTCATTCTCCTGGGACACTCAATAATATGGTATGTTACTATCCTCATTACCATGAGGCACTCAATAAGATGATATGTTGCTACCCTCATTACCCTGGGGCACTCAATAAGATTACATGTTACAATTCTCATTTCTCGAACGCACTCCAATAAGTTGATATATTATTACCCTCATTCCCATGGAACACTCAATAAGATGATATGTTGCTACCCTCATTCCCTTGAGGCACTCAATAAGATGATATGTTGCCACCCTCATTGCCCTGGGGCACTAAATAAGATGATAATTATGTAGCTACCCTCATTCCCCAGAGGTACTCTATCAGATGATATGTTACTAGCCTCATTCGCCTGGGGCACTAAATCAGATGATATGTTGCTACCCTCATTCCCCTGGGGCACTAAATAAGATGATATGTTACAGTTTTCATTAGCTTGAGGCACTCAATAAGATGAAATATTACTACCCTCATTCCCATGAGGCACTCAATAAGATGGTATGTTGCTATCATCATTCCCCTGCGGCACTCAATAAGATGATATGTTACTATCCTCATTACCCTGAGGCACTCAATACGATGATATGTTGCTACACTCATTACCCTGGGGCACTCAATAAGATGGTATGTTACTACTCTCATTACACTGAGGCACTCAATAAGATGATAAGTTACTATCCTCATTCCCTTAAGGCATTCAATAAGATGGTATGTTGATATCATCATTAACCTGGGGCATTCAATAAGATGATATGTTACTATCCTCATTACCCTTGGGCACTCAATAAGATGATGTGTTAAACTTCTCATTCCCCTGGGGAACTAAATAAGATGATATGTTACAGTTTTCATTAGCCTGAGGCACTCAATAAGATGAAATATTACTACCCTCATTCCCATGAGGCACTCAATAAGATGGTATGTTGCTATCATCATTCCCCTGCGGCACTCAATAAGATGATATGTTGCTATCCTCATTGCCCTGAGGCACTCAATACGATGATATGTTGCCACACTCATTACCCTGGGGCACTCAATAAGATGGTATGTTACTACTCTCATTACCCTGAGGCACTCAATAAGATGATAAGTTACTATCCTCATTCCCTTAAGGCATTCAATTAGATGGTATGTTGATAGCATCATTAACCTGGGGCACTCAATAAGATGTTATGTTACTATCCTCATTACACTGGGGCACTCAATAAGATGATGTGTTAAAATTCTCATTCCCCTGGGGCACTAAATAAGATGATATGTTACAGTTTTCATTAGCCTGAGGCACTCAATAAGATGAAATATTACTACCCTCATTCCCATGAGGCACTCAATAAGATGGTATGTTGCTATCATCATTCCCCTGCGGCACTCAATAAGATGATATGTTGCTACCCTCATTTCCCTGGGGCACTAAATATGATGATATGTTACAATTCTCATTAGCTTAAGGCACTCAATAAGATGATAGTTACTACCCTAATTACACTGGGGCACTCAATAAGATGATGTGTTAAAATTCTCATTCCCCTCAGGCGCTCAATAAGATGATATGTTACTTCCCTCATTCCCCTGGGGCACTCAATAATATAGTATGTTAATATCCACATTACCCAGAGGCACTCAATAAGATGATATGTTGCTACCCTCATACCCCTGGGGCACTCCATAAGATGACATGTTGCAATTCTCATTACCCAGAAGAACTCAATAAGATGATATATTACTACTTGCATTCCACTCGGGCACTCAATAAGATGATATGTTGCTACCCTCAATCCGCAGAGGCAGTCAATAAGATGATATGTTGCTATCCTCATTATCCTGAGGTACTCAATACGATATGTTACTACCCTCATTCCCCTGGGGCACTCAATATGATGATATGTTACAATTCTCATTAGCTTAAGGCACTCAATAAGATGATATGTTACTACCCTCATGACCCTGGGGCACTCAATAAGATGGTATGTTGTAATCCTCATTCCCATGATGCACTGAATTAGATGGTACGTTACTATCCTCATTCCCATGAGGTACTCAATAAGATGGTATGTTACTATCCTCATTCCCCTGGGGCACTAAATAAGATGATATGTTGATACCCTCATTCCCCTGAGGCACTCAATAAGATGGTATTTTACTACTCTCATTACCCTGAGGCACTCAATAAGATGATATGTTGCTATCCTCATTCCCCTGGTGCACTCAATAAGATGATAAGTTACTATCCTCATTCCCTTAAGGCATTCAATAAGATGGTATGTTGATATCATCATTAACTTGGGGCACTCAATAAGATGATATGTTACTATCCTCATTACCCTGGGGCACTCAATAAGATGATGTGTTAAAATTCTCATTCCCCTCAGGCGCTCAATAAGATGATATGTTACTACCCTCATTCCCCTGGGGCACTCAATAATATGGTATGTTAATATCCACATTACCCAGAGGCACTCAATAAGATGATATGTTGCTACCCTCATACCCCTGGGGCACTCCATATGATGACATGTTGCAATTCTCATTTCCCAGAAGCACTCAATAAGATGATATATTACTACTTGCATTCCACTCGGGCACTCAATAAGATGATATGTTGCTACCCTCAATCCGCAGAGGCAGTCAATAAGATGATATGTTGCTATCCTCATTATCCTGAGGTACTCAATACGATATGTTACTACCCTCATTCCCCTGGGGCACTAAATATGATGATATGTTACAATTCTCATTAGCTTAAGGCACTCAATAAGATGATATGTTACTACCCTCATTACCCTGGGGCACTCAATAAGATGGTATGTTGCAATCCTCATTCCCATGAAGCACCCAATTAGATGGTACGTTACTATCCTCATTCCCATGAGGTACTCAATAAGATGGTATGTTACTATCCTCATTCCCCTGGGGCACTAAATAAGATGATATGTTGATACCTTCATTCCCATGAGGCACTCAATAAAATGTATGTTGCTATCCTCATTCCCCTGGGGCACTCAATAAGATGACATGTTACAATTCTCATTACTCGGAGGCACTCAATACGATGGTATGTTACTATCCTCATTACCATGAGGCACTCAATAAGATGGTATCTTACTTATCCTCATTCTCATGTGGCACTCAATAAGATGGCATGTTACTATCCTCATTCCTCTGGGGCACTCAATAAGATGACATGTTACAATTATCATTTCCCGGAGACAATCAATAAGATGATATGTTACTACCCTCATTACTCTGGGGCACTCAATAAGATGGTATGTTGCTACCCTCATTCCCCTGAGGCACTCAATAAGATTACATGTTACAATTCTCATTACTCGGACGCACTCCAATGAGATGATATATTACTACCCTCTTTACTCTGGGGCACTCAATAAGATGGTATGTTGCTACCTTCATTCCCATGAGGCACTCAATAAGAAGGCATTTTACTATCATCATTCCCCTGAGGCACTCAATATGATGGTATGTTACTATCCTCATTCCCATGAGGCACTTAATAAGATGGTATCTTACTTATCCTTATTCTCATGAGGCACTCAATAAGATGGCATGTTACTATCCTCATTCCCATGAAGCACTCAACAAGATGGTATGCTATTACCCTCATTACCATGAGGCACACCAATAAGATGATATATTACTACCCTCATTCCCCTGGGACACTCAATAATATGGTATGTTACTATCCTCATTACCCGGAGGCACTCAATAAGATGATATGTTGCTACCCTCATTCCCCTGGGGCACTCAATAAGATTACATGTTACAATTCTCATTACTCGGACACACTCCAATAAGATGATATATTATTACCCTCAATCCCCTTGAACACTCAATAAGATGATATGTTACTACCCTCATTCTCCTGGGTCACTAAATAAGATGATATGTTGCTACCCTCATTCCCTTGAGGCACTCAATAAGATGATATGTTGCCACCATCATTACCCTGGGGCACTAAATAAGATGACATGTTACAGTTTTCATTAGCCTGAGGCACTCAATAAGATGATATGTTACTACCCTCATTCCCATGAGGCACTCAATAGGATGGTATGTTGCTAACATCATTCCCCTGCGGCACTCAATAAGATGACTTGTTACAATTCTCATTACCCTGAGGCACTCAATAAGATGAAATATTACTACCCTCCTTCCCATGAGGCACTCAATAAGATGGTATGCTGCTATCATCATTCCCCTGCGACACTCAATAAGATGACATGTTACAATTCTCAATCCCCGGAGGCACTCAATAAGATGATATGTTGTTATCCTCATTCCCCTGAGGCATTCAATAAGATGATATGTTGCTATCCTCATTTTCCTTAAGTACTCAATAAGATGGTATGCTACTACCCTCATTCCCCAGAGACACTCAATAAGATGGTATGCTACTACCCTCATTCCCCAGAGACACTCAATAAGATTGGATGTTACTACCTTCATTACCATGAGGCACTCACTAAGATGGTGTCTTGCTATCCTCATTATCCTGAGGTACTCAATAAGATGGTATCTTACTATCCTCATTCCCATAAGGCACTCAATAAGATGGAATGTTACTATCCTCATTCCCATGAGGCACTCAATAAGATCGTATGCTATTACCCTCATTCCACTGAAGCACTGAATAAGATGATATGTTATTACCCTCATTCCCCTGGGGCACTCAATAAGATGGTATGTCACTACCCTCATAACCCTGAGTCACTCAATAAGATAGTATTTTACTACCCTCATTACCCCGAGGCACTCAATAAGATGGTATGTTGCTACCCTCATTACCCTGTGGCACTCGATAAGAAGGTACGTTACTGCCCTCATTCCCCTGGGGCACTCAATAAGATGATATGTCACTACCCTCATAACCTTGAGTCACTCAATAAGATGGTATGTTACTACCCTCATTACCTTTAGGCACTCAATAAGATAGTATGTTGTTGCCCTCATTCCTCTGGGGCACTCAATAAGATGGTATGTTGCTACCCTCATTACCATGAGGCACACCAATAAGATGATATGTTACTACCCTCATTCCACTGGGACACTCAATAATATGGTGTGCTGCTATCATCATTCCCCTGCGGCACTCAATAAGATGACATGTTACAATTCTCAATCCCCGGAGGCACTCAATAAGATGATATGTTGTTATCCTCATTCCCCTGAGGCATTCAATAAGATGATATGTTGCTATCCTCATTTTGCTTAAGTACTCAATAAGATGATATGCTACTACCCTCATTCCCCAGAGACACTCAATAAGATGATATGTCACTACCCTCATAACCTTGAGTCACTCAATAAGATGGTATGTTACTACCCTCATTACCTTTAGGCACTCAATAAGATAGTATGTTGTTGCCCTCATTCCTCTGGGGCACTCAATAAGATGGTATGTTGCTACCCTCATTACCATGAGGCACACCAATAAGATGACATGTTGCAATTCTCAATCCCCGGAGGCACTCAATAAGATGATATGTTGTTATCCTCATTCCCCTGAGGCATTCAATAAGATGATATGTTGCTATCCTCATTTTGCTTAAGTACTCAATAAGATGATATGCTACTACCCTCATTCCCCAGAGACACTCAATAAGATGGTATGCTACTACCCTCATTCCCCAGAGACAATCAATAAGATTGGATGTTACTACCTTCATTACCATGAGGCACTCACTAAGATGGTGTCTTGCTATCCTCATTATCCTGAGGTACTCAATTAGATGGTATCTTACTATCCTCATTTCCATAAGGCACTCAATAAGATGGAATGTTACTATCCTCATTCCCATGAGGCACTCAATAAGATCGTATGCTATTACCCTCATTCCACTGAAGCACTGAATAAGATGATATGTTATTACCCTCATTCCCCTGGGGCACTCAATAAGATGGTATGTCACTACCCTCATAACCCTGAGTCACTCAATAAGATGGTATGTTACTACCCTCATTACCCTGAGGCACTCAATAAGATGGTATGTTGCTACCCTCATTACCCTGTGGCACTCGATAAGAAGGTACGTTACTACCCTTATTCCCCTGGGGCACTCAATAAGATGGTATGTCACTACCCTCATAACCCTGAGTCACTCAATAAGATGGTATGTTACTACCCTCATTACCCTGAGGCACTCAATAAGATAGTATGTTGCTGCCCTCGTTCCTCTGGGGCACTCAATAAGATGGTATGTTGCTACCCTCATTACCATGAGGCACACCAATAAGATGATATGTTACTACCCTCATTCCACTGGAACACTCAATAATATGGTGTGCTACTATGCTCATTACCCCGAGACACTCCATAGGGTGATATGTTGCTACCCTCATTCCCCTGGGGCACTCAATAAGATGACATGTTACAATTTTCATTATTCGGATGCACCCCAATAAGATGATATGTTACTACCCTCATTCCCCTGGGGCACTAAATAAGATGATATATTGCTACCCTTATTCCTTTGAGGCACTCAATAAGATGATATGTTACAACCCTCATTCCCCTGGGGCACTAAATAAGTTAATAATTATACTGCTACCCTTATTCCCCAGAGGCACTCAATAAGATGATATGTTGCCATCCTCATTCCCCTGGGGCACTGAATAAGATGATATGTTGCTACCCTCATTCCCCTATGGCACTAAATAAGATGATATGTTACAATTCTCATTAGTCTGAGGCACTCAATAAGATGGAATGTTACTATCCTCATTCCCATGAGGCACTCAATAAGATCGTATGCTATTACCCTCATTCCACTGAAGCTCAGTATATAAGATGATATGTTATTACCCTCATTCCCCTGGGGCACTCAATAAGATGGTATGTTACTACCCTCATAACCCTGAGTCACTCAATAAGATGGTATGTTACTACCCTCATTACTCCGAGGCACTCAATAAGATGGTATGTTGCTACCCTCATTACCCTGTGGCACTCAATAAGAAGGTACGTTACTGCCCTCATTCCCCTGGGGCACTCAATAAGATGATATGTCACTACCCTCATAACCTTGAGTCACTCAATAAGATGGTATGTTACTACCCTCATTACCTTTAGGCACTCAATAAGATAGTATGTTGCTGCCCTCATTCCTCTGGGACACTCAATAAGATGGTATGTTGCTACCCTCATTACCATGAGGCACACCAATAAGATGATATGTTACTACCCTCATTCCACTGGGACACTCAATAATATGGTGTGCTGCTATCATCATTCCCCTGCGGCACTCAATAAGATGACATGTTACAATTCTCAATCCCCGGAGGCACTCAATAAGATGATATGTTGTTATCCTCATTCCCCTGAGGCATTCAATAAGATGATATGTTGCAATCCTCATTTTGCTTAAGTACTCAATAAGATGATATGCTACTACCCTCATTCCCCAGAGACACTCAATAAGATGGTATGCTACTACCCTCATTCCCCAGAGACAATCAATAAGATTGAATGTTACTACCTTCATTACCATGAGGCACTCACTAAGATGGTGTCTTGCTATCCTCATTATCCTGAGGTACTCAATAAGATGGTATCTTACTATCCTCATTTCCATAAGGCACTCAATAAGATGGAATGTTACTATCCTCATTCCCATGAGGCACTCAATAAGATCGTATGCTATTACCCTCATTCCACTGAAGCACTGAATAAGATGATATGTTATTACCCTCATTCCCCTGGGGCACTCAATAAGATGGTATGTCACTACCCTCATAACCCTGAGTCACTCAATAAGATGGTATGTTACTACCCTCATTACCCTGAGGCACTCAATAAGATGGTATGTTGCTACCCTCATTACCCTGTGGCACTCGATAAGAAGGTACGTTACTACCCTCATTCCCCTGGGGCACTCAATAAGATGGTATGTCACTACCCTCATAATCCTGAGTCACTCAATAAGATGGTATGTTACTACCCTCATTACCCTGAGGCACTCAATAAGATAGTATGTTGCTGCCCTCGTTCCTCTGGGGCACTCAATAAGATGGTATGTTGCTACCCTCATTACCATGAGGCACACCAATAAGATGATATGTTACTACCCTCATTCCACTGGAACACTCAATAATATGGTGTGCTACTATGCTCATTACCCCGAGACACTCCATAGGATGATATGTTGCTACCCTCATTCCCCTGGGGCACTCAATAAGATGACATGTTACAATTTTCATTATTCGGATGCACCCCAATAAGATGATATGTTACTACCCTCATTCCCCTGTGGCACTAAATAAGATGATATATTGCTACCCTTATTCCTTTGAGGCACTCAATAAGATGATATGTTACAACCCTCATTCCCCTGGGGCACTAAATAAGTTAATAATTATACTGCTACCCTTATTCCCCAGAGGCACTCAATAAGATGATATGTTGCCATCCTCATTCCCCTGGGGCACTGAATAAGATGATATGTTGCTACCCTCATTCCCCTATGGCACTAAATAAGATGATATGTTACAATTCTCATTAGTCTGAGGCACTCAATAAGATGATATGTTACTACCCTCATTCCCATGAGGCACTCAATAAGATGGTATGTTGCTATCATCATTCCCCTGAGGTACTCAATGAGATTGTATGTTTCTACCCTAATTCCTCAGAGACACTCAATAAGATAATGTTACTACCCTCATTCACCTGAGGCACTCAATAAAATGATATGATACTACACTCATTACATTGGTGCACTCAATAAGATGGCTTGTTGCTATCCTCATTCTCCTCTGGCACTCAATAATATGATATATTACTACCCTCATTACCCTGAGGCACTCAATAAGATGGTATGTTGCTACCCTCATTACCCTGTGGCACTCGATAAGAAGGTACGTTACTACCCTCATTCCCCTGGGGCACTCAATAAGATGGTATGTCACTACCCTCATAATCCTGAGTCACTCAATAAGATGGTATGTTACTACCCTCATTACCCTGAGGCACTCAATAAGATAGTATGTTGCTGCCCTCGTTCCTCTGGGGCACTCAATAAGATGGTATGTTGCTACCCTCATTACCATGAGGCACACCAATAAGATGATATGTTACTACCCTCATTCCACTGGAACACTCAATAATATGGTGTGCTACTATGCTCATTACCCCGAGACACTCCATAGGATGATATGTTGCTACCCTCATTCCCCTGGGGCACTCAATAAGATGACATGTTACAATTTTCATTATTCGGATGCACCCCAATAAGATGATATGTTACTACCCTCATTCCCCTGTGGCACTAAATAAGATGATATATTGCTACCCTTATTCCTTTGAGGCACTCAATAAGATGATATGTTACAACCCTCATTCCCCTGGGGCACTAAATAAGTTAATAATTATACTGCTACCCTTATTCCCCAGAGGCACTCAATAAGATGATATGTTGCCATCCTCATTCCCCTGGGGCACTGAATAAGATGATATGTTGCTACCCTCATTCCCCTATGGCACTAAATAAGATGATATGTTACAATTCTCATTAGTCTGAGGCACTCAATAAGATGATATGTTACTACCCTCATTCCCATGAGGCACTCAATAAGATGGTATGTTGCTATCATCATTCCCCTGAGGTACTCAATGAGATTGTATGTTTCTACCCTAATTCCTCAGAGACACTCAATAAGATAATGTTACTACCCTCATTCACCTGAGGCACTCAATAAAATGATATGATACTACACTCATTACATTGGTGCACTCAATAAGATGGCTTGTTGCTATCCTCATTCTCCTCTGGCACTCAATAATATGATATATTACTATCCTCATTACCCGGAGGCACTCAATAAGATGGTATGTTACTATCCTCATTACCCTGAGGCACTCAATAAGAGAATAAGTGACTACCCTCATTACCCTGAGGCACTCAATAAGATGGTATGTTTGCTACCCTCATTATCCTAAGGTACTCAATATGATGGTATGTTGCTACTCTCATTACTCTGAGGCATTCAGTAAGAGGATAATTTACTATTCTTATTATGCTGAGGCACTCAATAAGATGATATGTTACTACCCTCATTCCCATGAGGCACTCAATAAGATGGTATGTTGCTATCATCATTCCCCTGCGGCACTCAATAAGATGACATGTTACAATTCTCATTACTCGGAGGCACTCAATACGATGATATGTTGTTATCCTCATTCCCCTGAGGCACTCAATAAGATGATATGTTGCTATCCTCATTATCCTTAAGTACTCAATAAGATTGGATGTTGCTACCCTCATTCCCCAGAAACACTCAATAAGACTGGATGTTACTACCTTCATTACCATGAGGCACTCAGTAACATGATATGTTACTACCCTCATTCCCCTGGGGCACTCAATAATATGGTATGTTGTTATCCTCATTATCATGAGGTACTCTATAAGATGGTATGCTACTACCCTTATTCCCCTGAGGTACTCAATGAGATTGTATGTTTCTACCCTCATTCCCAGAGACACTCAATAAGATATGTTACTACCCTCATTCCCCTGAGGCACTCAATAAAATGATATATTGCTACCCTCATTACCCTGGTGCACTCAATTAGATGGTTTGTTGCTATCCTCATTCTCCTCTGGCACTCAATAATATGATATATTACTATCCTCATTACCCGGAGGCACTCAATAAGATGGTATGTTACTATCCTCATTACCCTGAGGCACTCAATAAGAGAATAAGTTACTACCCTCATTACCCTGAGACACTCAATAAGATGGTATGTTTGCTACCTTTATTATCATGAGGTATTCAATATGATGGTATGTTGCTACTCTCATTACTCTGAGGCACTCAATAAGAGGATAAGTTATTATTCTTATTATGCTGGGGCACTCAATAAGATAATATGTTAATACCGTCATCCCCCTGGGGCACTCAATAAGATGGTATGTTACTATCCTCGTTCCCGTGGGGCACTCAATAAAATGGTATGTTGCTATCCTCATTCCCTGAGGCACTCAATAAGATCGTATGTTACTACCCTCATTCCCCCGAGGTACTTAATAAGATGATATGTTACTACCCTCATTCCCCTGGGGCACTAAATAATATGATATATTACTATCCTCATTACCCTGAGGCACTCAATGAGATGGTATGTTACTATCCTCATTTCCTTGAGGCATTCAATAAGAGAATAAGTTACTATTCTTATGTTTCCGAGGCACTCAATAAGATATGTTACTACCCTCATTCCCCTGTGGCACCCAATAAGATGGTATGTTACTATCCTCATTACCCTGAGACACTCAATAATATGGTACATGTATGTTACTATCTTCATTACCCTGCTGCTCTCAATAATATGGTATGTTGCTATCCTCATTACCCTGAGGCACTAAATAAGATGGTATGTTGCTATCCTCATTACCATGAGGCACTCAATATAAGGATAAGTTTCTATTCTTATTATGCTGAGGCACTCGATAAGATGATATGTTAATACCGTCATTCCCCTCGGGTCCTCAATAAGATGGTATGTTACTATCCTCATTCCCGTGGGGCATTCAATAAGATGGTATGTTGCTATCCTCATTATCATGGGGCACTTAATAAGACGGTATGTTACTATCCTCATTCCCCTGGGGCACTCAATAAAATGGTGTGTTACTATCCTCTTCACCTGGGACACTCAATAAGATGATATGTTACAACCCTCATTCCCCTGGGGCACTAAATAAGTTAATAATTATACTGCTACCCTTATTCCCCAGAGGCACTCAATAAGATGATATGTTGCCATCCTCATTCCCCTGGGGCACTGAATAAGATGATATGTTGCTACCCTCATTCCCCTATGGCACTAAATAAGATGATATGTTACAATTCTCATTAGTCTGAGGCACTCAATAAGATGATATGTTACTACCCTCATTCCCATGAGGCACTCAATAAGATGGTATGTTGTTATCATCATTCCCCTGAGGTACTCAATGAGATTGTATGTTTCTACCCTAATTCCTCAGAGACACTCAATAAGATAATGTTACTACCCTCATTCACCTGAGGCACTCAATAAAATGATATGATACTACACTCATTACATTGGTGCACTCAATAAGATGGCTTGTTGCTATCCTCATTCTCCTCTGGCACTCAATAATATGATATATTACTATCCTCATTACCCGGAGGCACTCAATAAGATGGTATGTTACTATCCTCATTACCCTGAGGCACTCAATAAGAGAATAAGTGACTACCCTCATTACCCTGAGGCACTCAATAAGATGGTATGTTTGCTACCCTCATTATCCTAAGGTACTCAATATGATGGTATGTTGCTACTCTCATTACTCTGAGGCATTCAGTAAGAGGATAATTTACTATTCTTATTATGCTGAGGCACTCAATAAGATGATATGTTACTACCCTCATTCCCATGAGGCACTCAATAAGATGGTATGTTGCTATCATCATTCCCCTGCGGCACTCAATAAGATGACATGTTACAATTCTCATTACTCGGAGGCACTCAATACGATGATATGTTGTTATCCTCATTCCCCTGAGGCACTCAATAAGATGATATGTTGCTATCCTCATTATCCTTAAGTACTCAATAAGATTGGATGTTGCTACCCTCATTCCCCAGAAACACTCAATAAGACTGGATGTTACTACCTTCATTACCATGAGGCACTCAGTAACATGATATGTTACTACCCTCATTCCCCTGGGGCACTCAATAATATGGTATGTTGTTATCCTCATTATCATGAGGTACTCTATAAGATGGTATGCTACTACCCTTATTCCCCTGAGGTACTCAATGAGATTGTATGTTTCTACCCTCATTCCCAGAGACACTCAATAAGATATGTTACTACCCTCATTCCCCTGAGGCACTCAATAAAATGATATATTGCTACCCTCATTACCCTGGTGCACTCAATTAGATGGTTTGTTGCTATCCTCATTCTCCTCTGGCACTCAATAATATGATATATTACTATCCTCATTACCCGGAGGCACTCAATAAGATGGTATGTTACTATCCTCATTACCCTGAGGCACTCAATAAGAGAATAAGTTACTACCCTCATTACCCTGAGACACTCAATAAGATGGTATGTTTGCTACCTTTATTATCATGAGGTATTCAATATGATGGTATGTTGCTACTCTCATTACTCTGAGGCACTCAATAAGAGGATAAGTTATTATTCTTATTATGCTGGGGCACTCAATAAGATAATATGTTAATACCGTCATCCCCCTGGGGCACTCAATAAGATGGTATGTTACTATCCTCGTTCCCGTGGGGCACTCAATAAAATGGTATGTTGCTATCCTCATTCCCTGAGGCACTCAATAAGATCGTATGTTACTACCCTCATTCCCCCGAGGTACTTAATAAGATGATATGTTACTACCCTCATTCCCCTGGGGCACTAAATAATATGATATATTACTATCCTCATTACCCTGAGGCACTCAATGAGATGGTATGTTACTATCCTCATTTCCTTGAGGCATTCAATAAGAGAATAAGTTACTATTCTTATGTTTCCGAGGCACTCAATAAGATATGTTACTACCCTCATTCCCCTGTGGCACCCAATAAGATGGTATGTTACTATCCTCATTACCCTGAGACACTCAATAATATGGTACATGTATGTTACTATCTTCATTACCCTGCTGCTCTCAATAATATGGTATGTTACTATCCTCATTACCCTGAGGCACTAAATAAGATGGTATGTTGCTATCCTCATTACCATGAGGCACTCAATATAAGGATAAGTTTCTATTCTTATTATGCTGAGGCACTCGATAAGATGATATGTTAATACCGTCATTCCCCTCGGGTCCTCAATAAGATGGTATGTTACTATCCTCATTCCCGTGGGGCATTCAATAAGATGGTATGTTGCTATCCTCATTATCATGGGGCACTCAATAAGACGGTATGTTACTATCCTCATTCCCCTGGGGCACTCAATAAAATGGTGTGTTACTATCCTCTTCACCTGGGACACTCAAAAAGATGGTATTTTACTATACTCATTACCCTGGGGCACTCAAAAAGAGGATATGTTACTATCCTCATTACCCGGAGCCATTTAATAGAGAACATGTTACTATCCTCTTTCCCCTGAGGCACTCAATAAGATGGTATGTTACTATCCTCATTCAATAGGGCACTCAATAAGATAGTATGTTGCCATCCTCATTACCCTGGGGCACTCAATAAGACGGTATGTTTCTATCCTCATTCCCCTGGGTCACTCAATAAGATGGTATGTTACTATCCTCATTACACTGGGGCACTCAATACAATGATGTGTTACTATCCGCATTCCCCTGGGGCACTCAATAAGAAGGAATGTTACTATCCTCATTACCCGGAGGCATTCAATAAGAGGATATGTTGCTATCCTCATTACCCGAAGGCACTCAATACGATGATATGTTACTATCCTCATTCTCCTGAGGCACTCAATAAGAGGATAAGTTTTTATTTTTATTATGCTGAGGCACTCAATACGATGATATGTTATTATCAGCATTCCCCTGGGGCACTCAATAAGATGGTATGTTACTATCCTCATTCCCCTGGGGCACTCAATAAGAGGATAATTTACTATTCTTATTATGCTGAGGCACTCAATAAGATGATATGTTACCATCCTCATTCCCCTGGACACTCAATAAGATGGCATGTTAGTATCCTCATTTCCCTGGGGAACGCAATCAGATGGTATGTTACTATTCTCATTACCCTGAAGCACTCAATAAGATCGTATTTTACTATTTTCATTACCCCGAGGCACTCAATAAGATGATATGTTACTATCTTCATTATCCTGAGACACTCAATAAGATCATATGTTACTATCCTCATTCCCCTGCGTCACTCAATAAGAGGATAATTTCCTATTCATATCATGCTGAGCCACACAATAAGATGATATGTTACTACCCTCATTCCCCTGGGGCACTCAATAATATTGGAATGTTGCTATCCTCATTCCCCTACAGCACTCAATAAGATGGTTTGTTACTATCCTTGTTATCCTGGGGAACTCAATAAGATGGTATTTTACTATCCTCATTTCCCTGGGGCATTCAATAAGAGGGTATGTTACTATTCTCATTCCCCTGGGGCACTTAATAAGATGGTATGTTACTATCCTCATTCCCATGGGACACTGCACTCAATAAGATGGTGTTACTATCCTCATTCCGCTGGGGCACTCAATAAGAGGATATGGTATTTTCCTCATTACCCGGAGGCACTCAATAAGACGATATGTTACTATCCTCATTAACCTGGGGCACTCAATAAGAGGATATGTTGCTATCCTCATTACCCTGAGGCACTAGCTAAGATGATATGCTACTATCCTCATTCCCCTTGGGCACTCAATAAGAGGATAAGTTACTATTCTTATTATTCTAAGGCACTCAGTAAGAGGATATGTTACTATCCTCATTACCCGGAGGCACTCAATAAAAAATTTTGCTACTATCCTCATTCTCCTGAGGCACTCATTAAAATGATACGTTGCTTTCCTCATTCCCCTCGGGCACTCAATAAGATGGTATGTTGCTATCCTCATTCCTCTGGGGCATTCAATAATATGGTATGTTGCTATCCTCATTCCCCTGGGGCACTCAATAAGATGTTATGTTGCTATCCTCATTACCCTGTGGCACTCAATAAGATGATATGTTACTATTCTCATTACCCTGAGGCACTCAATAAGATGGTATGCTACTATCCTCACTCCCTGTGGGCACTCAATAAGATGGTATGTTACTATCCTCATTACCATGAGGCACTCAATAAAAGGATAAGCTACTATTCTTATTATACTGAGGCACTCAATAAGACGATATGTTACTGCCGTCATTCCCCTGGGGCACTCAATAAGATGGTATGTTACTATCCTCATTCCCGTGGGGCACTCAATAAGATGGTATGTTGTTATCCTCATTCCCTGAGGCACTCAATAAGATGGTATGTTGCTATCCACATTACCCTGGGGCACTCAATAAGAGGATAATTGACTATTGTTATTGTGCTGAGACACTCAATAAGATTATATGTTACTACCCTCATTCCCGTGGGGCACTCAATAAGATGGAATGTTACTATCCTTATTCCCTGGGGCACTCAATAAAATGATGTGATACTATCCTATTCCCCTGGGACACTCAAAAAGATGGTATTTTACTATACTCATTACCCAGGGGCACTCAAAAAGAGGATATGTTACTATCCTCATGACCCGGAGGCATTTAATAAGAGAATATATTACTGTCCTCTTTCCCCTGAGGCACTCAATAAGATGGTATATTACTATCCTCATTATCCTGAGGCACTCAATAAGAGGATCAGTTATTATTCTTAATATGCTCAGGCACTCAATAAGATGGTATGTTACTATCCTCATTTCTCTGAGGCACAAAATAAGAGGATAAGTTACTATTCTTATGTTTCTGAGGCACTCAATAAGATATGGTAATACTCTCATTCCCCTGTGGCACTCAATAATATGGTATGCTATTATCCTCATTACCCTGATGCTCTCAATAAGATGCTTTGTTTGCTACCCTCATTACTCTGAGGCACTCAATAGGAAGATAAGCTACTATTCTTATTATGCTGAGGCACTGAATAAGATGATATGTTACTACCCTCATTCCCCTGAGGTACTCAATAAGATGGTATGTTACTACCATCTTTCCCCAGAAACACTCAATAAGATATGTTACTACCCTCATTCCCTTGGGTCACTCAATAAGATGGTATGAAACCACCTTCATTCCCCTGGGGTACTAAATAATATGATATATTACTATCCTCATTACCCGGAGGCACTCAATAAGATGGTTTGTTACTATCCTCATTTCCCTGATGCACTCAATAAGAGGATAAGTTACTATTATTATGTTTCTGAGGCACTCAATAAGATATGTTACTACTCTCATTCCACTGTGGCACTCAATAAGATGGTATGTTACTATCCTCCTTACCCTGAGTCACTCATTAATATGGTATGTTAATATCCTCATTACCCTGATGCTCTCAATAAGACGGTATGTTACTATCCTCATTACCCTGAGCCACTAAATAAGATGGTATGTTGCTCTCATCATTACCCTGAGGCACTCAATAAGATGGTATGTTACTATCCTCATTACCCTGAGGCATTCAATAAAAGGATAAGTTACTATTCTTATTATGCTGAGGCACTCAATAAGATTATATGTTACTACCCTCATTCCACATGGGCACTCAATAGGATGGTATGTTACTATCCTCATTCCCGTGGGGCACTCAATAAGATGGTATGTTACTATCCTCATTCCCTAGGGCACTCAATAAGATGGTATGTTGCTATCCTCATTACCCTGGGGCACTAAATAAGACGGTATGTTTCTATCCTCATTCCCCTGAGGCACTCAATAAGATGGTATGTTGCTATCCTCATTACACTGTGGCACTCAATAAGAAGGAATGTTACTATACTCATTACCCTGGGGCACTCAAAAAGAGGATATGTTGCTATCAGCATTACCCGGAGGCATTCAATAAGAGGATATGTTACTATCCTCATTACCCGAAGGCACTCAATACGATAATATGTTACTATCCTCATTATTATGCTGAAGCACTCAATAAGAGGATATGTTACTATCCTCATTACTCGGCGACATTCAATAAGATAGTATGTTACTATCCTCATTCCCCTGGGGCACTCAATAAGACGATAATTTACTATTCTTATTATGCTGAGGCACTCAGTAAGATCATATGTTACTATCCTCATTCCGCTGGGGCACTCAATAAGATGGTATGTTGCTATCCTCATTACCCTGAGACACTCAATAAGAGGATAATTTACTATTCTTATTATGCTGAGGCACTCAATAAGAGGATAATTTACTATTCGTATTATGCTGAGGCACTGAATAAGATGATATGTTATTATCCTCATTCCCCTGGACACTCAATAAGATGGTATGTTACTATCCTCATTCCCCTGGGGCACACAATCAGATGGTATGTTACTATCCTCATTACCCTGAGGCACTCAATAAGATCGTATTTTATTATTTTAATTACCCCGAGGCACTCAATAAGATGATATGTTACTATTTTCATTATCCTGAGACACTCAATAAGATCATATGTTACTATCCTCATTACCCTGGGACACTCAATCAGAGGATAATTTACTATTCTTATTATGCTGAGGCATGCAATAAGATGATATGTTACTATACTCATTCCCCTGGACACTCAATAAGATGGTATGTTACTATCCTCATTCCCCTGGGGCACGCAATCAGATGGTATGTTACTATCCTCATTACCCTGAGGCACTCAATAAGATCGTATTTTACTATTTTATTTACCCCGAGGCACTCAATAAGATGATATGTTACTATCCTCATTATCCTGAAACACTCCATAAGATGATATGTTACTATCCTCATTATCCTGAGGCACTCAATAAGATGATATGCTACTATCCTCATTCCCATGGGGCACTCAATAAGATGGTATGTTCCTATCCTCATTCCCCTTGAGCACTCAATAAGATGGTGTGTTACTATCCTCATTCCCCTGGGGCACTCAATAAGATGGTATGTTGCTATCCTTATTATCCTGGGGACCTCAATAAGATGGTATTTTACTATCCTCATTTCCCTGGGGCACTCAATAAGATGGTATGTTACTATCCTCATTACACTGGGGCACTCAATACAATGATGTGTTACTATCCTCATTCCCTTGGGGCACTCAATAAGAATGAATGTTACTATACTCATTACCCTGGGGCACTCAAAAAGAGGATATGTTGCTATCCTCATTACCCGGAGGCATTCAATAAGAAGATATGCCACAATCCTCATTACCCGAAGGCACTCAATACGATGATATGTTACTATCCTCATTCCCCTTAGGCACTCAATAAGAGGATATGTTACTATCCTCATTAACCTGGGGCACTCAATAAGAGGACATGTTGCTATCCCCATTACCCTGAGGCACTAACTAAGATGATATGCCACTATCCTCATTCCCCTGTGGCACTCAATAAGAGGATAAGTTACTATTCTTATTATTCTGAGGCACTCAGTAAGAGGATATGTTACTATCCTCATTACCCGGAGGCACTCAATGCAATTATATGTTACTATCCTCATTCTCCTGAGGCAGTCATTAAAATGATACGTTGCTATCCTCATTCCTCTGGGGCATTCAATAAGATGGTATGTTGCTATCCTCATTCCCCTAGGGCACTCAATAAGATGATATGTTACTATCCTCATTACCCTGAGGCACTCAATAAGATGGTATGCTATTATCCTCACTCCCTGTGGGTACTCAATAAGATGGTATGTTACTATCCTCATTCTCCTGGGGCACTCAATAAAATGGAATGTTACTAACCTCATTACCCTGGGGCACTCAATATGATGGTATGTTGCTATCCTCATTTCCCTGAGGCACTCAATAAGATGGTATGTTACTATCCTCATTCCCCTGGGGCACTCAATAAGATGGTATGTTACTAGCCTCATTCCTCTGGGGAACTCAGTAAGATGGTATGTTACTATCCTCATTACCCTGAGGCACTTAATAATACGATATGTTGCTACCCTCATTCCCCTGGGGCACTCAACAAGATGATATGTTTCTACCCTCATTACCCTGGGGCGCTCAATAAGATGAAATGTTACTATCCTCATTCTCATGGGGCACTCAATAAGATGGTATGTTACTAGCCTCATCCCCCTGGGGCACTCAACAAGAGGATATGTTACTATCCTCATTTGATATCATTAAGCAGGGATATAAAAAGAAAGCAAAATACTAATAAAATTGAAAACAAATCTGTATTTGCAAATGATATATACATCTCAAAATTGTTTGTAGGTTGTGCGCCTGAGCGATTAGATGTTGCATTCTATTTAGTAAGAGACAAAGAGGTGTCAGAAACAGATATTCAAAATCAAGTGAATTTTGCAAAGGCGATAGTTAACGCTGCTACCGTTGGATTTATGCAAACACGATTCTCCTGTCATGTCTATGGATCTACAGGAGAAGAAATATTTGATTTCAAATCAAAAACTTCTAAAGATGGTGTTCTTGCTGCTCTGGATGCTATTCCAACGTCTATTTCAGGCAGTGGTGTACTAGAAACGATCGAAAACATCAAATACATATGGGAAACTATATTTACAGTAGACAAGGGAGACAGACCAAACATTAGCGATTATTGTATAATGATGGCATCAGGCGAAAATAATGATACGTATGACTCTGCAGGCCGTTTGAAACCCAATGAATTAGATTTGGGAATTATTGACGCACAGACGAATTATGAAGCAAATATGTATTATACCAGTTCAAGTTATGTTTCTTTTGCGGAACACCGACCAATTAGTTCTTTTTCTGTTATTAATTTGAATACAGAAGTAGAAGTTTTTACCAGCAAATTGTTTACCTGCAACTATTGTAAGTATTTCTGCGTTAACACAGTTGTGTGGCATATCCTTGTATATTAATAAATATACTAAGAATGTATATTATATGTGTAAACCTATTAAATGATATTAAGGGATCGGTTAAAGCTTCTTTTGTTCTTTTATTGTAAGTATTTCGTTAACACAGTTGTGTGGCATATCCTTGTATATATATATATATACTAATATATATGCTAAAAAAATGTATATTATGTGTGTAAGCCTATTAAATCATATTAAGGGATCGTGCAGGCTTCTTTTTGTTTTTATTGAAAAACCCATGTATGAAAAATGTTTCATTCGTATAACAGAACAAGTCGGCAAGAAAATGAGCACATATGGTACCCCTAGGAATGCAGAATGTCTGTTGAACAATACGTCCTCCAAACATATTCTTAGTTTGATCGATCTTGACAATTATGAAAAAAACATCTGATGAATGTGTCCTTTAACAGTGTCTGTGCTATTCTCCTTATTGTGTGCAGAAGTTTATATTATTAGAAAAGAATATTTTAAAATGTTAGCCCAGACAGGAGATTACATGTTGGACATCTTGCCTCACGACGTTGTCTGTTGCGCAACTATTGTCCCACTGGACAACTATCCCGTATTGAATTTGGCTTTAACTGGATATGTAACCGATTTAGCTTTTAAATTACTAGTAATCGTACAAGGTCATAAAAAAGTTAAATTTACACAAAAAAGAAAATTGAAACTAACAGTAATCAATGTCATTCCAATAACTGCATTCATGTTATCTACTCTACAGTAAAAATGTTTGATCTTTTCATAGATTGTGATGTTAATTATTTCGCATATGATGATCCAAAATTACTGAAGACGTATCAAGATTCCGACTCAGGTAGGTTGAAAAGCTAGAATTTACGTCTTAAATCACGAGAATATTCACCGACAAAAGTAAATCATGGTGTTTCATACATAAACATTAGAGGAATCCGATGGGGTCAATAAAGGACATTACAAAATTCCAGAGACACATGCAACATTGAGCGGAAAATATGACTAAATACTCATATTATCAAATATATGCTAAATTCGATTGTACTAAGCCTTGCGACTCATTTATCAATAAGAAAACATATTTTAGTGTAAATATTAATAAACTTTATATAAATTATATTTATATTTATGTCAAGAACGATAATTAATTATGTATACATGTTCACATGCTCCAGTGGTTTGTTAGGAGGTCTCATGCCTTATTTATGTTAGTTGTGTTTGTTTTTGTATAGTGGTGTCCGACACATATAGTGGTGTGTTTTTGTTTTGTTTTTCTTTGCTACCCTATGTTGCCAGTTTCGCTGGATTGTCCATTTTTAATTGCTCCTTTGGTACACTCTAACGTTTATGAATTACATTTTAACCTCACATAGGTTAACTTTCAAAGTTAGGCATAAGCTTTTCGTTGCATTTATTTGATCTATGTGTGTCATCTTTTAAACCAGTGTCATATGGTATTGTGTACATCTGGCAAAAATGAACCGATATTCGTTAGTCCATTTTGAACTTGGTGGAATATATCATATGGTAGTTTGAACACAGGGTCATTTTTCTATTAGTGTTGATGCTAGAGGCTCAGCTGAGCCTGCATTGCTCACATGATTACTAATACAGTACTTGGGTCCATGCAAGTTTGTACTTTTAAGGAAAATGCTTTTTATTCATAATCTCAAAAGGTCATATGTTAAACAATATATTGTGATGTAGTTGAGAGCTCACATTAGTTTCATTAAAACAATATTGCCGAAAAGATCGGAATGTAAATGTGTTATCTGTTTTAAGGCCGCAAAATATCTGAAACAGTTTTATATTCTATGGCTGTACATTTTGATTAAGCAAAATGACCGTTCGAATGCTATATTCCTAGATTGTTTAGTGATAGTTTGTTGGAATCTGCAGCACATGTATTACTCTTCATCAGTATCTCCTAAACTCATTTAAACGGAGAGCGAGTTTATCACCGGGTTTGTGACTAGATTAAAACGACGGGTGTCACTAGTGGAGTAGGAACTGCTTACCTTCCGGAGCACCTGAGTTCACTCCGTTTTTGGGTGGGGTTCGTGTTACTCGATCTTTAGTTTTATGTGTATGTTTTGTAGATCGTTGTTTGTCCTTTTGTGCTTTTTCTTTTGGCCATTGTGTTGTCTGTTCTTCTTCGATATACCGATCTGATAGCTACTTTGGTATCTTCAAACTCTTCTTAAACACGAGTTCATGGTTGAACCTATATATCAATGTCGACAGAATAGTAGCACGTGTAGATCGTATTGTAGAAAAGAGTACTAGGGACCATGATTGTGTACCGGCTATGCATCGTGGTCAAGTGAGAGTTACACCGGATTGTGATTACGACATACGGAACATATATATGGTTATTTTTTGACACAGATATGCCGTAACGGCTAACCAAGTCATTGTGGCGAACGGAACACTTTTAAAGTAATGACGTCAACTTAACCTCTATGACGCCTTGGTTCAGTAGTTTCCTTGTTAGCAGCAACCCACTAAAAAATCAAGGGAATCATGATATGAACCACACATACTGAAAAATAAAAGTACAGTGAACTTGTGCAATCCGACACGTGAGTTTTCCGACATCCTGTGACATCCGACAAAAATGTATGGTCCCATAGTATTTCTGTTAATTAAAATAATCCTGAGTATTCCGACATCCTGTACAATCCGACACATTTCCCTGGTCCCTAGGGTGTGTAGGATTAGACAGGTTCCATTGTATTAGCTATATGTTGTATCAAATAGTATTTTGCACATATCATCCTTTTATTAAGGTAATACTAAATTTGAATATATTCAAATCTTCTCCATTCAGGTAGATTGTATTTATTAGCGGATGGACCATGGAACATAACGTGCTGTGGTGTGATAACATCCTGGATATTCTATGTAAAAGATAGCGGAACGCTTAAAATGTGCGTTTTCCGGCCAACAGGGACGACAAACCAGTATAAAATAGTAGGATATACTATAATTATTGTTCCAGGTGTGTTTATTAATATTAATCCTTGTGAATTTCTAAACTAAGATCAAACAAATCTTCACACAGAATTATGAAATATTCACAACTAATATATAAAAGATTGAAAATACCAGAAGAGTAATCAGAAGAATAGACAATACAATGGCCAAATGAAAAAGCACAAAGAGATAAACAATGAATTACAAAACACTACACAGTTCAAGTAAAGATTGATCAGTACTAGCCGCACAATAAGAGGTGACAAGCAGTTCCTGCTCCATTAGTTGCACACGTCGTGTTACTCTTGTCAAACATTTGGTAGTGAGTCATGAATGAGGAAAGGAACGAATTGCGATTACGACAAAGGAGGCATATCCGTGGTTATTTGTGACACAGATATTCCGTAACGGCAGCCTCAATATTTCTATTAAGAATGAGCTTTTCCTTATTTATCTTATTTGTGTATTTCTTTGTTTTTGTTGAGTTTGTTTTACAATTTCAATTGTTGCAAAATTAATAAATATTTACTAGTTGTAAGATTATTATTCATTCTTACCACGAAACTAATAGATACAATAAAAAAAATATTAGTCCCTCAAAGTATATAAATATTCACTTCAGTCAAGTAATTATACAAAATATTGATCAATTGGTAACAAGAGGTGACCTTCAGAGCTACCGGGGGTATGGGGCTAAAATTTATGAGCAATTGTATCGTATCTATAATGAACATTGTTTTCTCTTTGACAGAAACGAGCATTGATACACTTTTAACGTATCCAAATATTGTTGGTCAAAGGATAGCTATTAAAGAAGGAGATAAAATAGGATGGTACGAACCATACATAATTATATAACACCAGAATTGTGAGGAGCCGTCTTGGTCGTGATCATATGTTAATTGGAGTTGCAACTACCTATGGAATCAGTGCCTATCACCACTATAACGTTATGAGTTCGAACCCCGTTTACGGCGAGGGGAGCTCGACACAACATTATGTGATAAACTTTATCAGTGACTTGCTGCAGTTCGGTGGTTTTCTCCGGGTACTCCGGTTTTTTTCCACCGCTTAAGCTGACCGCCGCCACGATATAACTGAAATGATGTTGAAAGTGGCGTTAAACACCATAACCCTAACCCATAATTGTGGACAGAAAGAAAGTTTAAACAATGATGGTAAATCATTCCATCAATAGCCTCTGACCTCAAAACACTGAATACGGCTTGGGACAGGCACACACACACAGATGTGGCGGTGTTAAACTGGTTAATGGAATATCTACACTCACCTCTTAATAAATGCACATGCAACGTCAATATAAATATAAACAATCAATTGTACACACTTCCACTCCAAACAAAAAACCCACATACTATCACAACTTTGAAGAACAAACACAAACATGGACAGTACGATAACAGGATCAGTGGCTGCTAGGCTAGGATGGAAAAATCTGTTGGTTAAAGACCATTACTGTTAAAACAAAACACATAACTGATTCTTTATGTATGACACTCGTTGTGAAGATACCTCATTCAATTAAGAAATAAGGAACCAGAGGCGAGGGATTAAATTTACTAATATCCGCCAACCCATGTTAAAACTCAAAACACATTCTGGCTTCCATGATTTATTTCGATTCTGATATGTCTAAGAGTACAAATACTGTAGTATACTTTGATTGGAAGACGTTAATTTATATTTACGTTTGCGGAAAATATCGCACACAATTTATGCTGCCAATGGAAAAGTCAGTCACATTTACCGTGCGAATGAGATTACATCATCACTAAATCGCTCGTTGTCTACAAAGCGAAAGAAGGACGTCATGTTAGAATGTGTGTATATACTATAATTTAGGTAAAACAAAACGTAATTACTTTTAATATGCAGGTATTCATCTGGTCCCAATATAATATCTTACTCAACATGTAATGTATCTACTCGAACCGACTGTCCACAGAGCAATTATTGGTATTCCCCCACAGAAGATATAGCAGTTGGAGATATTATAACAATGCCTACATCATCTGACCTAATGAACAGAGCCTACTCTTTGAAGTTCACTACAGCAGATAGTAAGACTTAATTCCATGATTGTTGAGGTGTCTTATAAAGTTTTAAGTTGTCGTTATATACTTACTCGAATTAAATTTATCCAGTGTTTTAATGTGTTATATTGCAATAATTAGAAATACATTTACCTGGTGTTTTAATCTGTTATATTGCAAATATTAGAAATGAATTTACCCGATGTTTTAAGTTGTCATATTGCAATAATTAGAAATAAATTTACCTGATGTTTTAAGCTGATATATTGCAATAATTAGAAATAAATTTACATTGGGTTTTAAGTTGTTATATTGCAATAATTAGAAATAAATTTAACTGTGGTTTTAAGCTGATATATTGCAATAATTAGAAATAAATTTACATGGGGTTTTAAGTTTTCAGCAGGTCGTCGGCATACCAATGGGTACGAATTGTGCCCCTCTTCTAGCCGATTTATTTTTATACTCATATGAGTCGGAGTTTCTTCAAAAGCTTGTAAAAGATAAGAAGATTCATGAGGCTAGAGCCTTTAATTTCACATACAGGTATATTGATGACGTTTTATCTATCAATAATTCTAGATTTGCAGAATTTCTTCCATTGATATATCCTCCAGAGCTGGAAGTTAAAGAGACCACCGATACAGCTTCGTCCGCATCATTTTTGGACTTATACCTCGAATTTGACGACAGTGGTCAACTCAGTACTAAAATTTATGATAAGCGGGACGACTTCAATTTTAAAATCATAAATTTTCCAAATATGTGCAGCAATATACCAGCTTCTCCTGCATATGGTGTTTACATCTCGCAATTGATTCGCTATGCAAGGGGCAGTAGCAATTATTCTGATTTCCTGAAACGTCATCTTCATCTGAGAAACAGGCTACTGGACCAGGGCTATAAAAAGATTCGCCTTATTCGATCTCTTAAAAAGTTTATATTCCGATACCAATATCTTGTCGAAATATATTCCGTCTCTGCAGAAAAAATTATAAGCGATGCATTTTCATATAGTGAAAATGTATAAAGATAAAGAGTCAAATATGTCAAGAATTTTTTTTTGTCAATGTGTGACGTAAAAATATTTTTGACATTTACGTCACCGAATATGGTACTGCTTTGACAACTATTTTACCTATTTTGTTCCTGTATTTAAATACTGTTACAGTGACAGCCGGAACCTTTGAACCGTAATGAGAGCGGGAGGTTTGGCGCCTTAAAATCTGATTCAACCCACCATTTCTTTAGAAATGCCTGTACCAAGTCAGGGTCATTACGGTTTTCACAGTTTTCCGGTTGTTGACTGATTTTGTCTGTTTATATAATTATGAGTTTTGACTTTCCCTTTGTAAGATTGTTCGGAGTTCGGTAATTTTGTTATTACCTTAATTGTTATATTGCAATAATTAGAAATAAATTTAACTGTGGTTTTAAGCTGTTATATTGCAATAATTAGAAATAAATCTACCCGATGTTATAAGTTGTCATATTGCAATAATTAGAAATAAATTTATCTGGTGTTTTAAGTTGTTATATTGCAATAATTAGAAATAAATTTACCTGGTGTTTTAAGTTGTTATATTGCAATAATTAGAAATTAATTTATCTGGTGTTTTAAGTTGTTTTATTAACTTATAGTATATGTTTCTCATATGCTATATTTTTAACTGATTACAAGAAAATTTTTAAAATAGCCGGCGGAGTGAAACAGTTTACTGTTCCCCTACTTCCGGATCCGAACTATTCCATGCCCAAGAAAGATGCGCAGTGCGTCATTCCTGTCAAGCGCATCAGTGACCATTCAGTTCGTTAGGCAGACGAGATGGCAGATAAATAATCAACAAAATGCTGTATTTCTTTCAAAACAATGTTGTGTCCCAATTTTTTAATGGTTTGGTATGCTGACATTATCATCTTCAGTGGATTTGTGGTTATGTGCATGTATATAAGATAATAAAACAGTTATTACATGCCTGTTCAGGGAACAGTCAAAACTATTGTCCCTCGGTGCTGGAGATGACTTGGGAACTGTTGCCTTCGGCCTCAGGCAACAGTTCCCAAGTCATCTCCAGCACCTCGGGTCAATAATCTTGACTGTTCCCTGAACAGGCATAAAATAACTGTATAATATTACAATAATTAGAAATACATTTACCTGGTGTTTTAAGTTGTTATATTGCAATAATTAGAAATAAATCTACCGTATGTTTTAAGTTGTTATATTACAATAATTATAATGATATTTTCCCGGTGTTTTAACCTGTTATATTGCAATAATTGTAAATAAATTTACTTGGTGTTTTAAGTTGTTATTTTTAATAATTAGAATTAAGCTTACTTCGTGTTTTAAAGTGTTATTTTACAATATTAGAATTAAGCTTACCCAGTTTTTGATATTGAAATATTAGAATAATAAGGTTTAAATATTGGTCTACCCGATGTTTTAAGATGCTATATTGCAAATATTAGAATTAAATATAGTTGGTGTGGAGTTAAATGGAACTATTACTTTACATTGTTGTAATACAAACTTTAGAAATAAAATTTTAATTTGCAATACAATGAAAAACTAAAATCCCACACTGTCGAAACAGTTCTAAAATCCCACACTGTCGAAACAGTTCTAAAATCCCACACTGTTGAAACAGTTCTAGAATCCCACACTGTCGAAACAGTTCTAAAATCCCACACTGTCGAAACAGTTCAAAATCCCATCCTGTCGAAAAAGTTCTAAAATCCCACACTGTCGAAACAGTTCTAAAATCCCACACTGTCGAAACAGTTCTAAAATCCCACACTGTCGAAACAGTTCTAAAATCCCACACTATCGAAACAGTTCTGAAATCCCACACTGTCGAAACAGTTCTAAAATCCCACACTGTCGAAACATTTCTAAAATCCAACAGATACAAAAGTCATCGGAATTAAAAGGAACCCGTGTTTATTTTTCTTGTTTCTATCAAGTGCTGACCGCATTCAACAAGTTGAAGATTATATCAGGGATTTTAGATTATTAAAGAAAAAACAGGATAAAATTGAGACATCGTTGATATAAAAGGATTATTTAAATTAACAAAACAAATTCTGGAAGATCGCAGTCGGTCGTTGTTTTGCACGAATCATTACATAAATCGCCAAATGACGTTATGTAAATGACACTTCATTTCGAGAAGGCCTTCTAATCAGCACTGTACGTATGCTAAGATGGTACATTCGAGATTCAAGATTCGAAATTCGAGATTCAGTATCTGAAGTACGAGATTCGAAATGAAAGCAATACATAATTGGAAACAACGGAAGGGAAAACTGAAATGTGCATTTAGTGATAATCGAAACAATTGCATTCATTTACAGAAGAAATTAATAAAATAATCACTATGTGACAAGAAACTCTACATGTTGTCCTAAATCACTAAAGTAAATTAAGGGTACATATAGGTATACTCTGTAACACATAATCCAACAATTCGCTGAAACGATCAATAGACATGGACTATTTGTCTAGTTTTATTTTGAGTCGCCTCCCTTTAGCTAAGTAAGAGTTGTCTCGCTTTGATGTGGCATAATTTGGCTTTAATTTCATTGGTTAATTAGATTACTGAATTTTGAATCTACAATCTCGAACTATAGATACTAAATCTGGAATTTTGAATCTCGAATGATCCTTCTGTGATTTCAAAGCAAAAGATCCCAACGATATATATTATCTCCAAAATCAGATGCCGATTTATTTCTTATGGCCTTGTATTTCTGAATTCATAATAGTATTCTCTTCAATCAATTATAGATACAGAGTTGATTATTAGGACTAGTGAACATGAAACCGAGCTAGAAGAAAATACTGCTGTTGGAGTGAGAGCAATATATTTAACTATTGTTGATACTGATGCTTACGAAGATCATGTGTTTACGATGACCGGTGCTACGGACTACTTTGAGCTTAACATTGTTAACACTGAGAAAAGTAAGTACATGTACAATGTAATACGGTAGTCTGAATTGTATTTAAGTAGACGAATGCAGGATAATACCACCCGGATATATTTGGGGTAATCAGAATCCGTAAATCGAAGGACAGACAATACAATGGCCAAAAGAAAAAGTACAAAAGGACAAACAACGATCTACAAAACATTACACAAAAAACACAAGATCGACCAATCTTTCCTTTTTTAGCAAAGTAATTTATTGATTTGTGTGAGTTTTCCTGTGATTGTTATATGATATTGGAATTATATTTTCAGTGTTGTTTATAAGAGGAAATGTCCATTGTTTATTTTGATGTTTTTGTCCCTATGATTTTGCATAGTGCTGTTGACATCTATTCCATAAGCTTTTTAACTCTATCATGGGATCTTATCTATATAGCGGTTCAATTCGTTGACTTCTAACCAGAGTCTGAACATCAATAACGTAAATGTTCACCCCATCAATGTTAGCGGTTCAAGATATCTCCACCTACCGATGAATTTACTGAACAGGTCGCTATAACTGTCCAGGTTCTCCTCTCCTAGTAATGTATTGTTGCTGAAAGTAGAATTTCTGACAACAGAACACCATTGGAAATATTATAAATAAGAATTAGATACGTAGTACGGGTAGCAATGGGGCGAAATTTTTCCTGAACTATTGAGAGGTATTACCCACTACGTAACGCAAATAATTTGTTTGTATTTTTTGTAAGAGTTTGACTCAGGATTTGCCTTCGTTCTTACCTGAAATGTTTATTGTGACAATGTACGTATTACTATTGTGCGTAAATGATAAACGGTGGTTCCTTCTTTTCACTATGGAAATCTAAGGTTCTGACATAATTGCTATAAAATCTTAACTTGATCAGAATTAGGTATTTTATTAAGCTCAATTAAAAAATACATAAATTATGAAAAGGAAGTGGAAACAGTCATGATAAAAAAATTCCACAAATATCAGCAATACGAAAAACCACGACTTTACTTCAACAACAAAAAAGCACGACATATGGCGTTGAAGATCCAATTACTGACTTGAGATATATTGTGACTGGGTGAAACTGGTTAATTGGATCCCAACACTCATCCTCTGATAATTGGATCTCTAACAACAATATGAACATTATGAAGACTTTTGATAATCACCGAAAGCACTTTATAATCTTTTTTAATCTGTCAGATGCGTTAAGTACAGTCCTAATTGCCCATACAAGTTTCGAAATTTTACTAGTGATTTCAAAATATTAAAAATACAGGGGTTAAGCTTATGGTGTTTAAGGCCACGTTCAACAATATGTCAGTTATATCGTGGCGGTCAATTTTATTGGTGGATGAAACAGGAATACCCGAAGAAAACCACCGACCTGTTGCAAGTCACTGACAAGCTTTATCACATAATGTTGTTTCGAATATACCTTGTCATGAGAGGGATTCGAACTCACAACTACCATACGATCACGACCACGATGGGTCATTAAAAAGGTATGTGACACTACTATGAAGGTATTAAATGTTACATGTTAATCAGTTAGATATAAGTGTTAATTCATCTCACATGACATACTGTTGAATGATGAAATGATTTCATAATCTAAACACATATTTAATGCAGTGACAATTGACCTCAATACCAAGTTCCCGAAAGGAGGTGGCGGACCTTACATAGTCACAATATCTGGTGAAGATACTTGTCAACATTCCGCTACTGTTACCCTTACTATTGGAACATATAATGCAGTAAGTCATATAAAATGTAGGGGTTGTGTGCTTAACACCACTTTCATCAATATATTGCTTATTTCGTGGCTGTCAGATTGGTCCTATAACATGTATTGATTCGGATCCTTGTCGACATACAAATAGTCATGAAAAGAAAGTTAAAAACAGTACTGGTTACCAATTCCCCGTATATCAACAAACCTATGATAAGAACCGAACATTTTGTCATAGAAGACCGCATATAACTGTATATTAGATCTCTGGCGAAATAACATGTTGCCGTGTAACGGGCCGCCAACGACCACTCCTGACAAACTGTTGCGCATTATGAGCTGCTGCTGGCTGTTGTGAAACGTAGAAGAGTGGAAAAATCCATACACGAGACACTCATTTCCGTCCCTTCCTAATGTCGAGTTCTGTATCTGATTTTTCCCGCGTAATTAGCAGGCGACACTTTCGCACCAGAGAAACTATGTATTATGTGTATATCCGGGAATCCGGAGGAAATATGTGCTTTTATGTTTTTTATGAAAATAAAGATATACATAAGAAGAGTTTGAAGATACTAAAGAGGTAATCAGAATCCGTAAATCGAAGGACTGATAACACAATGGCCAAAAGAAAAATGACAAATGACAAACAACGATCTACAAAACCTTACACATAAAACTAACGATGGAGTAACATATGACCGAAAGTTTTGTTATTTCGTTAACGTAATGTGCTTTGGTCAACGAAGCGGAAAAATGAGCGTTCATAAATATATGTTTTGGATATTCTACAATTATTTTGGAATAAGTTTTGGAACTGTTCTATATGGTATTTTATTTTATTGTATTATTTCAGCCTCCAATTATAAATAATTTACCTTACATTCATGAGATGTTAGAAACTACAAAAACGGCAGTTCCTCTGTTCATGATTAATGTCACCGATGCTACAAACGACGATGTGTGTTGTACTCTACCCTTTACCTTGCCAAATTCGCCTAACTTTGTGCTGCACAATATTACCAATGACATCGGTAAGCCTACAATACGTTCATATTTACATACATGTAACACTGAAATTTTTAATACTTAATATGACCATCATTTATTGGCGCGTAAACTTGGTTTTTATTACTAGGTTAAGCTGTCTACAGAGTTTGTCATTAAAATATAAGACTAATGAGGTACTAAATACAGGCTAATTTAATATGCTATATAAACAGAAAAATGTCATTCGGTATCAGTCGCCGGTGATGATATCGACATAGTTCACTGCTACCTATCATTCAACCGTGACGATATCAGTAATCATGCACCGTGACACATGTTTGTGTCTGTTTCAAGTAGAGTGAGTGATTATTGTTTAAAGTCAATGAGCAGTCTTTCAGTTATATCATGGCGATAACAAGTTACATTTTGATGAGATGATGATGATGTCCGCTTTGTACTAGACCAACGCGCTGAGTGGAGGTTTATAGTACTAGCTCACTGAAACAATAGTCCGCGGGTAGACATGTCGCTCCAATCGGTCACATTATTTTTGTATTTATGATGTGTTCTATTCAGACTGTTTATGTTTGTATTCACGACTTGTTCTTTGTAGACTGTTATCTTTGTATTTATGACTTGTTCTTTGCAGACTCTTATAAATTATCTTTGTATTTATGACTTGTTCTTTGCAGAATGTTACATGTTATCTTTGTATTGATGACTTGTTCTTTGCAGACTGTTTATGTTTGTATTTATGACTTGTTCTTTGCAGACTGTTTATGTTTGTATTTATGACTTGTTCTTTGCCGACTGTTTATGTTTGTATTCATGACTTGTTCTTTGCAGACTGTTTATGTTTGTATTTATGACTTGTTCTTTGCAGACTGTTTATGTTTGTATTTATGACTTGTTCTTTGCAGACTGTTTATGTTTGTATTTATGACTGTTCTTTGCCGACTGTTTATGTTTGTATTTATGACTTGTTCTTTGCAGACTGTTTATGTTTGTATTTATGACTTGTTCTTTGCCGACTGTTTATGTTTGTATTTATGACTTGTTCTTTGCAGACTGTTTATGTTTGTATTTATGACTTGTTCTTTGCCGACTGTTTATGTTTGTATTTATGACTTGTTCTTTGCCGACTGTTTATGTTTGTATTTATGACTTGTTCTTTGCCGACTGTTTATGTTTGTATTTATGACTTGTTCTTTGCCGACTGTTTATGTTTGTATTTATGACTTGTTCTTTGCAGACTGTTTATGTTTGTATTTATGACTTGTTCTTTGCCGACTCTTTATGTTTGTATTTATGACTTGTTCTTTGCCGACTGTTTATGTTTGTATTTATGACTTGTTCTTTGCCGACTGTTTATGTTTGTATTTATGACTTGTTCTTTGCCGACTGTTTATGTTTGTATTTATGACTTGTTCTTTGCCGACTGTTTATGTTTATGTTTATCTTTGTAGTTATGACTGTTATAATGTAGTTTGTATTATATATATATAGAAGTCTAGAAGATTGTGCAACGATACCGATAAAGATGTTACACAAAATATATTGACAAAACTTTCGATCAACAAATGACCTTCTATAATTTATTTTGTTTGTGCTGCATCGTCATGTCTCGACGATATGTTTCTCATTAAGTTCTCTGGTTGGTATATTAAATATATAATGTACCATCTACACACGCTTATACACATGTCTTACGTCTATCTCTAGATTTACCTTACGAGACAAGGTGACACTACGATTATTGAAGCTCCTTTCTTAGGGAGTGGATGTGGTCGAGTGGTCTAGGGCGCTGGACGTAAGGCTAAGCGAATTGTTTCTGCAGTGTATCAATGGTGTGAGTTCAAAAATTTAGAAGGGGAGATAATTCAACTTATACTTTCACGAAAAGGGGGGGGGGGGGGGGGGGGGGGTCGTGTACCTTGTAAGCGCAATTCCTCCTAAACGGCTTATTGGATTTTTATGAAACTTTACACATTTGTAGAACACTACCTGCAGATGTGCATGAAGGAATATGGTTGCTGTCCAAAATTAAAAAGGGGAGATAATTCAACTTATACTTTCACGAAAAGGGGGGGCATGTACCTTGTAAGCACAACTCCTACTAAACTGCTTATTGAATTTTTATGAAACTTTACTCAGTTGTAGTACACAACCTGCAGATGTGCATGAATGAATACTGTTGCTGTCTAAAATTTACAAGGGGAGATAATTCAACTTATACTTTCACGAAAAGGGGGGTCGTGTACTTGTGACGACCCCTAGATGTATGTTCTTGGTTAGTTTATTTTGGAGATGGGATGTTGTCTCCTTGACATAACTCCATATCCGTTCATTTTTCATAGTTGACTTGCTAATGTACCTGCATTCCAAAGTTTGAACATCATAGTATTGCAAGCGGGGGCTATCACTCAGTGAGGTCACTCACAGTTCTAGTTTGTTACTTCTTTAGTTATGCATTTGTACATATATAAAAATTGTGTTATGTTGTTTGTTATCTTGTATTGTGTATAAGCACATTCTCATATGTTGTAGGCGTAGAAGAATTGTGGCTGTATACTATTGAGGAACCAGCCTTTGAATACAGTGACATAGATTCCTACAGATTATTTGTTTGTTGCGAAGACCCGTACGGCTCTTCATATAGCTATCTTATTCTACGATTAGTAGAGGTTAAGCAAGTGTCAGAATACGTTCCTCCAGGTATGTAAGAATACGAATACGTTCCTCCAGGTATGTAAGAATACGAATACGCTCATCAAGCTATGTAAGAATACGAATACGTTCCTCCAGGTATGTACGAATACGAATACGTTCCTCCAGGTATGTAAGAATACGAATACGCTCATCAAGCTATGTAAGAATACGAATACGTTCCTCCAGGTATGTAAGAATACGAATACGTTCCTCCAGGTATGTAAGAATACGAATACGCTCATCAAGCTATGTAAGAATACGAATACGTTCCTCCAGGTATGTAAGAATACGAATACGTTCCTCCAGGTGTGTAAGAATACGAATACGCTCATCAAGCTATGTAAGAATACGAATACGTTCCTCCAGGTATGTAAGAATACGAATACGTTCCTCCAGGTATGTAAGAATACGAATACGCTCATCAAGGTATGTAAGAATACGAATACGTTCCTCCAGGTATGTAAGAATACGAATACGCTCCTGCAGGTATGTAAGAATACGAATACGCTCCTGCAGGTATGTAAGAGTTAGAATACGTTCCTGCAGGTATGTAAGAGTCAGAATACATTCCTGTAGGTATGTAAGAGTCAGAATACGCTCCTGCAGGTATGTAAGAGTCATAATACGCTCCTCCAGGTATGTAAGAGTCAGAATACGCTCATCCAGGTATGTAAGAGTTGGAATATGCTCCTCCGTGTAAGAAAGAGTCAGAATACGCTCCTGTAGGTATGTAAGAGTCAGAATACGCTCCTGTTGGCATGTAAGAGTCAGAATACGCTCCATCAGGTATGTAAGCCAGATTACGCTCCTCTAAGTATGTAAGAGTCGGAATACGATCCACCAGGTATGTAAGAGTCAGAATAAGCTACTCCAGGTATGCAAGAGTCAGAATACGCTCCTCTAGGTATGTAAGAGTCGGAATACACTCCACCGGGTATGTAGGAATCCGAATACGCTCCTCCAGGTATGTAGCAGTCAGAATACGCTCTTCCAGGTATGTAAGAGTCAGAATACGCTCCTCCAGGTATGTAAGAGTCAGAATACGCTCCTCCAGGTATGTACAATGTAAGAGTAAGAATACGCTCCTCCAGGTATGTAAGAGTCAGAATATACTCCACCAGGTATGTAAGAATCCGAATCCGCTCCTCCAGGTATGTAGCAGTCAGAATACACTCTTCCAGGTATGTAAGAGTCAGAATACACTCCTCCAGGTATGTAAGAATCAGAATACGCTCCCCCAGGTATGTAAGAGTCAGAATACGCTCCTCCAGGTATGTAAGAGTCAGAATACGCTCCTCCAGGTATGTACAATGTAAGAGTAAGAATACGCTCCTCCAGGTATGTAAGAGTCAGAATATACTCCACCAGGTATGTAAGAATCCGAATCCGCTCCTCCAGGTATGTAGCAGTCAGAATACGCTCTTCCAGGTATGTAAGAGTCAAAATACGCTCCTCCGGATATGTAAGAGTCAGAATACGCTCCTCCAGGTATGCAAGAGTCAGAATACGCTCCTCCAGGTATGTAAGAGTCAGAATACGCTCCTCCAGGTATGTAAGAGTCAGAATACGCTCCTCCAGGTATGTAAGAGTCAGAATACGCTCCTCCGGGTATGTAAGAGTCAGAATACGCTCCTCCAGGTATGCAAGAGTCAGAATACGCTCCTCCAGATAAGTACAATGTAAGAGTCAGAATACGCTCCTCCAGGTTTGTAAGAGTCAGAATGCACTCCTGCAGGTATGTAAGAGTAAGAGTACGCTCCTCCAGGTATGTAAGAGTCAGAATACGCTCCTCCAGGTATGTAAGAGTCAGAATACGCTCCTCCAGGTTAGTAAGAGTCAGAATACGCTCCTCCAAGCTAGTAAGAGTCGGAATACACTCCTCCAGGCTAGTAAGAGTCAGAATACGCTCCTCCAGGTATGTGCGAATCCGAATAGGCTCCTCTAGGTATAACAGAGTCAGAATATGCTCCTCCAGGTATGTACAATGTAAGAGTCAGAATACTCTCCTCCAGGTTAGTGAGAGTCAGAATACGCTCCTGTAGGTATGTAAGAGTCAGAATACGCTCATCCAGGTATGTAAGAGTCAGAATACGCTCCTCTAGGTATGTAAGAGTCAGAATACACTCCACCAGGTATGTAAGAGTCAGAATACGCTCCTCTAGGTATGTAAGAGTCAGAATACACTCCACCAGGTATGTAAAAATCCGAATACGCTCCACCAGGTATGTAGCAGTCAGAATACGCTCTTCCAGATAGGTAAGAGTCGGAATACACTCCACCAGGTATGTAAGAGTAATAGTACGCTCCTCCAGGTATGTAAGAGTCAGAATACGCTCCTCCAGGTATATAGGAGTCAGAATACGCTCCTCCATGTTAGTAAGAGTCCGAATAAGCTCCTCCAGGTATGTAAGAATCCGAATATGCTCCTCCAGGTATGTAGCAATCAGAATACGCTCTTCCAGGTATGTAAGAGTCAGAATACACTCCACCAGGTATGTAAGAGTCAGAATACGCTCCTCTAGGTATGTAAGAGTCAGAATACACTCCACCAGGTATGTAAAAATCCGAATACGCTCCACCAGGTATGTAGCAGTCAGAATACGCTCTTCCAGATAGGTAAGAGTCAGAATACACTCCACCAGGTATGTAAGAGTAATAGTACGCTCCTCCAGGTATGTAAGAGTCAGAATACGCTCCTCCAGGTATATAGGAGTCAGAAAACGCTCCTCCATGTTAGTAAGAGTCCGAATACGCTCCTCCAGGTATGTAAGAATCCGAATATGCTCCTCCAGGTATGTAGCAGTCAGAATACGCTCTTCCAGGTATGTACAATGTAAGAGTCAGAATACGCTCCTCCAGGTATGTAAGAGTCAGAATACGCTCCTCCAGGTTAGTAAGAGTCAGAATACGCTCCTCCAAGCTAGTAAGAGTCAGAATACACTCCTCCAGGCTAGTAAGAGTCAGAATACGCTCCTCCAGGTATGTACGAATCCGAATAGGCTCCTCTAGGTATAGCAGAGTCAGAATACTCTCCTCCAGGTTAGTGAGAGTCAGAATACGCTCCTGTAGGTATGTAAGAGTCAGAATACGCTCATCCATGTATGTAAGAGTCAGAATACGCTCCTCTAGGCATGTAAGAGTCAGAATACACTCCACCAGGTATGTAAGAGTCAGAATACGCTCCTCTAGGTATGTAAGAGTCAGAATACACTCCACCAGGTATGTAAAAATCCGAATACGCTCCACCAGGTATGTAGCAGTCAGAATACGCTCTTCCAGATAGGTAAGAGTCAGAATACACTCCACCAGGTATGTAAGAGTAATAGTACGCTCCTCCAGGTATGTAAGAGTCAGAATACGCTCCTCCAGGTATATAGGAGTCAGAATACGCTCCTCCATGTTAGTAAGAGTCCGAATACGCTCCTCCAGGTATGTAAGAATCCGAATATGCTCCTCCAGGTATGTAGCAGTCAGAATACGCTCTTCCAGGTATGTACAATGTAAGAGTCAGAATACGCTCCTCCAGGTATGTAAGAGTCAGAATACGCTCCTCCAGGTTAGTAAGAGTCAGAATACGCTCCTCCAAGCTAGTAAGAGTCAGAATACACTCCTCCAGGCTAGTAAGAGTCAGAATACCCTCCTCCAGGTATGTACGAATCCGAATAGGCTCCTCTAGGTATAACAGAGTCAGAATACTCTCCTCCAGGTTAGTGAGAGTCAGAATACGCTCCTGTAGGTATGTAAGAGTCAGAATACGCTCATCCATGTATGTAAGAGTCAGAATACGCTCCTCTAGGCATGTAAGAGTCAGAATACACTCCACCAGGTATGTAAGAGTCAGAATACGCTCCTCTAGGTATGTAAGAGTCAGAATACACTCCACCAGGTATGTAAAAATCCGAATACGCTCCACCAGGTATGTAGCAGTCAGAATACGCTCTTCCAGATAGGTAAGAGTCAGAATACACTCCACCAGGTATGTAAGAGTAATAGTACGCTCCTCCAGGTATGTAAGAGTCAGAATACGCTCCTCCAGGTATATAGGAGTCAGAATACGCTCCTCCATGTTAGTAAGAGTCCGAATACGCTCCTCCAGGTATGTAAGAATCCGAATATGCTCCTCCAGGTATGTAGCAGTCAGAATACGCTCTTCCAGGTATGTACAATGTAAGAGTCAGAATACGCTCCTCCAGGTATGTAAGAGTCAGAATACGCTCCTCCAGGTTAGTAAGAGTCAGAATACGCTCCTCCAAGCTAGTAAGAGTCAGAATACACTCCTCCAGGCTAGTAAGAGTCAGAATACGCTCCTCTAGGTATGTACGAATCCGAATAGGCTCCTCTAGGTATAACAGAGTCAGAATATGCTCCTCCAGGTTAGTGAGAGTCAGAATACGCTCCTGTAGGTATGTAAGAGTCAGAATACGCTCCTCCAAGCTAGTAAGAGTCAGAATACACTCCTCCAGGCTAGTAAGAGTCAGAATACGCTCCTCCAGGTATGTACGAATCCGAATAGGCTCCTCTAGGTATAGCAGAGTCAGAATACTCTCCTCCAGGTTAGTGAGAGTCAGAATACGCTCCTGTAGGTATGTAAGAGTCAGAATACGCTCATCCATGTATGTAAGAGTCAGAATACGCTCCTCTAGGCATGTAAGAGTCAGAATACACTCCACCAGGTATGTAAGAGTCAGAATACGCTCCTCTAGGTATGTAAGAGTCAGAATACACTCCACCAGGTATGTAAAAATCCGAATACGCTCCACCAGGTATGTAGCAGTCAGAATACGCTCTTCCAGATAGGTAAGAGTCAGAATACACTCCACCAGGTATGTAAGAGTAATAGTACGCTCCTCCAGGTATGTAAGAGTCAGAATACGCTCCTCCAGGTATATAGGAGTCAGAATACGCTCCTCCATGTTAGTAAGAGTCCGAATACGCTCCTCCAGGTATGTAAGAATCCGAATATGCTCCTCCAGGTATGTAGCAGTCAGAATACGCTCTTCCAGGTATGTACAATGTAAGAGTCAGAATACGCTCCTCCAGGTATGTAAGAGTCAGAATACGCTCCTCCAGGTTAGTAAGAGTCAGAATACGCTCCTCCAAGCTAGTAAGAGTCAGAATACACTCCTCCAGGCTAGTAAGAGTCAGAATACCCTCCTCCAGGTATGTACGAATCCGAATAGGCTCCTCTAGGTATAACAGAGTCAGAATACTCTCCTCCAGGTTAGTGAGAGTCAGAATACGCTCCTGTAGGTATGTAAGAGTCAGAATACGCTCATCCATGTATGTAAGAGTCAGAATACGCTCCTCTAGGCATGTAAGAGTCAGAATACACTCCACCAGGTATGTAAGAGTCAGAATACGCTCCTCTAGGTATGTAAGAGTCAGAATACACTCCACCAGGTATGTAAAAATCCGAATACGCTCCACCAGGTATGTAGCAGTCAGAATACGCTCTTCCAGATAGGTAAGAGTCAGAATACACTCCACCAGGTATGTAAGAGTAATAGTACGCTCCTCCAGGTATGTAAGAGTCAGAATACGCTCCTCCAGGTATATAGGAGTCAGAATACGCTCCTCCATGTTAGTAAGAGTCCGAATACGCTCCTCCAGGTGTGTAAGAATCCGAATATGCTCCTCCAGGTATGTAGCAGTCAGAATACGCTCTTCCAGGTATGTACAATGTAAGAGTCAGAATACGCTCCTCCAGGTATGTAAGAGTCAGAATACGCTCCTCCAGGTTAGTAAGAGTCAGAATACGCTCCTCCAAGCTAGTAAGAGTCAGAATACACTCCTCCAGGCTAGTAAGAGTCAGAATACGCTCCTCTAGGTATGTACGAATCCGAATAGGCTCCTCTAGGTATAACAGAGTCAGAATATGCTCCTCCAGGTTAGTGAGAGTCAGAATACGCTCCTGTAGGTATGTAAGAGTCAGAATACGCTCATCCATGTATGTAAGAGTCAGAATACGCTCCTCTAGGTATGTAAGAGTCAGAATACACTCCACCAGGTATGTAAGAGTCAGAATACGCTCCTCTAGGTATGTAAGAGTCAGAATACACTCCACCAGGTATGTAAAAATCCGAATACGCTCCACCAGGTATGTAGCAGTCAGAATACGCTCTTCCAGATAGGTAAGAGTCAGAATACACTCCACCAGGTATGTAAGAGTAATAGTACGCTCCTCCAGGTATGTAAGAGTCAGAATACGCTCCTCCAGGTATATAGGAGTCAGAATACGCTCCTCCATGTTAGTAAGAGTCCGAATACGCTCCTCCAGGTATGTAAGAATCCGAATATGCTCCTCCAGGTATGTAGCAGTCAGAATACGCTCTTCCAGGTATGTACAATGTAAGAGTCAGAATACGCTCCTCCAGGTTATTAAGAGTCGGAACACGCTCCTCCAGGTATGCAAGAGTAAGAATACGCTCCTCCAGGTTAGTAAGAGTCGGAATACGCTCCTCCAGGTATGTAACAGTCAGAATACGCTCCTCCAGGTTAGTAAGAGTCGGAATACGCTCCTCCAGGTATGTAAGAGTCAGAATACGCTCCTCCAGGTATGTACGAATCCGAATAGGCTCCTCTAGGTATAACAGAGTCAGAATATGCTCCTCCAGGTATGTACAATGTAAGAGTCAGAATACTCTCCTCCAGGTTAGTATGAGTCAGAATACGCTCCTGTAGGTATGTAAGAGTCAGAATACGCTCCTCCAGGTATGTAAGAATCACAATACGCTCATCCAGGCCTATAAGAGTCAGAATACGCTCCTCCAGGTATGTAAGAGTCAGAATACGCTCCTCTAGGTATGTAAGAGTCAGAATACACTCCACCAGGTATGTAAAAATCCGAATACGCTCCACCAGGTATGTAGCAGTCAGAATACGCTCTTCCAGATAGGTAAGAGTCAGAATACACTCCACCAGGTATGTAAGAGTAATAGTACGCTCCTCCAGGTATATAAGAGTCAGAATACGCTCCTCCAGGTATGTAGGAGTCACAATACGCTCCTCCATGTTAGTAAGAATCCGAATACGCTCCTCCAGGTATGTAGCAGTCAGAAAACGCTCTTCCAGGTTAGTGAGAGTCAGAATACGCTCCTGTCGGTATGTAAGAGTCAGAATACGCTCATCCATGTATGTAAGAGTCAGAATACGCTCCTCTAGGTATGTAAGAGTCAGAATACACTCCACCAGGTATGTAAGAGTCAGAATACGCTCCTCTAGGTATGTAAGAGTCAGAATACGCTCCTCCAGGTTAGTAAGAGTCAGAATACGCTCCTCCAAGCTAGTAAGAGTCAGAATACACTCCTCCAGGCTAGTAAGAGTCAGAATACGCTCCTCTAGGTATGTACGAATCCGAATAGGCTCCTCTAGGTATAACAGAGTCAGAATATGCTCCTCCAGGTTAGTGAGAGTCAGAATACGCTCCTGTAGGTATGTAAGAGTCAGAATACGCTCATCCATGTATGTAAGAGTCAGAATACGCTCCTCTAGGTATGTAAGAGTCAGAATACACTCCACCAGGTATGTAAGAGTCAGAATACGCTCCTCTAGGTATGTAAGAGTCAGAATACACTCCACCAGGTATGTAAAAATCCGAATACGCTCCACCAGGTATGTAGCAGTCAGAATACGCTCTTCCAGATAGGTAAGAGTCAGAATACACTCCACCAGGTATGTAAGAGTAATAGTACGCTCCTCCAGGTATGTAAGAGTCAGAATACGCTCCTCCAGGTATATAGGAGTCAGAATACGCTCCTCCATGTTAGTAAGAGTCCGAATACGCTCCTCCAGGTATGTAAGAATCCGAATATGCTCCTCCAGGTATGTAGCAGTCAGAATACGCTCTTCCAGGTATGTACAATGTAAGAGTCAGAATACGCTCCTCCAGGTTATTAAGAGTCGGAACACGCTCCTCCAGGTATACAAGAGTAAGAATACGCTCCTCCAGGTTAGTAAGAGTCGGAATACGCTCCTCCAGGTATGTAACAGTCAGAATACGCTCCTCCAGGTTAGTAAGAGTCGGAATACGCTCCTCCAGGTATGTAAGAGTCAGAATACGCTCCTCCAGGTTAGTAAGAGTCAGAATACACTCCTCCAGGCTAGTAAGAGTCAGAATACGCTCCTCCAGGTATGTACGAATCCG
Organism: Bathymodiolus brooksi; assembly: GCA_963680875.1. Taxonomy (NCBI): domain Eukaryota; kingdom Metazoa; phylum Mollusca; class Bivalvia; order Mytilida; family Modiolidae; genus Bathymodiolus; species Bathymodiolus brooksi. Next base: position 49,633,845 of record OY804579.1, read on the forward strand.
AATAGGCTCCTCTAGGTATAACAGAGTCAGAATATGCTCCTCCAGGTATGTACAATGTAAGAGTCAGAATACTCTCCTCCAGGTTAGTATGAGTCAGAATACGCTCCTGTAGGTATGTAAGAGTCAGAATACGCTCCTCCAGGTATGTAAGAATCACAATGCGCTCATCCAGGCCTATAAGAGTCAGAATACGCTCCTCCAGGTATGTAAGAGTCAGAATACGCTCCTCTAGGTATGTAAGAGTCAGAATACACTCCACCAGGTATGTAAAAATCCGAATACGCTCCACCAGGTATGTAGCAGTCAGAATACGCTCTTCCAGATAGGTAAGAGTCAGAATACACTCCACCAGGTATGTAAGAGTAATAGTACGCTCCTCCAGGTATGTAAGAGTCAGAATACGCTCCTCCAGGTATGTAGGAGTCAGAATACGCTCCTCCATGTTAGTAAGAATCCGAATACGCTCCTCCAGGTATGTAGCAGTCAGAAAACGCTCTTCCAGGTTAGTGAGAGTCAGAATACGCTCCTGTCGGTATGTAAGAGTCAGAATACGCTCATCCATGTATGTAAGAGTCAGAATACGCTCCTCTAGGTATGTAAGAGTCAGAATACACTCCACCAGGTATGTAAGAGTCAGAATACGCTCCTCTAGGTATGTAAGAGTCAGAATACACTCCACCAGGTATGTAAAAATCCGAATACGCTCCATCAGGTATGTAGCAGTCAGAATACGCTCTTCCAGATAGGTAAGAGTCAGAATACATTCCACCAGGTATGTAAGAGTAATAGTACGCTCCTCCAGGTATGTAAGAGTCAGAATACGCTCCTCCAGGTATATAGGAGTCAGAATACGCTCCTCCATGTTAGTAAGAGTCCGAATACGCTCCTCCAGGTATGTAAGAATCCGAATATGCTCCTCCAGGTATGTAGCAGTCAGAATACGCTCTTCCAGGTATGTACAATGTAAGAGTCAGAATACGCTCCTCCAGGTATGTAACAGTCAGAATACGCTCCTCCAGGTTAGTAAGAGTCAGAATACGCTCCTCCAAGCTAGTAAGAGTCAGAATACACTCCTCCAGGTTAGTAAGAGTCAGAATACGCTCCTCCAGGTATGTACGAATCCGAATAGGCTCCTCTAGGTATAACAGAGTCAGAATATGCTCCTCCAGGTATGTACAATGTAATAGTCAGAATACTCTCCTCCAGGTTAGTGAGAGTCAGAATACGCTCCTGTAGGTATGTAAGAGTCAGAATACGCTCATCCATGTATGTAAGAGTCAGAATACACTCCACCAGGTATGTAAGAGTCAGAATACGCTCCTCTAGGTATGTAAGAGTCAGAATACACTCCACCAGGTATGTAAGAGTCAGAATACGCTCCTCTAGGTATGTAAGAGTCAGAATACACTCCACCAGGTATGTAAAAATCCGAATACGCTCCACCAGGTATGTAGCAGTCAGAATACGCTCTTCCAGATAGGTAAGAGTCAGAATACACTCCACCAGGTATGTAAGAGTAATAGTACGCTCCTCCAGGTATGTAAGAGTCAGAATACACTCCTCCAGGTATATAGGAGTCAGAATACGCTCCTCCGGGTATGTAAGAGTCAGAATACGCTCCTCCAGGTTAGTAAGAGTCAGAATACGCTCCTTCAAGCTAGTAAGAGTCAGAATACACTCCTCCAGGTTAGTAAGAGTCAGAATACGCTCCTCCAGGTATGTACGAATCCGAATAGGCTCCTCTAGGTATAACAGAATCAGAATATGCTCCTCCAGGTATGTACAATGTAAGAGTCAGAATACTCTCCTCCAGGTTAGTATGAGTCAGAATACGCTCCTGTAGGTATGTAATAGTCAGAATACGCTCATCCATGTATGTAAGAGTCAGAATACGCTCCTCTAGGTATGTAAGAGTCAGAATACACTCCACCAGGTATGTAAGAGTCAGAATACGCTCCTCTAGGTATGTAAGAGTCAGAATACACTCCACCAGGTATGTAAAAATCCGAATACGCTCCACCAGGTATGTAGCGGTCAGAATACGCTCTTCCAGATAGGTAAGAGTCAGAATACACTCCACCAGGTATGTAAGAGTAATAGTACGCTCCTCCAGGTATGTAAGAATCCGAATATGCTCCTCCAGGTATGTAGCAGTCAGAATACGCTCTTCCAGGTATGTACAATGTAAGAGTCAGAATACGCTCCTCCAGGTTAGTAAGAGTCGGAACACGCTCCTCCAGGTATGCAAGAGTAAGAATACGCTCCTCCAGGTTAGTAAGAGTCGGAATACGCTCCTCCAGGTATGTAACAGTCAGAATACGCTCCTCCAGGTTAGTAAGAGTCGGAATACGCTCCTCCAGGTATGTAACAGTCAGAATACGCTCCTCCAGGTTAGTAAGAGTCAGAATACGCTCCTCCAGGTTAGTAAGAGTCAGAATACACTCCTCCAGGCTAGTAAGAGTCAGAATACGCTCCTCCAGGTATGTACGAATCCGAATAGGCTCCTCTAGGTATAACAGAGTCAGAATATGCTCCTCCAGGTATGTACAATGTAAGAGTCAGAATACTCTCCTCCAGGTTAGTATGAGTCAGAATACGCTCCTGTAGGTATGTAAGAGTCAGAATACGCTCCTCCAGGTATGTAAGAATCACAATACGCTCATCCAGGCCTATAAGAGTCAGAATACGCTCCTCCAGGTATGTAAGAGTCAGAATACGCTCCTCTAGGTATGTAAGAGTCAGAATACACTCCACCAGGTATGTAAAAATCCGAATACGCTCCACCAGGTATGTAGCAGTCAGAATACGCTCTTCCAGATAGGTAAGAGTCAGAATACACTCCACCAGGTATGTAAGAGTAATAGTACGCTCCTCCAGGTATGTAAGAGTCAGAATACGCTCCTCCAGGTATGTAGGAGTCAGAATACGCTCCTCCATGTTAGTAAGAATCCGAATACGCTCCTCCAGGTATGTAGCAGTCAGAAAACGCTCTTCCAGGTTAGTGAGAGTCAGAATACGCTCCTGTAGGTATGTAAGAGTCAGAATACGCTCATCCATGTATGTAAGAGTCAGAATACGCTCCTCTAGATATGTAAGAGTCAGAATACACTCCACCAGGTATGTAAGAGTCAGAATACGCTCCACCAGGTATGTAGCAGTCAGAATACGCTCTTCCAGATAGGTAAGAGTCAGAATACACTCCACCAGGTATGTAAGAGTAATAGTACGCTCCTCCAGGTATGTAAGAGTCAGAATACGCTCCTCCAGGTATATAGGAGTCAGAATACGCTCCTCCATGTTAGTAAGAGTCCGAATACGCTCCTCCAGGTATGTAAGAATCCGAATATGCTCCTCCAGGTATGTAGCAGTCAGAATACGCTCTTCCAGGTATGTACAATGTAAGAGTCAGAATACGCTCCTCCAGGTATGTAAGAGTCAGAATACGCTCCTCCAGGTTAGTAAGAGTCAGAATACGCTCCTCCAAGCTAGTAAGAGTCAGAATACACTCCTCCAGGTTAGTAAGAGTCAGAATACGCTCCTCCAGGTATGTACGAATCCGAGGCTCCTCTAGGTATAACAGAGTCAGAATCTGCTCTCCAGGTATGTACAATGTAAGAGTCAGAATACTCTCCTCCAGGTTAGTATGAGTCAGAATACGCTCCTGTAGGTATGTAAGAGTCAGAATACGCTCCTCCAGGTATGTAAGAGTCAGAATACGCTCCTCCAGGTTAGTAAGAGTCGGAACACGCTCCTCCAGGTATGCAAGAGTAAGAATACGCTCCTCCAGGTTAGTAAGAGTCGGAATGCGCTCCTCCAGGTATGTAAGAGTCAGAATACGCTCCTCCAGGTTAGTAAGAGTCTGAATACGCTCCTCCAGGTATGTAAGAGTCAGAATACGCTCCTCCATGTTAGTAAGAGTCCGAATACTCTCCTCTAGGTATGTAAGAATCCGAATACGCTCCTCCAGGTATGTAGCAGTCAGAAAACGCTCTTCCAGGTTAGTAAGAGTCAGAATAGGCTCCTGTAGGTATGTAGCAGTCAGAATACGCTCTTCCATGTATGTAAGAGTCAGAATACGCTCCTCCAGGTATGTAAGAATCCGAATACGCTCCTCTAGGTATGTAAGAGGCAGCATACGCTCCTCCAGGTATGTACAATGTAAGAGGCAGAATACGCTCCTCCGGGTTAGTAAGAGTCAGAATACGCTCCTCCAGGTTAGTAAGAGTCAGAATACGCTCATGTAGGTATGTAAGAGTAAGAATACGCTCCACTAGGTATGTAAGAATCCGAATACGCTCCTCCAGGTATGTGGCAGTCAGAATACGCTCTTCCAGGTATGTAAGAGTCAGAATACGTTCCTCCAGGTATGTAAGAATCCGAATACGCTCCTCTAGGTATGTAAGAGTCAGGATACGCTCCTCCATGTATGTAAGAGTAAGAGTACGCTCCTCCAGGTATGTAAGAGTCAGAATACGCTCCTCCTGGTTAGTAAGAGTCAGAATAGGCTCATGTAGGTATGTAAGAGTCAGAATACGCTCATCCAGGTATGTACAATGTAACAGTCAGAATACGCTCCTCCATGTTAGTAAGAGTCACAATAGGCTCCTGTAGGTATGTAGCAGTCAGAATACGCTCTTCCATGTAAGTAAGAGTCAGAATACGCTCCTCTAGGTATGTAAGAGTCAGAATACGCTCCTCCAGGTATGTACAATGTAACAGTCAGAATACGCTCCTCCATGTTAGTAAGAGTCACAATAGGCTCCTGTAGGTATGTAGCAGTCAGAATACGCTCTTCCATGTAAGTAAGAGTCAGAATACGCTCCTCTAGGTATGTAAGAATCCGAATACGCTCCTCTAGGTATGTAAGAGGCAGAATACGCTCCTCCAGGTATGTACAATGTAAGAGTCAGAATACGCTCTTCCAGGTATGTAAGAGTCAGAATACGCTCCTCCAGGTATGTAAGAGTCGGAATACGCTCCTCCAGGTTAGTAAGAGTCAGAATACGCTCCTCCAGGTTAGTAAGAGTCAGAATACGCTCCTCCAGGTTAGTAAGAGTCAGAATACGCTCATGTAGATATGTAAGAGTAAGAATACGCTCCTCCAGGTATGTAGCAGTCAGAATACGCTCTTCCAGGTATGTAAGAGTCAGAATACGCTCCTCTAGGTATGTAAGAGTCAGAATACGCTCTTCCAGGTATGTAAGAGTCAGAATACGCTCCTCCATGTATGTAAGAATCCGAATACGCTCCTCTAGGTATGTAAGAGTCAGAATACGCTCTTCCAGGTATGTAAGAGTCAGAATACGCTCCTCCATGTATGTAAGAATCCGAATACGCTCCTCTAGGTATGTAAGAGTTAGAATACGCTCCTCCAGGTATGTACAATGTAAGAGTCAGAATACGCTCCTCCAGGTATGTAAGAGTCAGAATACGCTCCTCCATGTATGTAAGAATTCGAATACGCTCCTCTAGGTATGTAAGAGTCAGAATACGCTCTTCCAGGTATGTAAGAGTCAGAATACGCTCCTCCATGTATGTAAGAATCCGAATACGCTCCTCTAGGTATGTAAGAGTTAGAATACGCTCCTCCAGGTATGTACAATGTAAGAGTCAGAATACGTTCCTGCAGGTATGTAAGAGTAATAATACGCTCCACCAGGTTTGTAAGAGTCAGAATACGCTCCTCTAGGTATGTAAGACTCAGAATACACTCCACCAGGTATGTAAGAGTAAGAATACGCTCCACCAGGTTTGTAAGAGTCAGAATACGCTCCACTAGGTATGTAAGACTCAGAATACACTCCACCAGGTATGTAAGAGTAAGAATACGCTCCACCAGGTTTGTAAGAGTCAGAATACGCTCCACTAGGTATGTAAGACTCAGAATACACTCCACCAGGTATGTAAGAGTAAGAATACGCTCCACCAGGTATGTAAGAGTAAGAATACGCTCCACCAGGTTTGTAAGAGTCAGAATACGCTCCACTAGGTAGGTAAGACTCAGAATACACTCCACCAGGTATGTAAGAATCCGAATACGCTCCTCCAGGTATGTAAGAGTCAGAATACGTTCCTCCAGGTATGTAAGAGTCAGAATACACTCCACCAGGTATGTAAGAGTAAGAATACGCTCCTGGATTTATGTAGAATGTCAGAATACGCTCCTCCAGGTATGTACGAGTCAGAATACGCTCCTCCAGGTATGTATGAATACGAATACGCTCCTGTATGTATGCAAAGTGTCAGAATACGCTCCTCCAGGTATGTACGGGTCAGAATACGCTCTACCAGAAATGTAAGAATATGAATAAGCTCCTCCGTGTATGTTTGATTTAGTAATTGAAACTTTAATACAAATCGAAAGGTGTTAGATTTATCTAAAATAATATTTTACATGAATCCTTATGGGAATAATCAAATGAACTGTCAAAAAGATACAATACTGTGGATATTTATTACAGTTTTTACATGTGTGTATTAAATTAGATACCTATGTTTTCATTGTGTTGTATGTTTACGGTATCGAATGTGCTAATCTACGATAAATATTTATTGATTCATTGCAAAGTAAATGATTATGTTGTACAATTGTTGGGTAATAATTTATTATCAATAGTGAGTGGTTTGTTTGTTGATTATATAATATTGCTCCGTTATTCCACAAAGTATATCATAATGTAGTAATTATAGAACTTTAAGTTCATATCCCTGCATAGATCCCGAGGTGTACTCGATAGAACCTAATGTGATAAAGTTTGTCAGTGACTTACTGCATCTCGGTTCTTTTCTCCTGTTTCCTCCACCAATAAAACTGACCGCTACGATATAACAACAATATTTCAGTTATATCGTGGCGATCAGTTTTATTGATGAAGGAAACCGGAATACCAGGAGAAAACCAGCAACCTGCCACATATGCGGAGTTCGAACACACAAATTTAGTGGTGATAGTCACTGATTGCATATGTAGTTCCAACTATCATACGATCACGATCACGACGGCCCCCATAAATAAAGATGTAGTGATTGCTAACACGTATTGCTTCTTAGTTTTACTGCAGTGTCCACAAACATCCATATCCATATTCATATCAATTTTGTCCTCAATTATTGATTATGATTATGTTTGAGATGGGTATTTGAGACAAGTACTCTTCGAGATAAAATAACATTTTTCAAACTGTCGAAGTGTAAATAATACACCGGCTGCACAAATATATCAACCAATCAAATTCCAGGATACATATAAATGAAGTAATTATTATATTATAGGGTTATTGCACTAATATTGAGGAATATTGTCCCGAGCAGTATATCATATTGCACGAGCTTGCGAGTGAATATTGATATACTGCGAGGAACAATATTCCTCAATATTAGTGCAACATGTATTCACATATAATTCCGTCATCTTGTTTATCTCTCATCTGCTTGCGTGCAAATATCGTTTTACTCGGAACCTCTCTAGTGTGTACCAAACTTTAAGGAGAAAGAATGGAATGCAATGATCGGTCAAGATGCAATATTTTTTAACTCATTCGAAAATGCTCTACTTTTTTGGTATACAAATGTATTTATAAAGGAAAACTAGTGAAAATATCGGAATATATTGCATTTTTATTTTACAAAGAAATCTACATGAAATATTTGATATTATATTATAAAAATATTTATTCTGCTGTTGTATGTTTTGTTCTCTTCCTGTCGTTCATAAAATATTACTGTCGATTTGCTCAGAATATTATTTAATTATTTCAGAATGGTTTTACAGAGCGTTGATCATCAGTCTGACGCCTATATCTATCATGACATTGTTATCCTGCTGCTCATTGATGTTCACAGTTTTCTGGCTTTGAGTGTTTGCTCATTTATCCTTCAGTCAAAACGTTTTATGATACCTCAGCCTACCATGGTTAAGCAATGTAGCCTGGAAGACATTTTCTTTTCTCAATTTAGTGGCCAGTTAGAAGTCTTCATATCACTAGTAATCCAAACGTCAGACATATGTATCGTGGACAATTGTGACAATACATTCAATTGCTGTCTATCACCGTGTGTGTACTCATTCATCGAATTGTATGTTGTTTATATCGTGTCGATTTCATCGCGCACAAGAAGAAATCATATACAATGTAATTGTCGTAAGATTTTAATGTGATTTCATTTTATTGTATTCAGTTGAATGTTCCATGCGTTTGTCAAAGTGTATATAATATGTTCAAATAAATATCATTTATATAATAGTTTTGTGTATATCATTTAGTTTCTAAGATATGTCTAAAATACGCATTATGTGTGGCAATATGAACTGGGTATAAAACAAGTCTTTAAAAGCAAGCTGAGACGCTCATGCGTATGCTTGATTTAATTTGTTGCCGGTGTCCTATAGTAGTTTTTCCCCCTAGCCATTTTCCCCCCGGAAAACTAACTATGTAGCCATTTTTCCCCCGGAAAAATGACTATATCATTGAACATAGCCATTTTTCCCCCCAGTTTTCGACAGGGGGAAAAGTGGCTATATAGTAGAATTTCCCCCCGGAAAAATGGCTATATAGTCAATTTCCCCCCTCGTCTTAACATAACCCTGACTTCAACGTAAACTTACCCAACCAAGACCTTTAAAGTATGCCAACTCTAGGCTAAACCTTACCCTACACTTAGACCTAATCCTCACCGAATGCCTCGGTCCAACACTATCCCTAAGCCTAGGCCTTAACTTAATCCTAATTTTAAACCTTACCTTAAACCTAGCCTAATCGTAGGTCGAACTCACAACGCGAATGTGAAGGTATGGTAAACTTAAAGGCAAGTTTTCCGACGGCGAAATGAACGACCGTTTTACAGTTCTCGCAAGGTCACCAGTCTTGTTGGGGGGGGGGGGAGCCCGATATTCCAAGTTGGAAAATCGGCGAAACCCTGAGCTAGGGAAGGTGCATTCGCGTTTTAGTTTCGTCTTTCAAAAACCAAAGGCAAAGTCTAACATACTATAGTCACTCTAGTTAATCGTATTTCAGTCCGTGACAAATACGCACATTTAGGTACTAATTTCCTAACTGCATAGATTTAGGTATAGTTCTCAGGGGTCTTATTGCATATATTCGGGTACAGGGTACATTTAAATGCATATCCCGTCAAATTTTGTCCAAGTACACAACGCTTTTTCCTTGCGTTACAAACGGATTGAAAAATTTCACAATGCGAACTTCTTTGAAAACGCCATATTTGCAAGTATCGTCAACTACGATTGGTCAATAATCAAATGCATTATTCAATCCATCTCATACCAAAAATGTAAAAGAATATAACGGATTGAAAAAAAAGTATAGCGGTGCGAACCTCTTCGAAAACACCTTTCGTCAAAAAAAATAATTTCATCAATGATGCATATCTTGACACATACGAAAAATTCTTTTCTGAATACTTCTAATTCTCATATTATATGCATGTGGATGTAGTCGAGTGGTCTAGGGCGCTGGACGTAAGGCTAAGCGAATGGTGCTGCAGTGTAACAATGGTGTGGGTTCAAATCCCGTCGAAGGAAGAACAAAAATTTGACAGCTCTAAAATCTAATTCTAACACTGTTTGGTTTAATTTTCAGACGTATATATATATATATATATATATTATTTGGAAATCTACTCCTTTACAACGGGGGCAACCACTACCGGGGTAATAGTGGCTGCGTCCATTAGATACAAAGTTATATTTACAAATGACACATAGTATAAAAGCGAAAATATGTAGAATAAAATGTTCATAGTGTGAAATTAGTATTTCAATATAAGTATATTATATATTTGGCAATACATAAAAAGTCATCATATACATAAAACTAAAAAAATCTACATAATGTATAAAACATGTCTTAAAGTAAAATACAGACAATAGTTGAATACAAACATACATGAATAAAATAAGTGATATCTATAAAAATAATAGAAAAAAGAAACAACAAGTTAAGTCATAAAACATTTCATTGTGCTAAAATGATATTTCTTTCATGGTATAACTTCTTTAAAAGATTTCTTCCAATTACATCTAAATACATGCCTTCAATTTCATTTATATAAAAACCACAATCTCCAATCAACAATTTAATTTTTATATAATTAGGTAGGTCCACGAAATCAAGTTCCACAGTGTTAAACGAGATATCATTTAAAAGAGGCCTTCTTATTTTTTCTAATGCAGGACATAACAAGAGGAAATGACATGCATCTTCTACTACATTACAGTCACATAGAGAGCATTTGTTACTGTTTTTTAAACTCATTTTGTTTAACAAATTATTTAAGCACAGCGAATTGGTTCGACAAAGAAGTTTAAGTCTAGATCCCTCAAAATCTCTCATATCTTCGAGATAGGGTTGCTTCCCTTTGTGTCTATAGAATGTAATATAGTCACGGAGAGAACTTTTACTCATGATTTCATTTCTTTGTTTTGTGGAGGAAAATTGACCCATAAAAGCATTAAACCTTTCTTTGTTAAGGTCGTTTACATGATACAAATAGTCAAGTCCTACTGATTCAAATACGGTTTGCAAAGCAGGTAAGTAGTCCCAAGCATGAGCGGAAAGAGCGTGCATCTCATCAAAAACTATCTTGCAGAGTCTTTTATTTGGTAAGTTATTTATATAAGAAAAATATGAGGCTCTCTGTCTATTCAAAAAATCATTGATAGGTTCCCACCCAAGCTCGATAAGAAGAGCCGCTTTAGACATATTCACCTTTGTTTTCATTATGATCTTCGCCGCTCGAAATTGTATGCTACTTAACAAATCTTCGTTTTCTTTAGAGGATGTAAGCCAAGCTCCACATCAATGTGAAATTGAAGGTCGGAGAACTGAATTCCATAACGCGTCTCCGAACTCAACACGATTAAGATTGCCGTGTTCAGCAAGAATACGGGACATGAAATTAATTTTGTTATCCATATTATCTTTGATATACGTTTGGACATGATAGTTTGATTTCAGAGTTCTTGTTACATATACTCCCATATATTTATATTCCATATGCATACCCTTAAAGTCCAAAAAGCCCACCTGTGGAAATTACATTTTGCATAAGGGTCATAAGGTGTTGTTTTGCCAGGTGAGCGATTCAGGCTCCTGGGAGCATCTAGTTTATATTTACATCTAAAGATATAATTGTACATACGTTATTTTTTTTCAGAAATTGCGTTAAGTGAAGTTCTAGTCACTCACTCACGAGACTTGGGGTCAATTACCTTCAAATGTAATCGATTACATTACAATTACTTTGCAATTTTCATGATTACATTACATTACGATTACATAAATTTTTAAATGTAATCGATTAAATTACAATCACTTTGTAAATGCAATCGATTACACTACTGATTACATGTAATGTCATGACAACCAATACATTAGTGTTTTATGCTATTTTGTCGCGTATGCATCTGTCCAATATCTCGTATATGTTTTAATGTATTTCTTAATCAGAACTATGAATTACAATTCAGTTGTAATGTGATCATTACATGCAATAACAAACAGTACATTGTAAATTATAAACAGCAATTCTCATTTTCCTATTATTCATAAAATATGTCTTCTCTTATATATGACCAATATTGATTCCATCTTATACTATTAGTAAATATTATAACATACATTTGCACATTTTAATAATATATATCAAATAATTTCAAACATATCCTGTGAAAGTCTATTGGGGATAACAAACTAGCACTTGATTACCTGATCAAATTTGTAATTAAAGTATTATTTATGACACCAAATCACCATTACTAAATTTCACACCATTTGAATGTTTGTCCTTGATATATAATTCAGAAGACAAAAAAACAAAAATCATTCTGATTCTAAAAACTTGCTTAAAAATGTACATAATTTCTCAGTCTAAATATGAAAACTAAATCCTCAATTTATGTAAATAGGTTTTATAAAATATCCATTACAAGTTGCATAGTAACCCACAAGTAATGAAAACATTATCATATAATCCAATATTAAAAGGAAAATCAGCACCAAAATAAAAAGCAGAAATATCACATATATCTGAATATCAGATACAAGCCCCATTAGATTATTCTTTAAAAAAAAATCCAAAATTTTACAAATATTACAACTTGCTATTTATCGGTTAATTTGTAATATACATGTATGTACGAGCATCATAAATAAATGTTTCTGAAAATTATAATTTACATTTTGCTTTTTATATAATATCTTTATTGAAATTTACATCTCTTTTTAATCTTGTATAAGAAATCTTCATGAGATACCTATGTTTTGGTTTATATAAAATATTTCTTTATCTTATGCGAATCATGAGGACATGGTGATAGTCTTTCATAGAAGCAAGCAATTTCATATATGAAATCTTGAAAGTTGTGTCAGATAATTTAAAATTTTAGAGCTTGTTGTGTTTTACACAAACCGACAAACTTTTCACTGAATTTTTGAAACCCTAAAGAATTTGAAATTGAGATATTATTTGTTTGGATATCAAGTCTTTGAAGTCATAATTTATAATTAATATTTTGTGTAGCTGTGATAGTTTTGATTGTTTCAGTTAAGACAAAATAAGTCCAAATGATGAAAAGTAATCTAAATGTAATCAGAAAGTAACCATGATTACAGGGTCAATTACATTACATTACCTGTAATCTAAAAAATGTCCGATTACAGATTACATTCGATTACATGAAAAATGTAATCGATTACAACACAACCGATTACGATTACAAATTACGATTACCCCATGTCTGTCACTCACTCACTCAATGATAAAAGAGGAAACAATTTTCGGTGAGAATTAAGATTGCATTATTAGACTGAAATATTCCATTTTCCATCAAATATAGAAAATCAATATACCCCGTAATTGTACATACGTTAATTTGTAAGATTTCTGTTAGTTGATAAATCTAAAGATGTAATTGTACATACGTTATCTCTCTCTCTCTCTCTCTCTCTCTCTCTCTCTCTCTCTCTCTCTCGCTCGCGCGCGTACGCACGCACGCACGCACTCACTCACTCACTCACTGAAAATTCAATTGATTGATTGATTGATTGATTTGATTTTTGGTGTTTTAACGCCACTTTCAACAATATTTCAGCAATATCATGGCGACCAGTTTTAGTGGTGGAGGAAGCCGGAGTACCCGGAGAGAACCACCGATCATGGGCAAGCAACTGGTAAGCTTTATCACTTGCGGCTGCGAGTCGAGTGCACCCTTTTTGTAATTTACAAAGCCGGGCGCGAACCCACGCCGTATTGGTGATAGGCTTGTATGAGTTGTTAGATCCAACGACCTAACTCATTGAGCAAAATTCAATTGAACATTCATATATTTGAACTTAGCTAGGTTGTGTAAATATTTTTCTTGCAATCTGAAGAGGTAGTAGAAAGCTTAAAACAGTGTCTCAGAATTTTAATACAGAGTCTGTTTTTTTTCAATGAAGTTATTTCGAATTTTAAGGTAAAGTAACAAATTACGTGAATAACTTCAAACGTGATTTATTTTTACACAAGACCATGTTTTAAAAAATATGTGACATAAATAGGACTGCATGGTCGGTTCTGGAATACTGGATTCCTTGGTGAACGTTTATATAATTTTCAGGAAAGGAACTGGTGGTGACTTGGTCTAAATAATTTTTAGCCCTTAAAAGGGCTGTTGTAGCACCAAAAAAGGACTGTTCAATAATTTTTTAGTTCGCCTCAACGACGTTGAGAAAATTTATTGGAGTACCATCGGCGTCCATGTGCGCGTCAGCGTCAGCGTTCCCGCCCACTCTCATATCTCAGCAACTATTAGTTGTAGGATCATGTTAACTTGAATGTAGATGCATCTGGGATGGTAGGTCAGAGTCAAGGCAAAAGTAGGTCACTTTGACCCACATTTCGCGCTTCAATTACTTGCGAAACGTGGTGGGGTATCATATAATGTCCCATTAGATGCCCTATTTTTTGCTTTTGGGAAACCCTATTCAAAGTCATTTGGATCATCCATGTACAAGCTACTTGGCTAGTAAACCCATCGACACTAATAGTCGACCAAAAGTGGCACTGGCAAGTGGTAGTAAAATTTAACAGAGCAACTAAGTTGAATATACAAGCCATTTTCAGACGGGGGCTACTATGTAGTCATTCTTTCGGGGGGAAATCCTACTATATAGCCATTCTTCCGGGGGGAATTCCACTATATAGCCAATTTTCCGGGGGGAAATCCTACTATATAGTCATTTTTCCGTGGGGGAAAACTGGCTATGGGGGGAAAATGGCTCTATAACGCTCCTATAGTAGTTTTTTCCCCTAACCATTTTTCCGGGGGGAAACCTGACTATGGGGGGAAAATGGCTCTATAACACCGGTTATCGAGGACCAGAATGTCCAGAATCAACTCGATTAACTAACTTTCATAAAAAAAAATAATAAATAATAATACACCTAAAAGTGAAGTTTTAAATCTATATTTGGGATAAAGTTTCCTTAATGACATACCGGTAATTATTTTATCGGGATTTTTAGCAATATGATTCTGATTTTAAATCTTACAGGTCTTGTGTGTACTACGGAATGTCAAACCCACTGTTCCAATTAAACAAATCAGTTCTAGATTTAGATAAGGGTTTCCAATAATTATAGATTATCATCCTTCCCTCCCGCTATATCTACCTGCTGACTCCATAAGTAAAACTCGTATCAAGGTTCGTGTGAGCTGAGCTGGACTTATCAATAGTGAGCAGGAGTTATCACCAAATTCTCCCAACATTTAAACGATAATTCCTGTGAAGATGACAAAAGTAAATAAAATTCAGCAACACCATTAGCTAGTTAACATTTAATTTTTTAAACATACGGTATATCAAATTAGGAACTGTCGTGTCAGCAATATCAACAAACATCGTCCTACAAAAATGTACTTGTCACAATTCTTGATAACCTCTGCTGAGACGTCATAATTTTTACGTCTTAAGCGAGGTCGTGACCTTTATGTTTTCTAATGCGGGACGGCATTGGTAAACATAACCGGTGAATTGCCGACTTTGATGTTTGTAATAAAAAAAAAACAATGAATATCACCATTAAAGGAAAAATTCAACAATCATAACATTTATATAAACCTGTAAAAATGAATGGTATATTTGCAAACTACTTATGAACTATGTTTTGGGGAAGCGTATTTTGAATATTTTGAATCATGTGATTTTTCCCGCGAAAATACAAATATAGATGTATCCGTGTTTATGTTTGATTTAAGGATGATACACATGTCATCTGAATGTGAATATGATTGATACTGAAAAATATCAGCCTGCTCGACAGAATATGAAGTTTGTGACTCGTGCGCTTCGCTCACTCGCCACCAAACTTCATATTCTGGCTCGGCAGGCTGATATTTTCGGTATCAATCAATTCACATCAAGATAACACATACTTAATACATGGCCTTTTTCATATTGCCCTTGTTATCAGCTCGAGACCTTGATATCGGCCACGAGGGACGATATCAGTCGAGGGCTGATGACAAAGGCAATATGAAAAAGGCCATGTATTAATCTATTTATCACATATTTTGCCAGGGCAGATAACATGTTATTGCCCTTCACAAGAGGGCAGATAACATGTTATTGCCCTCGTAAAATGTTATTGCCCCGGAGGCAAATAACACGCTGTAAACGGTATTTATGGAGTCACTACATGCTACCCTTCAGGACACATATGATATAAAACTGATTTTCCAACCTTGCTTCTGGACGAAATTTTCATTTTTGCATGGTTTTCTCATAGACAAGCTCTTAATATGTAAATTAATGACATATTCAAAGTGTTGTCTATATGCAACACTGTTATTGTATATATCGACCATAAATTTCCAAGATAAAATCGGAGATAGAAAATAAAAAAAAATCCCCATAGTCAATATATTACAAAGTTATTGTAAATAGTGTTAGGTTTTATGTTGCCCCGGAGGCAAATAACACATGCAAATTCGGCGTTATTTCAATAAAATATGTGATAACATCAAATAAAATTCAAAAAAATATTTCCATCAATAATTCTTATGTTCTTTGTCGATAATTATAAGTTCTCTTTTTATTACCTACAAACATTTATCAGTGGTAACATAAAACATAACACTATTTACAATAACTTTGTAATATATTGAATATGGGGAGATTTTTTTATTTTCTATCTCCGATTTTATCTTGGAAATTTATGGTCGATATATACAATAACAGTGTTACATATAGACAACACTTTGAATATGTCATTAATTTACATATTAAGAGCTTTTCTATGAGAAAACCATGCAAAAGTGAAAATTTCGTCCAGAAGCAAGGTTGGAAAATCAGTTTTATATCATATGTGTCCTGAAGGGTAGCATGTAGTGACTCCATAAATACCGTCAAAAGTACAAATGGGTCGTTCTATTTTTAGAAATAGCCATTTCTATTTCTAGAACAAATTCAACTACCAGAGAAAGCATATTTAAGTGTAAAATTCCTCTCTTTGAATACCACTGTATTGTCGATTGAAGAGACAAATAATGTAGTTTGTATGTTTTATCTGTGACATCTTAACAACCTTTTAAAGTCAATTTAATCATTAAAGCATGCAAGTTGGCAGCGTGCCAATTTTCCAAACAAGGAGAGGTAAATAGGGAATGATTTAGTATGGTGTTCCGAAAAGTTAATAACTTGTATGGTAACGCCTAAATTTGTTTCTTTTTGTTATTTTTATAGCAGACAGGGATAACATATTCAGTATGCATGCAGAAGGTGTTGCTTTGCAAATGAGTATTATAGTACTTTTTGGACAAATTAAAAGTGGTGATTTTAGAGACAAACGTGGGAAAATTTCTGACTGATAGTAGGATTTTTTCTGAAAATAATCCACCAATACTGATTGGAACTCACATATTTATACTGAATCAATTACATAAAAATACTTGATGCATAATATCTGTGTTGTAGTTGGTGCAAATCGAACTAGAGGCTCAGCACTGAGCTGAGCCTGTGTCGTTCACCTTTCATTCTGCTCTGAGTAAACTTCCATAGCCTATAGGTGCTTCCGACCAAATTTCACTTCGTTTTGGCAAAGAAGTTTCAGAAAAGAAGATTTTTAGAAAGCGACCAATCTAAAACAAGAATTGCCTGTTGCAGCCATGTTTGTTAATGGATCAAAACGAAATGAGCAATCTCTATAGAGGACCTTCCATAGATGCTTCTTACCAAGTTTCATATCATTTGGCCAAGTGGTTTCAGAGAAAAAGCTGTTGTAGAAATCGAACAATAAGAAACAAGAATTGTCTATGACGGCCATGTTTGTTAAATGATCAAAACGAAATGAGCAATCTTTATAGAGGACCTTCCATAGATGCTTCCTACCAAGTGTCGGTCTATTTGGCCAAGCTGTGTCAGAGTAGAAGATTTTTAGAAATCGACCAATCAGAAACAAGAATTGCCTGTGGCGGCCATGATAGTTAATGGATCGAAACAAAATGAGCAATCTTTATAGATAACCTTCCATAGATGCTTCCTACCAAGTTTTGGTTCATTTGGCAAAGCGGTTTCAGAGGAGAATATTTTTTTAGAAATCAACCAATCAGAAACAAGAATTGTCTGTGGTGGCCATGTTTGTTAACAGATTGGGACAAAATGAGCAATCTTAATAAGAGGACTTTCCATAGATGCTTCCTACCAAGTTTCGGATCATTTGGCCATGCGGTTTCAAAGGAGGAGATTTTTAGAAATAGACCAATCAGAAACAAGAATCGCCTGTGGTGGCCATGTTTGTTAATGGATCGGGACGGAATGAGCAATCTTTATAGAGGACCATCCATAGATGTTTCCTACCAAGTTTCGGATCATTTGGCCATGTGGTTTCAGAGGAACAGATTTTTAGAAATAGTCTAATCAGAAACAAGAATTGCCTGTGGCGGCCATGTTTGTTAATGGAATCGGAACAAAATGAGCACTCTTTATAGAGAACCGCCCATAGATGCTTCCTACCAAGTTTCGGATCATTTGGCCAAGCGGTTTCAGAGAAGAAGAATTTAAAAAATCAGCCAATCAGAAACAAGAATCGCGTGTGGTGGCCATATTTGTTAATGGATCGGGACGGAATGAACATCCTTTATAGAGGACCTTACATAGATGCTTCCTGCTAAGTTTCGGATCATTTGGCTAAGCGGTTTCAGAGGAGAAGATTTTTAGAAATCGACCAATCATAAATAAGAATTGTCTGTGGCGGCCATGTTTTTAAATGGATCGGAACGAAATGAGCACTCTTTATAGAGGACCGCCCATAGATGCTTCCTACTAAGTTTCGGTTCATTTAGCCAAGTGGTTTCAGAAGAGAAGAATTTTTAAAATCAGCCAATCAGAAACAAGAGTCGTCTGTGGCGGCCATGTTTGCTAGCGGATCGCAACGATATGAGCAATCTTTATAGAGGACCTTCCATAGATGGTTCCTACCAAGCTTCAGTTCATTTAGCTGAGGGGTTTTAGAGGCATATTTATCTGTAATTCAATTCATAGAGATAACTGCATTTTGAATACAGATATCTATATTTAAACTAAAGTTATCTCCCTTTTAACAGAACAAATGATTTTTTTAGAAATCAATCAATCAGAAACCTTCCATAGATGTTTCCTACCAAGTGTCGGTTCATTTGGCCAAGCGGTTTCAGAGGAGAAGATTTCTTTAAATAGGCCAATCAGAAACAAGAATTGTCTGTGGCGGCCATGTTTGTTAAGTGATCAAAACGGAATGAGCAATCTTTATAGAAGACCTTCCATAGATGCTTCCTACCAAGTTTCAGTTCATTTGGCTGAGGGGTTTCAGAGGAGAATATTAACATGTGAAAGGTTAACGGACGACAGACGACGGACGGAAAGTGATGGCAAAAGCTCTTTGCCTTTGACAAGGTGAACTAATAAAAAGGGTGATACAGTGGCCGTAAAGAACTCCTTTTTCAACTACCAGAGTAAAATATTC
This sequence comes from Bathymodiolus brooksi, assembly GCA_963680875.1. NCBI lineage: Eukaryota > Metazoa > Mollusca > Bivalvia > Mytilida > Modiolidae > Bathymodiolus > Bathymodiolus brooksi. Next base: position 49,652,847 of record OY804579.1, read on the forward strand.
CTATAATCACTATAATATTCTTCATGTTATGCACCATATATACACTTTCCTCTCTAATTCTATAAACTGACATTTACACTGTATGCGTTTTAGTCTTAATTAACAAATTATTACAAAATTTAAACAAAAAATCACTAAAATACTCTTCATTGTGCCCCATTTTTTACTTAGTTACCTCCCCTGAAATACTCTTCAATGTTTACATTGGAAATGCATTCTTGAATGAAAGGCGGTAAATATGTCATTCCTGATGACCAAGGTTGGCTTAAATGTATTTTTTAGTATAAAGCAGAGTGTGTCCCATCACAACATTATGCTTCTACTGCCATGTGTCCAAGTTGTCCAATGTGTAGCGGAGGTGACTTTTTGTCAAGCTTATTCGAGTTTAAATTATCTAAAAATCAGTAATTTTGGTCTTTTGGCGCTTTATCTGTGTAGTACACAACGTGGTTTATGTAAATTTCCGGTAGAGGTAAAATGAGGATTAGACATTCGTAACTAAGTACCTATTCTATATTTAGATCTTAGTGTCGGTGTTTTACCTTTAACTCTAGATTTTTCCATTTGGTCAATTGTAATAAAAACGAGCTAGTAATGAATGCGAGTCAATTAAAGACTTGCAATGGTTTAATAACATGCTGAGTTATCTCTTTCTGATTGGTCAGTTTAGTTAAATATTCGGTATATAAAAGAGTATTCGAGCGAGACTATTTGCCTTTCCTTTAGAGAGCCATTAAGGTTAGTAACCTTACTCTGAACTATAAGATTGCATCAGTCTGTTGTTATCATTCTTCTGTCTTTCTCTATATGTTTTACCATGTGTAAAATAGCGAATTTGGATTTACAATTTAGACTTGATTTTGGTATTTATAGCTTTCTGACGGGTTTTCACAGCGTTTCGCTTCATTAATAAAATGTAGACTTAAAACTTTATTAAGATTAACTATTTTCGGAGATAGGGTGTTTTTCCGTTTAAAACTTACCTGTAGGTTAAACTTCTAGGGTAGTCACCTCCAGTTGCATATATTTTTGTTGTTGTTTATTTCATTTTCACGGCTAAGCTTTATGCCAGAGTAAGCGATATGCATCTATATTTTTCAGATATCTATGTACTTCAGTGAATAAACTTGTGTGTTTCCAATATTTGTATTTATTAACGCACTTTATACAGAGCCAGTGCTCGAACGTTCCACGGCGAGAGTATTGTATGTGAACAGAAATTGCCTTGACCTTAGCTTTTTGGGAAGTTCTTGGGCTTTCTCAAAAGGTATTTCTGATAACTTTTGAGTTGAAATTGGGGGAAAGCCGGAACTTCCTGAAATATATTTAGAGTACACATTCGGGAAGTTCCCGTTACATTTTGGCGCCAAACGTGGGGCTCTGTTTAAATAAAATTGCGTTAATAATTTAAATTTATTCTAGTTACAGAAATGTTTGATTGAAATTGTCAATTCAAAGCAATGGCATCTGGAGGTGGTAGTCTCGATCAAATTGATTCTAAATACATGATTAATGAGGCTGAAGATATAATTAAGAAAATTAGACGTTTAGAAACAGATGATAAGGAGCATGAGGAATCTGATAAATATTCTTCGCCCCGATCTAAAAAGTCTTTACAATTTTCTAGTACGCCCCGTCATGACATGTATGAATATTTTCAGCCTGATAGTTATGGAGACATAGTACGTAGATAATTACAAATTCCAGAGACTCCGATTAGGAACAGTAGGGAGACTGTTCATTTAAATTTCCCCATGACTATTCCTGAGACCCCTTTTAGTAGACAAGTCGATACTAGAAATACAAGTACGAGTGTGCCACCTAAAAACTTGAGTGTTGGTACCCATGGAATTGTAAGACGGGAAAAGAATCCCGATACTTTTGACGGTCGAAGCAATGACTGGACAGATTACTTAGTACATTTTGAACAGACTGCAACTTGGAATAAGTGAACTGAGCAGGAAAAAGTTCAACAGTTGTCAATGAGTCTTAGGGGCACAGCTCAACAAATGTTAGGGGATTTACGACCAGACGAAATTTCTGATTATAAAACGGTAAAGGACATACTTGATCAAAGGTTTGATCCAAAGGAAAGGGTCACAGCTTATCAGATTGAATTGCATTCCCGTAGACGTAAACGGGGGGAGAATATCCCAGATTTTGGATATGCCCTTAGACGACTTGTTTGTATGGTTTATCCCAAGGATTGTTTTGATGACACTTTAGAAAGACTATCCATTAATCAATTCATGGCAGGGTTAGGAGACTGGGAACTTGCTTCGCATGTAAAATGGCACCATAAAAGCACATTAGAATCTGCTATTGCATGTGCAGTTGAATTTGAGGCATTGAGGCATTTTCGGCTTCCCAAAATATAAATGTTCAAAAACCCAGAAAAGAAGATGACTTAATATTTCCTGTACAAACAGTTAAAAAGTCTGAAAGTAATGATACAAGTAACTCAGTCAGTGATAAGGCAAATACTGAAAGTCAAATAACAAAGTTAACAAAAGCTCTTTTCAGCTGTATTGAGAAAATGACCACTAATATGCAAAGACCTCCTTATAGATACAAATGCCAAGGTCAGGAGTCACCTAGACGTTGCTATCGTTGTGGTCAAGTAGGGCATCTCATAAGGGACTGTCCTGAAAAAAATGCAACAAATAACCAGGAAACTAAAGATAAGTCTTTAAACTCGTAGGGGCTGAACTAAAAGGTCAAACGTCCAGCCCATGAACCTTTCAAACCAAGGCCAAATTTGAAAATAAATACTTTAAAACAAAATTGTTCGTTTGCTGTTTCAAAGATAAGGAATGAAAATGTAAACTTGTTAATAGACACAGGATGACCTGTTTCATTGTTGAAATATTTGAAATGTTAGGCTTTGATAAATCTAGTTTGCAAATAGAAAGCTCTTAGTTAACCGGAGTTGATGGTAGTAAAATTGAAGTGTATGGAAAAGCAAAATTAAATTTGACTTGAATTCCACTCAGTTAGAGTATGAGTTTGTAATTGCAAAATTAGACATGCAAGGAATATTAGGCATGGATTTTTTGGAAGAGAATGATGCACACATTTTTATTTCTGCTTGAAAACTGAAAATCAAGCAAAATTCAATACCTTTGTTACGAAATCCAACAAAGGTTTGCGCTTTTGTTAAAACAGCAAGTTGCACTGTGATACCAGCAAGTTCTGAAATTTTGTTTGATGCTTGCATATCAGGGGAGATTACTCCCACCCAACATGTCATTGTAGACCTTATAAAAACCACTAAAAATCATGGTTTTCTTGTGCCTAGAGCCCTTGTAGATCAAAATAAATCTAAAGTTCAGATTTCTACCATGAATTATTTAAATAGGAACATCACAATTACTAAAGATAACGTAGTAGGAACCATTCAAATAGTTGAAGAAGTAGTACCTGTAGATTCAAATGAATTTGATACAAATAAAATGGAAGAAACAAAACTCCCAGAACATCTTCAATGTATATTAGATAAAGTTTCTCCAAAAGTGGATACAGAACAAAAGTTGAAAATAAAACATTTACTTATAGAATATCAAGACATATTCATGGGTCCCGATGGTAAATTAGGGCACATATATTTACTTCAACATGTAATAGACACTGGCAACGCCAAACCGGTTAAGCAACCCCCACGTCGAGTTCCCATTGCTCAAAGGGAAATAATTGAAAAAGAATTGGGCAAAATGTTGACCCAAAACATTATTCAACCCAGTGACAGTCCGTGGTCCAGTCGTTGTTTGTTAGTTAAAAAGTCTGATTCCACTTATCGTTTTTGCGTCGATTATCGCAAAGTCAATGAATTAACCAGAAAAGATGCATATCCTCTCCCTCGGATTGATGGTTCATTAAATTCTTTAGGAAGAAGTAAATTTTTCGGAGTATTAGATATGACCTCGGACTATTGGCAAATTGAAGTTGCGGAACAATTTAGGCCAGTTACAGCATTTACATGCCACAAAGGATTGTTCGAATTTCGAGTTATGCCCTTTGGTTTGACTAACGCTCCTGCTTGCTTCGAAAAGTTAATGGAGTTGGTCTTGAAAGGTCTATTGTGGGAAAGATGTCTATGTTACATAGATGACATTAATACTTTTAGTGCTATTTTTGATCAGGCATTTGAAAACTTAAAATTGGTTGTTTCAGATAAGGGAATTAAATGTGATCCAAAGAAAATTGAAGCTGTTTGTAATTGGCCAGTTCCTTCAAATGCATCTGATGTTAGGAGTTTCATAGAAAAAAATTCTGAGGTTGCCTCCCTTTAACACAATTGACAAAGAAAATAAGAAATTTGAATGGGATGAAAATTGTCAAACTTCTTTTGAGAAATTGAAGACAGCATTGACTACAGCGCCCGTGTTAGCTTATCCAGATGAAAATGGTTCATTTATTCTTGATACAGATGCTTGCGATTCCGGAATTTCTGGAATTTTAGTTCAAAATTCAGAAGAAAGAGTTATAGCTTACCCAAGCAAAACTTTGACAAAAAGTCAGACAAAATATTGTACAACTCATAAAGAGTTATTACCTGTTGTCACTTTTGTGAAACATTTTAGGCATTTTCTATGGGGGCGAAAATTCTAAATTAGAACAGACCATCGTTCACTTATTTGGCTGAAAAATTTTAAAGATTCCGAAGGAATGATTGCTCGATGGATTTCTGTCCTCGACACCTATAATTATGAAATTGAACACAGGCGTGGTAGTTTTCACAAAAATGCTGATGCATTGTCTCGTGTGCCAATAGGACACAGGAAATATAAAAGAACTGATTGCTCGGATTATGCTTTCGATCAGTCATCATGGCATAGGGTCGAGGCGTCTTGATCCTAAAAGATTGAATCAATCTGTCGCACGAAAGGTTGAGAAAAAACCTGTGTGCAGTGGAAAAATGGCTGAAAGGGTGCAGAAAAACTTAACAATTTGGACAATAATAAAGTTCTTGTAGGTGTTGTTCATTCAGAATCTGGTGCTTCTAGTGGTACAAGTAATGATTCGGGTTCATAAGCTGTTGATTTTGAATTGTCTGCAAACTGGCTAGCTATTTGGTCTGAGGAGGATCTGAAAAATATGCAGGAAAATGATGTTGACATCTGTTTTATCTTAAATTTAAAATCTCAGTTCAATCTAAAACCCAGTAAAAGTTTTGTAAAGGCCCAATCGATTGAAATTAGAAGATTATGGAGTACATGGGAATCTTTGTTTGTTATCAATGGCATTCTGTACTTTGAAAGATTAGTACATATAAATGATGAACATTTATTGGTTTTAGTAGCTCCAAAAGAAGTTAGATCTAAAATATTAAAAGAACTACATAACAGTAAGGTTTCTGGTCATTTAGGTAGGGAAAGAACTTTAAAAGCAGTTAAAAGTAGATTTTATTGGCCCGGTATAACCTCAGATGTAGCTACTTGGTATAGAGAATGTAGTACCTGTACAAGAGGAAAACCTGGTCCTGGCTTAGGCATATTTTCATTACATCTGTAGTAGGTGCTCCCTTAGACATGTTAGAAATTGACATAGTAGGTCCCTGTCCAATCACTGAAAATAACAATGAATATATAATAGTCATGGTGGATTATTATACTAAATGGACTGAAGCATTCTCTGTTCCTAATCGTACAGCCTTAACAGTTGCTGACAAATTTGTCGTCTTGGTAGATGTATGGTAGGTTATTACTGATCAGATTCTGATGGGGTTTCTTTCATCAAATTCCATATAAATCTAGCTCTCACTTCAGTATCAGTTGTTTTGATCCAGCTATTATTGTTTTCAAGATATAAGGAGCCAAAAAGGGGTCAATTTTTGAAATATCAAATAGAACTATAGAGATAATTACCCATGAGCCATAACCATATATATTCTGACTCAGTATCATGCGAACGGTTGAAAGCAGTTGATATTATATCCAAAGAAGAGGGTCATGTCTGCTCTACCAACTCCCTAACAAAAAAACAACAACAAAAAACAACCAAACAAACGAAAAATATACCAATATAGTACAATTTTGCGGTACCAGCAATAGTACTTCTTGAAATATTTGGGAGTCCAACACATTACTTATCGAATGTCTTTGGGGCGTACAGCTTATTAGTATGTCATGTCAATCGATTCTGTGTCTACACTTGCCTTAATGTTCCGAGTTGACTTGTTGCTGTCTTATTACTCTGTACTATGCGAAGTTGTTTATTAAAAAGAATCTTCTCCTTACTATGTACTATAAAGAGAACTTTATGTGGAATTCAATAATTGTTAATACTGATGGATTGCAATAAATGATTTATTATTGCATTATTTTTGTTTCAGATTCTGGCATTCAGAAGTCATCATAATCTATAGAGTTATTTTGCCAGAGAACTCAAATACTCTGACTGAGAGGAAGACAATATGGCCCAAAAAGAAATATTTAATTCTGCAATGAAAACATTGTCCAGACATTTTCCAACGCTGAATTCACAGATTAGTTTGCTTTGGGAAAGTCTATCATAAAGTTCAATGTCATATTATTCGAAAATGATAACAGAAGCTTTACACTTATTCTGAAATATGTTGCACCAGGTCAAGAAGACATAGGTATACAGAATGTATGTAAGAAGTTGTCATTTGCATCTAATGATTCTGACTTGACTCAATGACTGAAGCACTGAATGAAGCTTATCAACAGCAAAATGAGAGGATAGACCAGCTCCAAATTTTATTTCTATTTGCACACTAACTCACAAAGGAAAAATTACTGAAATCAGTACCAGGACTGACTGTGCTTAAAATTGATACAGAATGAAAACATGCAGCACTGACATCTCGATGACAAATTTTAAATCCTCCAAAGATCTACCGTTCTTGTCAGTTCAATTCCTTCAATATTGTTCTGTGGATTTTATTAATTATTACACAATGATATGTAGATGCCCATGAATTAGTTTGATTATAAATTGAGAATTTTAAATATTGATCACCAGGCTTATGTGAAGTAAACATTAATTGTTCTATTGATTTCTAAGCAAATTATCTCCCTTTGATTATATGAAATTTGGTTAAATCTAGAAATTATATTTATTTACTCAAACAAACTCTGTTATTTTATATACATGTAAATGTCAAGAATGTGTATTTATCATTGAACATGTTGAATATGTCATTTTCAAAGCAATTTTATATTTTTGCAAGGATTTTGTTAGGACAATCCTGGCCATACTCCTGCACTACCAAAATCATATATGTATTGGCATTTTAAGGATATTGGTATATTTCATGTAGTCATTTTATTTTGTGCAAAGTCCAAACTCGATCATCAGTTGCAAATTAGACACCTTTGGCATAATTCGACAGTAAATACATGTATGAGTAAAGATTGCGTTTTTTCTCTCAAATTAACCAATATTACAAAAAGGGGGGATTTAGATAGCTCATATTGCAGACGATATTCAAAAGGAAAGTAAAACATTTTATCTGCTATATATTTAGTCTAAGAAATATTGCTTAACAACCTAAATAAAACAAATTAAAGTGTTACCTTAGTAGATATAACCCTCAGAACATAGCCTATTTTTGCAAATTAGGCAATATTACAAAAAGGGGGGGTTTCGGTAGCTCATATTGCAGATGATATTCAAAAGTAAAGCAAACCATTGTAGCTGCTATTTATTTAGTCTAAGAATATTGCTTAACAACCAAAATAAAACAAATTAAAGTGTTACCTTCAGAGATATAGCCCTCAAAACATAGCCTATTTTTGCAATATTGAAAATTTGGAAATTTGCCAATTTTTCGAAGTTATCTGTCCTTGGATGATAAAGAAATAGGTCCATTTAAGCATTGACCACATAAAGTTCCTTACACATATATTTCATCACCACTAAGGTTTAATTAATGATATTGTGTTATAAGTAATAAAATATGTTTCAAAACTGACCTTGCTTGGCTAGTTTCTTGTCATATTAATGGGAAAATTGTAGAAATATAGGTGGCGCCTCCTATGCTCATGATATTCGAAAATTTGAAGAAAAAAAGTTGATGCATTTGCAAATGTTGTGTGGTGGTTTACCTACCACCAAATTTTGAAAAGGATTGGCCAACCTTGCTTCCGGGCTGTTTTTGCATGGTTTTAACATAGACAAGCTAATAAGATAATATGGAGTAGGCATTGCCTAGATGCGAGCACAGCATTTCTGTCTGGCCAGTGTGTATATATTTGAGTGAAAGTTGAATATCACAAAATAATATGAGTAGGCATGGCCTATAGAGAGGACATTAGTATTTGAAATTAAATGATATCCCCTATAACATCCATTGGAAAGTTAAATGAAGTAGAATAGAAAAGTATGAGAAAAAAATATGGAATCTTTTATTGTTGGACTAGGGACAGTGCAAACATTGAAGACTAACTAGTACTAGTACGCGGGTGGTATCAACCATTATAAAGCGTAAAGGGGGTAGTAGACGCCGGTGTCTGTAAAATGAAAGTATGGTCTTTTAAGTCATAAGAAAAGAGTTTTATTACGAAAATATCAATTAATGCAACCAACATACATAAGCAATATTGGCCTATACCATGCTATGTACAGCCGATATATATTCATGAAGTGTAAATGATGAATGACGTACGGTCAGGGCCGTCTTGTCAGCAATATAGGCCCCGGTCAAAGCAGTGCACTGAGGCCCATATCTATGCAAACACTCACAGAAATAAAATTATAAATGGTCGATAAAATTAAACATATATTTCTTGTATTGATACTTCCAACAAAATCAGTGTTTAAAAATAAAAAAATTATGCCGTATACAACATACATAGATTAGCATGGGGTTCATTTGCTTGTGGGACCACCGGGCAACTGTCCATTGTTCCCATACATAAGACCGCACTGCGTACGGTTACTTTAATACTGATAATCTTCATTTCGACATTTTAAAGTATGTGTATTTGGGCCAATATTATGCTATCTCCAAGTGAACAAAATAGTTTTTAATTTTAAAAGAATTATATAGGTACCGCTTTCATCAGACATGTCTCTGCTTTCACATACAAAATATTTATCAATATTCAATATTTTTTTTATTGGAAAAAGCACAGTAGAGGCGTGATATATATATTAAGACAATATTCAGTATCGAAATCATACTCTTTAAAATTATCTGTGACAAGATTATACAGACATATATTCCTTCTTGTGTAATGTTATTACCTTTTAAAGTTTCAACAACAAGCTGGTTAATAATTTTATAGCATTTATTTTAGAAAGACTGAGTTTAATAAATAATAACAGATATACATATAGTATGAACGGCATAATTAATAGTTAAATAAATAAAATTCATTGTGTCTTACTATTCTAAACCATTGTCGGCAGATGTTGGTAGTATTCAAATATTTTGTAGGATCAGACTGACGGAAAATTTAAGATGAATAAACAAATGGGTACTTATAGAAATAATTAACACTAACAGAAATAAGGAAAAAGTCATGCGTTCCCTGTTCCTTGCAAGCACATCATGGTTAGAAAATAGCCAAAGAAATAATAAATGCAAAAATTGTATAAAAATTTAAAATGTTGATGTTCACCACAAAATGAAAAATGTTAATGTTCACCACTATCTTTTCTTATCAGAGACATATGAGCCGGTGGCAAGGGGCACATGCCCTCTCCCCCCCCCCCCCCCCTCCTTTGGCAAAATTTTAAAAAGTTGGATTTTTAGTATACTTTAGGATTTTTGTGATATTTATTTGGAATTACCATTATTCAACACAACTAAACCGTACGAAAGGTAGGAATTAAGTATAAATATGAACGGGTGTCATCCCTTGTGATATTTTAGTACCGCACATTGATAGTAGGGTTAAAATTATTGATAACGAAAGGCCGGGAGCAGGTCCCTGTGTCTGTGATCTCCTCCTAGTTATTGTACGTGTACTATAGATGCGTATTAAAAATATTGATGACATTGTCATCTTTGCGAGTGAGTTGTGACCCAAATACGATTTCAATGCTGACCTTTACTTGTTGCAACGTAAAATATGACGTGATAAAAAAAATATTAACATGACGATCAGTCGGGAAGCCAACGTCAGCTTCCGTAACTCCTCCCATAAGGCTAAAAACATTTACGCAAGGGCAGATAATAATAACCCACCAGGTGTCGCCCATAATCGTAATAGGTATTGACGTTTGTTTACCATGACGATTACAGAATAAACCTTATATGAGAGATAAATATAAATAAATACATTCCCAAAAAACGTGAATTATCATGGTTAAATATATAAGTTGCAGAAAAACCCCAAGAAAGTGATTATTAGACATAATATCGGTATAAAACAAGGTATTTCCCGAGGTATTTGTTTTTGTTGTTGTAGCTAAGAATATATGGCGGGAAATTCTCGAGGCTAAGAATAACTGACACAAACGCATCCCATTGGTTGTCAGTAAAAACTATGGTCAAAAATAGGTTTACCCATCATTCAAATGTGTAACGAAATATAAAAATAGCCATCATTCCGCCTTTAATTTGCAAAACGAGGTTTGTAACTTAGGACGCTGTCAGCAGCCATTTTTGATAAAGAAGACGCTGAATAAATAAATAAATAAATAAATAAGTTTTATCTAAAGTCGGCATGGTTAAAAACAACAAGCATACAAATATAAGCTCTAATGAGCCTTTGACCGACATACAACATAAATAACAATAATTAAGGCATGCAAAAATAAATTAAAAACAAAGAAAAACAAAGCTAGCACTACAAGAAAAGCACAGACATGTATGATGTAAGTTGGTAAGAAATCTGAAATAACTAAAACATGAAATTAAAAGCAATTTAAAAGCAGATAGTATAGCTGAACAGAATTAAAAATAATAAGCTTACATGAAAGCTAAGCATAACTAAAACTAAAACTACACAATAATCAATAATATAACTAAGTACAACATATAAAGTATAAATGTTTGGATAAATGACAAATTTTTAGACAAGGATCAGAGTTTTCAAGACACCTTGTGTCATAAACATTATAATATATTTAGTCATTCAGAAAAGAACTTTTTGATTGTGTAATTTGTGAAACTTCATCTGAAACTGAAAGTCAAAAGGTTTATTTCAATTTCAATTGAAAACCAGGACTTGTTCAAGAATGAATTAAATTTCTGTAAAGAATTTGGCTCAGAAGATAAATTATATTATGGTACATATTGTTATAACAGTTGTAACACATTTTCTAGGGCAGAAAGTGGAGCTGAAACAAGATCTTAAACTTTTCAATTTCTTTTAGATATTTTGAACCAGAACCAAGTTGTTGAACAAGTTTCTACAGACATTTAGACCTGTATACACTCCAACATGTTGTTGAATTTGTTATTCATGCTTTTTTTTTAGATGAAAAGGTACTTCTGTTGCCTGTTGTTTATGAGAAATATAATTATCTTTTATTATCTATGAATTTTAATGCTGAATTTTATAAATTTTATTTTACAGAAAAGAATTTTTCAAAATTTGCCCTTTTATTAACTTTTTGCAGTCATTGGATCAAATAAAATAGTTTTTTAATTTCAATTTTAAACAATATTTACCAATATTTGCTTATTTTGCCAACAGAAAGCATATTCATTCTAGTCATTTTATTTACTTAGTGGAATTTGGAAATCTGGTTTGTCATTTCATGTGAATGCAAGTCCTTCTGTATGTGTCTTAAAATTATGTGAATGGTAGTCATTCAATATGTGTCTTTTATGTGAATGCTAGTCAGTTTGTGTGTGTCTTTTATGTGAATGCTAGTCATTCTGTTTGTGAATGTCATGGGGAAAAAAATATTGCAACCTATAAGTACCTATATTTGTAAATGCTGGTAATTTTGTGAATGTCCTGGAGAAAGAATTATTGCAAACTAAGTATCCATATTTGTAAATGCTGGTCATTTTGTGAATATCCTGGAGAAAGAATTATTGCAACCTATGTACTCAGTCATATTTGTAAATGCAGGTCATTTCATCTTGTGAAGTCGTGGGGAAATAATTATTGCAACCTAAGTACCCATATTTGTAAATGCTGGTCATTTTGTGAATGTCAAGGGGAAAGAATTATTACAACTTAACCACCCCTATATGTTATAGAAGCTAGTTTGTAGTTGTGTCAAACACATGAATATTCCAAATACATTGATATTTACATTGTCAGATAAACATGAAACTTGGTAGCTTTCATTCAGATAATAAAATTTCCTAATTTCAAGAAAAAATATTTGCTTACACTGATTTTTTTTTTAATTTGCCTTGATATAATATGAAGGGTTATGATATCTGAATACAATTTTGTATGCCCCTTTTTGTCTCAAGGTTTCATTTTTTTTAGATTTTTAAAAATTTATTAATTGTTTTACTGGCATGTTTTTTTTATAATATTTTCATATTTTTACAATTTACTTAAATTTTTTTTACATGCTTTTATTTTTTCCACACATTTGTTTCTTTCTATTTATCTTGTACCTGTTGTATTGAAATTAAATTAAATTGAAATTATTAATTGTTGTACATTCCCTGTGCAAATCTAGTATCATAGATGATTTTTTTTTATTTAAAGTGATGATAAATAGTAATTCCCCAGTCTAAATTACAAAATGCACAATGTCTAAAACAATATTGCAATAAAAATAAACTGAAAAATACGGTATTCATACAAGAAAATTAAAAAAAGACAAAAAAATAGACACCCCTTTCCCAAATGAAATAGTCTCTTTCGGATGTACGCTTAGGTGTCGTTTATTGTTGATGTTAAGAAACACCACCGATGTGTTCCGAAAGACAATGAATTTCGATGTTTGGCAAATGGTCGATCGATCAAGGTGGGTGTAGAACTAAGTGACACAATTGCATCCCACAAGACATTGACACTAGTTGTCGGTATGACAATGATCCTAGATGATTTCCTCAGGCAATGGATGTTACAGAAAGCCATCATATTGTTTTAATTAAATTTTCTGACTTAAATAGAACCACCTCGACATTTGTTTTGAAATTGAGTCCACTTCAAGTAGCAACATTCGATGTTTGTGCACTATATAAATAAAAACTGAAGTGATGCAATAAATTTCTATTTATCCACAGACATATTCCGTATATTTTAATTGATTTCAAGTGTACGCATTTATTGTAAACCGACGTATTTTAACCGAAGGATTGAACGTCATTTTTCATCAAAAATGACGCGAAAGTCACGTGACTTTGTTTTTAGATGGAACTCTCCTGCGTCACTGGCTTCCCGACTGGATGAATGGTGGCCAGATTCGTTTTTATTTACGCATTTATTGTAGAACTTTAGGAATATTGTGGTACATGTACAAATAATCTTGGAGACAGGAATTGTGTTTGGATTTCTTTTAAACTGGTAAGTCATATATACAGTAAAGAAATGTCAATATAAATCTGGAGTTCGACAGTGAAATGCAGTTGGGCGTGACATGAAATGTCCATACGTCAAAAAATGACCAGATTCGTGTTGTCTTAAGAGTCATTCACAGTGATAAAAAAATGAACAGTTGTTGTCCTTAACCTGATAGTCCATGTTAACATAAAGTCCTTTCACTACGCCAGTGTTGTTTTAATCAAAGTTTTGATTGATCCGAGTAAATATTTAGACCACCCGCGTAGATTCTGCAAAAAATAATACAAAACTAAAACACACCAAGGCGAGTTTTTCTACATCGGCTGCAAATGGTCCAAAAAATAAATTTGATATTTTCTGAAAATATTGTAGTTCAAAATTAAGTCAAATTTATTCTATTATTATCTTTTACTAATCCGTATCTAGAAAGGTTTTTATCTAATAATCTGGACACGCTTGAAAAAAGTGCTGTGTTTGTTTACATAATACATGTCGTCACGATTTACGGAATTGACGCAGTTGCAAATGAAATAGATGTCGTTTTGAAATTTTTTGACTCGGGAATGAAAATACAAGATTTTAATTAAAATTCCGCGAAATGACGTCATGACTTTGATAGCGAGATGTCATTCTGATTAATTTAACAATGTAAGCACCTTTTATTGTCTTTTGTTACTTAAATACGATTTTTAGAAGTTCATGATATCATTTTAGTTTTAAAATCATTTATTGGAGACTTTTTTTTTATTTTTGGCATTCTCTCCGAGACTGCCAACTTTTATCAATATCCGGACGAAAGGATTTCAATCTCATCATAAGGAAGATTGTGTATTCAGTGCGCATGCCCATGTTGCTGTAGAGCTCTCTGTGCTCGCTATTAAAACTTCAATTTATATTCAAATAGCATGCTTTAATTGATTATTAAGCAATTATGACTATATATATCGATGTTCAATGCGGAATATGACACAAGCGTTTCTTGTTCACAATTGTTCGATTCACACGAATGCTAAGAATATATTTATATGAATTTTAAATTATTTTGTCGCTTGTGTATTTGAAAAAGGATATTATGTGATGAGAGTATTTTAAAAAGATGAAACAAATTAATTTATTATTTATACTTTTATTGACCATTGGTCAAAACTGTTTAGCATTGTTAACAGGTAAGTACGTGATGACTAATTTATAAACTAAGTAAGACAAGCTTGAGGATACCAAAGGGGTAATCGGAAGCCGTTAATCTAAGATACCAAAGTGGTAATCAGAAGCCGTTAATCTATTAAGATGCCAAAGTGGTAATCAGAAACCGTAAATAGAAGGACAGACGACATAATAGCCAAAAGACAAAAAACATAAACAACGATCTGCAAATCACTACACAGAAACTAAAGATCGAGTAACACGAACCTCACTAAAAACGGGGGTGAACTCAGGTGATCAGAAAGGGTAAGCAGTTCCTGTTCCACGTGTGCCACCCGCCGTGTTACTCTTGTTACAAAGCCGAGTGCGTTTTACAAATGATATACTATAATAGACCAATATCACGTTACCGCCGCCATTATGGTTCAAAGGTTAATCGGAGTAAAAACGTCAACAAGACGCCATTGCATTTGTAAACACAACGAGACAAATGTATTTATCGTGGCAGTTATGCGTATATCGTCACTTAAGGAAGTTTTCATGCATTTGTTGGTTATGAAAGAAAATGATGTATGGCTACATTTATCCCGTAGATCTTGAAAATAATAAATGAGCTAATGATTCGAAGCATAGTTCGAAGGACACCATGATGACCATAGGCATAACACACAACCTCGCAAATAGTACTATGCTTATAAAACATCATAGACCTGCAAGACTAATTACATATATCATCCTAGCGGGTACTTATCAATTAACTTGAAGAAAATTCATCTAAATCTCGTATATTTTGTTGTCTGACTATCCAATAAAAAAAGGGGGGGGGGTCTTATAAAAAAAGGGAAAACAAAAGAAGTATTTTTCCCTAAACAACGACCGGCAGATATTTTTTTTTTTTACAAAAACCAGCTTTGTAATGTTAATGCTGGCATTATGTTAGACTTCTGCATGGTTTTATATATACATATATAGTTTATCATATGTATATCGCATTAAACATGCAATTTGTAAATTATCATATTATGGAGTAACAAATAAAACTTTTTAAAATCCGAACTTACAACTGGTATGCCCTTTTTGTTAGAGAATGTATAAGGTAGTCTGTTTGTGTAAGACACTTTTGATAAACTAACTTGAAAATGACTTAGTTCAACTTTATCATTTTGTGATTTTTTTAGAAGTCAAAGAATGCACACCTTTAGTATCTGTACATTAAACACACTACAAAATATTACAAAAACTGTAGGGAGGGATAGACAGGGGATAATTAGTATGCCATGATACAGAGCTAAACATTAACAGTCATGTTCCATTCTTACATGCATGTCAAGCACATTATTATGGTGTGGTTTCTGTTGGTGAGACACTCCATCTTTTCTTGTATATGCCAATAATAACATATAAGGATTAGTATGGAAAACGTGCTAAATTCAAAACGTAGTTTTGGCAAAATATGTACATGCACTCTGTAAATGATTCAACTCTGTAGCTTTTGTAAATCATAGGGCACAAAAATTAAACAAATATTCATTAACAAGAAATATGTATTACAAAAAAAAACATTATTAGCATGTCCGAAAAGTCAGCTACATGTATAATAACAATGTTGTAAAATAACAAAACTATGAATTGGAACATTGAAGAATAGGAAATAAAACACATTCCCCTCATCCTGGTGAAGTCTTAAGTTAATGATTGAATGAAAATAATATTGCTTTTAGCATCAAAAAGTTAATATTTGGGAACAACACTACAATTTTCTTTATCCTTTAGTTATTGAATTAAGAAGTTAAAAATCTGACAAAAGTTCCACCCCAAAACAAAACATACTAACAATGGCCAAAACTCCTTTAATTTCAAAATATTTGTCCAAGACTTTCTCAAGTAAATGAACAAAGCCCAAAATATTCAATAATTTTACATGAAAAACAACACTCGTATGGGGGATAACAAACATTCCATTCATAAAATTTTTAAACAATGAACAACAATAAACTATTTAAGAATGAGCAACAGGAAACACATTTAGATACAAAAAATGAAAAACTGAGCACGCTTAGTTGGATTTTTATAGTGTTAGTTCATTGAAACAACAGCCTGTGGGTAGACATGTCGCTCCACTCTGAAATATTATTCTGATTCTGAGCCGACCAGTCTTTGTTCTTACTCCTTAATGCTGCATGCTTACCAATTTTATAGTCTTTGGTTTGTCTAGACAGGCTAGAACCCATGGATCTACCACATTCAGTGCGAGCATTCTAACCATTACACCACTGATGAGGTCGGAAATCACTTTGTCTACAGACCCATAGGTATACCACGGCAACATTTTTGCAGTAGTATAAAAATCACACTGAAAAAGGAGTAGTTCTTCAAAACTTTCATTAAGCTAGGGACTTGTGCCCAAGTTAATTGATGCAGTCGACATGGTCAAGCATATATCAAAATAAGACCCATAGATTAGCTTCCAGTTAGATTTGAACTGACATCTTTTCAACATTATTGAAATGTACTACTTTGTACTATAGAAGCTGAATGATTGTTAGTAGAAATACACATGTAGTAGACAAACTAAATATGTACACAGATCATTAGCTTCCAGAGAGATTTTAACTGACAGCTCTCCAACATTATTGAAATGTACTGATTGATTGACACCATAGTAACAACATTTTGGCAGAATCTAGCAAGGTTCGTCACTAAACTTGATTTCAATTGATTACAATAAGCAGTTCTTAAGAAGATCTTTGAAATATTACCCAAACAGAAGCTTTAATGGCCCCTTGTAGCCAGGTTTGATCATCAATTAGCACCACAATACCAACATTTGGTCATGCATTTGTTAGGAACATTTCAGCCAAGATTGGTTGCAATCCCTTAGGTTGTTATCTAATGGTCCTGACTTGGCACTGTATAGACGCGATAGAGAATAGAAATAACATGCATACATTTCTTACCCTGCAAGTGCATGAACAATAAGCTCCTTCTGTCAAACCATCGTCTTCTTTGGTGCATATTCATACATTGTGGGAGTCGTCATTCAGTCTATATGATGGTGAACACTTAAAAATAAATTACACAAGTTCTTGTTGTTGTTCGCCTTTGTCTTTAAGAAATATGCCTCCTGCAACCACCCACTTAAACAATATTCATAGACCTTGTCAACCTTATAGTCTTTCAGCATGTCATTTGTCAATGCAGCATCACCATGGGCTAACAAGAACTGTGTTATGTCTGTCAAAAAAATTGGTGGCCAAAATCGCATACCATTCATGTTCATCAAACCTACCAGAAAACATTTGAAGGGGGTCTGAAATTCCAGTCGTAGCACCTCTTGTTATCCTACAAAACACCATTTTGTGATGGCACCAAATACGTTTAACTTACATGCCGAAAAACATATGACCGCTAGCTCCTCCTTCGTTCCTGTTTTCGTCAGACCTCTCATCGTCCAGAACTGTCTCAGATTCTTGACTTTCCAACAACTAAATTAATCAATAATAGTGTATATTTGATCACCATGATCCATGTGTAAATGTAGAATACAATTTATATAGTGAATAAAACTTCGAAAAGGTTAAAAATTGAGTGGTAGTCGAAATTCAGCATATCGCCATGATATCGCCATGATCCAAACAGTAAGGCCGCTTACCACCCGGATTTTACTCCGATTGGACTTTGGACTAAGGCCGCCTACAACAAAGAATCGGTTAATGTGAAATTGGTCTATTGAAAAATGTTAATGATGTATGGTGTAGCCAAACCTTATAAGGTGACATGACTTTACGTAATGGGTTTTTTCGTAGTGTTTCATGTCATTTGTCATGTGCATGTTGTTGAATATGTTTCTACTAAAAAATTGAATTATTCTTAAAAAAAAATAAACTGTATCATTTCATTGTCCTTAAAGCTTGTGAAAATTAACGCATATGACAACTGAATATCTTTTTGTATATTTTTTATGTCAGAAACTTAGCTTTATTCAAAATTTTTCGGAAAAATATTAGCATTTTAGCATAATGTATCTACGGACACTAAGATCTTTATTTACTATAATAAAAGCACAATTTCTTTCACATCTTTTTTTTCCATTTTGTGTTTATATTGTTTCAAATAGCTCCTACTTAGTGACTTCTTGGTAAAGGTAATATATATAATAATATAATTCTAACACTGTTGAGTTAAATTTTCAGACGTATATAAATATTTAGTATTAACCTAATATTACTAGTAACTTTGAAATCCAGTGTAGGAGATATATTGTATAGGTGTCAGTTGCTTAGATATTTGTATAATAAACTTTATTTCTATTGACTGTATGATGAATTCTCCGTAATCCTACACGATATATCAAAAATTCTAACATGACGTCCTGCATTGGCTATGTAAATAATACCGTGATAAAACTCCCAATATATTATAATTCGGACTTGCGTATTGACGAACAAATCATAGACATAATTCCTAAGTGAATTCGTGTATTCATATAGGATAATGGTGCATATATAAAACATAAAAAAAAACGTGCATTGTTTCTATGCATAATTTTTTCCGGAAAAAATACTTAAAACAACCAACTATCGCAATACGCTTGCTTCGAATCATGTCAATTCCGATCATGTTCCGTCTTTTTCGTGTCTTGACGTCTGAAATGTTAGGCAGACGACTTCCGGTGCTTACGCTATTACTGTGACAACGTCAATATATCATAGTCGTAGATGAGGTAGATTATAAGTAATTGTAATATGGAAACGCCAATAAAACAGCTGAGTAAATATTGGTCTTCGGTACCCCCTGTCTGTCTGATAACAGACATATATCAAGACAGTAAATAAATAAAGAAAACAAACTTAATTTAAAGAAGTAATAATCTGTGCATTGAAGTCTTTGATACAAATAAAATAATTTAATTGATATGTCTTTTACAGAAAATGTTAAAAATTCTTTAAGTTGAGGAACGTTGAAGCGCCACATATCGATTGGAGTTTTCGCTGTGTACATTGACACCGGAAGTCCAGTGCTTAACATTCCATCAAAATCACGTGGTATGGCAGACGAAAATAAAAAAACTTTTGACGGAAAGGAAATGATTCGAAACAAGCATATTGGATTTTGTAATTGTTGTCTTCCGGTGACTTCCGGTGACATAGTTTACAGGGATGCTGGTGACATTGACACAAGCTGGTTATTGATTTATTTTACGATTTGGTGTGCATTTTACTAGTTTAATTTGCTTTTAATACATCGCTATCACTCGGGATAACATTTTACGAAATAATGTTACC
The DNA here is from genome assembly GCA_963680875.1 of Bathymodiolus brooksi. NCBI lineage: Eukaryota > Metazoa > Mollusca > Bivalvia > Mytilida > Modiolidae > Bathymodiolus > Bathymodiolus brooksi. The sequence goes on from OY804579.1 coordinate 49,672,669, forward strand.
CACTGGATGCAAACTATGGCTTCCATGAATTATTTCTTAATTTCTGAGTTAGATTGCTGTCAAATAAAAACAAAACAACAAAAAACACATAAATATGTACCATTTACACACCCTTGTTTTATCGTACCAACAGCTCACTCAAGAGACATATTACTGGTGACGTCATTAATATTGTACCACTTTGCATGTGACAATACGCGCCATATGCAAGAAAAAACTAAATCACAACAAAACAAGACAAAGCGTTGAAAATTGGCTTATTGTAGGGTGTCTCCATTACTTTGTCAAACTACATCCAAATTTTCACCTGAACTATGCCATTTTAATTCGCAACGACAAAAACGTTATGATTACGTTACAAAAAGAACAAGAAAATCAACAGATAATCAGTTTATGTTGTCAAACCGAGAATAAAATCGTTTTTTACGCGTCTATCTGTGGGCATTGGGATTGTATCACCCTTCAACACTACTGTACAGCCTTCGGCTTCGCCTCATGCTATATTGAAATGCTTCTGGGTGGTTAAAACTTTATTGCTTTTGAAAATAACTGATATTTAAAAACAATTATTGTTTATGATATAATTGTGTAATTATTATTCAAGTAATTCTTCTCAACAGAGGGATTGGTACTTGGCATGTTTCGATGGGGGATGCATTGTACATGTCAATATGCTTTCTACATATTATTTTGAATGGCAACCTTAGGGAACGGTCATTATTTACCAGGAGGGGGGGGGGGGGGCTGGAAAATATTTCTGTGATGTGACAGTATAAGAAAAGGACCCCCCAGAGTTTTAGCATATTTAAAATTGACCCCCACACAAATTTTACAATATTTATTTTGACCCCCCCCCCCCCCCCCCCCAATGGACAAATAACATAAAATTAATATATATCTGTGAGAAGACTGTACATCTCAAGAATATACTTCTATATGACCATTGCTAAGTACCCGTACATTATATTTAAATGAAAAATTATTTATATAGAGAATAAATAAAAAGAACTGAGCATTTGCAGTCTTGACATGCTCTCATGCTTAGCATAATTTTCTCCTTAATAGCATTACTTTTATTCTGCGGCCATCTATAGCTTGCAAGCTGTTCAGTATGACTCTCATTTATTGTTGGAGGCCACATTGTAATCTATTGTTGCTTTATAATTTGATAGTTGGACTTCTGTGGTGTGGTCTCATTGACATTTATGCAACATTTTTTTTAGTTTTCATTAAGGGAGGAGGAGGGCGGTAGGAGGAGGAGGAGGTCTCTTTGGGTGTAATTATGACTAACACGGAAATCAAGTTTCATATTTTATTGTTCACTTTAAGTTCAAGTTCTGTTTCGCCGTCTCTTTCATTTAATCTTCTCCAGTCACTTTATTGTCCATTGTCCTCAGTTATGGCCCTCTGTCTTCAAATAAAGGTATGGTCTTTTTCAGTTCTTTCCATTCGTAAAGACTCAGGGTCACTCCTCTCTTCGTAGGATGCAATGTCCATTCTCCATTAGGCACGAAGTACTTCCTGATGTAAATTCTCAGTTGAGGGGCTTTGATGATGACGTAGACGTCTTCTCCCAAGGTCATATCTCCAGTCCACGGGTTCTCCGTCTTTCACTCAACTGATCAAATCGTCCACCACTTGCATAGCACTGTACAAGACTTTCCACTGTGGTAATGATAGGCTGACACCGACTTTGGTAGGAATCGTATCGGTTTTCCAAAATCTCAGATCCACTCTCTTACTGCCATTCCATTCTCTGAGTTCTGCCTATCTTCCACCTCCTAGGGGTACTTTGACTGGAATGTTCAATGCTTTGGTCTGATCTTTGGCGAACGTTACTGCTAAGGCTTCCTGTAGAAGACCCCCTTGTGTCAGGGTGAACGGAATGTTCAATGCTTGGGTCTGGTCTTTGGCGACCGTTACTGCTAAGGCTTCCTGTAGAAGATCCCCTTGTGTCAGGGTGAACGGAATGTTCAATGCTTGGGTCTGGTCTTTGGCGAACGTTACTGCTAAGGCTTCCTGTAGAAGACCCCCTTGTGTCAGGGTGAACGGAATGTTCAATGCTTGGGTCTGGTCTTTGGCGAACGTTACTGCTAAGGCTTCCTGTAGAAGATCCCCTTGTGTCAGGGTGAACGGAATGTTCAATGCTTGGGTCTGGTCTTTGGCGAACGTTACTGCTAAGGCTTCCTGTAGCAGATCCCCTTGTGTCAGGGTGAACGGAATGTTCAATGCTTGGGTCTGGTCTTTGGCGAACGTTACTGCTAAGGCTTCCTGTAGAAGATCCCCTTGTGTCAGGGTGAACGGAATGTTCAATGCTTGGGTCTGGTCTTTGGCGAACGTTACTGCTAAGGCTTCCTGTAGAAGATCCCCTTGTGTCAGGGTGAACGGAATGTTCAATGCTTGGGTCTGGTCTTTGGCGAACGTTACTGCTAAGGCTTCCTGTAGAAGACCCCCTTGTGTCAGGGTGAACGGAATGTTCAATGCTTGGGTCTGGTCTTTGGCGAACGTTACTGCTAAGGCTTCCTGTAGCAGATCCCCTTGTGTCAGGGTGAACGGAATGTTCAATGCTTTGGTCTGGTCTTTTGATTTTGATTTACGTGACATGTCGAATGAATTGAATTGATTTGAGTTTAGACGGCGACTTTCTCAGTGAGAAATTGCGCCCTTAAGAAAAAAATTATTAGAATTCTTGGTGATTTTCATATTATTTACTTACTTGTTATGCCTTATTATTAAATATTGTGAGATTTTAGAATAATTGAAATTTGCAAATGATGAAGTTTATTTTAAATATTTAATTAAATGATTGACTTTAAGTTGATTTGAGTGGTATAGTTTGTCATATATATTATGTGAACCAAAAATTTTAATTCCTGTCATTTATAAATTTAACATACAAGTTGTTTAAATAGTGTGACAAATCCCAGTTTAATAGGTATAGTGTATCATAATGAGTTGGGCACTACGACCTTCCTCTAGATACACATTAACCCTATTTTGGTGTTAATGAGGTACAAATGTACTTGACATCGATAGCATCTCCGCGCAAAAATTGCCAAAATTATAACTTTGGTAATATAGAAAAATAAATCAATAATTAATTAAATAAAGTAAATAATAATAATATGTCGAATGAAGTGTGAGTCTCTGCTTTTCATAGAATGAAGACTTTGTTTCGATGGAGTCGATTGGTTGTTTTTTTTTTGTATCCTACTTTCTGATTGGTTCTTTTTCCTGACTTCTGATTGGCTAATCGGCCGGAAATGGCGACTTCTGATTGGTCAGATTTCCTGACTGTTGATTGGTTGACGATGGAACACATCTCAATCCTTCTACCACCCGATTATATCTTAAAAAAACAAAAACCGCTTAGTCTTCGCGAAGCACATGAGTTCACTCGATGTGTTACTCGATCTTTAGTTTTTATGTGTATGTTTTGTAGATCGTTGTTTGTCCTTTGTACTTTTTCTTTTGGCCATTGTGTTATCTGTTCTTCTTCAATATACGGATTCTGATTACCCCTTTGATTATCTTCAAACTCTTCTTCACACCCGGTGTTTGGTGGGGTCCGTGTTGCTCATCTATTTAGTTTTCCTGTTTTGTGGTGTGCCCAATGTTGGCAGTGTTTCTTGATTGTCCATTCTTGATTGCCCTTTCTGGTTTTTATAACGTTTCTTTAATGACCTTTTCGATCTCAGAGAATAAAAATATCAAAATTTTTCATAGAAAGCATCAATTTTAGTCTACCTCCGAAATAAAGAAACATATTAACTGTGATTTTAATTTGCCATGACATGGTTGAAATAATTCGAATCGTAGCATATAGTACGGGAACGATTCTAGAAAAAGACGCGTACTTTCCGAGTTTAATGGACCGACATACCTCACGGCTGATATTTTGCAAAATGAATAGGTATACATTATATTATCACTTAAGCCCTGTCGTAGAATTTTCCCATGGTGCATTTTTTTTGCTAGAGCTCTTGAAAGTGAAATTTCGTAGATTTTTCAAATTACAACTTCAATTACAAAAAGGCTGTAAGAACATTAAACAAAGTAAATTGTTGACACAAAAAGGTATTGTCAGAATTTTCAAAGAACAAGCAAACATTTTAACATAGAAGATTTAGCATCTGACGAATAGTTAAATAATTATTGAGCATTTCTCGGAAGAATGTTAAAGCTTTTTCCGATTGCATTACCTGTCATTGTGAATATAATTTAATGAATTACGCGTAGATAGTTTTTTAGTGAATAAATTTGTATATTTATCAGTTCTTTCACACTCTATAATTACAAATCACTCAAAAAGGTACAAATTTAACCTTAAAACAGCAATTTTTCAAAACTTATGAACGTTTTCGTTCTCGCTGCTTTCCCCTGTATTAATTTCACCCTTATTCATGACAATATGCGTGTCGTGAAGTCTTGAAGTTTTGACATTGTCGTTCGAATACGTTTGTGAAATACATAAATCATTGTTCATTGTTGAGTTTAAAAGTGTTTTGTGTTTTGTGCAAGTTCTTTTTTTTTTTAAATGTATGGTTTTTTATGTGGGTTTTACATTTTTGTTTTGGTGGTTTAGTTAGCATTTTAGTACCGATCGGAATAGACATGAAATGTTCCGGAAAAAGTTTCGTCCTGTATATATAGTCCTGAACACTTGAAGTTTTATATTGTTGTTTAATTTTGTTTTATGATATACCTTATTTTTGTTTTGTGTTGAATTTAAGATTGTTTTGTATCAATTTTTATACCGATGTGGTCATTTTAATTTGTCACTTATTGCCAATCAGACTATATCTGATTCGTTCTTGGAAATGTGTAGTCCCGTAAAGTTTGCTCACTCACTATCGAAAAAGAGTCGAACGGTCAGCAGTTGGGAATTATGCATAATTTGTCAGATCTCTTGCGATGATACTCTATCTAAGGCAAGCGAAAAGGGGAAATGTACCTTATTTAAAGCTGTTGGCTTGAGGAAAGTTGATGTCCATCGCCGTCTTCATGACGAATTTGATTCATTTGATTAGATTCCAACTGATAGGATACATTATTTTAGATCCTGCTATGAAAACTACACAAGCAAAATAAATTTAGAAAAACTTGAACCAGTTGAAGCACAAATGAATACCTCTGCCTGTGGCTCGGTGAGAACATCAGAATCTATTTGTGTAAAGACCCGCTCAATGACTGCTCCATTTGATTGATCTCAATGTATATTTTGTAAACAGAAAAGTTACAAAAAAGATAGGAATTTAAAGCGCGTCGAATCTAAAGACCGAGTCAAAAAAATACTCCATGCTGCGAATAACAAGTCCGATTTCGATATGGTTAGTTTAATTCAGTCAGTTGACAATTTCTTGGAAAATGCATTGCATCACTCGTCATGCATAGCGAACTACATTTTAAACATGAAATCAAGACACTGTACCAGTCGAAAAAGAGTCTGAGCATGCAAGTGCTTTTCAGCAATTCATAGATAGCATACGAGATGATCTCTTTGTTAACAAAAAGGCATTTTCTATGTCTTTCTTGCTTGATAAGTTCTGTTTCTTTCTTCCACCAAACATTGCTAGCAAAAATATAACTTCAAAATTACAGCAAAAGTTACTCAACTATTTTGGAAACGCCATTATTGTTGAAAAGCAACGTGAACAGGGCAAATCTAATACAGTATTCAGTAGTTCAATCACTGTGTCTGAGGCTATTCACGCTGCAAACAATCTAAAAGCCGAACTGAAATTTACAGAGATGGAGACAAGTTTTGAAAACACTCAGTCGAAATCTGTCAGATCGGTATGACCGAAAAGGTAGTGCTAAGTCTGTTCATAGAGATCTAAATAAACTCGGGGTAAAATTAGCTTTGTCAAAAGATTCCTCTCTTGTCAAACTTCCTCCATCTGAAGCAGCATTTAGACAACACATACTTCGTGTTGCATTCCAAGTGTATGTATGGACACATGCTAATGAAGCTAAACCACCGCCTAGGTCATCTTTAGAGTATGGATGGAGAAATGAGAACAAATACTTAATGCCAAAGTACTTTGGAGGACCCATGACGTTTGACTTCTTGCAAGACCTTGTATGTATGTGTAAAGGCAAGTCCATTTGCAGCAAAAATTATGTTTGCGTTGAACAACATTTATCGTGTACGAGCATCTGCGGTTGTCGAGGAAATGACGAATGTAGAAATCAGCTGTCACACCAATTGTCGGTAGCTGAAAATTTGGGAAACGACGAGGATTGTCCAAGCGACATCTAAAGCAGATACCTGACTGAAATAAAAAAAAACAAAAACAAAAACAAAAAAAAACAAAAAAGAACAAACCTGCCATTGATCTCAGACCATGACGCGTTGGTGGGCTTTCAACTAACATGAGAGCCTCTGTTAAAGGCATAGTATACTTTTTACCATTGTAGTTATGCTATTTTATTAAAAGTAAATCAATGTTTGTCCTACTTTTAGGTTGGTGTGGTAGAGTTTAGACTTCATTTTTACTTGATTTTTCCTCCACTAATATGCATTGTGGACAATGACGCAGATATATAATTCAGTGCTTTATGACACTTTTCATCAAGTACACTCATAGACAAAAGATTGGAAAGCTAAATAATTCAAAAGTCTTGTAAAATTAGCAACAATCAGCTGAGTTAGCTATGGCTGAGTGAGATTGATTTCAGTTTTAATCAATTATATGATTTGGGAAATGTACATTTAAAATATTAATATATCTAATAAATCATATCAGTAATGAAACAGTAACTTAATGGACGGATGATACCCTCGGGGATTAATATTCCACGTACCAAAGTAATCTACTAAGTGATGGTAATAAAACCGTTGATATGTAATAAACCATGTAAGTGCCGAAACACTGACTACCGGGGCGGATGACAACCTCGGAGAATAAAAAAATATTTCTAGATATGTAGCACCTCCTAATACCTTTCAGTCCGTGGTGTTACCAACATAAAATTATTCTTTTTAGGAAAATGAAAAATAATTTTTATGTAAAAAGTGGTTACATACATAATATGCAGGAAAATTATGCATAATGTAGGATATTTTCTTTGGAGCACTAGTTTTTTTCACAATATTTGGATATGTAGTTGTGGAATTCCATTTAAGCTGCATTATGAAACAAACAAGTTTTCATAATTGTATTTTGTTTCACTTTATATAAAGAAAAGATGACTTATACATAGTTATCAAAGTCAACTTTATTCAACTATAATATAATTTACTTCAATTATGTCATTTATCCTTTTTATGAAACAATTTACATGAGGTAACACCATTGACAAGAGGTAACACCACATATGGCAAAAGTAACACAAGGGACATCTTTATGAATGTAAACATTTAATTCAAGAAAAAAACACAACTATCAACCTATATTTGTTGTTTTCTTAATGTTTTCAGTACAATATTCAGTTTTTCAACATATTGGTTTGATGCATGAGCAATATCAGTTTTGTCCATGGTGCTATGAAGATATGTCCATGGTGTTATGAAGATATGTCCCTGGTGTTACCAGGTCTAAAAAGTATACTCCCATCAGCTTGTTAAACTATATCTTACACGTAAATGACGATGTTTGAACAATTTTTCTGCATAAGTTAAAGAGCAATATTTTGTTCTGTATATTACTGTTTATGGAATAATGTGTTTATTCACAATTTTAATGCTAAATGTCTGTGGTGTTACACAATCTTTATGGTAACACCATTGACAGTAACACCACAGAAAACATGTAAGTATTGTCAGGATAAAAGGAAAATAATATCTCCCTGACTATATTTTATATGTATATCCTGTAAAGAATACCTAATGTAATATATTGTATATTTTTACATTATGTTCAATTCTAACAAAAAGAAGTAGTGAGAAGTACACCACAGACATAAAATTTATATACTATACCAATCGCACGTACCTTTTCGGCTCTATATTAGTTTATGGATCACTTTTGTTTTTGTCGTCTGCACATGTCATGAAACAGGAAATATGCAAAGGGAGAAACTATTTTTGCTTCAAATATGACAAGACAGATAACTCTTACCAGCCTTAATAGGAAGGGTAACACCACAGACATGAAAATCTATAACAGCAGGTTTTTGCTAATTTTCTTTTTAAATTTCAATATATACCAAGCAAAAATAATGTTGTGCTATTAGAGTTTTAGGAATAGTTCAAAAATAATATAAAGATCGAATAAAATCATAACATCTGAATAGTACAAATGACCAAAAGTAAGTCATTCTGGAAAAATAACACGTAACACCAAGGAAAAAACAGGTCTTCGTGTAGCTAGTATAAATTCGCAATTGGACCAATCTGGATTTAGATGGTAAAACTATGTTTTCTCCAATCAGTTTGGTTGATATTTGTCTTTTAATTGCGTAATAACAGAAAAGTGCGTGTTTTTGATAATGACCCAGATATATTTATTACTGAAATTTACAGTTCCTAAATAATGTAATTACTAACAAAATTAAAGTCTTCCTCCCTCAGGCATATGTGATCCGGTTTAGCCCATTTGGTTTTATTGCTCCCAAAACTTTAAATTATAAGCTACACACTAAAGTCTCCCTCAGACAAAGGTTATCTTAGCCTAAAATCTCCCTCAGTCAAAGGTTATGTTAGCCGAATTTGGTTAACATGGTTAGGCTTTTTGGTTTACTTGCTTCTTAAAGACTTTTTTTTATGCTTTGTCTTGGTGCTTTTGTGCTTTATGGACAAATATTCAATAAAGGGCATTTCGTTTCCAAGTGTTTCCACATCATCTGCTTTTCAATTACACTGTATTTTTCAACTAATTTGCAAATAATTCATGTCTTTCATCCTTCTTTTCTATTCCTAAATGATGGTAAATAATGTTTAATATTTCTGGGAATTAAAATGTGTTGATGATATTTAAAATGCTGTATCGAGTGTTACTTAAATTTTTTTCTTTGTTCAAGAGTAGATATGCAAAATGTGCACTGCATTGAAATAATCAATTTTTGTTTTTCTGATACATTTATGACGCTTATCCTATATTATTAAATAATTGATTGTTATTTCCAAACTAATATTGCAATGTCACCGATAATTATAAAACAGAAATCAATACAGTTTTGGTTTCTGCTAAATGTCAAATTGACAAATCTGAGTACAAATAATGCATACTGTAATTGATATATTTGGGGAAATAGATACATAACCATAAACAGTGTAAATAGTGTTTCGTTTCAGTTTCAGGATTTTCAGTTTTTAACGATTTTCAGTTTTTAACGACATTGGAATGATACATCATTCTTTTAAAAAAAAGTGTCAAAAATGACTTGTATTTGCTACTTTATTAACATAGTTTAGCCAAATGTCATTTCAATATCAATTCTACTATATTTCAAATGTCAGAATAATCATGAACAGCATAATTATATCCAACATTCCAGTAGCATCTGCATATAGAGTATATATATATCTCAGTTGATACGATATTCCAGAGCTTGTGGTTCCTATCATTATTTCCGTGATAGAGGGTTGCTGCTCAAAAGGAAGCTACTGAACCAAGGTTCCGAATGGCTAAGTTGAAGTTATCACTTCGAAAGTTTTACGGTCGCCACCATGACCTGGTTAACCGCTACGAAATATATGTATCACAAATGATAATGGATACGTTCCGCTTGTCGTAATCAAAATCCGGTTCTTTCATCATATATGACTTTTCATCGGGTTTGCAACAAGAGTAACACGACGGGTGCCACATGCTGAGCAGGAACTGCCAACACCAACGGAGCAACTGAGTTCAGCTCTGGGTTTTAGTGGGGTTAGTTTTCTGTGTAATATTTTGTAGGTCATTGTCTTTTTTCCTTTGGTCATTGTTTTGTCTGTCCTTCTTCGATTTATGGTTTCTGATTACCCCTTTTGTATTTTCAAACTTCAAACATGGTGATTATGTTGATCGCATCTATCACATTCAGCTTGAAATAAAGCATACCATATATCCAGATAGGTCTGCTTCATATCTTGACCTACACCTAGCATTTGACAGTGGGGTCGGTTAAGAAAGAATCTTTATGACAAAAGAGATGATTTCAATTTTCGCATTGTAAACTTTCCATATGTAGCAACGTTCCAGCAGCACCATCATATGCAGTATCTAAATGTATTTCCATGTTGATGCGATATTCCATAACTTGTGCTTCGAATCATCAGGATTACATTAATAGAAGGTTGCTGTTAAACATGGAACTACTCAACCAACGGTTTCTAGCGGTAAAGTTTAAGTCATCAATTCGAAGGTTTTATGGTAGCCATCATGACTGTATTAATTGCTGTGGATTGTCTGTGTCGAAGATGACCATGTATACATGTTCGGTTGTCAGAGGCACATGGTGGTATGACTTATCACCGGATTTTAACACATGCATCCTGATGACTGACCCTAAGTATAGTGTAACTTAGTTTACTTCAGGTTTTTAGTTGAGTTCGAGTTGCTCAATATTTACTTATCTTTGTAATAAGTGTTTTATAGACCATTAATTGTTTTTCTTTTTGTTCTTATTCTTTTGGCCACCTTTTTATGGAGTATATATATCTCAGTTGATACGATATTCCAGAATTTGTGGTTCCTATCATGATATCAATGATAGAGGGTTGTTGTTAAAAAGGAAGCTACAGAAGCAACAATTCCTAGTGGTGTTTTACGGTCTCGACCATGCCATGGGTAATCGTTACGGAATAACAATGTCTCAAATGACAATGGATATCTTTTATTTGTCGTAATCACAACACGAACCCCACTAATATACGGAGTGAATGAGACGCTCCGTAATGGTAAGAAGCCCCGGTTCCACTAATGAAACCCAACAATACTCTCTTAAAATTGTTTCTTGCAAAAAATGAAGCTAAATCCAACATATGACGTCTAGGTTTGGTTTATGGTGTTTAACACCACTTTCAACACTATTTCAGTTATATCGTGACGGTCAGTTTTATTGATGGAGGAAACCAAAATGCACGGAGAAAACCACCGACCTGTTGCAAGTCACTGACAAACTTTATTACATAATGTTGTATCGAGTACACCTCGCATGAGCAGGATCCGAACTCACAACGTTAGTGGTGATAGATGAATTTTTGATGAATTTTTGCAATACAGAAAATATCTATGTTAAATCTACCATCTCTAATGTAATCTAAGAATTAATTAAATACGCTGTGTTTAAACGTAATATGATTATTAATAATAAATATTGATAGGTCTCAGAAGCTAAAGAACAGCATGTCTCTAAGGAGAGACGAACCTATGTTTCTTATGTTGTACATGAGCAATTAAAATCAATATTTTAAATTTTACTTGTGTTGGTGTGAGCTTGATTTGATACGTGGATCTTCAAATCAAGAATTTTAAGCGATAAAGATGTGAGCTTTTTGAAACATGATGATGATATTGTATGTAATTTTACTGCATGTGTTAGGCTTTGGTCATTTTAGTTCGGCTTCATTGACAGGTAAGACAAAAACGTAGATGTAAACATGTAATTTCGTGAACACTACGCGTTTTTGGAATAATGCCAATTCGAATTTAAATATAAAATGGAAAACAAAAAAATACCAAAATGTCAGAATATTTCCAAAATCCAATCAAAAAATCGTAGAAACAGAGGCGACATCTATATATCTAACAAACATGTGCATGACCTCTCACCTTCCTGGCTTGGTACAAGTACTTCAATAAAATGTGGCGAGGTTCAACTAGATCTATGGGCCCAGAGCCGATTTTCTCTCTCTATGTTATTGTTTTCATTTCAGATTCTAATGTCTGTTTTCTAATTTTCTGAAACCACTCCCCTTGCTAAAAGCATATGTCTTTGTTTATGTTGACTGAAATGACCATGTTAGCTTGTGTTTCCCTCTTGTGATGCAGAAAGACAGGTTGATGTCTGACGAACATCAGTAACAGCTACGCAGTTGATTAAAATTGAAATATTGTTGAAAGTGGCGCTAAACACCATAACCCCACCCAAAATATTTCTCAGTGAATAATTGGAATAACATTAAATACTTTTCTCGTGATATATTAAATAACTTTGTGTAACTATTCCATGACCAATACGACATCTGGTCAAGACCACTTGTTCCTTGTGGTTTTGACCGTAAGAATAAAGGGTCTTGACAACTAATGAATCTATTTCGTGCACAATTTCCCAACTGTCATACCAACATTTTATAATATATTTCATTGTAAAAGGTTTAAAATCATTATATGGAATAGAACAATTGTATGTTGGATCCACCGTTTCGAAGGACCCTAATGAACATGTCCAGTTGCTACTTGGTACATGATATTGGTATGTATCGTCAAATGTTGCTGATTTTAAACTTCCTAAATAATGTTTGATGAAGCAATTTATTAAAACTAAGGTCAGTCGCTCTCAGTATATAAGGGTAATAACAAAATTACCGAACTCCGAGCAATCTTACAAAGGGAAAGTCAAAACTCATATGTATATAAACAGACAAAATCAGTCAACAACCGGAAAACTGTGAAAACCGTAATGACCCTGACTTGGTACAGGCATTTCTAAAGAAATGGTGGGTTGAATCAGATTTTAAAGCGCCAAACCTCCCCCCATAGCCGATTTTGGCTATATTGTGTAGGACATTTGGTTTACCGGGTTCCCAAGACTTTTTCCTTGCTTTACAATGTTTTGACTGTGAGCATACCTGATGAAGGTTATTCTAGAAACGCACAGTGTACACTAAATTAAATATCTACGTGTTATCACATTCTGAAGACTTAATTCACAATTAATATTTCTGATGATATTGGGTATGATAGAACTTCTAGAAAATAACTGTTGATCTAATCGTAGGTGGGATATTTCTAACTTTTGACTAGAAAGAACTTCTGGGAATTCATCATTGATCTAGTGGTTGGAATAAGTGGGAGGTTTCCAACTTTTGTCTAGATAGTGGCTTTGATCAATATTTAATATTTGGCTTTTGTTGGGGAACGGTTTTTTTTGTCTCGATTTTGTTTGATATAATTGAAATACCTGTAATTTGTTCCTGGAAATAGCTGTCATCGATAATTGTTATAGCATTGTACATATGTGTTATATTGTTTTGATGTAGATCAATAAGTACCAATTTAATGTTTTGTCTTGCCATTGTATGTGACAACCTTTTTGAACTCCCATATCTACAATATCCTTTGGAATAGTGAATAACATTCTAAATTTTACCATGTACTCTAGAGTTCTTTTTTTCTTACGAACCTGCGCAATACAAATTTATATCTGTAATTTGACCATTTCCGTCATTGTGACAACGGAATCCGAATGTGCACCAATGCGTGTCAAAATAGGGTGTCGACTAGAATTGTCTTCAAAAACAGAAATACAAATAAGAACAATATTTTAAATTATTCTTATTCTATAGGTACAAAAATAAATTGGATAAAGGTTATTAAATAATATATGATGAGAGCAATTCTACAAATGGAAGAAAAGTCTGAAGATAATAAAGGGGTAATCTAAAGATGTAAGTCGAAGAATGACAGACAATACAATGGACAAAAGAAAAAGGACAAAAGAACAAGCAATGCCTACATAGAAAATTAACGATTGAGCTACACGTACTCCAAAACTCAGTAAAATACCCGGGTGTGAACTCATGCACTCCGGAAGTATAAGAAGAAAATCATAATATGGCCTGTACTGTCACATAATACACAGCGAATCTCTGAAAGAGACATTTGTGGTTAGTGCGTAATGAATCCAATATACAACACGTCTTTAAGTTTCGAAGAACGTACACTGTGTGTTCGTAAAGAAACTCATACAGCAGTTACTAATCGGCAACACATTGTAAGGAGTGATCGTTGATGACTCGCTAAGAAGAACAGACGTTTATTAACCCTAACCACCATTCCATTTTTTACTTGCGATATAAATCTGTCTATATGGCCTTCCTGTTGCCACTTTTTACCTACACGATGTTTTGCTTGTAACTTTAGTTTACTCATTCTAACATTTGACATCCAATAAATTGCAAGATAATTTATTTTTCTGTACTTCTTTAAAGAAATGACCAAAATAAAACATTTAAAAAGTCTACCAAGATCAACCCATGGGAAAGACGTCATTTTCGTAAGGTTGGTTGCCGAATATTTTCAAACGGCAATCATAATCATATTTCAATAAATAAACTAGTTATGACTGAAAAATTAACATAATAAAAGAAATAGAAGCATCTGTGCATATTAATAATAGAAATAGGAATATAAAATTCGTTTTCAAATCGTTTGGGTTAATATGTCGTCTAAATAAATATAAGACAATGCCGAATATCTAGTATTTTTTAATTGACTGGTGTGATGACATATATTTATTAATTTTTATAGTTGAAATACGAAAGCTAGATAAGTTTTTACATACATGTATGAAACAAAATACACATAACCTTTGTACATAATAGATTTATATCCGACTTTTAATATGGAACGCAATTTTGCCAAAAACGTGTTAAATTTACACATTTTAAATACACGTTATTTATACAAAAACTCGATATTTTGATTGCATATGAAACAAAATAGATATACGGATAAAAACAAAAGGAATTTCATTTTCGATTTTCTTTTGTATGTAACACATTCTTCGCAAAGCGTTTTAAACATTAGCATTTAACGCACATGTTAAAATAGCGCTACGCTTTAATAAATTATTGAAAACTTTCTTTAGATTTTATTTCCGCTATACAGATCTTGTATATAAGTACAATTCTTTATGAAGAGATCTGATATAAAAGGTTGCTTTCCATCCATGTTTATTTTGAAACGTTATTAACCAAGTTAAAAAGTTCAAATCTGAAGCATCTAAAATCATTGAAAAAATGTATTCGAAGAAGCTAAAATGTAGCAAATAACTATGAGACAGGTTTTCTGTGTTAATACTGAAAATTATATTTGAATGTGCCTGTCGCGGGATAATTCATTCATGGTAGTAACTTGTTGGCATATACAGTGCGACAATCCATATAACTTGTTTCCATGTAGTTGCTAGGTTGCTGGTGATTGATTTGATTCTTGGTGTTTGACGCCACTTTCAGCAATATTTCAGCTATATCATGGTGACCAGTTTTAATGGTGGAAAAAGCCGGAGTACCCGGAGAGAGCCATCGACCATGAGCAAGCAACTGGTAAACTTTATCACTTGCAGCTGCGAGTCGAGTGCACTCTTTTTGTAATATACAAAGCCGGACGCGAACCCACGCCGTATTGGTGATAGGCTTGTATGAGTTATTAGGTAATCCTACTACCTAACTCATTGAGCAACCCAGGACCTGTTAGGCTGTTGGTATCAACTGTTATTTCTCTGTGCTGTTATTCTTATTACAATGCATTTTCGGCGATGAAGCTCCTTTGATATATTTCTTCCTAATCTCCAATGGATGTTAGATTTTGCTGCGTCAGGTTGCTCTCAACCTGGTCTTGATATATTGAAATAGCATCGGGCTGTCATCCGCAAATATTTTTTTCTCTGATGAAGTTGCTGTTTCTAGAATGTCGTTGATATAGGTAAGAAAAGATATCTTCTAATTGAGTAATTGAGGAACATCAAGGAGGACTGAGGCTAGCGTTGAAACAGTACATTCGAGTGAAATGCTGTGTTTTCTTTTCTGCATGAAGGAACGAATCCATATGTTTGCTTTATAGTTGACGTTGTAGTATTCCAGCTTATGCAATATGTGCGGCGGTTTGGTAGTTTGTCGAATGCCTATGGCAATTCGTGGAGAAGAATATGGATATGAAGTTTTTTGTTCATTTTGATGCAATCTCACGAATGACAATGGCGAGTATAACCTTTTTTATGGAGTACTTGTCCGTTGTATTGGTAAGAGATGTATTGCTGCGAAAGTGGCCAAATATGCTGCTATGCACTATGTGTTTGAAGACCTTTCATGTGATAGAAGTTTATGGTTCGTAATTTGCAGCTTAGTGTCTTTCTTCTTCTTTTTAATAGAGGAACTATATTTAAACTTAACTCTTTAATTTTTTAAAAGATGATACTGCTACCATATCCTGGTGGCACTTCTACCGGCGTCTAATAAATTAATATGATACATTAAAATAAAAACGTAGATATCAAATTTAATGCGCACGACGCGTTTCTGAGACAACCTTCATCGGGTACGCTCCAAGCCAAATAATTTAAAGGTCTTTGGGGGCAAGAAAACCAAAGGGCCTAAATAGGATTGCCAAAATCGTCTAAGGTTAAAAACCTTTGCCTGAAAGAGGAGAACCTTAGTTTTAATAATAATTACATGAATTGAAACTGTAAATTTCAATGCAAATATATCTAATAAACCATATCAGTTCCGAAGCCCCGTCTACTGGGCGAAAGAGACACTCGGGGACAAATAGTCCACCAGCAGAGGTATCGACCTAGTGATTTATTAAAAACGTAGATATCAACTTTAGTGCGCACGATGTGTTTCTTGAATAACCTTCATCAGGTACGCTCAACGTCCTTGAATAACCTTCATCAGGTACGCTCAACGTCCTTGAATAACTTTCATAAGGTACGCTCAAAGTCCTTGAATAACCTTCATCAGGTACGCTCAACGTCCTT
This sequence comes from Bathymodiolus brooksi, assembly GCA_963680875.1. Taxonomy (NCBI): domain Eukaryota; kingdom Metazoa; phylum Mollusca; class Bivalvia; order Mytilida; family Modiolidae; genus Bathymodiolus; species Bathymodiolus brooksi. The sequence continues at coordinate 49,689,298 of OY804579.1, forward strand.
GAATAACCTTCATCAGCTGACGCTCAAAGTTAAATAATTCAAAAGTTTTTGGGAGCAAGAAATCCATAGGATAGCCAAGATCTGCTAAAGTTGTCTATTTCTGAAGGAGAAGAACCTTCGTTTTAATAATAATTACATGAATTGGAACTTTAAATTTCGATAAAAGCATGTCAGTGCCGAAGCACCGACTACTGGGCGGATGATACCTTCGGGGAATAATAGTCCACCAGCAGAAGTATCGGCCTAGTGATAGTAATAAAGACGTAGATAGCTAGCTTAGTGATATATGTATAGGTAAACTGGACTGTAATGTTCTATAGGTTTCGATGGATGTCTTTTTACTGCAGTCCAATTGCGGGATCCGTTTTAACTGATGAATTGATACTCGATTAGATATATTTTTCCACAGAATCGACATTTAAAGATATTTTTTTAAAAACATTTGAGGATACCTCATTTGATGGTTGTTTGATATGAAAAGTGTATTTAATATGCTTCCCTATATTGTTTAATTCAATTATCAAACGGAAATGGTTGTGATACTATAAACCGGTTTAATCCGGCCACATTTATATGTCTGTCCCAAGCACGAACTCCCCACAAAATAAAAAACTAAGAGAGAGACCATCATCGTTCAATTGATTTTATAGTATTCACATAATGTGTTTTTCATAAATAATATGTTAATAGTTCTTTAATGAATTTTTTTTACGAAACCCTGTTTAGTTGAAGTTGTTAACCTTTTACGTAGCTTACCATTTTATGGTTCCAATTCCAACGTATAAAAGTATACATGATGAACCACTGAATTGTCTTTCTTTGTCAGTTATATCCACATCCTTTCGTGACAGATGTGCAAAACGAATTTGTTCTCTAAGAAAAGAGTTTGGAAATACCAAAGGTATAATCAGAAGTCATAAATCGAAGGACAGACAATGCAATTGCCAAAATAAAAAGGACAAACAATGCACTACACAGAAAGCTAAAGTTTTAGCAAAACGAACCCAATACAAAAGCGGTGCCCCGTAGGGTAGACAGTTCCTACTCCAACAGTGACACCCGTCGTGTAACTCTCGCTTCAAGATCCAGTGACAAGACAGGAATGGGGAAATGACCGAATTGTGACTACGACAAACTGAACATATTCATGGTCATTTGTGACAGATATTCCGTCATGGTGGTGACCGCACATTTTTAATTATTAATTCAATTTAACCACTAGCAACCCAAGGTTCAGTAGCTTCCATGTTACTGGCAACCCTCTATCAAGAAATCATGAGAAGAATTACAAGCCCTGAGAGATGTATCACATGCAGGAGCTGTTGGAATGTTGCTACAAAAATAAACGTTAGATAAAATCGAAGGGGCGATCAAGAATGAACAATCCAGAGACACGGGTAACATTGGGAATACAACACTGAATAGAGATAAACAAAAATCACATAACACAACACAGAAAACTGAAAAATGAGCAACACAAGCCTCACCAGAAAACGAGGGTGAACCCAAGGGCTCGTGCTGGGTAAGCAGTTTTTGTTTCTTATAAGAAACCTGCCGTGTTGATCATATAATCAAGTCCGATTACAGTCTTGTTGTTGACAGATGAAAGAAATAATATACAGAAAACGGAATATATCCATTGGCATGTGAGAAATGGATATTTCTTAAGTCAACCAGATCGTGTATGACGACAGTAGAATCTTTGTAGCGATGACAGGACAAATCAGCACTTTTACGTATAATTTTCCGTCGAAAGAAAAGCGTATTCTATTTTTAGTGATGTTAGTCAAACATATATCCGAACTTTTTTACTAATCTATAATAAAAACTAAAATTCCAAAGTCTTCATATTAGAATGCATAATGAAAAAAAGTATTCTCTTTTTTCCCAGGGTATGAATTTACTGATGATGTTGTTGTGGAAATAAGCAACAAGGCAGAGTCATTCTTCGTTCTAAATTTCCTGTACAATGAAGAAGACAATCTGACGGTAGTTGCTGAAATTATTGACTATACCAACATACTGATCAATGGAACCGTTGACAATTCAACCAAAACAGGGTTTGTTAAGATATCATCATCTGACCTGTCCACCCTGGAGTATGGAGCATACCATCTTATAATCAGAGTAGAAGGGGGTGAAGATGAATTGGAGACAACAGATTTAGTTCTGTTTTATGAGGAAGCAATATCTGGATTCAAGGTAGTATTATTTTTTTTCATAAAGCTAAGGTTCTCCTCCCTCAGCCATAGCGAATTAGTCGATTTTGACTATTTATCTGTTTAGGCTCTTTTGGTTTGCTTGCTCCAAAAGACTTTTAAATGAGTTGGCTTTCCACTCTGTTGATTATGACCGTACCTGGTGCAAATTATTCCAGAAATGCGTCGTCAGCACTACATTCGATATCTATGTTTTTATTCCTTTAAATGTAATAATTTTGAAAGTATGGCGGGGCACAGCTTAAGATATCTTGTTGAAAACTCGGTATTATATTAAAACCATTAAGTACCTAGCTAATTGGTACAAATAATGTTGAATTCCATCCAGATGGACGCCATCATATATTTCATCTATTTGTTGAAATAATCGTCCTTTGCTCATAGAATAGTCGCTGAATGCTAAACCACCATCCGCCACTGCTTAGGCTTAGACAATCCGTGCAAAATACTATATAAGATGTTAAACATAGTCGCTTATTTCCAACGGTATTTTAGTCAACATACATGTAATTTACATGTTATATTATCTAAGCGCCTTGCATAGTATATTTCAAAGAGATAATTTCCTTATTTGAAGTGATGTTCCGAATAAATATTCTTATATGTTGGCAAAAAGACTATAACTGGATCAATTAAATGTATATCCAGTGCTATAATCATTTACCATTCATTATATTTCATAATTCAGTTGACAGTGAATGCAAGAAAGTCAATTTTCCGTCCCATCACGGAGTTTGCGATGATCGAATTAGGCATTTAAATCACCTGCGGTCATTAATTGTGCTGTCAACAAAAGTAAACAATTTGCCATTGTGAAAATTTAAATTTTCACAAGAACGTCGATGCCACGTCTCTGTCAAAATAACTGTGAGAGAGCGGTGGGTATGGTTCAAGCTGGAATGACTCACCAGGCCGTTGCAGACCACTTTAATGTGTCTAGAATAACCATTGCAAGGCTAATAATTCGTCGTCGACAAACAGGTAGGACGAATGACAGACTTCGTAACGGCAGGTCGCGTGTGCATCACAAGGTCAAGACAGATATTTACGCCTTACTCACCTCCGGAACTGTATGATAACGGCTGAGGACACTTCCCGTAGAACACCTGGTCTGGCAAACGTCTGAATTTCGCGTCAGACTGTTCGCAGAAGACTACTTGAATCTGGACTCCGTGCTAGGCGTCCGCTGATAGGACCAATCCTTAAGCAAAGCCATAGGACCCCGAGACTAACCTGGGCTCTTGCACGCAGCCGTCGCTGGATGCTTCACACATGGCAACACATCCTTTTTAGTGATGAATCCCGATTTTCACTTCGTTTTTGCGATGGACGTTATCGTGTGTACTACAGGCGTGGGGAACGTTTTACGGACCAGTGTGTGTACGAGTCCGACCGTTTTGGATGCGGAAGTGATATGGTCTGGGTTGGAATTTGTCATGGTGGTCGCACTCAGCTCAAAATTGTTCAAGGAACATTGAATGCCGTAAAATACATAGGCGATATTCTTGATCCTATCGTTCTGCCCTTTCTGCAACAGCGCAAATTTGATCACGTCTTTCAACACAGGAGTGCAAGATGTCACGTGACTCGTGTTTGTTAAGATTTTCTGAACCAGAATCACATCCGGCTTCTTCCTTGGCCGGCATTATCCCCGGATTTGTCACCAATACGGGAGTTCGGAGTTAGAAAGTCTTTTGTGAAGGAGGTAAAATAGTACTATTATATTTCCCGCCGTTGGACGTTAATTCAAAATGGCGGGTTTTACTCTGTATTATGTTCCTTTGAATTGAACATTGATGCAGGAAAATATTAAAAAAATAATACCCACAGCTATTTATGTGATCTTTCTAATATGACAAATAATAATTGGTTTGTCTGTATATTATGTTACTGTAAATCTAACATTGATACAGGGAAAATACCTTCGTAAAAAAAAGAAGTAGGTTTCTTTTAATGTGACAACTAAAATCATAAAATGTCAATTATTTTCATTAAATATAGTCTGCTCCATTTTTTTTTCATAAAGCAGGTAATTTTACACCTGAAATGTTCAGTGTCATCTACGGTAGCTAAATTTGAACATTGTCATTACATCCGATGCGGAGATACTGCACAATATAGCAAAGTTTCTTTATCTGCAATTTCAGCTTCTGATGAATAATCCTAACCTAGCCAGGCAATGATCAGTAATAACATAGAATATGAAATTAACACGCAACCACTACCCGGTAAGGTATAAAAGGGAAAGTTTTTTCTCTGCTGATGATGACAGCTATTTGCAACAAAGGGCGGCAGCCATCTTAAGCAAGAAAACTGCAGCAGAGCTGCGAAAGGAGTCGATTAAAAGAAAATCCTTATAATTCTTATTCGTGTTTGTTTTCGACGATAAATACTATTAAAGAAATACCCAAGGAGAGCCTCAAACAATGGACATACACATACACATACGATTGCGAGTAAACTGAAAAAAATCCGCGAAATGTTATTGACGACTTTGGAACATAACCAACATGACGTCAATGACGTCATATGAAGATTTCCAGATTGAAACGTAAAGATTAGACGTTATTTGGCTTCGTGTACGCTTCAAGTTTGATACAATTTAACAAAAATAAATTTTCAAGGTAAGCTTTTCAATTATTTGTGTGCATTGTTGTAAATATGACATGTAGGATTTCACTTGGTAAATATACTCCCTTCCTATGGTACCGCGGGTTCTATGATACCGCGGTATTTATTTTGTCTGTTCCTATGCACTGCAGCGCCACCTACCGGTTTTTCTATTTATATATTCATAAACACAACAGTCACATTTATCGAATCGTCTGGTCATTCTGTCCAAATGTCTTGAATTTTTGTAAGTACACGTATTTTTATCTTTTCCTTAGAAATAGCGGACATTTTTATTTTACCCTGATACCATGCTTTGTAAAATGTCCAATAATTAAACCATAGTTGTCATAATTCGTCTGCTATTTTTTTAGAAATGTCGTCCGTTTGTTTACGTTTCATTTCAACCCGATTTGTGATTTTTGGTGCTATTTTTAGTTACTTTCTAGACCGACAAAGTTGATGGAAAAATTAAGCTATGAAAACATATTAACCAACGTAACGTTACATCAAATTGACTCAACTTCGTTACATTTGTTATTTCAAAGAAACTTTACTTTAAAAAATGTGATAAATTATCAAGATTTTTCTTTATGGTATAAGTTTGCCAGATATTCACCTTGATTTAGTATTTATAAACGATGTCTTGATTTGTCAAACATTGTGTCCCATAACATTAATTTTGCAATTACCGCGATATCATAGGAAACCATTTCTGGGAGGTACATCGGCGTTGTCATAGGGAAAAGTGGCGACGTATTTTTAAACAAATTCAAAGAATAAAATGAATTGTGGGGGAAAATTGGTTTCTACACCGGAGAATAAAATATAACATTTTTGGATTAATTCCGAAAACTAGTTACGTTACACAGACGTTAAACATTAAGTACCGCGGTACCATAGAACCCCGGGCTACCAGTTACAATTAACTTCCGGCAATGTGTTGCCATGGGATCCATTCCGACTATACTGTTTTCGTGCCTTCGGCGCGAAGACTTTTGAAATTTTGTTCGTAATGGTCGTGCCTTTGGCATGACTAGTAAATTAATTTTATTATATCAATATAAGATATGCCTTCGGAACGAAAACTTAATGTTTCTTTGTCTAAAAAAATAAAGGGCGAATCAACTTCCGTCAAGGTGTTGCCATGGGACCCATTTGCAACATTTAATGTGGCCGTGCTGATTCATTCTTTTGTTCATATCGGGTGTGCCTTCGGCACGACGATTTTATTTCTTTATTCGTAGTGTTCGTGCCTTCGGCACGACACAAAGTTTATTATTTATTTTATTTACGAAACCTTCAGTGACAACTCTTCCTTCTTCAAGTTCGAAAGTAAAACCCTGTTTTCTATTTGAATGATATACTATAGTCGTGCCCAAGGCACGAAAACGTAAGTTTTAATTCTCAATACAATTTTAAAGTCATTATTTTATTTTATTTGTTTCGTGTTGGTTGCGCCTTTTGCGCGACAAAGATGTTCAATTACGAAAACAGGCAAATGGCTTAAGCTCCTCACACTTCGCATCCGATTTCAAAGTGTTTACAAGTATCAACCAAGTCACGGTGGCGACCGTAACATTTTCAAAGTGATGACTTCAACTCTATAATATTCGTGTTTCAGAAGGTGTCATATATATGAATTATATTAAAGAGAGCCGATGACCTTAAACATAGTTTAAATATTAAATAGTATGCAAGGCAATTGGTAGACCTATTAGGGAAACAATAATCTACTCTGAACCAACATCTAATTGCAAATACCATTTATGTCATTTGTACCTTTCCACAAGGTGCCGATATCTTTCCGAAAAAGTTTTTGAGGGATAAGACAAGACAATTCTAGCTTTTAAACTTTTGTATGTCTTTGTTATTAAATGATACAGTTTCAGTACTAATGATTAATGAACAGGTTGCTGCCTACTAATATTGTCTGATAAATGTATAATGTAATTTGTAATTGGTTAGTTAACTTCACCATGTCTTTAGTATTCAGAAGTGAACGTTAGTTTTCAAAAAGGAAGGAGGGGCCGTCGTGGCCATGATCATATGGTAGTTGGATTTACAACTACCTATGCAATCAGTGCTTATCACCACTGATGTTGTGGGCTCGATTCTCGATCAGGGTGAGGTGTACAACATTATGTGATACAGTTTGTCAGTGACTTGCGAGAGGTCGGTGGTTTTCTCCGGGTCCTCCAGTTTCCTCCACCAATGACTGAAATATTGTTGAAAGTGGCGTTAAACACTATCAAACAACAGCAACAACAACATCAAAAGAAGGATATTGCAATATTGACATATACACGACATATATCTCTATCATTTATAATCCTCTTTAGGTACCAGAAGTAAAGATGCTGGCGCTAATAGACAACAGGACACTTTTACACGCAACGATTCAAACTGGTAGTAATATGGATGTTGAATGGTTTGCTTATGGAAATGAATCACAAAGGGAGATAACACCAGGCAACCCACAGGAAGTGACGTCATTTCACGTATATCAAACCCCGGATGATCATAATATAACCGTTGTTGTCCGGAATGCATTAAATGAGGCATACCAGACAAACGTAGTCATAACCGTTGTTCGTCCTATAGCAGGTTTTTCCATTAATGTTTCTCAAGTACTTCTTCCTATCAACGTTACAAAATGTAACAGCACCATATTATATAACAGCACGATCGACTACAAGTGTGTGGCAAAAACCAATAGTACTGAAGGTTGCCTAGTAACCACCAACAGTACAGAGGTGTTGTGTTGGTTGATTGAAAAAGCTTCAGAACAATATGGGACACAACTTGACATATTGATATCTCCAGGTGATACGGTTAACTTGATTGTATATTTAGATTTCGAAAGCAGACTTCCGATGGGAAATTTGACGGTTGTCGTAAATTACGGCGATGGATCAAATGAATCTATTTACCTTGGTGAAGATTTAAGCATATTATTGGCGGATGGTTTAAAGTTGAATCATAGTTATTTAGAACAAAGAGATTATGTTTTAACGGTTACCATAGAATCAGAGTTGAGTTCACAAGTTATCAACTATGATATATATGTTTGGGAAGACATAAGTAATGTAACGTTGATTTCAAATAGACTAGCAAGGGCATTTGAAATCATACCGTTTACATTCGACAATATTCCTCGGAAAGGTTTTGAATTTATTTTAGCATACGGCGATAATAATACAAAAAAGGGGTCTGCGGATTTATTTTATTCCGAATTTAGCATGGAATCTTGGAGTCATAGCTACTCTCAAGATGGCATATATACAATTCAAATGAATGCTTCAAATCCGTTTTATTTCAGCGTGGTTACTTACGAGATAAAAATTCAATTTGCCATTCCGGAATTAAAGTTGCTACCAGCCATTGCGGATCCCCCAGAAATGCTACCACTACCTGATGGTGAGGTTTCGTTTTTGATTCGAATGCTTTATAATGAACCATCACCAACGAATGTAACATGTTACTATAGTTTTGAACCAGATACTTCCTTGTATAACAAATCAGTGATAATTAAATATACTAATTTAACACAATTTCACCTGTACGAAACGGGAGGATTGAAACTTGTTGTAATTTTTTGTGAAAATGATGTAAGCAATTACACTCTTCAAACCCAAATAATTATGCAACAGGTACAATTATCTGATTTTCTTGTTGCCTTTAAACCCGAGTCAGGAATGAATAAAACAGTTGAAGACGATCAACAAACAGTTAGAGATGTGCCTATTATTGTTCGTTTTGATATCTCCATTTTACAATGTGCACGATTTCCTTACTTAATATATTTAAAGTATGATTTTGGAGACGGTACTCCTCCTACTAAATACAACAGATTGGAAACGTTTACACATACATACGCATCGAGGGGAGAATTCAATGTATCGGTGACTATTGAAAACAGCACCAGTACCAGTAGGATCATAAAAACGCTTCCTATCAAAATCGGGGTTGTTGATTTTATTTCTAGTTCGTATTTAGGCGTTATTGATGAAACACAATTCATATTTAACATGTCCGGTGTCGTGAATGGAAATTATCTATTAGACGTTGGTGAAGGCGAACCCTACCATTTACATGTTGACCCATCAACGGCACATCATGTATACACTTCCTATGGTTCTTTCTTTGTGCAGTTGGAGGCCTACAATACTACTTTCAAAGAAATTCTATATCTCGAAAATAATATAGTAGCCGATTACAATATGACTGGTCACATCGCAATTGATATGCCTGACAAGTTAGATATGCCTCCAGGAAACGTCACCGTTCGTGTCATATCTAACTCTAAGTTTCCAATGGTCAAGTGCGTGTTTAATATGGGTGATTTGATAAACCGAAGAATTTACAACAGGACGGCAAACTTATCGTCAGCCGAACCTATGCTTCTCGATTTTACATATCTCACGCTGGGTAACCACACTGTAAATGTCGAGTGTTCCAATAACTACCATACCCAAATATTAGAGAAAATAGTCAATGTCCGGAATGAGTGTTTTGCAGTCATTGGTATGTTCGATCGGCAATATTCAAATACTACAGGCCCTATGAGAGTTTATACGTCTGCTGATTTTGACTTGGCAAGCCGAATGGCAGTATATTGCTTTAACCAAAGTGTAATATTTGAATGGAAGTTATATACTGTGGTAAATGATACTGGTGACGACCCTGTAACACTATACTATCCATATAAACCGTTCGGTAGCACACGAGGAACCTTGCGATTCACCAAAGGTACCGTTGATGCCAATTTATACATGATAACATTAAATGTCACCTTGCTGAATACTTGGGTGTATGAACCAACCTATTTGATGTTCATAAAATCACCACCGTTTGCATACATAGAAGGTGGTTACGAGAGGAACGTCCAAGTACTTTTGAAAAACATTACCTTGAACGCTTTAAACGTATCGTATGATCCCGAAATAGGAATGGGAGGGAATAAAAATCTGGACTTCGACTGGTCATGCAAAAGGTATTATTATTTTCTTATTATCACTGACATTAGTATGAAAGGTATCCTAGATGTAAATGAACATGGGCGACTATCCAACATTACACTTAGACACATATTAAAGTAAACAAACAACGCTTTCAAATTGTTAGAGTAATCGTTGAGGTAATAATACACGTGAATATGTATTACGAAATTCCTTTCTAATTTGAAAATACATATTATAATCATTTACCTCATAATGTTATTATAAGAAATGTCAGAAAACGCTAGAAGTGTAATCAGAAGTCGTAGACAGATGAACGACAGATAGTTCACTGAACAAGAGAAAAAGAACAAACTGTTGCTCAATCCTATTCATATACAGTTGTGAATAACCTATGTTTAGAGCAAAAATCTATTTTGACTTTGAGCGTACCCGATGAAGGTCATTCAAGAAACGTGTTGTGCACACTAATTTAGATATATACCCTTTATTAGGACTGTTATATTATAGTTCTCCATTCAGTCAACATTCTTCTTTTTTTTTTCCTTCCGCAAAAAGTCACCGATCAAACAGTCAAAGGTTAAGTCAGATCGTTCAAATTTCAATATGCACGAGTCAGACCAGTATCCCTCGTGCAACATACAACAGTCTTTTTTATTTTACTATCCGCCAAAAGTCACCGATCAAGCAGTCAAAGGTTAAATCAGATCGTTCAACTTTCAATATGCATGCGTTAGACCAGTATCCCTCGTGCAACACTGTTCGTCAGTCAGTCAATTATATTGCAACAATAATCCGCCAATTAGTCATTTTGTCTAATTTCGTTCCGATAAAAAAAATATCAAGCATACTGGTTGTCATTCTCCGATCATTCAGTGTTCCTCGGTCCGTTATCTAGGAGCGCTGGTTGTTCTAAATAGTATTAACAAGTAATATTACCAACAATCTTTATATTCATTATTTAATTTTATACAAGCCTTGATATATTAACAAACGAAGTACGATTTAAAGATTGAATAGATTATTTCCACATTTCTGACTTTGACTATAACATTATGCGTTTTACATGAGTTATTTCCCTTTAATGTGGAAAAAAGGATCCTATTTTATGCAAAATTCAATGAAAATAAAATAGTTTTCCCCTAAGCTGTTCAAAATTTTAATGTTATCACAACTTGAGAATGTTCTATTTGTTATTAAAAAAAATGTTCCTCTTGATTTTTACAAAGTTCAAATTATGAGAAAGTTAAATTTGAATTCATTGTATTTTGTGTTGTGCTTGCTAGACCAAACACCATGTAAGGGAAATAACTCGCATAGAAAAGCTTAAAAACGTATAATTTTAGAATCAATCTGGGAATGTGCAAAATGTCTATTTATATTTATATTATAATGTTGTGTTAGCAATGACTATGCCAATATAGTCATTGCTAACACAACATTATTATTATTATTATGCTGACTGTTATATGTAGACAAAATATATTGAGAACTATTACAATAAAGGAGGTCCTGATATTGGTGACTAATATATTGGATCAGATAGTCTTGAAAGTGTGAGAATATTCTTTGTTTCATTTAAGGCTTTAAAAATATAAAGATTTTTGAAGTTTGAAATTTAATTAACAACAATAACAAGCATTAAAAAACAGTAACATGAATAACTATGATAGATTGACAGATTGGATCCGCCCCCCCCCCTTTTTGCACGTGGACTAGCTATATATAGCTTGACAGACAGCTGAAAACCCAACCTTCCCCGCGTGAAACTGGCATAGTAGATGTACTATTTTCGCATAGTGTATCAACGCTATATAATTCTTTGTGATATATGCCAAAATATCGTATGAACTTATATTACAGAAGAAATTTACAGAAAGCATAATAATATCAAATATATATCAAATTTTTGACAAAAGATATTCGTCGATGGGAGACTTGAGACAAATGACATAATCAGGATATATAACTAATTGTAAAAACAAAATTTTACACGTAAAAATACAAACATCGTATTTTGTGAAAAAAACCCTGATTTATTTGTATTTAATACAGGGTAACGGTCACTTCACTAGATGAACTGGATCAAATGTTCCATACAGATCAGGCCTCCTTTAAAGATTGTAGTGAACTGATATCAGTGATATCCCATGGTATTTCTGGATTATCTCTATTAAATAAACAGAACCAAGGATATGCAATAACAGTGAACGTTACCCTAGAAGATAAGGTTTCAGAATTTACACAATTGATTTATGGAGTTTTCGGTAATCCCCCACATACGATTGTCGAGTAAGTATATAAAATGGTTATTATTGGTGTTTATGAGGACTTGTGGGAGATGAGTGTTCAGTAATTACACTAATCAATATGGGGGAGGGGGTTATGGTGTTTAATGCCACTTTCAACAATATTTCAGTTATATCGTGGTGGTCAGTTGTATTGATAGAGAAAACCAGAGAAACCCAAGCAAGTCACTGACAAACTTAATCACATAATGTTGTATTGAGTAAGCCTCGCCTGAGTGGTAACTCACAACGTTAGTGGTGATAGGCAATGATTGCACAGGTAGCTGTAAACCCAACCAACTACCATACGATTCACGAACAATGCGAATTGATCATCATTAATTCATAGAAAACAAAATTAAACAATTAACTCTTACGTGATTAGATAGCTATTTTGGACAACTGCTTAGAAATGAGATTACAATCGACCACTGCAGAGATTGGATTTCAAGCATATCATACAAAAAGCGCCTCATATGTAGCATAAAGAAAACAGAACATCCTACTGACAACCTTTATCAATGTCAAACATTAACACTTAATGTGAGTAACGAGGCTCCATAGCACGTGAGTCTTAGTCACATTTTAAAAACATTTGTCTCTAAACTTGCATATCAAGTGAAATATTTAAAATGGAAATATGCTTTTTCTTCTGAACTACATATACAGCAGGTACCTGTTGAATCACAAAGTAACTGTCAGTTTTTATTTTGTTTTTAGATGTTCACTTAATTGTGATGCAAAGTATGCAGTGAAATTAAAATCAGACTGGAGTGCACTGTGCACTGACTGTGCAAGTGGAGAAGATATTTCATATTCGTGGTTTATGGAGATTCGTGAGTCTAATACATGGGTCGACGTAGAAAACTTTCATAGCCTACTGGAAACAGGTAGGAAATGGGACAATATTAGTGAAAGTCTGGAATCATTCAAAGTTCATTATATTATTATTTTACTTTGGACCTTTAGATTCATAATGAAAACTAAAATACGACTTGACACTCTTATTGTTCGTCATAATTATTTTTGGTATTTATTGATATCAATACAAAGAAATTAAAGAGCGGTTATGTCGTTTAACGCCACTTTCAACAATATTCCAGTTATATCATGGCGGTCAGTTTTATTGGTGGAGGAAACCGGAGTATCGGGAGAAAACCACCGACCTGTTGCAAGTCACTGACAAACTTTATCACATAATGTTGTATCGAGTGCACCTCGTCCTGAGCGAGATTCGAACTCACAACTTTAGTGGTGATAGACACTGATTGTACATGTAGTTGTAAATCCAAGAACAATACGACCATGACGGCCCCTCAAAGAAACCATACATCGTATGTATCGTAAAATGTAACTAATTTCCATTTAATGGATAAAGCGTTCAAAGCGACAATTATTTGTATCTTCATATATACAAATTACCAATGGTGAAACTAATTGTTATGGGTTGTTAGCTAAGTGGTGCTTAACTCCAATATTTCAACAATAGTTCAGTTATATCCCGTTTGTCAGTTTTATGCATGCTAATCCGGAGACAATCACAGACACTGCCGCAAGTCGGTGGCCAATTTTATCACATAAGGTTGTATCAAGTACATCTCGCCATGAGCAGGAATCGAGCTAGAATTTTCGGGGATTGCACGTCTTGCAAACGTACTATACGACCACGGCAACGACGATTCGTCATATGTAGTTGTAATCATTCCGAGTGTTATTTGTTTTTCACTTGTTATTTATATGTTATTTTACATTACCACCAGATGTACATGCCCGAGCATTAGTTATTTCTCCAAGCGTATTGTTATCCAGTAAAAACTACAGAATAAAGGTGAAAGCTACCGGGTATGGACGAAATGGAACGGGAGAGGCACGGATACTGTTTCTCACAAACATGGAGCCATATGGTGGAAATTGCATCATCTCACCAGCTACTGGTAAGCATATTATTAAATATTCGTATTTTCTACATGCTATTCCTTATATATATTATATGAATATTTAGTATTAACCTAGTATTTCAAGTAACTTTGAAATCCAGTGAAGTTGTCACTTGCTTAGACAGCAGTGTATCAATAGTGTGGAGTTCAAATCCCTTGGAGTGAGAACAAAAAATTGTCAGCTCAAAAATCTAATTCTAACAATGTTGGCTTAAAATTTCAGAAGTATATATACATAATTAATATACGTGTGCAAATTTGAGTCAACAGTGTTAGAATTAGATTTTTGAACTGACAAATCTATATTATATATATATATATATATATATATGTATATATATATATCTTATTAGACGACTATGCATTTTGAGCTTGGAAGATTAATATAAATCAAATACTACGAAAAGATCCCAAAGAGAAATACTAAATATCATTGTAGTTGTCAAGAAAATATTATTGAGAACAGTTTCTTTGAACAGGGATCACTTGTTTATGACACACTGGTCATAGTTCTTTACGCAATAGTTGTAACATGACAACATTGATCACTTGTCTATGTGCAAAACATTGTTAAATTACACAAATATGTTATTTGTCTATCTGCATTAATTGTGACATGACACCACGGACGATTCATCTATTTGCAATAAAATTGTGAAATGAATAAATTGATCATTAGCATATGGTCAATAATTGTGCATGACACCATGTGTCTATGTGCAGTAATTGTGACATGACATCACAGACCATTCATCTATTTGCAATAAAATTAAAATACAATGTATGAAGTAATTGGACATTAGTATATGCCCAATAATTGTACCATTATACCACGAGTGGGTCATTTGTATGCGCACAATAATTATGACATGCAGGTTTTTTTTTATCTTAATAATTTTGTTTTGTGTCGTAGGAGAGGCATTGACAACATTATTCGGGATATACTGTGTTAACTGGATAGATGAAGGAACCAACGAGGACAGAGATACGAGTAGGGATAAGATGAGCTATAGCCCACTGATGTATGAATATTCGATGAAACAACCCTATCTGGACAGTCATGGTCATACAGTATATTTCAAGACATCACTAGTAAAATCTGGTATATATTTAAAGATATATTATATAACAGCTGTACGATGACAACAAAAAAGTAAGAATAGTTTGGAGATACCAAAAGAGTAATCAGAAGCCGTTAATCGAAGAAGGGCAAACGATACAGTGACCAAAAGAAGAAGGGCAGACAATACAGTGACCAAAAGAAGAAGGACAGACAATACAGTGACCAAAAGAAGAAGGGCAGACAATCCAGTGATCAAAAGAAAAAGGGCAGACAATCCAGTGACCAAAAGAAGAAGGGCAGACAATCCAGTGATCAAAAGAAAAAGGGCAGACAATCCAGTGACCAAAAGAAGAAGGGCAGACAATCCAGTGACCAAAAGAAGAAGGGCAGACAATCCAGTGACCAAAAGAAGAAGGGCAGACAATCCAGTGACCAAAAGAAGAAGGACAGACAATACAGTGACCAAAGGAAGAAGGGCAGACAATACAGTGACCTAAAGAAGAAGGGCAGACAATGCAGTGACCAAAAGAAGAAGGGCAGACAATTCAGTGACCAAAAGGATGATCAATGATCTTCAAAACATTATACAGAAAACTAAAGATTGAGTAACACGAACACCTCTAAAAACGGGATGAACTGCTCCACTAGTGGCAAATATATAATGAAGTTAATCTAATACTTCGGAACAGTATGTGGTTCGTGCTCTAATTCTGGCACATGTCCAATACTCTTATACGGGACAAGATGAATGTGAATAGACCAAAAGGGTAATCACAATCCGTAACTCGAAGAAGGACAGACAACAAAATGATGAAAGGAAAAATCACAAAAGGACAAACAACGATCTACAAAACACTACACAGAAAACAAAAGATCGAGTAACACTAGCCCCACTGAAAACCGGGAGTGACCTCAGGTGCTCCGGAATGGTAAGCAGTTCATGCTCTACTAGTGACACCCGTAATGTTACTCTAGTTACAAACCCAGTGAATCGTGAATGAGGAAAAGACGAGGAAGTGCTATGTAAAACTCTACAAAACAGATTGGAGTAAAGACGAACCAAAGATCGTTTTGTCGTAGCGGACATCACAAGCCAGAACTAAAAACGCGTAAACATGTAAAGTGGACAAAATGAACAAGACGAACCCACTAAAACCAGATTAATGCTTATCCCTTGAGATATTAAAACACAACCAATTGGTGTTGATTAGAAAGATATGCAACAACGAGGAAAACCACCTACCTTCTTACTTTTTTTTTTTATCTTAGGCGAGATGACAGCGACGGCATTACGTCTTCCGTCTGGTAGTCAACATTTTAACTATTTGACTGAGATAATTGTAACGGTGCATGATCGGTTTGGAGATTATAATGAATCCAAGATGACAATACAGGTACGCTTAGCATATGATTTTATATTTATAGTCTATGCACACACACACACATACACACACACAGACGAGAAATTCCAGTAATGTAATAAAGATGATTATATTTCTGTCCGTTAAATGATCCAAGACACAGCTTTACAGGCACAACAAAGGCGATGGTTTATATTTCTTCCCATTTTAGACCATACAAGTTGCAGAGTTATAACCAAACCTGAACGATTGCTAATATATCGTTTCCAATCTTTCAATTTTTAGAGTACCTGATGATGGTTATTCCAGAAACTAAATTTGATATCTACGTGCGTTAATATTACTGTCAGTTGGTCGACACCTCTGCTGGTGGACTATTAGTCCCCGAGGGTATCATACGCCCAGTAGTCAATGATTCGGCACTGACATGATTTATTAGATTTATTTGTTACTGAAATTTACAGTTCCTAAATAATGTAATTATTAATAAAACTAAGGTTCTCCTCCTTCAGACATAAGTCACCTTAGCCGATTTTCGCTATCCTGTTTAGGTCATTTGGTGTTCCTGCTCCCAAAACTTTAAATTATTTGGCTTTCAATTTTGAGCGTACCTGATGAAGGTTATTCCAGAAACGAATCGTGTGCATTAAATTTGATATAGTCCGTTTGACTTCTATTAATCATCAGACAAAAATTCTTAAAAATCCAGATTTCAAATCAACATTGTTTGTTTTAGATGTATATTAATATATGATATATACGAACTCTGACAATTAATTTAAAAAATATTGGTCCATTATTAAAAAAGCTACCTATTAGATCTCTATGTTAATTATATTTTCTGAAGTGTGAACATCTGCATGGAGTGAGTACAAATAGTGTAAGAGCCCAACCATCAAAACAAAATAACAGACATGTGCTTTCAATGTATATTGCATTGTACCATGTGACATAGGACATTTAAATATTAAAAGGCTACTCATTAACTGACCATTAAGGTGATAGTCAATTGTTATTGATGTTCTTTAATATTTAAATGTCTTATGTCACATGGTACAGTCTGTTATTTGTACTCACTCCTACCAGATTGTTACACTTCAGAAAATATAATTAACATAGAGACCTAATGGGTAACTTTTTTAATAATGGACCAAAAATTTTGAAATTAATTGTCAGACTTCGTATATATCATATATTAATAAACATCTAGAAAAAAAATGTTGATATGAAAACTGGATTTTTAAGAATTTTTTTCTGAACATTTATAGAAGTCAAACGGACTATAGTATACCTATGTTTTTATTTAGATCATCAAAGACTCGGTGTTAAGATCACAAATGAACGATGGTTGATATTTCGTCTAATTTTGGATCATCAATGACACATAATTACAGCCACAATTGCTGGATGGTTGATATTTCGTCTAATTTGGGATCATCAATGACACAGCTACAATTGCTGGATGGTTGATATTTCGTCTAATTTTATATCATCAATGACACATAATTACAGCCACAATTGCTGGATGGTTGATATTTCATCTAATTTTATATCATCAATGACACATAATTACAGCCACAATTGCTGGATGGTTGTTATTTCGTCTAATTTTATATCATCAATGACACATAATTACAGCCACAATTGCTGGATGGTTGATATTTCGTCTAATTTTATATCATCAATGACACATAATTACAGCCACAATTGCTGGATGGTTGATATTTCGTCTAATTTTGGATCATCAATAGCACATAATTACAGCCACAATTGCTGGATGGTTGATATTTCGTCTAATTTTATATCATCAATGACACATAATTACAGCCACAATTGCTGGATGGTTGATATTTCGTCTAATTTTGGATCATCAATAACACATAATTACAGCCACAATTGCTGGATGGCTGATATTTCGTCTAATTTTATATCATCGATGACACATAATTACAGCCACAATTGCTGGATGGTTGATATTTCGTCTAATCTTGGATCATCAATAGCACATAATTACAGCCACAATTGCTGGATGGTTGATATTTCGTCTAATTTTATATCATCAATGACACATAATTACAGCCACAATTGCTGGATGGTTGATATTTCGTCTAATTTTGGATCATCTATGACACATAATTACAGCCACAATTGCTGGATGGTTGATATTTCATCTAATTTTATATCATCAATGACACATAATTACAGCCACAATTGCTGGATGGTTGATATTTCGTCTAATTTGGGATCATCAATGACACATAATTACAGCCACAATTGCTGGATGGTTGATATTTCGTCTAATTTTGGATCATCAATGACACATAATTACAGCCACAATTGCTGGATGGTTGATATTTCATCTAATTTTATATCATCAATGACACATAATTACAACCACAATTGCTGGATGGTTGATATTTCATCTAATTTTATATCATCAATGACACATAATTACAGCCACAATTGCTGGATGGTTGATATTTCGTCTAATTTGGGATCATTAATGACACATAATTACAGCCACAATTGCTGGATGGTTGATATTTCATCTAATTTTATATCATCAATGACACATAATTACAGCCACAATTGCTGGATGGTTGATATTTCGTCTAATTTTGGATCATCAATGACACATAATTACAGCCACAATTGCTGGATGGTTGATATTTCGTCTAATTTGGGATCATCAATGACACATAATTACAGCCACAATTGCTGGATGGTTGATATTTCATCTAATTTTATATCATCAATGACACATAATTACAGCCACAATTGCTGGATGGTTGATATTTCGTCTAATTTTGGATCATCAATGACACATAATTACAGCCACAATTGCTGGATGATTGATATTTCATCTAATTTTATATCATCAATGACACATAATTACAGCCATAATTGCTGGATGGTTGATATTTCGTCTAATGTTGGATCATCAATGACACAGCTACAATTGCTGGATGGTTGATATTTCGTCTAATTTTGGGATCATCAATGACACAGCTACAATTGCTGGATGGTTGATATTTCGTCTAATTTTATATCATCAATGACACATAATTACA
Source organism: Bathymodiolus brooksi (assembly GCA_963680875.1). NCBI lineage: Eukaryota > Metazoa > Mollusca > Bivalvia > Mytilida > Modiolidae > Bathymodiolus > Bathymodiolus brooksi. The sequence continues at coordinate 49,708,808 of OY804579.1, forward strand.
GCCACAATTGCTGGATGTTTGATATTTCGTCTAATTTTATATCATCAATGACACATAATTACAGCCACAATTGCTGGATGGTTGTTATTTCGTCTAATTTTATATCATCAATGACACATAATTACAGCCACAATTGCTGGATGGTTGATATTTCATCTAATTTTATATCATCAATGACACATAATTACAGCCACAATTGCTGGATGGTTGATATTTCGTCTAATTTTGGATCATCAATAGCACATAATTACAGCCACAATTGCTGGATGGTTGATATTTCGTCTAATTTTATATCATCAATGACACATAATTACAGCCACAATTGCTGGATGGTTGATATTTCGTCTAATTTTGGATCATCAATAACACATAATTACAGCCACAATTGCTGGATGGCTGATATTTCGTCTAATTTTATATCATCGATGACACATAATTACAGCCACAATTGCTGGATGGTTGATATTTCGTCTAATCTTGGATCATCAATAGCACATAATTACAGCCACAATTGCTGGATGGTTGATATTTCGTCTAATTTTATATCATCAATGACACATAATTACAGCCACAATTGCTGGATGGTTGATATTTCGTCTAATTTTATATCATCAATGACACATAATTACAGCCACAATTGCTGGATGGTTGATATTTCGTCTAATTTTATATCATCAATGACACATAATTACAGCCACAATTGCTGGATGGTTGATATTTCGTCTAATTTTGGATCATCAATAGCACATAATTACAGCCACAATTGCTGGATGGTTGATATTTCGTCTAATTTTATATCATCAATGACACATAATTACAGCCACAATTGCTGGATGGTTGATATTTCGTCTAATTTTGGATCATCAATAACACATAATTACAGCCACAATTGCTGGATGGCTGATATTTCGTCTAATTTTATATCATCGATGACACATAATTACAGCTACAATTGCTGGATGGTTGATATTTCGTCTAATCTTGGATCATCAATAGCACATAATTACAGCCACAATTGCTGGATGGTTGATATTTCGTCTAATTTTATATCATCAATGACACATAATTACAGCCACAATTGCTGGATGGTTGATATTTCGTCTAATTTTATATCATCAATGACACATAATTACAGCCACAATTGCTGGATATTTGATATTTCGTCTAATTTTGAATCATCAATGACACATAATTACAGCCACAATTGCTGGATGGTTGATATTTCATCAATTTTATATCATCAATGACACATAATTACAACCACAATTGCTGGATGGTTGATATTTCATCTAATTTTATATCATCGATGACACATAATTACAGCCACAATTGCTGGATGGTTGATATTTCGTCTAATGTGGGATCATCAATGACACATAATTACAGCCACAATTGCTGGATGGTTGATATTTCATTTAATTTTATATCATCAATGACACATAATTACAGCCACAATTGCTGGATATTTGATATTTCGTCTAATTTTGAATCATCAATGACACATAATTACAGCCACAATTGCTGGATGGTTGATATTTCGTCTAATTTGGGATCATCAATGACACATAATTACAGCCACAATTGCTGGATGGTTGATATTTCATCTAATTTTATATCATCAATGACACATAATTACAGCCACAATTGCTGGATGGTTGATATTTCGTCTAATTTTGGATCATCAATGACACATAATTACAGCCACAATTGCTGGATGATTGATATTTCATCTAATTTTATATCATCAATGACACATAATTACAGCCATAATTGCTGGATGGTTGATATTTCGTCTAATGTTGGATCATCAATAACACATAATTACAGCCACAATTGCACGATATTTTGTTTACTTCGAGATCGTCATAGACACGGCATAACATCCACAATGTTAATATTGTTAATATTATACTATTACGGCCCTTGGAAGAGGTGAATATCCAAAATTGTCAATCTTACTAGGGTTATTTTCCCGAGGGCTTTAGCCCGAGAGAAATAACCCTAGTGGGGTTGACAATTTTGGATATTCATCGATTCAGAGAGCCGTAAGTGTTTTATTATACCGAACAAACAGTTGAAATATACTGTTTAATATTTGAATTGTTAAAGTATTATTCCATTAGGGTTATTCACTGGACTTTGTAGTTTTCGAGGGTTATTCACCGTTGAATAATAGGGTTATTCAATGGACGTGTGCAATTCTTGAGATTATTCACCGTTGGCGACGATTAGAAGCAAACATATCCTGATTATTTTATGTCATGTGATTATCTTTTAACCAATAGAATTGATTCTTTATTATGTGAAGTATAATAATTATTATTGTAGGTCTTCCCAGACGTTTTGCTACAGCCACAGAATGAGGAGGATCTAGAACGTACCAAAAGTCTTCTAAAGAGTGCAAATTATAAATTTAACATCACTGATGCTGGTGGCAATGACATGGCACTAATGAGAATAATAAGTGCTACACTTAGCTTTTTGTCAGCTTTAAATTTGGTAATTATGATGTACCGTTTTTTATTGAAAAATCTCCATTGTACTTTTAGTTTCTGATTAAATCGTCAACCATTCCCCGTGTTGATTGAAAAAAACGTTCATAAAATATTCCTTCACTACTTTTTTCTACTTTAAAAAATGTAAATATCTTTAAAATGTATAGCTTATTTACTCTGTCAGGCACAAAACAAATCGAGAACAGTACTAAAATGAAGTCATCCTTATATTGGAGCTTGTATCGATAACATGTTTATCGAGTTTGGAGGGCGCATATTTTAAGCAAGTCATCGACATTTCCATGGGACAAAAATGTGCCCCTCTCTTTGCCGATCTTTTCCTCTACTCTTATCAGGTGCTGTTAGAAAATGTTCCCCTCTCTTTGCCGATCTTTTCCTCTACTTTTATCAGGTGCTGTTTATATAAAAACTTATCTAATACATAAAATACAGCAGTAAATAAATAACACAGACTTTGCTAAATAAATTCCATTATTATACCCATAATAACAGTCTAGATGACAAAATAGATGACATCAATTTTTGTCATTACAAATGTTCCACATATTTATGGTATTATGAGAAATAAACTATTTTTCGACAAATTTTTAAAATATAGATTTTTATAGCAGTATAAAAAATATCACAATTTCAAAACGGTAAAAGATAATTGCATCCGGTTTTTTGCAATAGCTTCCTATGATAATTTCGTTCAAAGATGATGAACATGTACATTGCTAATAATAGATTAAGTAGTCCAACAATTCTACTTGTTTGTGGAATATGGATTATTTAGTGGTTTCTTCATGAATAAATTTACATGTACAAAAAAAATGTTAATTGATATTTTCTTAATATTTTGTCATGATATTCTCGCAATGATTTTATTTAGAATTTTAACATGTACCATGTGCTTGTTTTTTAGCTACAGAACAAAAACCGTGCATTTTTCATGACAAACCTAGGCATCGTCAATTTCGGCGCCAAATTACCCTACAATGTATTTTAATAGGTAAAACGTCGTGGAGTCTTTCCCGCCGTTTTCCTTGGATTGGATGAAAGACTGAGCAACGCAACCGGAGAATGCGTTATATATGGACCCAGTCATTTGAAAAAGTTATCCGTTGTATAAACTAACCTAATCTGGTGCGTTTGTCTTGAAGTTGTCCGCCAGAAAAAAATTTGAACAACTTGGCCAAGATGGCTAGTTTGTGTATCTCACATTTCCAATTTTTCGAGACGGCAGATCAGCAGTTTACGCCGTTTGTTGTCACGAAATATAAATGAAAGAGAACGGCAATATTCTTCTTCTTGACTCACACACAAGCGACCTCAATATCAGATTCACCAATATCGATGTCTCTCTATTTTCTCCTTTGCATCTGTTCGTTATTTTGGGCTCTAGTGGGATAAACGGGCGTAAACTTTAGTCTGCATGACAAAAAATTATATAATATTCTCACCAATAAATGAATTCTATGAAACGTATGCATACGCCTTTTAAAGATACCTTTACGACCTTATAACGAAAAGAAATTTGAGGTTTATTATTTTCGAGGCGAAAGGAGAACAAGCAGTAAATGTCTAATTTATTTTCATTGTCTACAGTAACAAAAAAAAACCCGCAAATCTGTGGGATGAAAAGACGATAGCATTCATCATCCTTTCGTTAGACGAGGCGAGGCATATTTTTGTGACGAAAAGATGAAAATTGAAGGAAGTGATCGGAAGTATTTGTCCTCAGAGTATTGTCGTATTATAGTATTGGGGGCCCGGATGGCTCAATGAGTCAGGTCGCTGGATCTAACAACTCATACAAGCCTATCACCAATACGGCGTGGGTTCCGCCCGGTTTTGTAAATTACAAAAAAGGGTGCACTCGACTCGCAGCCGCAAGTGATAAAGTTTACCAGTTGCTTGCCCATGGTCGGTGGTTTCCTCTGGGTACTCCGGCTTTCTCCTCAATTAAAACTAGCCGCCGATATTATTCGGTGTATTAAAAATGATAATGATTTGTTGAACTTGTTCTCGTCCTGAATATACTAAATAGTTGTGACTGGACTTAAAGCAACCAACAATCAATCAACCATTTCTAAACAACTGACTATATTGCGGAAAAATATATTAACTATCTTCATAATTTAATTATTTGGATTCATTTTTATCTGGTGTACAGTTTATGTATGATGATTTAGGTTACCAAAATTTAATTGTTGTCTTGTTTAATTATAACACTCTAAATATTCAAGTAAAATATTGTACAATTTTATCTATAACAGCTGCATTTCTCCTTCTTTTAAAAACGCCATTATTCGGCTTGAAGCAGGTGCTTTCAAATTTGTACGCAATCAGCTTTGTATGACGTCGATGCAAGTTCCGCGAAAAAGAGACGTCCCGTCAAACGCAATCTCGAAAATTGTCGCGCTCGTTACCACGACGTCGCGAAAACAACATGCGGTATTCGGCAAAGTAATTATCTGCCCTTGCTACTGTATCGTATTCCCTTAAAGGAACGTCTCGTCTTATCTTCCAAAATGTTGTATCGGATAATATCGATTCCTTGTTGAAACGTAGCCTGTCATTTGAGTACAGATGACGAGAGATCAGTTAGATTTTGGTTCACCGTATACCATTGTTTCCTTGGTATGTCTCCCAATAGACTTGTGTACTGTCCATCATTTAAATAAGGGTAGTAACAAAATTACCGAACTCCGAACAATCTTACAAAGGGAAAGTCAAAACTCATAAGTATATAAACAGACAAAATCAGTCAACAACCGGAAAACTGTGAAAACCGTAATGACCCTGACTTGGTACAGGCATTTCTAAAGAAATGGTGGGTTGAATCAGATTTTAAAGCGCCAAACCTCCCGCTTTCATTACGGCTCAAATGATAATTAAGAACGTCGGTTCTCTTATGTAGAAGTAGTATTATACATTAGTTCAATATTAAGCTGAGTTCGAATCCCCACCAGGGCGAGGTGTACAACATTATGTGATAAAGTTTGTCCACCAATAAAACTGCCCGCCACGATATAACTGAAATATTGTTGAAAGTGGCGTTAAACATCAGCAAACAAACAAACATAAGACACAGCGATCTTTACAACAATATATCTTACGCAATGTGGAAAATTACATGACCGCATCTGGGGAGGTATGGGCCCATCAGGATAGTTTAACACCGCCATATTTAATTGAAGTGCCATGAAAGTGAGTGGTCATGTGGATATGCGTTAGGGTATTGATGTTGCCGCTGTTTCCGAGATTTTACTGTTAGATTTTGAACTGTTCCTACCATGTGGTATTATTAAAATTTATTTTTTATTGTATTTTATTTCTTAATTTGGTTTACAGACAATAGATTCAGCATCAGATTTGTCAACTCCAGATGATATATTACAATATGGAGACAGAAATGAGTCAGAAGTACAAATTCTATTAAAAGAGGTATGCACATATAATTTAATTTCTATTATTATATTTGTACAAGATAAATGGTACTGATTATGGGTATTAAACCCAGTGCCGGATTTACCATTGTGCTTAGGTGTGCTTAAGCACAGGACCTGTTAGCCACGTGGGGCTCATCTTTCTGCCAAAAAAATATTTCACGATGGATTTTTGCTTATGTTGTGCACTTTTAAATTTGAAGACGTTATGTTTCGGGGCGATTTCAGACATAATGATAGAGTTGACTGCCTGTGTAGGCCTACCAGGTCGCTACCTCCTTCAGATCCCAAGTAAGGGGCCCCATAACTTAACCAGCACAGGGCCTCATTTGTCCTAATTAAAATCCGGCACTGATTAAACCACACGTTTAACAGTGATATCGTTGCGGTCATTTGTATTGATGGGGGTGAAACGCTAATCTATAGAAAAATATTGAGAAACTTTGTCACGCAAAGTTGAATCAAGTCCAAATCGCTACATTCACAGTTGTAGTGGTGGTGCTAATTGAATAAGCAAACTACCATACTATCACGGCCACAACGGCCTCTGTAAATACCAATATGAGGTAACAGTACAAAGGTCATGTTAATTAGAGATAAAAATTAAACAGATCACCTGTCGTGTTAACTGACAATCACGTGACATCCGGTTGGATGGTTGGTTGATTTTATGGTGTTTAACGCCACTTTCAACAATATTTCAGTTATAATGTGGCGGTCACCCAGTGACCCGGAGAAAACCACCGATCTGTCGCAAGTCAATAACAAACTTTATCACATAATGTTGTACACCTCGCCCTGATCGGGGCAAAATTAAACACACAAATCACAATGTTTTACATAAACTTTCTTCACAACCAACACAACAATAGTTAAAAACTTAAAATATATACAAAAAACTAGATAAAACTGACTAGAAGCTTTTTATTAATTGTAACTCTAACAAACAAATGTATTGTAACAACAAAATTCCCCACGACAAAAAAATAATGGAACTGGAAAAGGTATGATATCATATAGTGATAAAAAGGGGGAGGGCCACAAACCAGGTATTGTACATATATGGCTTATTAATATATGGGAAAAACATTTTGTTGTGATCATAAACAAAAACCATTTCAGTTATGATGGTGTTTGTATATAATTTCCAAACCTACTGTCAATAAGAGATTTATCATACTTCACGAACCAGCCACGAAAAACGTTAGCTAAAATGGTATCCAGTTTTAATGTCTTAAAATGTTAATTAAATTAATTTTCTTGGAAATAACTATAAAACGAATCCAACAAAGTAATTGTATAATTTGCTATATATTTTGTAAATATGGGTTCATAAAATATTCAAAACCCCGCGCAGGCGAGATGTACTCGATACAACATTATGTGATAAAGTTTGTCAGTTACTTGCGACAGGTCGGCAGTTTTCTCCGGACACTCCCGTTTCATCAGCCAATAAAACTGACCACCACGATATAACTGAAATATTGTTGAAAGTGGGATTAAACATCATATAACTAAACCATTTTTTTTTTATTTCAACAAATTAATGTGACAATTAATTACTAACTGGATCAATTAATTGAAAGGTTTTTTTTCTAAATTCCTCTAATCGTAATAATTTGTTCTTAATAATAAAAAAAAAAGTAAGATCTAAATTAAATTCTGCAACGAAATGCAGACATAAAAAATTACTTTACTTTTTATTTCAGTTAACCACAACATTTGTCAACGAAATAGCCAGTCGTATCCCTGAGGAAATATCCAATATAAAGTTACTCCCAGCAGATATTATATTGGTTGCCAAAAGTTTGGGAAAATGCTTAGAAAAAAGTGGTTTAGTGACAGAGAGTAATTCGGTATGTTAATTAATAGAAGGCATCATTTCATATGTTTATAGTGTTGTTTCCTATTAATATCGATTTCATAATTCAAGCCGATTTTTTACAAAATGTGTTCGTTACTCACTAAAAAGATAAGCCAGTTCCTATTTTTAGGGGTGGAAGACATATAGGGTCTAACACCGGGAGAGGTGCAAGATAGTAAAATCTGTGACACCCTAGGGTAAGGTTTAAATCGTATCGGACGAGGCTTGTCCGAGTCCAATACGATTTAAATCTTACCCGAGGGTGTCACAGATTTTACTTTCTCACCCCTTGGATAAAGTAGTCCGTTAGTTTAGGTGAAAAAGATTTTTCTATCTTACCCCGGCTCCAGGGTAAGACAAGCTACACGCCGTTTTTCCAGCAAAATTGTTTTCCGTTGTTGATTTAAATTGTCGATTTATAGTGTCTTGACAGTATTTTAAATGTATTTCACAATAAAATACAATGTATTTTATTTATAGCGAGCATCGCAAGATGCAAGCTAAACAGCAACATGTGTGTAAGGAGATGAATCAATATACTAACAATACCAACCGGGAGTGGTTTTTAAGTTTCAGCATAGAATGGACAATCGGAGCGAATGACCGGAAATAGCCTATTAATTAGAATCAAAAATAACTATCTAGTTTAAAAATAACAAAAAAAAATAGGAATCCGTACAGCTTCTTTACATGAAACGATTAATTTATTTAAAAAATTGACAATCGCTAGACCTTCTTGTTTCGCCCCTAAAAAAGCGTCACACGATTTCTATAGTTTACGTCACACAAGTATTGTTACGTCATGTCATTCATTCATGATCGCTGTCACTGTCAGAGTAAACAATCATTGCCCTGCGTTTCTCAAGTTGGTGGCGATTTACAGTTGGTTGCCGAATAATTATCTATGTATTGAACAGTGCAGTTCCCAGCAATGTGAAAAGAATGTCTTTGATATTTAAAATTAGTAAGATAAGTCTTGAGTACGTTGCGATTTTCCTAACGGAGATTCCTCAATGTTTATAAAGACGTCACAGGGGTTTTCTCGCATTCCTAACCTATGATGTCATGAAAGTTAGTTCCGACTAAAGTACATCTTGTATCACATAGGTTGTATCTATTAGCAAAATAGATGTATTTCTATAGAATACATACTTAAGGTTAGATAAATGATCATTACGAATGAAGTACAGGAAACAGCCTTTTAATTTGAATAAAAAATAACTATCCAGTTTAAAAATAACCCCCCGCCCTCAATTTTTTTTAGAAAAGATACCGTACATCTTCTTTACATGAAACGATTAATTTATTTAAAAAATTGACAATCGTTAGACCTTCTTGTGTCGCCCCTAAAGCTGTTCTTTGGAAGGAGTTTCTGAGAGTGTCATAATTGGTCCTCTCCTGGAAGAACATAAGTTGACTCTGGTTCTGCTGTCACCAGGTCTGAGGTATAAGTCTCGGTCGATGTCCACGAGTTGATGCTGGATCTTATACATCATAACGAGTCTGCTTATCCTCCTCCGTTGTTCGGAAGTCTGCCACTCAAGTGATGTTAACATGCTTGTCACGCATCCTTGTGTTCTGCTGGTGTAATCATTTATGACGAAGCGGGCAGCTCTTCTTTGTACATTTTCTAATGTCTGTATCAGGGTGTAGGTGGTGGGATCACAAACCATTGCTGCGTATTCCAGGCCGTTGGTCGTAGGATCGTGAGGTAGCTGGTTTCTCTTACTTGTTTCATTTTGATCAACTGCCGATTGGTCCGATCAAAATTGTTTGTTTACAACAAGAGAAGTGGATCAGCGGGGGTAAGACATTCGATATTTTATGCCTTTTCTGTCGGAGTTATGAATTGATTTGTGCGTGAAAAGGATAATTATATGTTTCTTTATGAAAGCTATTATTTGTTTTCTTATATCATTGACATTTCGGTGGACTTTTAACCACATTTTTACAAATAATCATGTCAAAATTTAACGTTATAAACTTTCATCAATTATTTTACAAAACATGTACATAAACACATACGAGCAACACGACCCACATGGCCTGTGCACGACCCCCGGATGAAAAGGATACTTTTTTTTAAATGATAGACGTTTGACTCTTCACAGTCACTTGAAGTTTAAAAAATAAAATAAAAAGTAAGAATTTTTTTTTTTCTTATTTATTTTTTTATTTTTGGAACTTCAAGAGACTGTGGACTCATAATCATAGACTAGTAAAATACACGTACATGTCTATGCGTAGATGCGATGCTCGCCTAATCCATATTAAATATATTATAAATGCTACAGCGATAAATGCCTGTAAAAAAAATTATTTGACGTTGGTCAAAGGGATGTAATTGTTTTTATTTACGTTAGTTACCTAACAAAGGAGAGTACTCTATATTTTCTCAACGTAAACAAATATTGAAAGAGATGAGAAAAAGAGGCAAACATCGTAAAAGGTGCAAGATTTTGTTATTGTAGAATCTATCACAAGTTTGTTAACTTTAATATGAAACCGGCACGGCCATGAATGCTCGCGCATCTGAAAATTATCTGGCAATTTCACGCTCATCCAGTTCATCAACAAGTGCCGAGATATATTAGGGACGACTTTTATTTAGGGCCGAATCTAGTCTCTTGAAACTTGAAACTTGAAACTTTTTATTTCACTAAAGGCCCCACATAGGGCATGATAGTACAAATAATTATAAACAATTAAACAACATGTAATGCATGAACATATATACAAATTATGAAACATATTTATGTTTGTTGGAAGGCAATATATAAATATAAGGCATATTTATGTAATTCAAATTGCAAGGCAATATTAACACTTGCAAGTATTACTTGAATACAGACATGACTATTTTAGCATATTTTGATAAACCAATGAGTACATCACTGTTCATTAACTCACTAAAACTAATTGTATTTGGAACATTATATAAATACTCAGGAATAAATTTTTTCCTTTCATCTTTGAAAAAAGTACAGTTAAACAGATAGTGAAATTCATCACCCAGTTCTTCCTTATTACATAAATCACAAATTCTTTCTGATCTGTCAATACTAAAAAATCTACCCATTTCTATTGGCAATTTATGACTACCACATCTAAATTTACACATGTTATACATTAAATTAGGCGGTAATATAGTAAAGTATTTTTCCAAACCAAATTCAGATTTATACATTCTATAATTAGTACATTTAGGTGCATTAAAGATTTGCAATTTCCAATACTCAACCTCATTCAATCGAGCTGTCGTTCCTTTATTCGAGTTATCGTTCCTTACGAAATCCCAAAAGATAACTTCCGCGTAGAGACAAAAATTATTGTCAGTATGTCAGAAGAGATTTAATAAATTAAAAAATATCAATATAAGTAAAACAAGCTAACAAAATGACTTTTATTACACACGGGTTCCGGATTTCATTGGTATCAGACGTACGAGCGAGGGTACGAGACTTCAGGGTCACCTTTGCACTTTATGTTAAGAAGATCTTCATTAGTTGAGTGTGTTAGTGTGTTACACGGAACCGGTGTTTACAAAGCGTCGATTTTTTTTTCTTCGACAGTATGTTCAGCCATGTTTGTCAAAAAATCCTAAGTACACATTTTATACCATAAAGAGCTCGTTTAAGCTCGCATATTATTTTGAACCTCTTTAAAGTTGTAAAATGAACATCTTGTTTTATCTTATTACGTGGCATTTTGGTCCTGTGGCTGTGATACAGTTCGCAAATTAATGCACCAAACTACACAACAAGTAAGCAAACATTGACACGGTAGACAGGGGTGAGAAAAAGAGTCAAACACCGTAAAAGGTGCAAGATATATAGGGTCTAACACCGGGAGAGGTGCAAGATAGTTCTACCTTGCACCTTTTACGGTGTTTAACTCTTTTTCTCTCCCCTTTCTACCGTGTCAATGTTTGTTTACTTGTTGTGTAGTTTGGTGCATTAATTTGCGAACCGTATCACAGCCACAGGACCAAAATGCCATGTAATAAAATGAAACAAGAGGTTCATTTTACAACTTTAAAATGTAAAAATTTAACTATCGAGATTTGAGAAATTATCGTAATAAAAGGGAAACAATGTTAGAGATTGTTTCTCTAATGAACCACTAAAAATTTGTTTGATTCTTTTTCTCACTAATTTAACAAAATATATGGCCGTTTTTCACTTTCTCAAATCGACGTCCAATGACGTCACTGACGTATACTTCAATTGACGTCACACCCGTTAAGGAATGTTTTTGAAGCAATGATGGAGAAGGGACAAGATTCCAGATGAGGGGTTCTTGGTGATGGTACGGTTAATTACGGTTAGTTACAGTTAATTAAATGATTTTCTTGATACAATGACATTTTGCCAAACGTAACATTTTTACGGAAAAAGTAGCGTGAAATTCTTATCTCACCCAAGACATAATTGCTTAATTGACCAATTAGCGACTGAGAACAAAGTGATCCACACGTTGATTATCGATTTCTTCTCACACGGGTTGAGAAGTGTGAAAATTTAGCAAGAATTAGTGAATCTATAATCTAACATGACGTCCTTCTTTCGCTTTGTAAGCAATCGAGCGATTTATCGATTGTGTATAATCATTAGTACATGCGCCGGTGCACACATTTAATCAAGGTAATAAAATAATTAAATAAAATTATTTACACAGTTGTTAATCAATCGTAACTACTCGGCCATTCTCGCTACCCTGCAAATAATAAAAGTTATTTGCAGGGTAGCGACAATGGCCGAGTAGTTACGATTGAGTTATTAATGTTTTAATAACATCTATATTCAACGAAAATAATCAACATATCCAAAATTAATAATATGCGACGTACAATTAAACATGCAAACACAATATTATTGTTACGGATGCTCCATCAATACGACTGACTTTCCCGTCGTAAATGTATATGTGACTGACTATCCCGTCGTAAGAGTACATGTTGATGAATCATCGTCTGCTCGAATTTGGCAGCATACATTGTGTGCGACATTGTCCGCAAGCATAAATATAAATTACCGTCTTCCAAATAAAGTATACTACCGTATTTGTACTGTTAGATATATCAGAATCGAAATAATTCATGGAAGCCAGAATGTGTTTTGAGTTTTAATATGGGTTGGCGGATATTAGTAAATTTTATCCCTCGTCTCCGGCTCGAGATTAGATACTAATATCCGCCAACCCATGTTAAAACTCAAAACACATTCTGGCTTCCATGATTTATTTCTTACTTATTTAGTACACACGCCATGTTTCTGGAATATAATCTTCATGAGGAGTGCCCAAGGTCAAAAGATTGGCAAGCCATATAATTAAGTCTTTGGGAGCAAGTAAACTAGTGGGTCTAAACATGGTATCCAATGAAAATAATGTTTTGAACACTTTCTGCTTGCAGGAAACGGTTTTTAGTTCAAGTAGGACATTGTTAAAGACCATTCGGGTGCAAACCAAAATAAAACCTTTCCCAATGTCAGAACTGACAGGCATACAAGAATCAACTTCTGGTAAGTCGTTAAATTTCAATTAAACCGAATTCGAGAACAATAATTTATTCATATGTGATGGTTTTCCACATCATATCGTAGTTTTGAGAAAATCAAAATATGAGTAAGGTTTTCAAATTATCTCACAAGTCTTGAAAACAAAATTCCTTGTATTTATGTGTTCTTGTTCTCTCGAGCGTAAGTTGCTTGAGAGGAACACTAAGGGAAACAAAGTTGATAATTTCACTTAATTTATAATATAACCATTTCCTTTACCATAATTCACAAGACTAACTGGTTTATTTATTTATGATATTTAAGTAATTCCAGACTAGTTGGTTTATTTATATTTGCTGTTTTAACTCTGACACTTTTGAAGTGCCTGTACCAAGCCAGTAAATTTAGCGGCGGTGTGTATGTGTGTTAGGGGTATAGATGTTCCCTCATTATACGATTTGTCTACTGGAACTCTTCCTACAGTATGGACTGGTATTGTGTTGATTGTTTTTCATTTTATGAAGTAATACCAAACTAGATGGTTTATTTATATATGGCAGTATTTCAGTGCAATATCTTGAGACGAAGGAAAATCAGAAGTTCTGTTAATATTAGAGAGGTTAAGCAAGCGGACGTGTACGTGTGCTTCTACGTCTAGTTAGAGGTACCCGTACACGTCATTGTAATGCGATTTCGCGTGCAGTTAAGCAAACATCACGTGTACGTGTATAACCTGGATGTTATCAAAGCGCTGATTGGTCAGCTTTAATTCATAAACCAGTCAGTTTCATTGTTTTTTATTTTGTGTTTGAAATTATTATGGCGGGAAAAGTCGTATTGGCTGCATTAGAAAATGATGATGACTTGCTATTGCTCTCATCGCTTAAGGAAGAAAAAGTTCTTGCATTTCAAAAGCTTGACATTGACAATTTAACAAATGATCAATGCCGCACAATGTTCCGATTTGGAAGAGAAGATATAAATATTCTTAGTAATGCACTCCGATTACCAGAAAAATATTATTTGCAACAACCGTACAGTGGCCTCTGGTGTAGTAGGTGTGTGCATAGTTCTCCGTAGACTTGCCTATCCATGTCGATTAGAAGATCTAGTACCTGTTTTGGGGAGAACCAAAGTTGAAATTTCATACATATTTAACCACGTCATCGATTATCTTTATTATACACACAATCACCTTCTTTCTGACCTAAGCCGAGACTGGTTATCATATGAACATTTGCGCAATTATGCGGAAGCTGTTTCTGATCGTAACACACGCTGGAAAATTGTTGGGGATTCATAGATGGAACGGTCCGTCCTATTTGTAGACCGCAACTAAATCAAAAACTGGTCTTCAACGGTCATAAGAGAGTTCGTGGACTCAAGTTTCAAAGCATTGTTATTCCGAATGGTCTTATATCGCATCTTTATGGACCGATTGAGGGGCGCCGCCATGATGCTGGAATGTTAAGAGAAAGTAATGTATTGGCACAAATGGCTAACCATATGATTTCTCCCAATGGTCATATATTTTCTGTTTATGGTGACCCTGCATACCCACTTGGTGATGGCTACATCATACCGCCGTACCGTGGTGGTGCAATTTCAAGAAATCAAATGATATTCAACAAAAGAATGTTTGCTGTCCGCATTTGTGTTGAATGGGTCTTTGGTAAAGTACTGTCGTTATTTACATACCTTGACTTTAAAAAAAAATCAAAAGGTCTACCTACAACCTGTCGAAAAATATTATACAGTTGCTGTTTTACTCACTAACTGTCATACGTGTATATACCGAAGTGAAACAAGCAGTTTCTTCAACCTTCAGCCACCAGCCCTTCTAGAATATTTACGAGGTTGACGTTGAAATGAAATCATGCATTTTGAATTTTCAAATTGCATTAAATCATATTATTGTTGCACGAGACTTGATTTATCAATTTATTAAACCATTTCGAATCCGTGATGTTTGTGTTTATGGTGCAGGCAGCTGTATTCACGGAATTTATTTCCTCTATATCCCTTTTTCCATCAGTCCTGAAAATGTGTACAGTACAGTACAGAAAGAGACAAACCATGACTATAGTCTAATCACCGTGAAAGAGGTGCCCCACTCTAAGAGTGATCTGGGTTTTTTTTTATGTTGGAGATAACTTCATTTTTTTCTGAATTGAAAGTGATAAAACTAACCACTCTCAGGAAAATAAAAAAAAAAGATTTTCAGTATCATTCTTAGAGTGCGACATCACTATCTCAGTGATTAGTCATGGTATGTCTCTCTTTGTACTGTAGATTTTTTTTGGTTTGGGGAGAGTTGCGTTGCGTTGCTGACATCTTGGCTTGTTTCGTTGTCTCCTTTCTCCCTTCACCGTGTCCTCAACAAACGATATCTCATATTTGTCATTGAAATTCGGAGCCCGGGTGGCTCAATGAGTTAGGTCGCTGGATCTAACAACTCATACAAGCCTATCACCAATACGGCGTGGGTTCGCGCCCAGCTTTGTAAATTACAAAAAGGGTGCACTCGACTCACAGCCACAAGTGATAAAGCTTACCAGTTACTTGCCCATGGTCGGTGGTGTACTCCGGCTTCCTCCACCACTAAAACTGGTCGCCATGATATAGCTGAAATATTGCTGAAAGTGGCATTAAACACCAAAATTCAAATTCATTGAAATTCCCATAGCCTTCCGGGTTTGTGACCTTGAACTTAAAAGATTTGTTTTAGTTTATGTTTTCCTATAGGCCTGGTTTTTTAATTCTCAACCATTAACCTGGTTTAAAACATTTTTACGGTTGAGTGGTTTTGTTTCGTTGTGGTATTATGTTTATGATTCAAACATGTTTCATGTTGTTTTCAACCATAAACAAGTTTGAGAATTAAAAAAACAGGCCTTATATTCAGTTACAATATCCATCATCTTAAATTTGTGATCTGTCAAGTTTATTATTCATTTGCTCTCATTGAGAATACACATTTTAACAATCATGATGAAAATCAAGTGTCATCAATAAGCATGGAAAATCAATATGAAACAGTCGATGACAATCTTCATATTCTTGATTGGATCCATGAGAGCAATTTTAAGTAAAATCGAGGCCTATGCATATTTTATGGTGCTTGATATCAAAGGCATTGTAAATTTATGGACCAAAGATTTACATGGATTGCACAGACAGAAATACCGACAGACATAATTTACTGATTCATATCTATGCTTTGATCTTCATTTTTGGAGAGGGTTTTAAAAGTATTTCATCAGAAGATGTCTACAAAGTCAGAGAAATAATCAGATTTTGTTTACAGACGAATGGATGGATCTGATAATTATGGCACATAAAGTTAAGCTGTATTGATAGTAGGGACTGAACATTTTTCCAGCAAAGAAGTTCTAGGAATAAAGACTTTTAATTACTGTTTATTTCTTTTGATTTTTTAATCTTTTTTTATTTAAAGTCTTTGTCCAATGCATTTTGTCATAAGTTCAAGCATTAATTTCTTTTCCTGTTTTTCTGCTTCCATTTTCTGTTGTCTTTCTTGTCTGTCCAACTCAAATTTTTCTCGTTCAAGTCTTAGTTCTTCTTTTCTGATATTTATTTCCTCCTTTTTTAGGTTGACTTCATTTTCATTTTTCTCCTTCAGGTAGCCTATTATGTTGTTGGTACTACTAGCACTTCTTTTAACTGGTGTCCCATCATCACCTAGGCCTGTATGAATAAACATAGTGTAATCACAATTTTATTTTTAAAAAGAGGTTTCACAGAAAATTTACCTTTAGTTACCCATGAAAAGTAAGGATTGTATTTTTCGGCAAGAAGAACATATGTGTGTTGACTACCTACCTTTTGTCTCTGCAATCTTATATTGACAAAAATAAAATCATTTTATGGAAATATTACTCTGATTTAGATTTGCCCCCTTTTTGTTTATCTTTTGTTTTACTTTTTTTTTTATCTTATTATTATTTTTTGTTTTTTT
Source organism: Bathymodiolus brooksi (assembly GCA_963680875.1). NCBI lineage: Eukaryota > Metazoa > Mollusca > Bivalvia > Mytilida > Modiolidae > Bathymodiolus > Bathymodiolus brooksi. The sequence continues at coordinate 49,726,096 of OY804579.1, forward strand.
TTGTTAATCAATATGCTTTTTTATGTCTATCTCCGATTTTTTTATGTGAATATCAACAATACATGCCCAGTGGTTAGGATTAGAGTGGAATATTTTCTATTGGCATTCAGAAATTCATTGGGACATGCTTTAACATTCTTTGTAAATATTTCTGATTTTGATCTTGAATGTGATAAATTGCATTGTCATTTATAATTGGAATCACTGTCAGGTCATACCTCTACCATTTAATCACAATAATGACAGTTTTCTAAAAGAAATTTAAAAAACAAATAAATATTTTTTCCTGCATGTGATTACATATTTTTTGTTCCAATATACATGTATAACCATACACATGCAGGGACGCCTTTAATCAATGCATCACAAAGGGGTTGCAAGCACAATTTAAGATGCACATCCAGTTAAATTCTAATACAGGTATGTCTAAAGTTATACCTTTCTTAGGTGTGCAGTTATCTAAGGCCCTCTTCCTTATTTCTTTGGCTGTATTTTCTTCTTTTTCCTTCTTTATTCTTTCTTTTTCCTTCTGTCCTTCCTCTTCTAACAACTCAAGGACCTCGAAAAAAAAGACACAAAATCTTCAAACACAATCTTGAACGAAAATCTATGGGAAGTATTGATAAAACATGTTACACTCTCTAATGATATCAAATGCTTATAGAATATGCGCAGACGCCATAGTTTTGTTTTCTGTTTGTTTTCGCCATTTTTGATTTTATTTCTTACTCACATGTTGATTATTGTTGATTTCAATTTGTATTTTGATCTTTGATATCTTGAATGTGAAGCACGAAAACCCAATGCTCAATATAAAGGATAACTCAGACAAAAAAAAACATCGGTACGAATGAAAATATAAACGATATCAATATTCTGTAGATCACCAATGCTACGTTTTCAGTATGTATCAATGAAGATAAAAGAAATTAAAAAAAAAGTTTAGTGAGTAAAGGACGCATTTGGAAAACTGATATTCCAAGGATTAAGTGATTGTTGTTTAACGCCAACTCACAAATGTTTCAGCTATATCATGGCGAAAACAAGTTAATTTTCAATGAGATGATGATGAGATCCGCTTTGTACTTGACAAACACGCTTAGCTGAATTGTTTATTGTGGTAGCTCACTGAAACAATAGTTCGCGGATAGACATGTCGTCCCAATCGGACACATTATCATAATTCCGAGCCAACCAGTTTTTGTTCTTTCTCCTTGATGCTGTGTACTTAGCGGGAAAAACAACAAATACAATTTTTATAATCATCGATTTGATCCGATCGGGGCTCAAGACCACGATATACAGCACTCGAGGCGAGCCCGCTAACCATTACACCACCGATGCTAATCCAAGGTCAAGGGTTAAAGAGCAATTTGAAAATAAGTTTACGTTAACATGAAATTATACCGTTTGTTTTAGAAATGATTGGCCTTCTATCGAAAAATCTCGATCTTTTTCAAACTGCTGGTGACGAGGATGTAAATACGACTTTAACAGTAGAACAAGTTGAGGAAGATTTACGGGATTACCATACATATCACCCTAGTGAATATGACACGTTCATGGAGAAGGGTCTCGTATATAGAGAAGTTGCTGAAAGGATGTATGAAAAACGACGGATTATACAAGCACGTAAGAAGAGGCTTGCAAATGCTGTGAGTATTTTCTATGATATAGAAATCATATTACTTTTGCTCATTACAGATTTTCGCTTCTTCCGGGGTCTGACTTTTATTTGTTTAGTTTCCATATAGACATAATTCTTTTTGTCATTTCTGAATTTAACAGCAGATATCGTGGTACGTTCATTAACAAATAAAAGACTGCGTCGGCGATGTATTGGTTAGAATGCTTGTCAGGCATATACTCGACCTGAGGTTCTAGCACCGGTTGATCGGGTCGAACAAAAGACTATAAATTTGGCATTTGCTGCTTCTCCGCTATTTACACATCATTAGGTATTAAGAACAATGACAAGTCTACTCACGGACTATTGTTTCAGTGAGCTAGCACTAGAAAAATCCAACTAAGTGTTTTTGTCTAGGACAAAACGGACATCATCATCATCGCACTGAATGTGGCTTGTTCTAGTCGTTATATAGATTGCCAGATTGCTCACTATGAGCTAACCAGCATTCACTAACTCACTAATTAAATTATTTTTTTTAAATAATAATAATAATAATACCTGTAGATATAAGCCATTCAAGGGAACCTCAAAAGTGGCCTTTATGAGCAGTTTTCATTTATATATAGGTTAAAATTAAATAAGTCTTTAGTTTTAACTGTACTGTCATTTATTGAGACCAGATATGCATACTTTCAATTCTAGATAATGCGGAATACTCGATTGATGTTTGATGCTTTGGATGAAGCCTTTAATATAACATCATCAATAATGGCATATGCAGAATCAGAAAAGACCATACGGAAGGAAAACATCAATATCAGCTTAGAGAAAGACGACATTGAACATTTTACTAACAAATCTAGCATAAACAGAGATGGATTTACTTTTGATTTTAATAACGAAACATTGGGAAATGTAACGGCTACAAATATTCAGTTGAAGGTATACAAAATAATATTTTATCAGAAAAAGAGGGGACACGTAGAATGTAGTTAAATACCTTGCTTCATATACCGAACCGAGAAGTATTGTTTATCATTAACTTACTTCATATTATATATATATTGTGTTTAATCAATGACTGAGTTAAAAGTCAAGCTCTGCACATTAGTTTATTAATTCATGCGGTGCTCGGTTACTCGTGGTCTTATTTTTGATATTCAAAAAGTTTGATTATTTATATTATATGCGCTGTCACGTCTCTCGAAAACAAATAAAACGTAGAATATTTTAGAGATATACGTGTTATATCGAATAGACCGATCATACTCCCAGTCAGGGGCGATCGCGGTCGTGATCGTGTGGTAGTTTTTACAATTACCTATGCAATCAGTGCCTATCACCACTAAAGTTGTGAGTTGGAATCCCGCTCATGGAGAGGTGTACTCGATATAACATTATTGTTATAAAGATTTTCGGTGACTTACGGCAGGTCATTGGTTTTCTCCGGGTACACCGGTTGCCTCCACCAATAAAATTGACTTCAACGATGTAACTGAAATATTGTTGAGAGTGGCGTTAAACACCATGATCATAACGCATACTCCCAGACTTGTGTAGGGGTCTGGAAACGTAACAATTAAGATGAGTATCAGTAAGCGAAACCTTTTTTTCAGGCGAAGTTTCTCTTTTGGGCACTAGATTGTAACTCCGAGGAGTTTGAAGATGGAAAATAATGTCTTTTGAACATTATCTTAACCATAAACACAAACTACATTCAAATACGACCCCCTAACAAACAACGAAATATAAGGTGAAGATCAAAAACGAACATTGTCTTTTCTTTCATTAAAATAATAGAGCATATACAATTCCTGATTGTTATATATCAAAATACAATGTCAAATGAGCATAATGTTACATTTATTTGGACAATTAACCTTATTTAAGAAGGGGAAGACGTGTTTGATTTTGGAGGTATATGACAAATGATTTTTAAATCATACAAATATCTGTTCTATTTTTATATCGAGATGGCAAAAAATGAAACCCACTGATAAAATGAAAAACAAAGCAAAAAATGAGACTGTTTTCGGAACGGTTCCTAAATGTAATAGTAAAAACGGCGGCAAAAATATATACCTTTAATACATATACATGACCGATCCTTTCCTGACTAGGCACAACGCATCAAAAAAAGTTGCAGGATAACGATAGTCTTATTGGTCGAAACTTCCAATCTTAGTAAAATGCTGCTGTCATGTAAGTATTTTCCACTTACCTTCACATATAGCTGCTTCCGAAGAAGATACCGTTGTCCAGTTGTCGAAGGTTATTGATCGTTTAAACGCTTTATCATTCCAAAAATAGCATGTACAATTTTACTGGTTACTTTCAGAATTCAGTATGTTACAAATTTCAGGTTGCAACTTTCAAGAAATCACCATTACTACATGTCAATGGTGCAAAGGCCATAACAGGCAGTATCATAAAAATTGAAGCACTTGATGGTGATGACAAACTCATAGAATTCCCACTTACAATGAATATTAGTAACGAAGCAGTATCTTATTTTAAGAGCTATGAACCAATTTACGAGGAGGATGGATCGACATCATTTATGTACTTTAAATGTAAGATGACAGATTCTAAGGACGGTTTGATTACATATATAAAACCTACAGGAATTGACCTAGATAATGTTGATTTTGTCCAATTATTTTCATTCTACGCAAGGTCCGAAACTATTCCAACGGAAACTGTGAACGATTTTGCTACAGTTATAAAATCTACAGACTGGGAAACATATGGATTTAAAGTGTTCATACCGTCTGGTGTCTTACAGAAAGGGGATGTTTACATAGCAATGAAACCTATAGCAGGTATTAAATTAGAGTATCTGTCTTAATGAAAATTGTAATGTTTTGTCCAATGTGAAGGTGTTAGAAGGTTATCGAATCTCATTTTTTATATATTGTTTTAGAAGTTTTAATTACATAATATGCCCTTTTATTTTGTTATAATCATTGTAATCGTCGGTAACACACGGCTAATCACGCTGCGATACTCTGTACTCATCACGAGTGGATCAATTCATATGAAAATAGTCGTTTCAGCTTTGTTCCGTAACTGATCTGTAGTTAATGGTTTCAGTAACAACATAACATCACTCTTATTAGACGAACTGGACACATTATGAAAGACACGATTTGACTAGTCTATAAAGCAATCATCGTTGATAACTCACAGGTATTAACGATTCAATCCTCTCATTTTATTATTTTAATTTGTCAGGAATCCATGCTCTTTTAAGAAACTGTGAATTGATTGGCTGTAAAACGATAGTGGGAAATAATCAAAATGTTATGAAAACGTAGATATCTAATTTAGTACGCACGACGTGTTTCTGGAATAACCTTCATCAGGAACGCTCAAAGTCAAAATGTTGGAAGACCAAATATTTTTTTAAAGTTTTGGGAGCAAGTAAACCAAAGGGCCTACACGCCTTGCAAAAATAGATCATGGGTCCTGGGAATTCTCTTGTCAGTTGACCCACGAATGGGGAGTGGATAGTATTGGAGTGTGATCAGCCGTCGGTTTTCGACAATCAATCATTGTATGATTACTGTGTAAAGTGCAACATACGGTAGTATGTATAATTGATTACATAGATCCACATATAGTGATGTTTGTATGTATAGTTCTTCACACATTTGGATATTTAACTTGTATACTTTCCCCTTGACGACAAACGTGGTAATAAAATTTGAAACATATTGTGAATCTGGTTTCTATACCTACCATATAGCTGATATATAGCTAATATGAGTATCAAACAGTAATCCATCAATTGACTATTGTAGGGGAAGAGAAATCTGGGAATGTCCCATTACTATCCAGGAGACGACGAAGCACTGACAACATTACCAATGCCTCTCCAGATCTTCCAACCGCGAATATAAGTGTTGTCATAGTAACTACAGGTTGTAGAGTCTACGATTCTAATAGGGAAACGTGGGATCCAAATAGATGTACGGTATGCAATTACAATGCAATGGTGTATGCTTTGTTTATATATTTTCTGACATCCTTCATTGTCTATGGAAATAATGCGGTGATAAAATTTTCATTTTTTTTTTACTTTGGTATTTTCGGACAAGTCGTGGACATCATTCTTGTGGGACTTCATGTATTCATACAGGACCATGGTGAATATATACAATATACGTCGATTATCGGAAAATATATAGTTTATCTGTACGAGCCTTAGAAACTGGTAGAAAAGAGAATATTGTGTTTATCCTGCGATATCAAAAAGTCCAAAACACCTGTCAAATTGTCTGAAAATAACAAACAAGTGTCGTTCTAATCGTTTTCAATGGTGTCATCTGTGATGTCAGCATTTATACTGTTGCCGTTTATTTCTGTCGTTCTAGTTCATTTGACCCCCTTTATTAGTACTCACAATCAAACAATTGCAGGACAAACACATTTAATATTTTCAACACAAAAAGATGTTGATATCGCGATAACCTCTACCTATACTGCACCACAACATTGCATTTAATATATATTTCAGGTTCTATCATGCTCTACTCTGAATAAGACAGCATGTCGCTGTTTACCAGGAGCAGGTTCACTGTTTGCATCAACGTTTGCCATTCCAAATATGATTGATTTTCATACAGTTTGGGCCAAGTTTGATATTACGAATGCCGCTGTATATGGTACTCTAATTGCAGTAGTGGTTTTCTATGTGATTCTAGCATGTATTCTTCGTAGATTTGATAACAGTGAAAGTCATCAGGTAGGGCGGTTAGAAAATTAGGCAAAAACGGGAGATAATCCGTATAAAGCATGGAACCAAAATGCCTTCTTAAAGTTTATTTCAATACTATCCATACATATAAATTTGTTTTGTGGCATGTAGCTGTACTTCGGGGTTTAAGGTTTAACCTCGCTATGTCAAAGTTGAACGGATCAATGCTTTACCTCGAAGTAGCCGAATTAACAGTGAACACAATAATCATAAGGTTGATACGAACGGAATAAACTATTTACCTGAACTATCCAAAGAATCGACTCAATCGAGAAGACAAAATAAATCTTATCTTAATCAATTCAAATAAATAGAACAGATAGTTTATTACCTTTGTTGGTAAAAAAAACTCACCATTTATAACTATACACCAATTTTTGACATTATTATTATCAATCATTAGCTACAATCAATGTGCTCAATTTTAAGCACATGACAACATATTCCTAGATATAAGTAAACGTTAGAGAAAGTAGAACGGACAATCAAGAATGGACAATCCAGAGACATACGCAACATTGAGCACACAAGACACATGACGAAGTCAAACACACCAAAAAAACACACACAACAGAGAAAACTAAAACAAATGAGCAACACGGATTCAATCAAAAAGCAATGGGTTTACCCAGGTGCTCCTGAAGGTTAAAATATAAATAGACTTTAAAGATAAAAGCTTTCTTTTTAATTAACAAACTTTTATCATGAAAACAGATCTAGGTGACAAAACAATTAATTGTTCAAATTTGTAGCTCAGAATGAATAATTCTAGTCACAAAAGAAGTTTTTAAATAGTTATCTAAAGAAATAGAGCCAACAACTTACAACCAGATAATATTAGACTAAGTCCATCCATTCAAGCCTTGAAGTATTCTCTAAAATCAAATATTTCTTCAAAACCATTTTATTATTATACTGGTAGTCGCCTTGGACAAATCCTTCATTGCAGATTACGAATGCAGTGTTCCTCTTTAAACCAACATTTATACCGTAAGAACATTGTCGACTCGCCTAACTGTATTTGTGGTTCAACTGAATCTACTACCCACTACTTATTTCACTGTTTGAGATACACTGCGCAAAGGCAAATGTACATAAATACTATTAATGTACCCATAAACCTGACAACAGAAATACCTCTTCTTGGATCACCCAAACTTGCACTCAATCAAAATGTCGAATTACTTTTAGCAGTTCAAAAATTTATTATCTGTAGTAAGCGATTCACCTCTCTTTCACCGCTTAGTTCTTCTATCTATTTGCAAATTTTCACATTTATATATATTCAGAATAATATTGTTTTTTATAATTTAAAATTTGAAATTGTATAAACTGCGAGACCAGTTTGATTATTGTAAAGAGATATACCAGGGAAACGAATTAATATAAGTTTCTAAACTTGTTTTAGAATCCCTTTATTTACTTGTATTATACCATATTGAAATTTATCTTATTGTACTATATTTATTGATTAATAAAATATGTTTAAACTAACATTTTCATTTTTTTTCAGGGCATTCCAACATTTTTGTCTGACAATGATTTCCTTGATACTTATTTCTATATGATATCTGTACAGACAGGGCTGCGAGTAGGGTCGGGTACTTCCTCAAACATCAGTTTCATCTTGGGAGGTTCTGATGCCGACACTGGTGTACGTAACCTTACTGATGGCATACAAAAGGTAAGATAAAAATATGACTTGCTAACTATAAATATAGATATTTTTGTGTATCCTATAAATAGCATAATCAACCATTGTGAGTGTTCAATCATTTAATAGTTTATTCTTGTTTCAGGACAGAAAGATCTGTTGCAAGTTTGATTACAAAATGATGTCCTTCGTGTTTCTTTATTGACATGATATTCCAGAGTGTGTGGATTCTATCAGGATTTTCATGATAGAGGGTTAAGTTGCCGCTAGCAAATCAGTGAAACAACTGGATCTAAAGTTCCTAATGGTTATGTAGAACTCATCATGAGGAATGTTTTACGATCGCCATAATGACCTTAGTAACCAATACGGAATACCTGTGTCAAGATCCGGTCCCTTCCTATGTCCTGATTTATTACCGAATGTTGCTTAGATTAATAACATCGGTGTCACTATCGGAGCAGGAACTACTTTCCTTGTGGAAAACATGAGTTAGCACACGATTTATAGTGGGATTCGTGATCAATTTGCTCGTTTGCGTTTTTAGTTCCGAAATGAAATCCGCGTAAAACGACATTCGATGTTTGTACTCCCATTTATTTCGCAGGAAAGTTCATGTTATTTGTATTTGTTTGCGTAAACTGGTGTCAAATACTATTTCCATGCCTCCCGATGTTTCCTTTGTTATCTTCAAACTTTTCTTTTGAAAAAGATGGGCACATTCTTCTAGAATAATTAATCTAATGTAAATAAATAGACTTTCATATTTTCTCTTTCTATCATTATTAAAAAATTTATGAACTTCTGTTTCTATGTTAAATTTATATTTCACCACACAGAAAAGGGATACAAAAACAACAGTGCAAACATACAAAGCAAAAGGAAAAAATCCCCGAAATTGATAATCGATATATAACTAAATAGCCAAGACATTCGGTAAACTGTGCATGTTATGCCATGTTCATTTGCTAATGTCTGATTTCCTATTAATCCCTTGATTTCCAGACATACAATGTAACAATGAACATTATATACAATTAAGCCGCTAAACTAGTATAGTTATATTCAACCCTTTAGTTTAATCGTTTTTCTTTATAGCTCTGCGTTTGTTCTGTATCTGTTTATTAATCTTTATTGTAATTCCTAAATAATGTAATTTATTAGAATCCTAAAGCATAGGTAACATTAGCAGATTTTAGCTATCCTATTTTGGTTTTCTTGCTCACTTTTAAAGGATTTGACTTTCCACTCTTTTGACTATAAGCGCGCCTAATGAAGGTTTTTCCAGAAACGCGCCAGGCGCACTACATTATATTTAGATATATACGTTTTCATTTCATGATTGTTTATGTATTATCCTATATTTCACTGAATATGCTCTAATCACAGATGAACAAACTTTAAGCTATTTGTTTCATTGATCATGGAAAAATTGGATAACGAAAAAGTAATTAATTCCATATTACAGTAAAACCCGTCTAAACCGACCCCCCTTCGGACTGAAGAATTTGTTCAGTTTAGACAGGTGTTTGGTTTACACAGGTTCAAATTACATAGATATTTAGTAGATGGGACTGTAAAGTATGTCTGGTTTAGGCAGGTTTTCGGTTTACTCAGGGTTCAGTAGATAGGACTGTAAAGTCTGTCTGGTTTAGGCAGGTTTTCGGTTTACTCAGGGTTCAGTAGATGGGACTGTAAAGTCTGTCTGGTTTAGGCAGGTTTTTGGTTTACTCAGGGTTCAGTAGATAGGACTGTAAAGTCTGTCTGGCTTAGGCAGGTTTTTGGTTTACTCAGGGTTCAGTAGATAGGACTGTAAAGTCTGTCTGGCTTAGACAGGTTTTTGGTTTACTCAGGGTTCAGTAGATAGGACTGTAAAGTCTGTCTGGCTTAGGCAGGTTTTTGGTTTACTCAGGGTTCAGTAGATAGGACTGTAAAGTATGTCTGGCTTAGGCAGGTTTTTGGTTTACTCAGGGTTCAGTAGATAGGACTGTAAAGTCTGTCTGGCTTAGGCAGGTTTTTGGTTTACTCAGGGTTCAGTAGATGGGACTGTAAAGTCTGTCTGGCTTAGGCAGGTTTTTGGTTTAATCAGGGTTCAGTAGATAGGACTGTAAAGTCTGTCTGGCTGAGGCAGGTTTTTGGTTTATTCAGGGTTCAGTAGATAGGACTGTAAAGTCTGTCTGGCTGAGGCTGGTTTTTGGTTTACTCAGGGTTCAGTAGATAGGACTGTAAAGTCTGTCTGGCTGAGGCAGGTTTTTGGTTTACTCAGGGTTCAGTAGATAAGACTGTAAAGTCTGTCTGGCTTAGGCATGTTTTTGGTTTACTCAGGGTTCAGTAGATAGAACTGTAAAGTCTGTCTGGCTTAGGCAGGTGTTTGATTTACTCAGGGTTCAGTAGATAGGACTGTAAAGTCTGTCTGGCGGAGGCAGGTTTTTGGTTTACTCAGGGTTCAGTAGATAGGACTGTAAAGTCTGTCTGGCTTAGGCAGGTTTTTGGTTTACTCAGGGTTCAGTAGATAGGACTGTAAAGTCTGTCTGGATTAGGCAGGTTTTTGGTTTACTCAGGGCTCAGTAGATAGGACTGTAAAGTCTGTCTGGCTTAGGCAGGTTTTTGGTTTACTCAGGGTTCAGTAGATAGGACTGTAAAGTCTGTCTGGCTTAGGCAGGTTTTTGGTTTACTCAGGGTTCAGTAGATAGGACTGTAAAGTCTGTCTGGTTTAGGCAGGTTTTAGGTTTACTCAGGGTTCAGTAGATAGGACTGTAAAGTCTGTCTGGCTTAGGCAGGTTTTTGGTTTACTGAGGGTTCAGTAGATAGGGCTGTAAAGTCTGTCTGGCTTAGGCAGGTTTTTGGTTTACTCAGGGTTCAGTAGATAGGACTGTAAAGTCTGTCTGGCTTAGGCAGGTTTTTGGTTTACTCAGGGTTCAGTAGATAGGACTGTAAAGTCTGTCTGGCTTAGGCAGGTTTTAGGTTTACTCAGGGTTCAGTAGATAGGACTGTAAAGTCTGTCTGGCTTAGGCAGGTTTTTGATTTACTCAGGGTTCAGTAGATAGGACTGTAAAGTCTGTCTGGCTTAGGCAGGTTTTTGGTTTACTCAGGGTTCAGTAGATAGGACTGTAAAGTCTGTCTGGTTTAGGCAGGTTTTTGGTTTACTCAGGGTTCAGTAGATAGGACTGTAAAGTCTGTCTGGTTTAGACAGGTTTTTGGTTTACTAAGGGTTCAGTAGATAGGACTGTAAAGTCTGTCTGGCGGAGGCAGGTTTTTGGTTTACTCAGGGTTCGGTTTAGACAGGTTTAACTGTAAAACAGAAGAGGTATACCAGAAAGCATGACGAAATTTTTGCTTCCATTACTCATCCAGTTTTGATCCATATTTCCGTTACATGTTTTTTACGTTTGTTTCAATACAATCTAGCCTTAATACAATTTGAATTATACTATGATGGAAAAGGAAATTGATATTCCTACCCTTACGTGATGTACACCATACCATAAAAAATGTATTACAACCCGGCTTAAATCTTAGTTATCCGTAGTTTATTGTTCATGTCTTTATGTAAACAGGTTTTTAAGAAGAATAGCACGAGTACTTTTATCCTTGGGACATCAGTGCCACTCGGTGATCTCGTTTCTCTACGTATATGGCATGATAATAGTGGTGATGGTAAACTACAATCCTGGTTCCTACATAGAGCAGTGATTACAGATCTACAAACAAATCAGAAGTACTGTAATTGTTCCTGCTTATAACATAATGCTTAATAATTTAACAGATATCAAAAACAATCGTTTATTTATATTTGTATTGCCGTTGGAGATTCAGTTATCAAGAAGGGAGGCTTGGGAGTCCATTAAACCGGTATAAACCCGCCACATTTTTGTGTTTGTCCCAAACCAGGATTTGGTGGGTTTTGGATAAGAGATGAATGTTCGTTTTGTTGATATTGGTGGAATTTTTGACATTTTCCTATTTAAGCTTTTTTTCAAGCCATTGTCAGTGATCTGCGGAATTGAAAATTGGGTTCAATAATATGATAATGTAAATTATGTTCTAGGAACTGACACATACTAAATTTCAAATACGACCATGATATACTCTATGTACCTAGAACGTGAACAAATGTTGACGCTTTAATCACATGTCCGCTTAAATCCTTACACTATGTTAATACTGAATTTATCATCTTGTATAAATATTTTACACTATACATTGTTAAAGTTCTTATTTGTCTTCCGTGCTAAATTTCATTTGAAAGAATAACCCGAAGCATATTATCTCTGAAACGATTCCTTTTGTCAGCTGTGAGTAACCTAGTAACACGAGTTTATACGGACGTATTTACTCACGACACGAACTTAAACTATCAATTGCAATTATGCGGTGCTTAGCTCTAAGATTTCTAGTTTAGCCCCTCCACTTTTATTGTATTAAAGTCATGTATTTGTATGCTAGAGGTATCGATTTTGCTTTTTCTAAGATTTTGCAATTGGATTTAAGAACAGTTTCGACAGTGTGGATTTTTTGTTCTTCGAATTATTTCTAAATATATTTTTCATCTGTTTCAGATACATATTTCTATGTGATCGTTGGCTTGCAATGGATCTTGATGATGGGATGATTGAACGAATTGTGCTCATCTTAAACAGTGATAATTCAAGTTTTGAAACAACCTTTTCACATACGACCAGAATCAGTTTTACAGAAAACCATTTATGGTTTTCACTAGTACTTACACTTCACAATGCTTTCTCACGTGTTCAACGTCTGTCATGTCTGCTGACGCTATTACTACTTACGATGATATCAAATGCAATGTTCTTTCAAACAGAATCAGAGAATGTGGTGACACCGGATACAGTAAGAATTGGACATCTGTCATTCTCTCTTAGAGCATTCTATATCTCTATAGTAGGAGCTGTGATCACAGTTCCCCCTATTTTTCTGTTGGAATTTCTGTTCCGCAATACTCGACGGCATTTCCGACAGGTAATGGACAAAGACAATAAATCAGACAAGAAATACAACAAAAGAAAGATGTCATATGATGATCAAGAGGACTTTTCTGAAACAGAATGTGTTGACACAAAAATGCATGACAATCGCAATCTCCGAAAACGACAAACAAATACAGGTGAAATTGTTTACCATGAATATGCCAAATTTGGACCATGGATGAGGAAGCTTACCTGGATGATATTGTTCACGGTGTGTGCGGTATCTTCATTCTTTCTGATCTTGTACAGTATGGAATGGGGACAGTCTAAATCAGAAGAATGGTTAACAACTTTTCTCATGTCATTTGTTGAATCCATTATCATCGTTGACCCTACTAAGGTTAGTACATGTAGTTTGGAAATATCATATCAGGCATTTTTATCTAAATCTGTTAATCTTTGTAATAAAAACGTAGATATCTAATTTAATGTGCACGACGTGTTTCTGAAATAACTTTCGTCAGGTACCCTTAAAATCGAAAGATTGGAAAGCCAAATAAGGTAGCCAAAATCCGCTATGGTCACCTATGCCTGAGAGAGAAGAACCTTAGTTTTGATTAGATTAGATTAGATTTATTGTGTTTAACGCCACTTTCAGCAATATTTCAGCTATATCATGGCGACCAGTTTTAGTGGTGGGGGAAGCCAGAGAGAACCACGACCATGGGCGGGCAAGCAACTGGTAAGCTTTATCACTTGCGGTTGCGAGTCGAGTGCACCCTTTTTTGTAATTTACAAAGGGGGCAATCAAGAAAGGACAATCCAGATACACTACCAACATTGGACACACAAGACATAGGACGAAGACAAACAGAGAACAAAAACACAACACAACACAAAAAATTCAAAAGACGAGTAACACGGTCCCCATCAAAGGCTGGAGGTTGGACACAGATGCCCTCAAATGAAGAGCAGTTCCTTCGTCTTATAAGATACCCGACGTGTTAGAAGATAGATGATAGAATAAAGAAAAACTCTATGCAAATCTATAAAAGATCCAATGTCATTTAAGATATGGTTATTTGGTAACGGTTAACCAAATCGTGATGTCGACCGTATAATTATTATAGCGATTACTTCAACATACGAGCAACGTAGCCTTGTTTGAGTAGCATTTACGTCATAGAAATATGAATTTGTAAACTAAGTCTGATTTAAGATAATATGTGTGTATGTAATTGGTTATAACTAGAATGTGATAATATAAATAAGAACGCCCAATGTTAAATTTGTATAGCACATCCTTGTTTGAAATGATTATTCCGTTTCAGGTCTTTGTGATAGCTTTTCTGATAGCAATGATATTGCAACGACAGCACGACGACCAAGAGATCCATGTCGACCTAGAATCTGTCAAACAATACTCAAAGAATAATGCTGGAAAGAGGACTGAAACCTTCATAGGTATTGAAAAATCTAAGATTGATTTGATTTTTGGTGATTAACGCCACTTTCAGCAATACTTCAGCTATATCATGGCGACCAGTTTTAGTGGTGGAAGAAACCGGAGTACCCGGAGAAAACCACCGACCATTGGCAAGCAACTGGTAAGCTGTATCACTTGCGGCTGCGAGTCGAGTGCTCCCTTTTTTGTAATTTACAAAGCCGGGCGCGAACCCACGCCGTATTGGTGATAGACTTGTATGAGTTGTTAGGTAATCCAACTAACTAACTCATTGAGCCACCCGGGCCCTTTGAAAAATCTAGTTATATATATTAAAACAGCAATCCAATTAAATACTCGCTAACGGTATCATGCCTGCTGGCTATCCACAGGAGAACATAAATTGTGTTTCCGAAGACAGCTTGGATTATCCTGTAATTAATAGGTGGGGATGGGACATTGGATTTTATTGTCACTTTCAGAAATGTTTCAGCTATATCCTACCTTGTGTAGGTGGCTATGCTTGGGTATCAACGATCTGTTTGTTGCTACATGTAGTAGTCATGTGCCTGTTCATACAGACAATCCATCGACAAATGTAACAATATGATGATGGTAGCATTTAAGAGTTAATAATTGTTATGTACTGATAAGGATGAATTGTCATGTGGAATTATCAAGGATGTCAATATAAAGTGACTTTGTTGAATTAATGAAACAGTTATATAATTCATATTTTGTATTTTGTTTCATATCAAAGATTTCAAACTGGCAGTTTTGTCAAGTACTGAATCAGCATTATTAGACCACGTGGAAGAGAGAAAACGTCAACGGAAGAAAGAGAAGATCGCTAAAGAAGCTTTCATGAAATTAGCATTACACATATTGTTTGCACTTATATTATTCAGTATAAGTTATACAAATAGAGATCAACGATCGTTCTACATCAAGACACATATTGAAAATCATCTCTATACATCTAGTAAATATAACCTTGGTTTTTCAAAGGTAAGTTTTGATAAAGCTGCAAAAAAATGTTTGAACATACCAAAAGCGGCAATCAGAGGCCGTAAATCGAAGAAGGACCGACAATACAATGACCAAGCAAAAAAGGGACAAAGAGAAAAGAAGAGTTTGAGGAGGATACCAAAGTGGTAATCAGAAGCCATCAATGAAAGAGGACATACAATACAATGACCAAAGGAAAAGGGACAGAGGGACAAAACAATGATCCACAAAACATTACACAGAAAACCAAAGATCGAGCAACACGAACGAAACTTGAAACCGAGGATGAACTCAGGTGCTCCGGAAGGGTAAGCAGTTCCTGCTCCACGTGTAACACTCGTCGTGTTACTATTGTTATAAACCCGGTGATAAGCCATGAATGAGGAAAGGATCCGATTGTGATTAGGACAAACGGAACATTTCCGTGGTCATTTGTGACACAGATACTCCATAACGGTTAACTTGCAATGCAACTATCAAGTGTGTTACCATCGTGCACAAATATTGTTGTTTTAAATGAAATTCAATTAACAAAGGGTTATTCAGTAGAAAAGAACGTCCAATGAAGGGTACTAAAATATTAAATGAACGGTGTTTATTTTTCTGGTTATACTCTAGTAAGCAATATACCTAGATCGTACCTATAAAATATGATCTGACTTATGATAATCTGCATTCGTCTTATGATAGTCCATATCTTATCCGTTAGCCAATGCATACAGTTTTAATCTGTGTGTTTGTGTGTGTGGGGGGAGGGGGTGATATAAGTTTCAATAGTGCTATTTTGTCTTATCACATTGTTTCTAATAGTATTCTAACTCTACATTATATAAATAGTTTTAATCAACAATCACAAATGTGTATTCAATGAGTTTAGTCGAAAATTTACTTCGCTATATTTCAGGTTGTAAGTCCGGAGTTATTCATATCCTGGTGTAGGAATAAATTGTTCCCGATGTGTTACCCAACATCAGATTACAATGGACAGTCCATTAGTATTAGAGACAAATTTTTCATTCAAGATCTGACGAACGCAAAAATTGGACTTGTAAGAATGCGTCAAGTTAGGGTCAAGAAAGGTACGTCTCTATTTGTATTTCTTGTTGAGCAATTTTTCAAATGAAGTACGAAATTCTAATTTTACAAATGTTAAAGGCATATTGTCTACCACAATCGTAATTTTTTCATACCCAAAATTATTGTCGTTTTCCGTACTGACCTTCATAAAATGAAGATTAAACACCGAATTATTGGCGAATACGCTACGAAATGTTGTTTTTCCGATTTAAAAAAGCTGACCATCGTTACTGGAAGCTAATTAATTATGCACTGACCTGAGCGAGGCCAAATCTATTTTTATCTATTTTAATGCCAGTAGCCCGGATGCTGCAGCATGTCTGTTTGTTTACCTCGCAAATACGACCGTTTTATGCTACTCATTGACAATAATTTGCTGTTGCTTCTTGCAAAATTACATATATTGAATAATATCTACCGAAAATTGAGAAAAGAAGGCAACATGCCTCGGCTTACATATCAAGCACAATCTTTGCCACTTCAGCGTGAGTTTGGACGCGTAGCACATCCTTCAGTTCGTTCCAACGGTCCAACTGATCCCCTGCATATATCCTGCATTTGTTCCATTTGGAAGATACTGCACTTCTATTCCTCTTTCTCTCTGAATCCGTCAAAGTCCGCTTTCTTCCACGCATTGACACTTTCTCTTTTGCCCAAGAATCACATGTTGTTTATTGTTTCTAAACAGTGCGCATGCTCAAGACGGGTTCACATAGAAGGTCATATGAATAGAGTCGGGTTAAATTGAATTCTTGTCATCATGGACAATAATTCTGATAACGATAGTTTTGGTTCTTTTTGTCCAAAAAAAAGAACACAAATCGTATCTTTTGCAGCATAACTGTTTAATGATAGCTTAACCAAATCATTTACGACAATAATTTTGGGTATGAAAAAATTACGATTATAAAATTAATATTATGAAACGAATGTGGTGGTTCAACCATCAACAGAAAAACGAAAAACCACATCTCACCTCAAATCATTGAACATGAAAAGGATCACGACATATGGCATTGAGAATCCAGGTCCTTCCAGTTCCTTGGGATATGCACAAAAATGTGGCGGGTTTAAACCGGTTAATGGAATCCGAACCTGCTCCTCTCGATAATTGGATCACACACGGCTATGCAGATAGCAACAAATGATAAGAGAATATGATATGTATAATGGATATACAGTAAAACCGAACATCACTGGGACCAGTTTTTGTGTTCGGAATAGACAGGTGTTCGGTTTATACAGGTTATGTCAACAACGATTTCCTACATTAGGACTTGATTTAATGTTCTGTATATACTGGATTCCGGCTTGTACATTGTTCGGTTTAAACAGGTGTCACTGTATTCGTTATATTATTTCAGATGTCTGTTATGGTTCATTGGAAAATATGGATGGCCATTTTTGTGGGAGAATGTTTGATACCAGTAACGAAGATAAGTCTGAGTTTTGTGTTGGATGTACAAAGTCATTGACCACCGGTGCTTGGACATATACATCAGCTGAAGATATCTGGGGAATACCCATTGCTGGTCATTATAATACGTACAGTGGAGGTGGCTACATACAAAAACTTGACAATACGAAAGAAAATACACTGGCAATGTTTAGTCAGTTAGTTGAGAATAGTTGGATAGATCGCTTAACTCGGGCTGTTTTCGTGGAATTTACTATCTATAATGCTAATATTAATTTACTTTGTTACTCAATATTTCTGGCAGAATTTTTGGAAACAGGAGGAGGAACAAACTGGGTAGATACTCAGTGTTTTAAGCCATCATTATTTACTGATGCAACATTTTTATTTTCCATATTATTGTATGTCTTGTTTACTATTATCTTGATTTACCGGACAAAAGTTACAATCAAAAATATGAAAAGTCAAAAATGTAAATATTGGAAATCCTTCTGGAACTTCATAGATTTTTTTATTTGTGTTTTTGGATACTCGGGAATAGCTGTGTGGACAGGGAAGTTCATTTACACAAAGGAAGCCCTTAACTTATATTATAATAATAAGGATATGTTCATCAATTTTCAACACGTTGTTATTTGGGAATACGTGTTCAATGTCATTTTAGGATTTCTGGTCTTTATCTCGATGCTAAGAATAATGAGTGCTCTTGATTACAACAAGCGAATGACAGCACTGGCAGACATATTATATCACGGTGGTGGAGAAATATGTCGCATTTCTATCTTGTTATTCATTGGGCTTGTTGGTTTTGCACTACTGGGATACCTTCTTTTTGGGAGCATGGTGTACGAGTATCGAAATATTTTCATTACTTTTGGTACTTTGACAAATACTCTGATTGGACGGAATAGTTTCGACCATATGATGCGAGCAGCGCCAATGTTTGCGGAATTATATTTCTTTGTGTATGCTTTCTGTATTATATTTACGCTACTCACGATATTTGCAGCAGTTCTGAACAATAGTATCTCACATGTCAGGAAAGAACAAAAACTGAAGCCAGATTCGGTTGGCATAGTTTATCTTATGAAGATGACAGTTAACGATATGCTAAGTCTGTTTGGAATTTACATAAATCGACGTAATAATAATATAGATACAAGAATAAAAGACAGTAAGTACTTGTAATTAATAGCTCTAATTAGATAATAATTATATATTTTTGACAGCAAAAACGTAGATTTTTTTTAAAATATTGAAAAACATTGTCTAAACCAAATTGGCCACAGCAGTCTTACTTGTATCATTTAATTATTTTCACATTATAAATAAATTCATCGCCATAATAAAAAGGTAGATATCAAATTAAAACGAGGCGTTTCTGGGATACGAGGAGTTAGGGTTGCTTCTAGGATACAAGGAGTTAGGGTTGTTTCTGGGATACAAGGAGTTAGGGTTGTTTCTGGGATACAAGGAGTTAGGGTTGTTTCTGGGATACAAGGAGTTAGGGTTGTTTCAGGGATACAAGGAGTTAGGGTTGTTTCTAGGAAACAAGGAGTTAGGGTTGTTTCTGGGATACAAGGAGTTACGGTTGTTTCTGGGATACAAGGAGTTAGGGTTTTTTCTGGGATACAAGGAGTTAGGGTTGTTTCTAGGATACAAGGAGTTAGGGTTGTTTCTGGGATACAAGGAGTTAGGGTTGTTTCTGGGATACAAGGAGTTGGGGTTGTTTCTGGGATACAAGGAGTTGGGTTGTTTCTGGGATACAAGGAGTTAGGGTTGTTTCTGGGATACAAGGAGTTAGGGTTGTTTCTGGGATACAAGGAGTTAGGGTTGTTTCTGGGATACAAGGAGTTAGGGTTGTTTCTGGGATACAAGGAGTTGGGGTTGTTTCTGGGATACAAGGAGTTAGGGTTGTTTCTGGGATACAAGGAGTTAGGGTTGTTTCTGGGATACAAGGAGCTAGGGTTGTTTCTGGGATACAAGGAGTTAGGGTTGTTTCTGGGATACAAGGAGTTAGGGTTGTTTTTGGGATACAAGGAGTTACGGTTGTTTCTGGGATACAAGGAGTTAGGGTTGTTTCTAGGATACAAGGAGTTAGGGTTGTTTCTGGGATACAAGGAGTTAGGGTTGTTTCTGGGATACAAGGAGTTAGGGTTGTTTCTGGGATACAAGGAGTTAGGGTTGTTTCTGGGATACAAGGAGTTACGGTTGTTTCTGGGATACAAGGAGTTAGGGTTGTTTCTGGGATACAAGGAGTTAGGGTTTTTGTCGCTACTTTCAACAGTATTTCAGTTATATCACGGCATTCAGTTTTATTGGTGGAGGAAACAGTAGTACCTGGAGGAAATCACCGACCTGTCGCAAGTCACTGACAAACTTGATCACATAATGTTGTATCGAGTACGCCTCGACATGAGCGGGATTCGAACTCACAACGTTAGTGGTGACACACTGATTGTAAATGCATCTACCATGCGACAGTTTAGTGTCCCCCATAATAGAATACGGGGCAAGTATTTGGGGGTATAAAAATGCATCTTGTATTAACGCTATACATAATAGAGCCTGTCGATTTTTCTTGGGGGTTGGCAAATATACACCAAACGCGGCAGTCACCGGAGATATGGGATGGCTACCTTTTTTCATAAACAATGGAAATACATTATACGTCTATAGTGTCGACTTAATAATATGATTTCTGATAGACTAATTAGAAAGGTTTTCGTATGGTCAAATTGCATGAGCCTAAGTCATAAATGTGTCAAGAATTTGATTTTTTTTTAATAAAACCTTCTGTGATCTTAATTTAAGTCCCTTTTGTAATATTTTACAAAATGTTGATACTACTTTTATTGTTAATAGTGTAATTTCGAGATTGTTTGATAAACATGTAAATGATTGGCATAACTGTTTAAGTTTAGAAAGATCTGTATCTGGTAGAGGTGGAAATAAACTCAGAACGTATCGACTTTTTAAAAATAGTTTTGAAACAGAAATTTATTGTAAAATAGCTTTGCCATTTTCACACCGGAGTGCATTCGCTAAATTTAGATGTGGAGTTGCACCACTTAGAATAGAAACGGGTCGATTTGAAAATTTGAGAATTGAAGAACGAATTTGTTGTTTTTGTAATGATTTTATAGAGGATGAAACACATGTACTTTTAAACTGTCCATTTTATGATGATTTTAGAGAAAATTTATTTAATGTTGCAAAAAGTTATACCGTTGATTTTATGTCTTCTAATAATGAAGAGAACATATTGTTTTTGTTTACAAATTTTAAAAAGACGTAGAAATAGTTCATACTGTAAATAGTTCTTCCTTTCTGATATATGTACATCAATTGTAGTTTTTATGTTATTATGAAGTTATTTAAATGTATATAGTCTCTTATAATTCTAAATTGAATGGCTCTTAATATGTATCTGTATGTACTTTTAATATCTTTTATTGTACAAATATTATGTTTAAGAGATGAGACTTTAATAAAATATTGAATTGAATTGAATTGCGATCACGACCACGACGGACTCTCGTCATAATGTAGGTAGTGGGTCAATGACTCCATGACATCTCGGACCATAACAAACTCGGACCATTAGAATAGATACTAATTATGATTAAAAAAGATATTTTATTTATAGAACTAAATATAAAGACATCAACATTAAAATAAAAAGTAAAAAAATTCCAATTTTATATATTATAAATAATAAATGTTTCCATGGTCCGAGTTTGCACACGTATTTTAAATCTCCTAATATTGGTGGTCCGAGTTTGCTATGGTCCAAGTTTGTTATTGTCCGAGTTTGTGGAGTCCGAGTTTGTTATGGTCCGAGTCCAGTTACCGGGTCAATTACTACATTGTAGTATATGCTCTTTGGTCTTTTTAAATTTGAAATTATTCGGCTTTGGATCTTTTCATTATGAACGTATCTAATGAAGGTTATTCCACAACACTAAATTTAATATCTACGTTTTAGTATGTTTACACTTCTAGTTTTAGTATGTTTACACTTCTAGTTTTGTATGCTTACACTTCTAGTTTTGTATGCTTACACTTCTAGTTTTAGTATGTTTACACTTCTAGTTTTGTATGTTTACAGTTCTAGTTTTAGTGTGTTTACAGTTCTAGTTTTAGTATGTTTACACTTCTAGTTTTAGTATGTTTACACTTCTAGTTTTAGTATGTTTACACTTCTAGTTTTGTATGTTTACACTTCTAGTTTTGTATGTTTACACTTCTAGTTTTAGTATGTTTACACTTCTAGTTTTAGTATGTTTACACTTCTAGTTTTAGTATGTCTACACTTCTAGTTTTGTATGTTTACACTTCTAGTTTTGTATGTTTACACTTCTAGTTTTGTATGTTTACACTTCTAGTTTTAGTATATTTACACTTCTAGTTTTAGTATGTTTACACTTCTAGTTTTGTATATGTTTACAGTTCTAGTTTTAGTGTGTTTACAGTTCTAGTTTTAGTATGTTTACACTTCTAGTTTTAGTATGTTTACACTTCTAGTTTTAGTATGTTTACACTTCTAGTTTTGTATGTTTAACTTCTAGTTTTAGTATGTTTACACTTCTAGTTTTAGTATGTTTACACTTCTAGTTTTAGTATATTTACACTTCTAGTTTTAGTATGTTTACACTTCTAGTTTTAGTATATTTACACTTCTAGTTTTGTATGTTTACACTTCTAGTTTTTGTATGTTTACACTTCTAGTTTTGTATGTTTACACTTCTAGTTTTAGTATGTTTACACTTCTAGTTTTGTATGTTTACACTTCTAGTTTTAGTATGTTTACACTTCTAGTTTTGTATGTTTAACTTCTAGTTTTGTATGTTTACACTTCTAGTTTTAGTATGTTTACACTTCTAGTTTTAGTATGTTTACACTTCTAGTTTTAGTATATTTACACTTCTAGTTTTAGTATGTTTACACTTCTAGTTTTAGTATATTTACACTTCTAGTTTTGTATGTTTACACTTCTAGTTTTTGTATGTTTACACTTCTAGTTTTGTATGTTTACACTTCTAGTTTTAGTATGTTTACACTTCTAGTTTTGTATGTTTACACTTCTAGTTTTAGTATGTTTACACTTCTAGTTTTGTATGTTTACAGTTCTAGTTTTAGTGTGTTTACAGTTCTAGTTTTGTATGTTTACAGTTCTAGTTTTAGTATGTTTACACTTCTAGTTTTGTATGTTTACACTTCTAGTTTTGTATGTTTACAGTTCTAGTTTTAGTGTGTTTACAGTTCTAGTTTTAGTATGTTTACAGTTCTAGTTTTGTATGTTTACACTTCTAGTTTTGTATGTTTACAGTTCTAGTTTTAGTATGTTTACACTTCTAGTTTTGTATGTTTACACTTCTAGTTTTGTATGTTTACACTTCTAGTTTTGTATGTTTACAGTTCTAGTTTTAGTATGTTTACAGTTCTAGTTTTAGTATGTTTACACTTCTAGTTTTGTATGTTTACAGTTCTAGGTTTTAGTGTGTTTACAGTTCTAGTTTTGTATGTTTACACTTCTAGTTTTGTATGTTTACACTTCTAGTTTTGTATGTTTACAGTTCTAGTTTTAGTGTGTTTACAGTTCTAGTTTTGTATGTTTACAGTTCTAGTTTTAGTATGTTTACACTTCTAGTTTTGTATGTTTACACTTCTAGTTATGTATGTTTACACTTCTAGTTTTGTATGTTTACAGTTCTAGTTTTAGTGTGTTTACAGTTCTAGTTTTAGTATGTTTACACTTCTACTTTTAGTATGTTTACACTTCTAGTTTTAGTATGCTTACACTTCTAGTTTTGTATGTTTACACTTCTGGTTTTGTATGTTTACACTTCTAGTTTTAGTATGTTTACACTTCTAGTTTTGTATGTTTACAGTTCTAGTTTTGTATGTTTACAGTTCTAGTTTTGTATGTTTACAGTTCTACTTTTAGTGTGTTTACAGTTCTAGTTTTAGTATATTTACACTTCTAGTTTTAGTATATTTACACTTCTAGTTTTGTATGTTTACACTTCTAGTTTTGTATGTTTACAGTTCTAGTTTTAGTGTGTTTACAGTTCTAGTTTTGTATGTTTACAGTTCTAGTTTTAGTATGTTTACAGTTCTAGTTTTAGTATGTTTACACTTCTAGTTTTAGTATGTTTACACTTCTAGTCTTAGTATGTTTACACTTCTAGTTTTGTATGTTTACACTTCTACTTTTGTATGTTTACACTTCTAGTTTTAGTATGTTTACACTTCTAGTTTTAGTATGTTTACACTTCTAGTTTTAGTATGTTTACACTTCTAGTTTTGTATGTTTAACTTCTAGTTTTGTATGTTTACACTTCTAGTTTTAGTATGTTTACACTTCTAGTTTTAGTATGTTTACACTTCTAGTTTTAGTATATTTACACTTCTAGTTTTAGTATGTTTACACTTCTAGTTTTAGTATATTTACACTTCTAGTTTTGTATGTTTACACTTCTAGTTTTTGTATGTTTACACTTCTAGTTTTGTATGTTTACACTTCTAGTTTTAGTATGTTTACACTTCTAGTTTTAGTATGTTTACACTTCTAGTTTTGTATGTTTACACTTCTAGTTTTAGTATGTTTACACTTCTAGTTTTGTATGTTTACAGTTCTAGTTTTAGTGTGTTTACAGTTCTAGTTTTGTATGTTTACAGTTCTAGTTTTAGTATGTTTACACTTCTAGTTTTGTATGTTTACACTTCTAGTTTTGTATGCTTACACTTCTAGTTTTAGTGTGTTTACAGTTCTAGTTTTAGTATGTTTACAGTTCTAGTTTTGTATGTTTACACTTCTAGTTTTGTATGTTTACAGTTCTAGTTTTAGTATATTTACACTTCTAGTTTTGTATGTTTACACTTCTAGTTTTGTATGTTTACAGTTCTAGTTTTGTATGTTTACAGTTCTACTTTTAGTGTGTTTACAGTTCTAGTTTTAGTATATTTACACTTCTAGTTTTAGTATATTTACACTTCTAGTTTTGTATGTTTACACTTCTAGTTTTGTATGTTTACAGTTCTAGTTTTAGTGTGTTTACAGTTCTAGTTTTGTATGTTTACAGTTCTAGTTTTAGTATGTTTACAGTTCTAGTTTTAGTATGTTTACACTTCTAGTTTTAGTATGTTTACACTTCTAGTCTTAGTATGTTTACACTTCTAGTTTTGTATGTTTACACTTCTACTTTTGTATGTTTACACTTCTAGTTTTAGTATGTTTACACTTCTAGTCTTAGTATGTTTACACTTCTAGTTTTGTATGTTTACACTTCTACTTTTGTATGTTTACACTTCTAGTTTTAGTATGTTTACACTTCTAGTTTTAGTATGTTTACACTTCTAGTTTTGTATGTTTAACTTCTAGTTTTGTATGTTTACACTTCTAGTTTTAGTATGTTTACACTTCTAGTTTTAGTATGTTTACACTTCTAGTTTTAGTATATTTACACTTCTAGTTTTAGTATGTTTACACTTCTAGTTTTAGTATATTTACACTTCTAGTTTTGTATGTTTACACTTCTAGTTTTTGTATGTTTACACTTCTAGTTTTGTATGTTTACACTTCTAGTTTTAGTATGTTTACACTTCTAGTTTTAGTATGTTTACACTTCTAGTTTTGTATGTTTACACTTCTAGTTTTAGTATGTTTACACTTCTAGTTTTGTATGTTTACAGTTCTAGTTTTAGTGTGTTTACAGTTCTAGTTTTGTATGTTTACAGTTCTAGTTTTAGTATGTTTACACTTCTAGTTTTGTATGTTTACACTTCTAGTTTTGTATGTT
The DNA here is from genome assembly GCA_963680875.1 of Bathymodiolus brooksi. NCBI lineage: Eukaryota > Metazoa > Mollusca > Bivalvia > Mytilida > Modiolidae > Bathymodiolus > Bathymodiolus brooksi. The sequence goes on from OY804579.1 coordinate 49,751,818, forward strand.
TACAGTTCTAGTTTTAGTGTGTTTACAGTTCTAGTTTTAGTATGTTTACAGTTCTAGTTTTGTATGTTTACACTTCTAGTTTTGTATGTTTACAGTTCTAGTTTTAGTATATTTACACTTCTAGTTTTGTATGTTTACACTTCTAGTTTTGTATGCTTACACTTCTAGTTTTGTATGTTTACAGTTCTAGTTTTAGTATGTTTACAGTTCTAGTTTTAGTATGTTTACACTTCTAGTTTTGTATGTTTACAGTTCTAGGTTTTAGTGTGTTTACAGTTCTAGTTTTGTATGCTTACACTTCTAGTTTTGTATGTTTACACTTCTAGTTTTGTATGTTTACAGTTCTAGTTTTGTATGTTTACAGTTCTAGTTTTAGTATGTTTACACTTCTAGTTTTGTATGTTTACACTTCTAGTTATGTATGTTTACAGTTCTAGTTTTAGTATGTTTACACTTCTAGTTTTGTATGTTTACAGTTCTAGTTTTAGTGTGTTTACAGTTCTAGTTTTAGTATGTTTACACTTCTAGTTTTAGTATGTTTACACTTCTAGTTTTAGTATGTTTACACTTCTAGTTTTGTATGTTTACACTTCTGGTTTTGTATGTTTACACTTCTAGTTTTAGTATGTTTACACTTCTAGTTTTGTATGTTTACAGTTCTAGTTTTGTATGTTTACAGTTCTAGTTTTGTATGTTTACAGTTCTACTTTTAGTGTGTTTACAGTTCTAGTTTTAGTATATTTACACTTCTAGTTTTAGTATATTTACACTTCTAGTTTTGTATGTTTACACTTCTAGTTTTGTATGTTTACAGTTCTAGTTTTAGTGTGTTTACAGTTCTAGTTTTGTATGTTTACAGTTCTAGTTTTAGTATGTTTACACTTCTAGTTTTAGTATGTTTACACTTCTAGTTTTAGTATGTTTACACTTCTGGTTTTGTATGTTTACACTTCTAGTTTTAGTATGTTTACACTTCTACTTTTGTATGTTTACACTTCTAGTTTTAGTATGTTTACACTTCTAGTTTTAGTATATTTACACTTCTAGTTTTAGTATGTTTACAGTTCTAGTTTTAGTATGTTTACAGTTCTAGTTTTAGTATGTTTACAGTTCTAGTTTTAGTATGTTTACACTTCTAGTTTTAGTATGTTTACACTTCTAGTTTTAGTATGTTTACACTTCTAGTTTTAGTATATTTACACTTCTAGTTTTAGTATGTTTACACTTCTAGTTTTAGTATGTTTACACTTCTAGTTTTAGTATGTTTACAGTTCTAGTTTTGTATGTTTACACTTCTAGTTTTAGTATGTTTACACTTCTAGTTTTGTATGCTTACACTTCTAGTTTTAGTATGTTTACACTTCTAGTTTTAGTATGTTTACACTTATAGTTTTAGTATGTTTACACTTCTAGTTTTGTATGTTTACACTTCTAGTTTTAGTATGTTTACACTTCTAGTTTTGTATGTTTACACTTCTAGTTTTGTATGTTTACAGTTCTAGTCTTAGTGTGTTTACAGTTCTAGTTTTGTATGTTTACAGTTCTAGTTTTAGTATGTTTACACTTCTAGTTTTGTATGTTTACACTTTTAGTTTTGTATGTTTACACTTCTAGTTTTAGTGTGTTTACAGTTCTAGTTTTAGTATGTTTACACTTCTAGTTTTAGTATGTTTACACTTCTAGTTTTGTATGTTTACACTTCTAGTTTTGTATGTTTACACTTCTAGTTTTAGTATGTTTACACTTCTAGTTTTGTATGCTTACACTTCTAGTTTTGTATGTTTACAGTTCTAGTTTTAGTGTGTTTACAGTTCTAGTTTTGTGTTTACAATTCTAGTTTTAGTATGTTTACACTTCTAGTTTTGTATGTTTACACTTCTAGTTTTGTATGTTTACACTTCTAGTTTTGTGTGTTTACAGTTCTAGTTTTAGTGTGTTTACAGTTCTAGTTTTAGTATGTTTACAGTTCTAGTTTTGTATGTTTACACTTCTAGTTTTAGTATGTTTACACTTCTAGTTTTGTATGCTTACACTTCTAGTTTTAGTATGTTTACACTTCTAGTTTTAGTATGTTTACACTTCTAGTTTTAGTATGTTTACACTTCTAGTTTTGTATGTTTACACTTCTAGTTTTAGTATGTTTACACTTCTAGTTTTGTATGTTTACACTTCTAGTTTTGTATGTTTACACTTCTAGTTTTAGTATGTTTACACTTCTAGTTTTAGTATGTTTACACTTCTAGTTTTAGTATGTTTACACTTCTAGTTTTGTATGTTTACACTTCTAGTTTTAGTATGTTTACAGTTCTAGTTTTGTATGTTTACACTTCTAGTTTTAGTATGTTTACACTTCTAGTTTTGTATGCTTACACTTCTAGTTTTAGTATGTTTACACTTCTAGTTTTAGTATGTTTACACTTCTAGTTTTAGTATGTTTACACTTCTAGTTTTGTATGTTTACACTTCTAGTTTTAGTATGTTTACACTTCTAGTTTTGTATGTTTACACTTCTAGTTTTGTATGTTTACAGTTCTAGTCTTAGTGTGTTTACAGTTCTAGTTTTGTATGTTTACAGTTCTAGTTTTAGTATGTTTACACTTCTAGTTTTGTATGTTTACACTTTTAGTTTTGTATGTTTACACTTCTAGTTTTAGTGTGTTTACAGTTCTAGTTTTAGTATGTTTACACTTCTAGTTTTAGTATGTTTACACTTCTAGTTTTGTATGTTTACACTTCTAGTTTTGTATGTTTACACTTCTAGTTTTAGTATGTTTACACTTCTAGTTTTGTATGCTTACACTTCTAGTTTTGTATGTTTACAGTTCTAGTTTTAGTGTGTTTACAGTTCTAGTTTTGTGTTTACAATTCTAGTTTTAGTATGTTTACAGTTCTAGTTTTAGTATGTTTACACTTCTAGTTTTGTATGTTTACAGTTCTAGGTTTTAGTGTGTTTACAGTTCTAGTTTTGTATGTTTACACTTCTAGTTTTGTATGTTTACACTTCTAGTTTTGTATGTTTACAGTTCTAGTTTTAGTGTGTTTACAGTTCTAGTTTTGTATGTTTACAGTTCTAGTTTTAGTATGTTTACACTTCTAGTTTTGTATGTTTACACTTCTAGTTATGTATGTTTACACTTCTAGTTTTGTATGTTTACAGTTCTAGTTTTAGTGTGTTTACAGTTCTAGTTTTAGTATGTTTACACTTCTACTTTTAGTATGTTTACACTTCTAGTTTTAGTATGCTTACACTTCTAGTTTTGTATGTTTACACTTCTGGTTTTGTATGTTTACACTTCTAGTTTTAGTATGTTTACACTTCTAGTTTTGTATGTTTACAGTTCTAGTTTTGTATGTTTACAGTTCTAGTTTTGTATGTTTACAGTTCTACTTTTAGTGTGTTTACAGTTCTAGTTTTAGTATATTTACACTTCTAGTTTTAGTATATTTACACTTCTAGTTTTGTATGTTTACACTTCTAGTTTTGTATGTTTACAGTTCTAGTTTTAGTGTGTTTACAGTTCTAGTTTTGTATGTTTACAGTTCTAGTTTTAGTATGTTTACAGTTCTAGTTTTAGTATGTTTACACTTCTAGTTTTAGTATGTTTACACTTCTAGTCTTAGTATGTTTACACTTCTAGTTTTGTATGTTTACACTTCTACTTTTGTATGTTTACACTTCTAGTTTTAGTATGTTTACACTTCTAGTTTTAGTATGTTTACACTTCTAGTTTTAGTATGTTTACACTTCTAGTTTTGTATGTTTAACTTCTAGTTTTGTATGTTTACACTTCTAGTTTTAGTATGTTTACACTTCTAGTTTTAGTATGTTTACACTTCTAGTTTTAGTATATTTACACTTCTAGTTTTAGTATGTTTACACTTCTAGTTTTAGTATATTTACACTTCTAGTTTTGTATGTTTACACTTCTAGTTTTTGTATGTTTACACTTCTAGTTTTGTATGTTTACACTTCTAGTTTTAGTATGTTTACACTTCTAGTTTTAGTATGTTTACACTTCTAGTTTTGTATGTTTACACTTCTAGTTTTAGTATGTTTACACTTCTAGTTTTGTATGTTTACAGTTCTAGTTTTAGTGTGTTTACAGTTCTAGTTTTGTATGTTTACAGTTCTAGTTTTAGTATGTTTACACTTCTAGTTTTGTATGTTTACACTTCTAGTTTTGTATGCTTACACTTCTAGTTTTAGTGTGTTTACAGTTCTAGTTTTAGTATATTTACAGTTCTAGTTTTGTATGTTTACACTTCTAGTTTTGTATGTTTACAGTTCTAGTTTTAGTATGTTTACACTTCTAGTTTTGTATGTTTACACTTCTAGTTTTGTATGCTTACACTTCTAGTTTTAGTGTGTTTACAGTTCTAGTTTTAGTATGTTTACAGTTCTAGTTTTGTATGTTTACACTTCTAGTTTTGTATGTTTACAGTTCTAGTTTTAGTATATTTACACTTCTAGTTTTGTATGTTTACACTTCTAGTTTTGTATGTTTACAGTTCTAGTTTTGTATGTTTACAGTTCTACTTTTAGTGTGTTTACAGTTCTAGTTTTAGTATATTTACACTTCTAGTTTTAGTATATTTACACTTCTAGTTTTGTATGTTTACACTTCTAGTTTTGTATGTTTACAGTTCTAGTTTTAGTGTGTTTACAGTTCTAGTTTTGTATGTTTACAGTTCTAGTTTTAGTATGTTTACAGTTCTAGTTTTAGTATGTTTACACTTCTAGTTTTAGTATGTTTACACTTCTAGTCTTAGTATGTTTACACTTCTAGTTTTGTATGTTTACACTTCTACTTTTGTATGTTTACACTTCTAGTTTTAGTATGTTTACACTTCTAGTCTTAGTATGTTTACACTTCTAGTTTTGTATGTTTACACTTCTACTTTTGTATGTTTACACTTCTAGTTTTAGTATGTTTACACTTCTAGTTTTAGTATGTTTACACTTCTAGTTTTGTATGTTTAACTTCTAGTTTTGTATGTTTACACTTCTAGTTTTAGTATGTTTACACTTCTAGTTTTAGTATGTTTACACTTCTAGTTTTAGTATATTTACACTTCTAGTTTTAGTATGTTTACACTTCTAGTTTTAGTATATTTACACTTCTAGTTTTGTATGTTTACACTTCTAGTTTTTGTATGTTTACACTTCTAGTTTTGTATGTTTACACTTCTAGTTTTAGTATGTTTACACTTCTAGTTTTAGTATGTTTACACTTCTAGTTTTGTATGTTTACACTTCTAGTTTTAGTATGTTTACACTTCTAGTTTTGTATGTTTACAGTTCTAGTTTTAGTGTGTTTACAGTTCTAGTTTTGTATGTTTACAGTTCTAGTTTTAGTATGTTTACACTTCTAGTTTTGTATGTTTACACTTCTAGTTTTGTATGTTTACAGTTCTAGTTTTAGTGTGTTTACAGTTCTAGTTTTAGTATGTTTACAGTTCTAGTTTTGTATGTTTACACTTCTAGTTTTGTATGTTTACAGTTCTAGTTTTAGTATATTTACACTTCTAGTTTTGTATGTTTACACTTCTAGTTTTGTATGCTTACACTTCTAGTTTTGTATGTTTACAGTTCTAGTTTTAGTATGTTTACAGTTCTAGTTTTAGTATGTTTACACTTCTAGTTTTGTATGTTTACAGTTCTAGGTTTTAGTGTGTTTACAGTTCTAGTTTTGTATGCTTACACTTCTAGTTTTGTATGTTTACACTTCTAGTTTTGTATGTTTACAGTTCTAGTTTTGTATGTTTACAGTTCTAGTTTTAGTATGTTTACACTTCTAGTTTTGTATGTTTACACTTCTAGTTATGTATGTTTACAGTTCTAGTTTTAGTATGTTTACACTTCTAGTTTTGTATGTTTACAGTTCTAGTTTTAGTGTGTTTACAGTTCTAGTTTTAGTATGTTTACACTTCTAGTTTTAGTATGTTTACACTTCTAGTTTTAGTATGTTTACACTTCTAGTTTTGTATGTTTACACTTCTGGTTTTGTATGTTTACACTTCTAGTTTTAGTATGTTTACACTTCTAGTTTTGTATGTTTACAGTTCTAGTTTTGTATGTTTACAGTTCTAGTTTTGTATGTTTACAGTTCTACTTTTAGTGTGTTTACAGTTCTAGTTTTAGTATATTTACACTTCTAGTTTTAGTATATTTACACTTCTAGTTTTGTATGTTTACACTTCTAGTTTTGTATGTTTACAGTTCTAGTTTTAGTGTGTTTACAGTTCTAGTTTTGTATGTTTACAGTTCTAGTTTTAGTATGTTTACACTTCTAGTTTTAGTATGTTTACACTTCTAGTTTTAGTATGTTTACACTTCTGGTTTTGTATGTTTACACTTCTAGTTTTAGTATGTTTACACTTCTACTTTTGTATGTTTACACTTCTAGTTTTAGTATGTTTACACTTCTAGTTTTAGTATATTTACACTTCTAGTTTTAGTATGTTTACAGTTCTAGTTTTAGTATGTTTACAGTTCTAGTTTTAGTATGTTTACAGTTCTAGTTTTAGTATGTTTACACTTCTAGTTTTAGTATGTTTACACTTCTAGTTTTAGTATGTTTACACTTCTAGTTTTAGTATATTTACACTTCTAGTTTTAGTATGTTTACACTTCTAGTTTTAGTATGTTTACACTTCTAGTTTTAGTATGTTTACAGTTCTAGTTTTGTATGTTTACACTTCTAGTTTTAGTATGTTTACACTTCTAGTTTTGTATGCTTACACTTCTAGTTTTAGTATGTTTACACTTCTAGTTTTAGTATGTTTACACTTATAGTTTTAGTATGTTTACACTTCTAGTTTTGTATGTTTACACTTCTAGTTTTAGTATGTTTACACTTCTAGTTTTGTATGTTTACACTTCTAGTTTTGTATGTTTACAGTTCTAGTCTTAGTGTGTTTACAGTTCTAGTTTTGTATGTTTACAGTTCTAGTTTTAGTATGTTTACACTTCTAGTTTTGTATGTTTACACTTTTAGTTTTGTATGTTTACACTTCTAGTTTTAGTGTGTTTACAGTTCTAGTTTTAGTATGTTTACACTTCTAGTTTTAGTATGTTTACACTTCTAGTTTTGTATGTTTACACTTCTAGTTTTGTATGTTTACACTTCTAGTTTTAGTATGTTTACACTTCTAGTTTTGTATGCTTACACTTCTAGTTTTGTATGTTTACAGTTCTAGTTTTAGTGTGTTTACAGTTCTAGTTTTGTGTTTACAATTCTAGTTTTAGTATGTTTACACTTCTAGTTTTGTATGTTTACACTTCTAGTTTTGTATGTTTACACTTCTAGTTTTGTGTGTTTACAGTTCTAGTTTTAGTGTGTTTACAGTTCTAGTTTTAGTATGTTTACAGTTCTAGTTTTGTATGTTTACACTTCTAGTTTTAGTATGTTTACACTTCTAGTTTTGTATGCTTACACTTCTAGTTTTAGTATGTTTACACTTCTAGTTTTAGTATGTTTACACTTCTAGTTTTAGTATGTTTACACTTCTAGTTTTGTATGTTTACACTTCTAGTTTTAGTATGTTTACACTTCTAGTTTTGTATGTTTACACTTCTAGTTTTGTATGTTTACACTTCTAGTTTTAGTATGTTTACACTTCTAGTTTTAGTATGTTTACACTTCTAGTTTTAGTATGTTTACACTTCTAGTTTTGTATGTTTACACTTCTAGTTTTAGTATGTTTACAGTTCTAGTTTTGTATGTTTACACTTCTAGTTTTAGTATGTTTACACTTCTAGTTTTGTATGCTTACACTTCTAGTTTTAGTATGTTTACACTTCTAGTTTTAGTATGTTTACACTTCTAGTTTTAGTATGTTTACACTTCTAGTTTTGTATGTTTACACTTCTAGTTTTAGTATGTTTACACTTCTAGTTTTGTATGTTTACACTTCTAGTTTTGTATGTTTACAGTTCTAGTCTTAGTGTGTTTACAGTTCTAGTTTTGTATGTTTACAGTTCTAGTTTTAGTATGTTTACACTTCTAGTTTTGTATGTTTACACTTTTAGTTTTGTATGTTTACACTTCTAGTTTTAGTGTGTTTACAGTTCTAGTTTTAGTATGTTTACACTTCTAGTTTTAGTATGTTTACACTTCTAGTTTTGTATGTTTACACTTCTAGTTTTGTATGTTTACACTTCTAGTTTTAGTATGTTTACACTTCTAGTTTTGTATGCTTACACTTCTAGTTTTGTATGTTTACAGTTCTAGTTTTAGTGTGTTTACAGTTCTAGTTTTGTGTTTACAATTCTAGTTTTAGTATGTTTACACTTCTAGTTTTGTATGTTTACACTTCTAGTTTTGTATGTTTACACTTCTAGTTTTGTATGTTTACAGTTCTAGTTTTAGTGTGTTTACAGTTCTAGTTTTAGTATGTTTACAGTTCTAGTTTTGTATGTTTACACTTCTAGTTTTAGTATGTTTACACTTCTAGTTTTGTATGCTTACACTTCTAGTTTTAGTATGTTTACACTTCTAGTTTTAGTATGTTTACACTTCTAGTTTTAGTATGTTTACACTTCTAGTTTTGTATGTTTACACTTCTAGTTTTAGTATGTTTACACTTCTAGTTTTGTATGTTTACACTTCTAGTTTTGTATGTTTACACTTCTAGTTTTAGTATGTTTACACTTCTAGTTTTAGTATGTTTACACTTCTAGTTTTAGTATGTTTACACTTCTAGTTTTGTATGTTTACACTTCTAGTTTTAGTATGTTTACACTTCTAGTTTTAGTATGTTTACACTTCTAGTTTTAGTATGTTTACACTTCTAGTTTTAGTATGTTTACAGTTCTAGTTTTGTATGTTTACACTTCTAGTTTTAGTATGTTTACACTTCTAGTTTTGTATGCTTACACTTCTAGTTTTAGTATGTTTACACTTCTAGTTTTAGTATGTTTACACTTCTAGTTTTAGTATGTTTACACTTCTAGTTTTGTATGTTTACACTTCTAGTTTTAGTATGTTTACACTTCTAGTTTTGTATGTTTACACTTCTAGTTTTGTATGTTTACAGTTCTAGTCTTAGTGTGTTTACAGTTCTAGTTTTGTATGTTTACAGTTCTAGTTTCAGTATGCTTACACTTCTAGTTTTGTATGCTTACACTTCTAGTTTTAGTATGTTTACACTTCTAGTTTTAGTATGTTTACACTTCTAGTTTTAGTATGTTTACACTTCTAGTTTTGTATGTTTACACTTCTAGTTTTAGTATGTTTACACTTCTAGTTTTGTATGTTTACACTTCTAGTTTTGTATGTTTACAGTTCTAGTCTTAGTGTGTTTACAGTTCTAGTTTTGTATGTTTACAGTTCTAGTTTTAGTATGTTTACACTTCTAGTTTTGTATGTTTACACTTTTAGTTTTGTATGTTTACACTTCTAGTTTTAGTGTGTTTACAGTTCTAGTTTTAGTATGTTTACACTTCTAGTTTTAGTATGTTTACACTTCTAGTTTTGTATGTTTACACTTCTAGTTTTGTATGTTTACACTTCTAGTTTTAGTATGTTTACACTTCTAGTTTTGTATGCTTACACTTCTAGTTTTGTATGTTTACAGTTCTAGTTTTAGTGTGTTTACAGTTCTAGTTTTGTGTTTACAATTCTAGTTTTAGTATGTTTACACTTCTAGTTTTGTATGTTTACACTTCTAGTTTTGTATGTTTACACTTCTAGTTTTGTATGTTTACAGTTCTAGTTTTAGTGTGTTTACAGTTCTAGTTTTAGTATGTTTACACTTCTAGTTTTGTATGTTTACAGTTCTAGTTTTAGTGTGTTTACAGTTCTAGTTTTAGTATGTTTACACTTCTAGTTTTAGTATGTTTACACTTCTAGTTTTAGTATGTTTACACTTCTAGTTTTGTATGTTTACACTTCTAGTTTTGTATGTTTACACTTCTAGTTTTGTATGTTTACACTTCTAGTTTTGCATGTTTACAGTTCTAGTTTTAGTGTGTTTACAGTTCTAGTTTTGTATGTTTACAGTTCTAGTTTTAGTATGTTTACACTTCTAGTTTTGTATGTTTACACTTCTAGTTTTGTGTGTTTACAGTTCTAGTTTTAGTGTGTTTACAGTTCTAGTTTTAGTATGTTTACACTTCTAGTTTTAGTATGTTTACACTTCTAGTTTTAGTATGTTTACACTTCTAGTTTTGTATGTTTACACTTCTAGTTTTAGTATGTTTACACTTCTAGTTTTAGTATATTTACACTTCTAGTTTTAGTATGTATACACTTCTAGTTTTAGTATGTTTACACTTCTAGTTTTAGTATGTTTACACTTCTAGTTTTAGTATGTTTACAGTTCTAGTTTTAGTATGTTTACACTTCTAGTTTTAGTATGTTTACACTTCTAGTTTTAGTATGTTTACAGTTCTAGTTTTGTATGTTTACACTTATACTTTTGTATGTTTACAGTTCTAGTTTTGTATGTTTACACTTCTAGTTTTAGTATGCTTACACTTCTAGTTTTGTATGTTTACACTTCTAGTTTTAGTATGTTTACACTTCTAGTTTTAGTATGTTTACACTTCTAGTTTTAGTATGTTTACACTTCTAGTTTTAGTATGTTTACACTTCTAGTTTTAGTATCTTTACACTTCTAGTTTTAGTATGTTTACACTTCTAGTTTTGTGTGTTTACACTTCTAGTTTTAGTATGTTTACACTTCTAGTTTTAGTATGTTTACACTTCTAGTTTTAGTATGTTTACACTTCTAGTTTTGTATGTTTACACTTCTAGTTTTAGTATGTTTACACTTCTAGTTTTAGTATGTTTACACTTCTAGTTTTGTATGTTTACACTTCTAGTTTTAGTATGTTTACACTTCTAGTTTTGTATGTTTACACTTCTAGTTTTGTAAGTTTACACTTCTAGTTTTAGTATGTTTACACTTCTAGTTTTAGTATATTTACACTTCTAGTTTTAGTATGTTTACACTTATAGTTTTGTATGTTTACACTTCTAGTTTTGTATGTTTACAGTTCTAGTTTTAGTATGTTTACACTTCTAGTTTTAGTGTGTTTACACTTCTAGTTTTAGTATGTTTACACTTCTAGTTTTAGTATGTTTACAGTTCTAGTTTTAGTATGTTTACACTTCTAGTTTTGTATGTTTACACTTCTAGTTTTAGTATGTTTACAGTTCTAGTTTTGTATGTTTTCACTTCTAGTTTTAGTATGTTTACACTTCTAGTTTTGTATGTTTACACTTCTAGTTTTAGTATGTTTACACTTCTAGTTTTAGTGTTTACAGTTCTAGTTTTAGTGTTTACACTTCTAGTTTTAGTGTGCTTACAGTTCTAGTTTTAGTGTTTACACTTCTAGTTTTAGTGTGTTTACACTTCTAGTTTTTGTATGTTTACACTTCTAGTTTTAGTGTTTACACTTCTAGTTTTAGTGTGTTTACAGTTCTAGTTTTGTATGTTTACACTTCTAGTTTTAGTGTTTACACTTCTAGTTTTAGTATGTTTACAGTTCTAGTTTTGTATGTTTACACTTCTAGTTTTAGTATGTTTACACTTCTAGTTTTGTATGTTTACACTTCTAGTTTTAGTATGTTTACACTTCTAGTTTTAGTATGTTTACACTTCTAGTTTTAGTGTGTTTACACTTCTAGTTTTGTATGTTTACAGTTCTAGTTTTGTATGTTTACACTTCTAGCTTTAGTATGTTTACACTTCTAGTTTTGTATGTTTACACTTCTAGTTTTAGTATGTTTACACTTCTAGTTTTGTATGTTTACACTTCTAGTTTTGTATGTTTACACTTCTAGTTTTAGTATGTTTACACTTCTAGTTTTAGTATGTTTACACTTCTAGTTTTAGTATATTTACACTTCTAGTTTTAGTATGTTTACACTTCTAGTTTTGTATGTTTACACTTCTAGTTTTAGTATGTTTACACTTCTAGTTTTGTATGCTTACACTTCTAGTTTTGTATGTTTACACTTCTAGTTTTGTATGTTTACACTTCTAGTTTTTGTATGTTTACACTTCTAGTTTTAGTATGTTTACACTTCTAGTTTTAGTATATTTACACTTCTAGTTTTGTATGTTTACACTTCTAGTTTTAGTGTGTTTACAGTTCTAGTTTTAGTATGTTTACAGTTCTAGTTTTGTATGTTTACAGTTCTAGTTTTAGTATGTTTACAGTTCTAGTTTTAGTATGTTTACACTTCTAGTTTTAGTATGTTTACACTTCTAGTTTTAGTATGTTTACACTTCTAGTTTTGTATGTCATAATTATTGTCATTACTAATTTGTAATAGGAAATATTTGATACAAAGCCACAAAACGTTCATAGTAATTCAAGAGATGATGATGATTAACGATTTTTTGGTGTTTAACGCCACTTTCATCGATATGTTTTGGTGTTTAACGCCACTTTCATCGATATTTCAGCTATATTACGGCGACCAGTTGTAGTGGTGGAAGAAGCCGGAGAGAACCACCGACCATGGGCAAGCAAATGGTAAACTTTATCACTTGCGGCTGCGAAATTCAAGAGACACCACTCGAAATATGTGAAAGTGGTATATGATTTAACTGGAATTAGTAAAGACCAAACACTTGTGATTCAAGGCTGTTCCAATTACCGAATTGGCATAAGACAAATTTAAGATCACAAATAGGCAAAATCAGAAACTGTAAATAGAAGATTGGCTAACAATACAATAAAAAAAAAAACACGACACAGAATATTTTGAAGATTCGTTCGTTTTGCAGTCAACATATTGTAACTTTTCCCACTGCTTGTTTTTTTTTAACTGTGTAAGAACTTAACTCAGTAATATCATGTATGGTTATTATCTCCATCTGGTCATTAGAGTATGAACAGTTGAGCTGATTATATCTTATAGATATACTTATATATTTCAGGATACAAGGCAAAGCCAGTGGATACAGCAGCAATATTAACATTTATGAGAGATATGTTAGAAGATGTATACGTACCTACAAATGAAACACACGTAGGTGTTTTATAATATAAATGTTGGTTATTGTACCTAGTATTTTGTTGTCCGGGGATCGATCACAATATATGAATGATTTTGTTGATTGATTGATTGATTGATTGTGGCTTAACGTCCGGAGTTAAATATCAAAAAACTATACAGAAATGGGACAATGTTGTATTGCAACTGAAAAGTATGGAGAGGTAGGGAGAACAGACACGTAGTCTTCTATACCAACTACAATGTGCCTACTCTGTTTTGCAATATGTATAAGAGTTCTGTAACGCGTGACACTCTTCTAGCACGTTACGGATATAATACACAGTCGGGCTTTCAAACAACAACAACCCCTTTCGAGAAGGCACACTGTATCAGCCTGGCGACACGCTGGGCATCTCAACAATTCTCAGAGAGAACAATATAAAAAAAATGATCGTTCGATACTACTATTATTAAATAACGAATCATTCAACCATATTAATGCTAACGTTTGTTTAAGGTTTGTGGTAAATATTACGTTATTGTATGCGAGATTTACTTTCATTATATAAGTTTTGTTTTAACTACTACATTTGTTCTTGATTTTAGTTTTTTTTTACACCAGCTTGCTAATGTGTGTGTCCCTTAAAGAGAATTAATATTTGACAATATATTTTTTGCACCATTTTCATAGCATATCATCAACATTAATGTGATTATTATATCATTATTATTTTTTTTTTTTTTAGAAATCTGAGGTTTCTGACGCACCAAGTATGAAAACGACCGAAGAGTTAAACATATACGGAACAGTTACACCAAGTGGTGTCGCATTTGAATTGTAATCTAACAGATATATCGGTATTCCTTTAATTTATGAATATATATATAATAAGTAGGATTTATTTCTCATTTGATACATTTTGATTGTACAGTGGAACCTGTCTAATCCGACACACCAAGAGGCCATGGAAATGTGTCGGATTGTAGTGGATGTCGGAAAACGCGGTTTTTACTTCTTAGCTAACAGAAATTTGCACAAATTTAACAAGAGAAGAAATTGTGTATGTTTCATTATGTAGGATGGTTTAAGTAATTGGAACTGCAATGTAAAGGGATGTTTATACAAAGTAGATGGAAATACGTTTAATATTTAAGTTATACACAATTAATATATTTAGAACAATGGTTGTAGCCATGTGCTTTATAAAGAAAGTGAAAACAGTTAACTGTAAATTTTGATTATTATATTCTTGGTAAGCTTACTTTTAACCCTTATTAATATAATGAGCCCCTAATCACCTGTAAATGCATAAGTTCAAATCATAATTTATCTGTGTACACAAGCCAGCATGCACATCTGTGTCACTTTCCTCATTGACCTAATACTGTCGCCTTATATATTCGCAAATATCAACAACACTGGAGTTTTATCTACAGTGGCTTTGAATATATTTCAACGTAGTTTACTGCCTTCTTTGTCTTTGTATGCTTTGACTATTTTTTCTGTTTTGTTGAGATATATAAGTTATCTAAGATAGTATTAGTAAATTGTAATTTGATTGATTAAAAACATAATGCATTATGTTGTTTGTTTGTAGTTTTCTGTGGCAAAAAGATAGTTCTTATAAGTTTTTATACAAGTACTAGTAATAAGTTACACAATGTACTAATTACTTAATACGATTTATAAGGCGTCAGTAAATTACATATGGGCGAAAGCAATGAGCGAGCTCTCACCCAATATGGAATTTACTGACACCTTATATATGGTGGTAGGTCACTAGCGAACTGTGTAACACTCGTGCCACAAGTGGAGCAACAGCTTCTTTCCCTTCTGGAGAACTTGGGATGTGGGTTCTTGTTGCCTACTGTATAGGTTGGGTTTATATGTAGAGTTTTATAGATTATTGTTATGTCTGTTGGTCATTGTATTGTCTGTCCTATGTTGATTAGCAGCTTCTCATTACCCGTTTCTAGCTTTGGTAAACTTTTCATATAACACATACGATGAAAGCATGTAAGAATTTCATAATTAATTGCAGTTTTAACAATCTTGATGATTCATGTAACGTTGTTCTTTGTTTTGCTTTTTAATTTTTCTGTAGTAGTTTTTATGTGTAGATTAAAAATATGCGTATTTAAAGTATGAAATAAAACAAGTATGTCACAGTTGATGCATATTGAAATTAGTTAACACAGAAATAAATAGAATATTTGCTTACACAATCCAGAGGGATAAAGTAAAATAAAGCAAACAGTTGAACACAAGTAAGCAATACATGTTCCTATTTCATCTCCTATATTAAATGTAGTATAGTGTAACAGCTACCCTATTTATTTAACCAAGGGTTCTCTGGGGGTACATGTATATATTCTAACCTCTGTACACTTTGCAATGCTTAACACATTTAATATTTTTCCATTATCCGCTTCAAATATATTTTTATGGTCACAACTGAGCACTTTTTTATACTTCGGTGGTTTCGGATATCCAATCTTGAATCTTAATTAAGGGCCCGGGTTACTTGATGAGTTAGGTAGTTGAATTACCTAACAGCTCATACAAGCCTATCACCAATACGGCATGGGTTCGCGCCCGGCTTTGTAAATATTACAAAAATGGTGCACTCGACTCGCAGCCGCAAGTGATAAAGTTTACCAGTTGCTTGCCCATGGTCGGTGGTTCTTCCACCACTAAAACTGGTCGCCATGATATAGCTGAAATATTGCTGAAAGTGGCGTTAAACACAATAAATCAAATAAAATGAATCTTAATTAAATTAATATTTTAAAACGTATTGCGACAATGAATTTGTATGCACTTCTTGTACAAGTCTAACACCCAGTCATAACCGAGGAAGGAAATCAACTTGTTCAGATAATAACAGCAAACGAAAACAGATTATAAAGACATTTTCACAATAGTTTTGAACTCTACTTCCATAGATCTTTTTGTATAATGCATTGTCACAATTATGACATCAACATGTTAAATATCGCATATATCAGAAAGATGCTTTATTTTACAATATACCACCATATCATCCAAACACGTCGCCTACAACAATAGCTATTCTCTCTGTTGTAGTCAAAGGGAATGTAACGACTGTGTCTATATATTCCACTGAAATATAAAAAAGAATCAGAGTGGTTTGTGTGTTTGTGCTTTATATTATATTGATGATATGATTCAACTATTGTCTTGGTTGCTAGTTGAGACAATGGTTACTTCAGATAACAAATTTTATTCAATTTTCTATGAAAAAACCATGTGTATAGAGCGTAGATCTGTATTAGACTACTGAGAATTTATCATCATATTCTGGAGCTACAATGCCATCTTGGTAACTTAACTTGGTGATATCTAAGACATTTATAGACATTTGATTTGAGAAAATGTGGTACAATCAAGGTCCATATGTGTTAAGCATATATAACCTAGGTTGTAATTAAGTGTAGGTTTGGAAAATTTTAATACTGTTCTGTGGACAGACATACCTAACTTATGTTGTGTTGTTGGTTTGTTTTTCATCGTCTTGTGTGCCCTATGTTGCCAGATTCTCTGGGTTGTCCATTTTTTATTTCCCCTTCGGTATTCTCTAACGTTTATTGTGTACCCTATGTTGCCAGTTTCTCTGGGTTGTCCATTTTTGATTTCCCCTTCGGTATTCTCTAACGTTTATTGTGTACCCTATGTTTCCAGTTTCTCTGGGTTGTCCATTTTTTATTTCCCCTTCGGTATTCTCTAACATTTATTGTGTACCCTATGTTCCCAGTTTCTCTGGGTTGTCCATTTTTGATTTCCCCTTTGGTATTCTCTAACGTTTATTGTGTACCCTATGTTGCCAGTTTCTCTGGGTTGTCCATTTTTGATTTCCCCTTCAGTATTCTCTAACGTTTATTGTGTACCCTTTGTTGCCAGTTTCTCTGGGTTGTCCATTTTTTATTTCCCCTTCGGTATTCTCTAACGTTTATTGTGTACCCTATGTTGCCAGTTTCTCTGGGTTGTCCATTTTTGATTTCCCCTTCGGTATTCTCTAACGTTTATTGTGTACCCTATGTTGCCAGTTTCTCTGGGTTGTCCATTTTTGATTTCCCCTTCGGTATTCTCTAACGTTTATTGTGTACCCTATGTTGCCAGATTCTCTGGGTTGTCCATTTTTGATTTCCCCTTCGGTATTCTCTAACGTTTATTGTGTACCCTATGATGCCAGTTTCTCTGGGTTGTCCATTTTTGATTTCCCCTTCGATATTCTCTAACGTTTATTGTGTACCATATGTTGCCAGATTCTCTGGGTTGTCCATTTTTGATTTCCCCTTCGGTATTCTCTAACGTTTATTGTGTACCCTATGTTGCCAGATTCTCTGGGTTGTCCATTTTTGATTTCCCCTTTGGTATTCTTTAACGTTTATTGTGTACCCTATGTTGCCAGTTTCTCTGGGTTGTCCATGTTTGATTTCCCCTTCGGTATTCTCTAACGTTTATTGTGTACCCTATGTTGCCAGATTCTCTGGGTTGTCCATTTTTGATTTCCCCTTCGGTATTCTCTAACGTTTATTGTGTACCCTATGATGCCAGTTTCTCTGGGTTGTCCATTTTTGATTTCCCCTTCGATATTCTCTAACGTTTATTGTGTACCATATGTTGCCAGATTCTCTGGGTTGTCCATTTTTGATTTCCCCTTCGGTATTCTCTAACGTTTATTGTGTACCCTATGTTGCCAGTTTCTCTGGGTTGTCCATGTTTGATTTCCCCTTTGGTATTCTTTAACGTTTATTGTGTACCCTATGATGCCAGTTTCTCTGGGTTGTCCATTTTTGATTTCCCCTTCGATATTCTCTAACGTTTATTGTGTACCATATGTTGCCAGATTCTCTGGGTTGTCCATTTTTGATTTCCCCTTCGATATTCTCTAACGTTTATTGTGTACCATATGTTGCCAGATTCTCTGGGTTGTCCATTTTTGATTTCCCCTTCGGTATTCTCTAACGTTTATTGTGTACCCTATGTTGCCAGATTCTCTGGGTTGTCCATTTTTGATTTCCCCTTCGGTATTCTCTAACGTTTATTGTGTACCCTATGATGCCAGTTTCTCTGGGTTGTCCATTTTTGATTTCCCCTTCGATATTCTCTAACGTTTATTGTGTACCCTATGTTGCCAGTTTCTCTGGGTTGTCCATGTTTGATTTCCCCTTCGGTATTCTCTAACGTTTATTGTGTACCCTTTGTTGCCAGATTCTCTGGGTTGTCCATGTTTGATTTCCCCTTCGGTATTCTCTAACGTTTATTGTGTACCCTATGTTGCCAGTTTCTCTGGGTTGTCCATTTTTGATTTCCGCTTCGATATTCTCTAACGTTTATTGTGTACCCTATGTTGCCAGTTTCTCTGGGTTGTCCATGTTTGATTTCCCCTTCGGTATTCTCTAACGTTTATTGTGTACCCTATGTTGCCAGATTCTCTGGGTTGTCCATGTTTGATTTCCCCTTCGGTATTCTCTAACGTTTATTGTGTACCCTTTGTTGCCAGTTTCTCTGGGTTGTCCATTTTTGATTTCCCCTTCGATATTCTCTAACGTTTATTGTGTACCCTATGTTGCCAGTTTCTCTGGGTTGTCCATGTTTGATTTCCCCTTCGGTATTCTCTAACGTTTATTGTGTACCCTATGTTGCCA
Source organism: Bathymodiolus brooksi (assembly GCA_963680875.1). NCBI lineage: Eukaryota > Metazoa > Mollusca > Bivalvia > Mytilida > Modiolidae > Bathymodiolus > Bathymodiolus brooksi. Next base: position 49,770,447 of record OY804579.1, read on the forward strand.
GATTCTCTGGGTTGTCCATGTTTGATTTCCCCTTCGGTATTCTCTAACGTTTATTGTGTACCCTTTGTTGCCAGTTTCTCTGGGTTGTCCATTTTTGATTTCCCCTTCGATATTCTCTAACGTTTATTGTGTACCCTATGTTGCCAGTTTCTCTGGGTTGTCCATGTTTGATTTCCCCTTCGGTATTCTCTAACGTTTATTGTGTACCCTATGTTGCCAGATTCTCTGGGTTGTCCATGTTTGATTTCCCCTTCGGTATTCTCTAACGTTTATTGTGTACCCTATGTTGCCAGATTCTCTGGGTTGTCCATTTTTGATTTCCCCTTCGGTATTCTCTAACGTTTATTATGTACTAAATATATACTGCCAGCAATAATATTTGTTGCAAATTCGAAATATCAAACCAAAACGATGATTCGATATAAAATGTCTATCAACATGAAGGGTTTGACGATATACCAAAGTGGGGGGTCCTCCCGATAGTCCGACGGCCCAATAGTCCAACAGCCCATTAGTCCGACAACCCATTAGTCCAACAGCCCATTAGTCCGACAACCTATAAATGCAAGAGGCATACCAAGTCTCATTAATATCCTTCAAGGCATTCCGACAGACCATGATGGTGGTTCCTATATACATGTACCCTATATAACCCTATATAACTGAACGTCGTCCATACATGTCAACGTTTTTCTTTTGCGGGTCACACCAGTCATGAATTTGCCGAAATGTGTCCTCTCACCCGAGATTTTTCAATCACCTGATGGGTCCCGGGAATTTGGTAAATGACCTTTTTTCACCCGTCTTCTTGTCATGGATTGTATCCAGTTTTTAGAATGGAAATATATTGAAACAATTTCTAAATAATGCAAGTTGATTAACCGGTTTGGTTATGAGACAAACGCAACCAATCCGTTAAACAGGAAATCGAAAATCAAAGGACACGTATGACAAATCCGTTACACATAAAACTAAAATGAACAGACAACACGTACTCCACTAAAAACCGGGAGTGACTTCAGGTGCTCCGGAAGAGTTAGCAAGTCCTGCCTTGTTAACAACACCCGTCGTGTAACATGACGACACGAACATCGATAACGTTTTGACACGGATATATATATTAACCTAACTGCCATTAGCTCATTTGTTCACGACACAGGTACTTGGGGTTAACACCTCTCCTTTTTTGCTCAAAGCGACACCATGAATTTTATCATTTTAATTTTCTCCCTTTTTCAACTAAAAATATGCGAAACTGGTCAAATTAGAGCTCTCATATTACATGTATATAGGATGGGGCTATTTCAAACAGTTATTAGTGGTTTAGTATATTTTCAGATTCAGACGCTATCAAATGTTAAACCTGTCCTTTTGAGAAACCTGCCATTTTAAACCCACTGTCTTAAGGGGTCGAGCTAGGGTAACAAGGTGTCGAGCTCGGTTGACGAGGGATCAAACTCGTTTGACGAGATCGCTGGAAGAAAGCTGGCAAAATGTGTTCAAGATCGATCCCTCGGGTGTTGAAATGGTATCGAGCTTCGTCAGTATTTCGGCAGACGAGGGGGTCGAAATGGGCTTTCTAACGGACTTCTTTTCGACAGCTTGCGTATAACTTTTGACAGGACGCACCCGTAGTTAATCAGAGTGGACTTTTTTGCCAAAAAATCCCAAGTTCGATCCATGTCAAATTACAAATACAATGTGCAAGTGTAAAATTTTATGATTATCTCCTACACATGACCCCAAAAGTGCACACATTTGAGATAGGAGCTTTGCCATATGTAAGGGAATAAACTACACAAATTTGGTTCCAATCTGTTGAGAAATGATTGTTACTTGGATCAGCAGAGCAGTTTCCAAGTGAACAAACCGGTCGACAAACCAACGTAGCTACCGTTACAGTAAATAGAATAAAGGGGCCAACGTTGTATAATGACATTCCTTTGACTATAAAGGATTGCATGTTGCTGAAACCACAATATAACCTTGCGTGGATTTGTTTTTGAAATCTCGTCTATCGCATATGGTGGCATATTTATGGTTCCCTGGTGTCAAATATTTATGTAGACATCTAAATACAGTCGAATGTTTCATATGTCTAGTACATAATTATCTGACATATGGGAGACAAAAATATGCCACTATATATATAACTGGAAGAATTTGTAATCACGGTTGGCCTCCTACATGTACATTCTGTGTTATCTATGCACAACGATTTCGACCTCTTTATATCACCGTTTTAGGATAAGCACAATTATCCAAAGTTTGCAATGCTTGTGACGTAAATTCCAAAAAAAAAGAAGAACTGTAATGTCCGATTAATGTGTTGTCGGACTAATGGGTTGTCGGAATAATGGGCCGTCGGACTACCGGACCCCCCCCCCCCCCCAAAGTGGTAGTCAAAATACGCAAATTGAAGGACAGAAAACACAATCGCCAAAAGAAAAGAGACAAAAGGTCAAACAAAGATCTATAAAACACTATAAAGAAAACTGTGGATCGAACAACACAAACCCACATTAAAACCGGCTCCGCGGAAGGGTAAGCAGTTCCTGCTTCACTAGTGACACCCGTCGTGTTACTCTAGTTACAAAGCCAGTGATAAGCACATATCAAGTTATGCAGAGTTATATTGCTAAGGTGTACTGACACTATGCTAAGATGATCAAAGGATAGTTACATCTCTAAAAATATGTCCATAAAATATTTAACAGACTTTCAACATTTTTTATATAATTCTATTTTTTGTTTATGGGCAGATTTAAAAAAATGGCTCCTACTGCTATAGCTGTCTAATTTACTCATTTTTATGATTTTATTGGATCTAAATAGTTCAAAAGATCTGTAATGATTTGATGTTTGTTACTGCAAAAAATCTTTAAGATATCTAGAATAACAAAAAAAATATGTCCAAAAAACATGTCAAAATTGTCAGGAGTGCAACCCTTTTTTGTGACACTTTAAAAAATCCTTAATTTTCAACAACCTACCACAGTGCTAAATCAAACAATATGTTATCAAAATCTATTTCATCACAAACTTTGATATGTTGACACACTTTAAGATAGCAATAGATCATGCTTCACATTTATTATTGCATAAAAATATGGCTTTGTAAAAAAGATGTACCTAGTCAGGAGTGCAACAAACATTTATGCAAGTTTTCCTAAATTACATTGTAGAAATGTTGTCTTTTAGTTTTCAAAGATATGGGGTATAAATAAATCTTAATACATCATTGCTGCTTCAAAACCATAGTTAAAGGAGACACTAAAATCAGTAGTAAGGCCAAGAATGTCACATTAAAGGCAGCACCCTCAAATGTCAGGAGTGCAACATTTGATATTTTCTTAGACATATTTTCTTTTAAATGTAACTAAATTCACATTTGTCTTTCTATTTCAACAGAGACTACCAAGAGAACAGATAAAACCCATTTGCCTGTTTGAGATACATAAAATATCTGTCACAGAAGCATTTGATTCATGTCAGGAGTGCAACTAGTTTTAAGTGATCTTCTACACAGTTTAAATTATAGCTTTTTATATGGATGATTTAAATAAAATGAGAGTCTGTCAAGTTTAGAATAATGTTTGAAAAAATTAAAAGTGCCAATAGCATTTTATGTGCTTTTAATTTTATGTAATAAAGCATTTTTGTTCATTTTAAATGGTCTCATGCTTTAATATATATTAGGTATTAATACTAGAGACATTCTCTGACATGGGAATATGTTTTCTAGGTTCATTAATAGCTATTGGAGATTAATTGACTTGATAAAGTTTATGATAAATGCATTTATCTATTTGTTTATAGATAATTTATGGTTAACCATGTAACTCCTGACATAAATATTTAAAAATCATTGAAATTTGATATAATTAATTTTCTAAGTATCCATAAAATACTTGTAATTGTACATTAAACATCTATTTTCAATATTAATTTAGATTAATACATGTTTTAAATGTTTTTGTATAGTATATTTCAAAAATAAGTTGGAATTTTTGAGAAGTATGGCTGTATACAAGTTACAAATAACTAGAAAAATATTACTTTAAGAAACAATTATCATTAAAACTTGGTAAAACTAATGCTTGAAAGAACACCAACTGATTGTTTCCCCTGTGAATTGTTTTTAAGTTAACAACTCTTCTTTTTCTTGATGGCAATATAATGTCAGGAATGCAACATATCCCGATAAAATAGTACCATAGATAAAATAATGATAATTTATAATAAATTGCCTTTTCTAGCCTATAAAAATATTCTAATTATTTCTTTATGATTTATCTAATATATTAGAGTGGTATAATACAAATTTTCAAATGTACATAATTAAAAATATTGCTGCTAAAACTGGGTATTAAAGAAATGGTATGGCAAAAAATTGCTACAAATTTCCAAATACTGTCATTTCTGTACAAATATTTCATTGAAAACAGGTAAAAATTATTGCATGAGTTAACAGTAACATCACTGTTCAATGTTGGCATTATAAAATGTGATATTTTCTTCTTTTTTTTCTTTATTATAAATTTATAAAATGTCAGGAGTGCAACAAAAATAGACAAAATGTTTTTTCTACAAGTTACAACCAATTATTTTGTGATGGTTCAAAGAATCAATGTTATTTTTTTTTACAAATGGCTACTTATCTTTAAAGTTTGAAAATTTTGCTGTCTTAAGTAAAAATATTCATTATTATTTTGATAATAAAAACTTTATCAGGTAGATTGGACAAAAATATTGAGAATTTTTCATAAAAAATAGCTTTTAAGAAAAACTACAACTACCAATAGGCAATAACCCAATATTTTGCACAAAAAGTCATTTATATCAGTTGCATTGTTTGAGAAACCATTATACAAAATAATTGAGACTAAAGATTGTTTAACTGATATAGAATAAGTATGTGTTTTACATGGTTTTTATGCCAATTTGTGTTCAATAAAAAGTTCTTAAAAATTTATTGCTTATCTGTTCATAGTTTCTTTCTTGTTTCATTTACTTCAAATACAACATTGAAAATCATCAGCAGAAAGTTTTTAGGAGTGAGTTTAATTTGGAAATTTTTTTCACATGTTGGAGCCATTTTTTATGAAACAGCCCTTATATCTATTTCTTGTTCATGCATTTATAGCAAATTTTCCAGTTTCATTAAGCGATATGACACATAATATATCCTGGTCTGACAATAAGTCGGTCAGTCATTGGATAATGATTGATTATTTTTTTCATGTTTGAAAAGTAAACATTTTTTTCTTTTTAATTATGTTCCTCATCTATTCTTGCTCACATGTGTAAAGTTCCATGGAAAAAAGACCGATAATAATAACACACTGACCCATATTTGTTTACTACCCTTTTTCCAAATGGCGTCCTATTAGTCACATAAAGTCGGTCAAGGGTCAATAAAGCACATGATTTTGTCATAGGCCAAACAAACTTAAAAAGTAAACCAGATTAAGAAAGTACAGTATTTTAGCTTTTTCAGTGTAATTGTTTTGTCTGAAAAATTTCAAAGGATGTTTTTTTTAAATAGTTTGAAATTGAAGTATTAAAAATTAATTATTTGATGCAAATATTAAACTTGCTTACCCATATAATAAAGTATTTAATCCAGTGAATTTGGTGTTTTTGCTTTTGTCAATACAATCTATTAGACTGACTACATTCTGCCATATTTTTGTAAAATAATTAATGACTGATTTCAATTTATTTTAATCACATTTATTATCACAGAGTGGTAACAATACAGTTTTGTTGATGCTATTTGTAATAATGACAGGTTTTTTTTTACCCAGATAATCTCATTTTTCTGTCTGGTTTAATTTAATTCTCTGTTCAATTTATGCTATACATTTTGATTATTGCTGTAAATTAATTCTTTTTCTATCTTCTCTGTGAATTTCATTTCATTACCCCAAGAAGTAAGGGGTATATTTGTTATTAAAGCAGCAGTGGAAATGCAAAATAATCTGCCATTTTGTGACTAATGGAGATCACTTGCATGTATTTTCTGGGTAAAATCGGCCATTTTCTAGAAAATGGTGGAATGTGAATGATCAATCATCATATTTTCGAAGTATTTTAAAATACAATTTGCTTGGCCTACATTCCAGAAACGGTCATGAACTGTGATGACGATTATGTCAACAAACCGGAAAAATACAAATGCTTGGAGAATACCATCGATGGAAACATATTTAACAAGCATAATGATCAGGAAAAAAAGACATTAGTAAAAAGGATCTTTTTTACTTGCATGGAATTTATTCAATTCAAACTTCTCTGTTTTAATCTCATCTTGTAATTTTGACGTTGAAAAGAATTCCCTCTGTGTTTATGTACGCCATGAATATACAGAATGACGTCATTGGTCTCGTGCTGCGCGAGAATTGTAAATCAAAACAAGTGACTGACTTTATTGCATGACCGAGCAGATGTCACGGTAGGATACTAGTTGTTGTCCGACATTGTTTATTAATAATTTGGTTTTAACTGATAATTCCACCTTATATCAGAATGTTGTCTTCTGATTGGTTGATGAAACAGGTATTTTTTACCAATTTTTCGTTTTTTCAGCTTTTCCACCATTGCCGGGATATTTGCCTAAAAATATCGCGGTACTATAGGAAAATATCCCGCTCGAGACGAAATCCCTTTTTTAAATAGTTTATGACGTCACGGATGTTATTCGAATTACTCGGGTTTCTTCTTTCAACCAACGCTAAAGTAAAGAAAATGACGAGTGGCAGCCGTTATGTTTGAAATCGTTGAAATGTATATATGGCATAATATGCTATTTCAAATTCATTTGCATTAAAAATTTTTAGCGTGTTGTATGTTAAAGCAAAATCGTGATTTATTTTTATTTTTGAATTTGTTCCAGAATTTATACACTACACTGCCGTGCCATATATATTGTGCCAAAATGGCGACGTCAATTACTTATCAGTAAAAGTATCAACTAATTGACCGGGCTATTGCAATGTAAATGAAAAAGGTACATACCTCATCTTTCAGTATTTAGTTATTTGTCCCTTTCCCCTCATAACGGCTCTCAATCGGGTTGGAATACTTTGAAATAGACTCTGTATATATAGTGAAGTGGAAGTTTATACCAAATATCCTGAACAGCATCTTTCAAATCTTGTTTAGTTTTGATATCATTTACCCTCCTCTCGAATTGAATTTTAAGTGTCCGCCAAACATTTTCTATGATATTGAGATCAGGGCTCTGCGGTGGCCAAGGAAGAGTGGGAATGTGGTTGTCTCTTTTCCACTGGGTGGTCCGTAAGGAGACATGACATGGCGCGTTGTCCTCCTGTAGTGTCCAACGGTCCGTAGGAAAATGTTTAGTAACAACTGGCCATAAACATTCATCCAGCACATTTATATACTTCTCGGAATTCATATTTCCTTCTACTGGTACAAGTTTTCCAACACCTTTGTAAGTAATGCAGCCCCAAAACAAAACAGACACAGCCGACTGACGATCCTGATCACCATACTGCCCTAAACATTGAGGCATAAAAGTTTCATGTGAGCGACGCCACACATATATTTTCTTGTTTTTTCCAATAACAACTTGCGTTTCATCTGAAAAAATGATTTTTGACCAATGTTCCCTTACATTCCAGTGATATTTTGATCTGCAAAACGCTCTCCTCTTACCTTGGTTGACACCTCGAATCGTAATAGACTTCGCAATTCTTCTCCTTTTGAATCCGGCATCGTGTAAACGCCTCTGGACTGTTCTTGTGAAAGTTTGCAAGGTGTGCTATTATTAAATTTAGAGGTAAGGTCTCCTAGGGTCTGTCTCCTGTTGGTTTTAACCATGCGAAGTAGCAGACGATCAGTCCTGACATTCGTCTTCTTTTTCCGGCCGCTTCTCGGAAGATTTTCTACAGTACCTCGTTCCCGGTAACGTTTTATGATGTAAGAAACTGTTCTCCGGTTTAAAGACAAGAATTCCGCAATCTTACAAGCACTATACCCTTCTTGATCAAGCCCCATGATAGTTTCTTTCAGGTCAGTAGATAGTCCGAGATTCCTCTGTCGTTTAACGGCATTGATAATCTTGCTGTAGCCGTTCAACGACAGAGGGTGATACATACGGAAACCATCAAATTTGCCTCACAGCCATAGTATCGGCACATTTCCACGTTTCGTGGCTATCGGATTTTATTTTCTATCATAAACCTTATATAAATCGCTTCACCAATCATTTTTCTATTCATTCATAACCATCTTACCCTCAGAAAGTGGTGTTACACTCCATTACAGCACGATTTTGCCTTAGATCCTATTATTCCGCCATTTGACTTCCATTTTCGAATCTACACACGTGATCTCGCGATACTAACTGAATGATGACAGCAACGCATTGCATGATGGGAGCTAATTAATGCAGCGTGCCAAATTATTTGGAGCATTATTTGCATACGTAAACAACATTCAAATCACATGGAAGACGATACATTTAAGCGTATTCTGCAGGACAAACAGTCCATCTACAGATCAAAGAAGAGCAGAAGGAAATTATACAGAATGTGTTGGAAAGAAAAGATTCAATTGCAGAGTGTTACCAACGGGCTTCGGAAAGAGCATGTGTTACGTTCCCCCTTTTTGTTTTTGGACAAGGTACTACATTTTTTTTTTCTTATGGTTATCTGTAATTCACTAAATTTGCTGTTAAAATCATTACCAATCAATATAATCAACTGTATTAAATTTTATGTTAATTGTTCTGCCTTAACAGGCGCCTATGATTGGCAATAAAAATATTTGTTTGTTTGTTTATATGCAAATTATCTCCCATGATACATTGTGGTAATCGTAGTTTTCTCGTAGTCACGTGACAAATGTTTGAAAAATGGAAGACAAATTCGAAATCATAGGTTCTAAGGCAAAATCGTGCTGTAATGGAGTGTAACACCACTTTCTGAGGGTAAGATGTTTATGAATGAATAGAAAAATGATTGGTGAAGCGATTTATATAAGGTTTATGATAGAAAATAAAATCCGATAGCCACGAAACGTGGAAATGTGCCGATACTATGGCTGTGAGGCAAATTTGATGGTTTCCGTATGTATCACCCTCTGTCGTTGAACGGCTACAGCAAGATTATCAATGCCGTTAAACGACAGAGGAATCTCGGACTAGTCAGTAGACAACTCCTTCCCGTCTCGCACCATTTTCATAAACGCTGTGCTCCCCCAAATTTCAGCCCATTTCACCTTATTTACAGTGTCTGGTGAAATTAATACACCTCAAAATGATCCAGGAAAATGTTTGCACAATTACTGATACTATTACTAGGTCAATTATGAACAATTATGATGTCATTGTATGCTGACAGACTTAACGTCAGCCATTTTGGGAAAATATATATGGCATGGCACTGTAGTCACTTCTTTGAAAAGATTTTTCCTGTTTTCGTAGATTGATTTTAAGTCTCAGTTGAAAATCAAATGATCGAGGTGGTCTGCAGTTCTGAATCTGCTTGTATGCTACTGTTTTACTTGCTGTTAAATATTCGGCGGAATTAAATAAATATATCCTGTTAGTGAGGGTTATTTGCGAAAAATACCGGTTTCGAGGACAGTCAAATGTTCCTCGCCGCTAAAGCGGCTCGGGATATTTGCCTCTCCTCTCAACCGGTATTTTTCGCAAATAACCCTCACTAACAGGATATATTTGTATAAAATTAACAGGAAATATTCATATCATTAACATAATTACCAGGAACTCTATTGACTTCTCTGCCAGTCCAGTATCTATCTTGAGCACATCATGGTAATTCAATGTATGCCCAGCACTGTGAAACAGGCTTACCAACTGTTTAGATCTAGACATCTGGTGTAATGTGCAAGACAGGCCAATATGTTTTGGTGTCCATTTTCTACCCTCACTGACACCATACACTATGTCTTGACAAACGCTGAGGATTTTGGTTTGTTTTATACTCTTTGAATCTTCAGGATTACCGTTTTGGTTCAAAATATCCTGACCACCATACACGAGATTCAGGAACGTAAATAAACTGTCGAGGACACAATTGATTGCATCATCTTCGCTAACACTGAGACCTACATGACCGTCCATTCCTATCAAATCCCCTCTGATCTTTAGTGCAACATGAACAAGCTGTAGGAAGAAATTGTCTTTTAGATCATAATTTAGCATAGTAAGCCCTTCATCTTCCTCCAACGGAGTTGCTCCTTGGTAATGAAGTTCTCCCAAAACATGTTGCGAGTATGCATGAGGAATCAACAGGGTTTCTCTTTCAAAAATCGACCGATGAAGTGGGCGTAAAAATTGACATTCGTCACTGAGTATGTTTTGTAAGTATTCTTTAAATATTGCTCTGCGGGAGACACCGCCACCCCACCCCCTCGAGGGGGGTAATACCATGTGATATAGACAAAAAAAATAGCTGATACCTAAAATATAGCTTTATTCCAACATTCCTACTCTCATAGGGTCCATTAATGAACAGTGCTGAATATGGTTTGCTCTCAAATGTTGTTTTTTGGGTAGTCATTTTGTCCGCCATTTTGTGACGTTAAACAACATTTTTCGAATGGCCAACATAGATTTTTGGATTCAGCGACCCTGAAATAGGGTGAAAAGGTATGTTGGACTAAATACTAATAAAATGCCGCTAGACTCTTTAAACGACGACTTTTTCAAAAATCCGACCTGACTATAAAGAGATCCTTGTTTAACGTTTCGCTAAGGGAAAATTATTTTTAATCGTGGATTGAATGGAAAATAATGGAATGTAAATCGAAACGAAAATGATGTTACCTGTCAAGACTATAACGGAGCATGCGCACAATCTCTACCGAATGAGTTCAAATCTGAGGTCAATAGCATATGATTTGCATTATTGTCCGGGTAGCAAGAATTATGGAAGACGGAATAAAATGACGTTTTCTCCTGAATTATACATCGTAGCTCTCAAAAGGTGAATGGTTTACGTTCTTTATATATTTAATCTTTACATATATCAGAAATTTTTAGAAAACTGAAAATATTGATTTTGGCATTTCATATTACTTTAAGAGTATTGTTAAAGTTCGTTCACTGGTTAAAAAGAGGGCTCGGATACAGCTGTCTGAAAAATTGGAATGCCAATGTTTTGCTTTAGGATATCCCTGTAATTTAATTTTATTTATCAATTTATAAAATGAATAATAATGTATTTCAACAAAGAGTCACAACTTTAAAAATAAGTTGATTCATGTCGCCCACTTCCAACTATACTTCATTGCATCTTAAAAGCTTCTTTACATTGTGACACAAATGGGTTAGTTATTATAGCGGACCACCTGTTAGTTTACCCATGTTGTGTTAGGAATTTAAAAAACTGCAAATGGAACTCATCTATTGAACGAATACAATTGTTTTTGTTTACAGCTGAATCATATTGTTGGACATTTAAACTTCTTATTGTATGACTGGAAGAGAGAAGTCAATCACCCATTGATTAAAACTTCCCTCAAGAAAATTCAACTCTCAGTTGTAGGATTGTGATCTTCTTTGGTGTAAAAAAAAGTTTATTCCCAATACATGTATATTTACACTTGGCCATAAGTTAGGGACCACCAAATTTGAAATGGAAAATATTTTTTACATCACGCTTTTTTCCTGTTAGAATATATATGTCTATACCTGTAATTTTTTATCGATCGATCAGTTAAAGAACGACGAAACAGGTTTTTATAAGTTCACCTGTACCTTTGCAAAACTCAAGTTTGGCGGGGGTTTCTAACCGGTATCTACACGTGCAGTGCAGGTGAAACTTTAAACTTTCTAAACTTTCTAAACTTTATTTCAACATGGCATGTCGAAAACTGTCGGATGCAGAGAGATGGCAACCGATTGGAATGGTAAGGGGTGATATGTCCTACAAGACAGACTGCTGAACGATTCAATGTAAGCCACTCGGTCATTGTTCGATTGAAGCAGCGTGTGAACCAAACCGGGAGTGTAAAAGAACTCCAAGAGAAGATATACTCCTTAAAAGGCTCACCAGACGGCAACCATTCAGCACTACAAACACGCTGCGAAGCCAATGGATTGTCAACGGGCGCATTAGCAGACGGACCGTCAATAGACGTCTTAACAGCGCAAGGTTTCGTGCTAGGAGACCGATAAAACGTCCGCTACTGACAATACGCCACAAAACTGCCAGGGTTCAATGGACACGTGACCATATGGGATGGAATATCAGGTCGTGAAAGAGAGTGCACTGGTCGCATGAAAGTCGTTTTTGTCGAATCCAGTTGATGGCTACGTCCGCGTATGGAGACCGAGAAATACAACATTTCAACAGGAACATATTGTGGGCACAACTGCATTTGGTGGAGGTGGTTTTACTGTTTGGGGATGCTTTTCTCTAAACTGTAAGATTGACTTGTATGTCATTGATTGGCCTTTAAGAGGACAAAAGTACCGTGATCAGATCCTGCGCTCATTAGTTGTGCCTCATTTTGATGGTCATCCATTAGCAAGTCGACCAATTCTGATGGATGACAATGCTAGACCACATAACCCGTATAGTGCAAGACTATCTGCAACAGGAGGCAATAGAGCTACTACCTTGGTCAGCCATGTCACCGGATATGAATCCGATAAAGCATTTATGGGACTATCTAGGACGAAAAGTGAACGCACGTACCCCGAAGTGTCAAAACATTCAGGAATTAGGGACTGCTTTGGTTCAGGGATGGCAACAGTACCCTCAACACAGACTGAGACGCTTGATTCACGGAATTAGGAGACGTTTTCAGGAACTGTACAGGATGCGAGGCGGTTATACTCGTTATTGACTTTATCATGAGTAATAATGTTGAAAATTGATTGGTTTCCATTTTCCAACCAGATTACACGTGTTTTGGTTGTGCAAGTTTATTTAACAGAAGTCCAAACTGAAACTTTTTTCACTAAATTTTTTGTTCAATTTTGCATACTCACTTCTGCGAGCTATAGTACTTCCGGTTGCTTATTTTTGAATAAATACCTGATAGTTTTTGGTGGTCTGGGTTATATTGTATTCATCCATAAAAAGTTTTGTTGTGCGCAACTGCAGATTTTTTCACACATTTGAGAAAAATATTTTAGTTACAGTGAAAAACTGGTGGTCCCTAACTTATGGCCAAGTGTATATATAAGGGAGTGGATGTGGTCGAGTGGTCTAGGGCGCTGGACGTAAGGCTAAGCGAATGGTGCTGCAGTGTATCAATGGTGTGGGTTCAATTCCCGTCGAGGGAAGAACAAAAATTTGACAGCTCTAAAATCTAATTCTAACACTGTTTGGTTTAATTTTCAGACGTATATATTATAAGTCTGAAAATTAAACCAAACAGTGTTAGAATTATACGTCTGAAAATTAAACCAAACAGTGTTAGAATTAGATTTTAGAGCTGTCAAATTTTTGTTCTTCCCTCGACGGGATTTGAACCCACACCATTGATACACTGCAGCACCATTCGCTTAGCCTTACGTCCAGCGGCCTAGACCACTCGACTACATCCACTCCCTATATATATATATATATATATTCAAAGTAATATTACACCAGTTTTGGGTGAAGAACATTTTCCCCTGAAAATTCATTTGGAATACGGTGGTACCTTTACTAAGCTATTCATGCATGTTTCAAGTCGAAATATTGTCCCAACAACTAGAAATCTGCAAATCCGTGTGCCTGTTTTTCGACCTCGTCATTGTTGTGGAGACTAATTAACATTCGGTTGTTTTGTTCCGATGATTGCCGATCATTATACCTCGTGAAGAAAAGTTTTGGCCCGATGATTGCCGATCAAAAAAAGATAAACGGGTGTGTTCGATTTGCGTTTCAATTATCTCCCTTTTTAAAACCTGGCTGTCAAAAGTAGACATTTATTTTTATGTTGATATGTTTTATTGATATATTTTGTAACGATAAGGCTATTTGTAATATATTTATCGTATTTAAACATTGACAACCTTCTTCAAATAAAATTGTTAAGAAATTTGCAGAATTAAAATATTAACCATACCATTGTCAAGGCGACGAATGTTTTATATAATGTTTAATGTTTACTTTTTAGAATTGATCAAGGAACCATTGGCTATTAACAGTATGGCCTACTTAGTATAACTTTTGATCCTGTTTCTATATGAGTAGTACCCAATCTATTTGTTTTTGGGATAGTTTAAAATGGGAGACCAAATTTTGTTAATTTTTGGCTTTAAATTTAGATTAGCTTTATCCCCAGAATGCTTTAAAATATAAACTGTTTTTCTGGGTTGATTTTTTACATTCGAACCTCAGTGCAGTATTTATTTGAAGCCTTTACTATTGTTGAGTTTTATGTTCTGTTATATCATGCCTTTTGTTGACTATATAAAGTATTGAAAACTTATTAACCTATTGCCATAAGCTCGAATCCCAGTGGAACAAACCTGGATATGTCTAACTGGCTAACAAAATGATTTTTATTACACACGGGTTCCGGGTTTCAGTGGTATGGGACGTACGAGAGAGGAACACCTTTGCGCTTTATGTTAAGAAGATCTTCATTAGTTGAGTGTGTTAGTGTGTTACACGGAACGTGTTTGCAATGTGTCGAAATTTTTTTTTATCCATCAGTATGTGCAGCCATGTTTGTCAAAAAATCCTAAGTACACATTTTATACCATAACGAGCTCGATGACGCTCGCATATTATCAAGCCCGTGCAAAAAATATCGTACCCCTACCCCCAATTAGGCCTCTAAAGAACAGATAAAGTATTCTTTGTATATGATTTAAATAAAAAAAAGTAAAAAAATATAGTATATATATTTTTTTTTTTACTCTTTATATATATATATACTATATTTGTTTACTATTTTTTTTTATTTAAATCATTGAAATTCAAGCGACTGTGTAGATATACAAACAAGGATTTGCATAGTATATAAATCCTTGATTGAAACAAAAGACAAAGTGTACATTACTCCCCAAACATCTCATGTACACTTCAAAGCGATGTGGTCAAGTTCACTAAACAACTCAACAAGATGTCATGAAAAAGTCGATAAGTTGCAAAGCAAGTGAACAAGTTGGCTTTTAAATGTTGACAAGCCGAAAAAGAACTAGACTTTCTGCCATGTTAGTTCAGAACTAACTCATCAATTGGTGTACCATATGCGCTTCCATAGAAAAGCACTATGCTTAAGAGCCATTTGTTTTACCTGTTTCCGAGGTCTGGAATATGGGCTATTCAGCCCCTTGGACCCTTCTTAATAATTTGTTTTCATTTCTCGGTTGGTAGATATCTGGTGAAAATT
Organism: Bathymodiolus brooksi; assembly: GCA_963680875.1. Classification (NCBI taxonomy): domain Eukaryota; kingdom Metazoa; phylum Mollusca; class Bivalvia; order Mytilida; family Modiolidae; genus Bathymodiolus; species Bathymodiolus brooksi. The sequence goes on from OY804579.1 coordinate 49,785,783, forward strand.
TTATATCCAGATTTTTCCAGTGATTGTTCAATTGGCTCTTGAAAGTGTTGATTGTCTTTGAATCTATTACTTTCTTTGGTATTTTATTCCACTCATCCACAACTCTTTGCGAGAAGCTATATTTCCTAACATTTGTTCTACAGTTCTTTTTATATAATTTCTTGCTGTGGTAGTTTGACTTAAAGGAAGAATTTCCATGAGTTTTATTAATTAAATCGCGAAGCATCTTATTTTTTTTTTTACAAATTTCGCTTCGTTTCTTACTTACATTTTTCGTTTCGTTTCTGTTCCGTTTCTCACTTTTACGCTTTTTTGTTTGTTTGTTGCAAAATGTTCAATCATTATGGGATATTGATTGACCATGTAAAAATTTACCATTTCACTTGATCGATAATGGACTAAAGTTCTGCAATTTTGCGTAATCGGACGGCAGATAGAACTTTTTCATCCACTTTTGATGGAGGCCATTTTCTCATTTAAATTGATTGTGCTAAGAACTTCATCGTATTTACTCTATCTCTTGTGGTTTCCGAGATAACCTCTACAGAAAAGGGCCACCAAATACAAAATTAAAAACACAGAACTTTCTTATTTTTCATCCAGTATTAATGCATTTTTATGGGGTGCAAAATGCTCATTTTTGTGAGGTACCTTTTAGTTATGCGCTAATCTTTTTGAATGCATTTCCATCTAATTTTGACATGACTGTATTAGGTGTCATTTTTTTTTATTTTATTGTTTATTGGGCTTCAGTTAGTATTCTTGTGAATTCTTCAGTAATGATTTTCCAGTTAAACCTGATTGCAGTAAAACTGGTACAGAAGGAAGCCCATGTCAATATTGTTCAGATATGTGTGTGCATATTTGACTTGAATCGCATCGGTGGCGTAATGGTTAGCGTGTTCGCCTCGAGTGCGGTAGATCGTGGGTTTGAGTCCCGGTCGGGTCAAACCAAAGACTATAAAATTGGTATATGTTGCTTCTCTGCTAAGCAGGCAACATTAAGGAGAAAGAGCAAAGACTGATTGGCTCGGAATCAGAATAATGTGTCCAAGTGTAGTGACATGTCTACCCACAGACTGTTGTTTCAGTAAACTAGCACTATAAAAATCCAACTCAGCGTGTTAGAATAGTTCAAAGCGGACCTCATCATCATCTCATTGAAAATTAACTTGTTATCGCCATGGTATATATATAGCTGAAAATTTGCTGAATTGGCGTTAAACAACAATCATTCACTCACTCATTATTTGACTAGAACAACTTGCCATAATAAATTATCAATGTTGACGTGAAGGCAATTGTTTACATGATACTTTGTACATTTTTTGATTTTTGATTTTTGGTGTTTTAGTGCCACTTTCAGCAATATTTCAGCTATATCATGGCGACCAGTTTTAGTGGTGGAAGAAGCCGGAGTACCCGGAGAGAACCACCGACCATGGGCAAGCAACTGGTAAACTTTATCACTTGCGGTTGCGAGTCGAGTGCACCCTTTTTTGTAATTTACAAAGCCGGACGCGATCCCACGTCGTATTGGTACATGACAGGAGTGATTTGTTTGATTCTATTATGCTCTGATTAAGATTTGACATTCTATAGTTACAGCTGACAACTGTTTTTTTTTTTTTTTTTTTTTTTTTTTTTTTTATAAATATTATTTCAACTGAGGATGATGCAAGCTGTGGCATGGCAGAAAATGAAATTTAACTTTTTCAACCTAAAAACTACATGTTTATATAATTCTTATATCATAATCTTTGTGAATAGAGGGTCTTGCATAAAAGATAGATTTTATTCCATATTGAAAAAGTGGGGAGGGGAATGATTGCATGAAAAGCGGAGGTTACCGTTGAAAATAAAATATTAGTCCCACTGCACTTAGAATAAAATAGTTGCATAACATCAAAGCTTCAGGCCAGTCAGAGTAAAACGTGTACATTAAAAACATTATGATACCTATACAGGGGCGGATCCAGGGGGGGGGGGGGGGCGCACACTGCGCCCCCTAAAATTGGAATAAATATGATTTTTTTGGCACGAATTACCCCAAAAATGTTCGCGTCTCCCTCCGCTCGGCGCAATTTGTTTAAGTGCGCCCCCCTAACTTAAAATCCTGGATCCGCCCCTGCTATATCATGCAATGATGTAATGTCAGGTAGCTAATTTTCATTGATAACATTTTCGTACCAATATCAAGATTGATTCAAGGCAGCCTATCATAGTTTCATGAATAATATTTCCTTACTTATTTCATGGACAACCTTCTGATACCTATGCCACATGTTTGAAAGATGATAGGTAGCTTATTTTTATGGACAACATTCTGATACCTATGCCACATGTTTGAAAGATGATGGGTAGCTTATTTTTATGGACAACATTCTGATACCTATGCCACATGTTTGAAAGATGATGGGTAGCTTATTTTTATGAACAACATTCTGATACCTATGCCACATGTTTGAAAGATGATGGGTAGCTTATTTTTATGAACAACATTCTGATACCTATGCTACATGTTTGAAAGATGATGGGTAGCTTATTTTCATGGACAACATTCTGATACCTATGCCATATTTTTGAAAGATGAAAAGTGGCTTATTTTCATGGATAACACTTTGATACAAATATCACACACTGGATTGATATAAGGTAACTTATAATCATGAATAACCATTCCATACCAATATAACACTATGGCGAGATATAAGATAGCTTATGTTCATGTATAACATTATGAAATCTATACCACACTGACGAGTTGTACGGTAGCTTACTATCATGGATAACCATGTTATACTTATGTCATACAATGAACAGATGTAAGGTAGCTTATTATGATACCTATATATATATATCATACAACGAACAGATGCAACGTAGCTTATTTTCATTAAAACATTATGATACTTATATCACACAATGAACATGCAACGTAGCTTATTTTCATGGAAAACATGATGCCTATATAATACAATGAACAGATGCCAGGTAGCTTCATTTCATGGACAACCTTTTGAAACTTATATCATCTAATGAAGAGATGTAAGGCAGTTTATTTTCATGGATAACATTCTGATACCAGAATGAAACACTGGAGAGATGGAAGGTAGCTTATTGTCATGGGCAACCTTCTGAAACTTGTATACAGTATTCTACAATGAAGAAACTATTCATGTATAACATTTCGATACCTAAATCCCACACTATTTTCACGGATAACATGCTGATATCTATATATCACACATTGGAGAGACGTGTGGTATCTTATTGTCATGAATAACCGTTTGAAACCAACATCGCACATTGAAGAGATGCATGGTAGCATATGTTCATAAATAAAATTCCAATACAAATATCACACATTAGAGAGATGGAAGGTAGTTTATTTTCTTTGATAACTTTGATTGACACGATGGAGCACCTGAGTTCATTCCCGGTTTTAGTGGGGTTCGTACGCGTGTAACTCGATCTTTAGTTTCATATGTATGTTTTGTAGATCGTTGTTTGTCCTTTTGTACTTTTTCTTTTGGCCATTATGTTGTCTGTTCATCTTCGATATACGGATTCTGATTACTCCTTTGGTATCTTCAAACTCTTCTTGTGATACCTGTTTCATACAGTGTAGAGGCCTAAGGTAGCTCATTTTCGTGGACCATGTAAACATTTTATTGTTATTATACATATTACAAAGAGACAAAAGTGGGATGTAATGTCGCTTGTATTTTAATGCAACAAATCAAAACTGTAGTAAGTTGTGAAGGATAATAAGACATAAAATGTCCAGGCCTCCAGAAATATCATGATAACCTGTTTTTCTAGAAGTGGCTTATATAAAATGTGGATATTAAAAAACTCAAAAGACTTGCTGGAGACTTTAAGTTCTAAGAAAAGATAAGATAAGAAAACTTTATTTTGATTCGGCACATAATAAAACAGTACAACATAAGCTCTAATGAGCTTTTTACCGAATATACATTAACAATAAAACAACACAAGTCACATGCAAAGTTACAAACTAAAATAAGCTAAGACATATAGGCATAAAAAGGAGGACTGTGTATAGATCTGAACAAGAACCCACGTGGCAAGTGCCTCTTTGGACTCTTGTTCAAGATCCACACACAGATGCTCCAACATAAAGCAGCATTTAAAACGAAGCAGCAGGTAAAAAGAATAATGAAATAATAATACTGAATATTTAAAACTGGTACCAACATAATCAGTAAAAGTAGCACTGTCTAACTAAAAAATCAAAGAATATAAAATTTTCAAGCCAAACTAAAAAAAATTAATAATTAAAAAAATTAAAAATTAAAATTAAGCAAACCAGAAGCAAAATTTGAATCATCTACATGCAGAACAGCAACATTTGGACCCATTCCAGGACTGCAAAAGACTCTTGAATTGAGAGAAGCTATTTTCAGTCCTGAAATGATCTGGGAGGCTGTTCCACAATGTAGATGCAGCAAATCTGAAAGAGTTTTTACTGTATCGTGCATACTGCATATAGATGCCGGCCGGGGACCAGGTGGCAATGCCTCGCTGGGTTCCCATCGGCATCCACATGCATCATGACATAATAAAGCAGAAAATTAAGCATGTTTGGATAAAAAATTGACAAGCACTAAAACAAAGAAATATATATCTAAAAGCTATATGCAAATAAAAAGAGCAAAAACAGTAGCAGAATATTTATCATCTGCATGCAGAACAGCAACATTTAGTACCATTCCAGGACTGCATTAAGCTCTTAAATTGAGAAAAACTGTTTTCAGTCCTGAAATGGTCTGGGAGGCTGTTCCACAATGTAGCAGCAGCAAATTTAAATGTTTTTTTGCCATACCTTGATGTTCTGACCTGTGGAATGTCCAGTATATTGTTGTATCTAAAATAATATTTTGAATTTCGTAAATGCACAAGGCTATGGAGACATGATGGCGACAGTTTATTCATAATCTTAAATGTTTCCAGGGCCATAGTTCTCATTCTACGAATCTGCAAGGAAGGCACCTTTGCTTTTTTCAATAAATTATCATATGAGCTATTGTAATCCTCATACACAAAGCGAAGAGCTCTTTCTTGCACTTTTTCTATCTTTTTGGAATTTTTCTCCGTACAAAAATGCCAGGCCAAAGGGCAAAAGTTAAAATTAATAAGATCTCAGTTTGTTTGTAACAGCATTAAAACATTTGATTTCTCTACCTTATATACCACCATTCCAGGTACGTTACTAAGCTTTATTTTTAAAGAATTGATTCAGCGTTGCTTCTCAAATAAGAACAGAGAACAAAGGTATCAGTCTAGTTATTGGTAGAGACAAGTCTTAGTTGTCAAAAGCCATTCTAAATCTAATAATAAATATAAATAGGACCAGATCATTTAGTGTTAGATTTTTTAATCGACAACATATTTGTCCTGTTTGGTGGACAGGTGTTTCATCAAACGATTGGTATTCCAATGGGTACGAATTGAGCTCCGCTACTCGCCAATTTGTTTCTACACGCTTGTGAGGCAGACTTCCTTCAAGGGTTTTTCAAGAATAAAGATAGAAAATTAGCCCAGACCATTAATTACAGCTTCCACTATGTAGATGTGTATGGGACCATCGTGGCCGTGTTTGTGTGGTAGTCAAAGTCGATAGATGGTTGTCTTAAGTATTTATTCCGGATTTTTTTTTTATGTCAACAATACAAGCTTTTTTTTCCATTGGCATTTTTTTTTTTATTTCATATCTAACAATAATTGTCGATTAATAACAACTGTTCAAGTGTTCGATATTATGTTTGACAACTCCGTTCCGCCATCTTGTTAGCGCACGAAATGATGAACGAATGAACTCCGACTTTTTTTAAAATATTTTTACTCAGGAATTGTTCAATCGAATCTATGTTGGAAAATACACAATAAATATGTTTTTCATGTTAACATCCATATCTTTGTTTTAAAATATCTTGTTTAAATACAAATAATTCAAAATCAATTCAAAATTTCCGAAGGAGGTAAATGGAACAGCCACCAAATGCCGTGTGTATACAGTTCACGAATGGTTAAAAATTACCGTATTTGTCCTATTAGAATCGAAATAATTCATGGCAGGCATAGAGTTGTGCAAATTTACACATGGGCTGGGCCTTTATATTCTTAGATTTTACCACTCGCTTTCGCTCGTTTTTAATTTCACTCTCGCTATATTTCATGCCATTTCGTTGTCGACGTCATATGAAGACTTCCAGTTTGAAACGTAAAAATTAGACATTATTTGGCTTCAATTTTGATCAAATTTAACTAAAACAAGGGCAACGCAAAGCATGGCGTATCCCCTCTCCTAAAAATTAGACCCTGTGACCTTGACCTTTGACCTTGAAAATCAATAGGGTTCCAGATTCTCTTAAGGTCTAAGTATGTACCAAGTTTGGTCAAAATCCATTGAAGGGTGTTGATTCTAGTGTTCACAAGGATGTTACGCAGTAAAAATTTGACCCGGTGACATTGACCTTTGACCTATGACCTTGAAAATCAATAGGGTTCTAGACTCTCCTAAGGACTACGTATGTACCAAGTTTGGTCAAAATCCATTGAAGGATCTTGATTCTAGAGTGTTCACAAGGATGTTATGCGGTAAAAATTTGACCCGGTGACCTTGACCTTTGACCTTGAAAATCAATAGGGTTCCAGACTCTCGTAAGGACTACGTATGTACCAAGTTTGGTCAAAATCCATTGAAGGATCTTGATTCTAGAGTGTTCACAAGGATGTTATGCAGTAAAAATTTGACCCGGTGACCTTGAAAATCAATAGGGTTCCAGACTCTAGTAAGGACTAAGTATGTACCAAGTTTGGTCAAAATCCATTGAAGGATGTTGATTCTAGAGTGTTCACAAGGATGTTACATGGTAAAAAATGTACCCAGTGACCTTGACCGTTGACATATGACCTTGAAAATCAATAGGGTTCCAGACTCTCCTAAGGACTAGGTATGTACTAAGTTTAGTCAAAATCCATTGAAAGATGTTGATTGTAGAGTGTTCACAAGGATGTTATGCATGCGGTAAAAATTTGACCCTGTGATCTTGACCCATGACCTTGAAAATCAATAGGGTTCCAGATTCTCTTAAGGACTAAATATGTACCAAATTTGGTCAAAATCCATTGAAGGATGTTGATCCTAGAGTGTTCACAAGGATTGTGACGGACGGACGGAAGGACGGACAGTAGCGTTACTATATCCCCTCGCAACTTCGTTGGCGAGGGGATAACAAGGGCAACGCAAAGCGTGGCATATCCCCTTGTCTAAAACTTTGACCCGGTGACCTTGACCTTTGACCTTGAAAATCAATAGAGTTCCAGATTCTCGTAAGGACTAAGTATGTACCAATATCAAAATACATTGAAGGATGTTGATTCTAGAGTGTTCACAAGGATGTTACACGGTAAAAATTTGACCCAGTGACCTTGAAAATCAATAGGGTTCCAGATTCTCTTAAGGACTAAGTATGTACCAAGTTTGGGCAAAATCCATTGAAGGATGTTGATTCTAGTGTTCACAGGGATGTTACGCAGTAAAAATTTGACCCCTTGACCTTTGACGTATGACCTTGAAAATCTATAGGGTTCCAGATTCTATTAAGGACTAAGTATGTACCAAGTTTGGTCAAAATCCATTGAAGGGTGTTGATTCTAGAGTGTTCACAAGGATGTTACAGAAGGACGGTAGCATTACTTTATCCCTTCTCAACTTCGTTGGCGAGGGGATAATAATATTTCAAGGTAAGCATTTTAATTACTTTATTGTCGTGGGTGGGAAGCGCCATGTTTTTTGAAGCGACACACATCATAGTATATCCCTACGCTACACACGTAATATAATGCAATTAAACTCATTTTATATTAAATTCGATTCGAAAAATTTTCTTTACCTATATAATAAATACTATAACTAATTGACGAATTTCATTATCAAAAATATGTCACGAATGACCAAATAACGCAGTAACTCATGAATGCGTGCAGCGGTACAGAGTTTCTAGTCAACTTAGTCTATGGATAACCCTCGAACTGAATGCAAGGAAATTTATAATTCAACATATTAATTATTTACAAAGTACATCATATTTTCAACATAGGAACATGTATGTCCAGATGAGTAAGTACTATTATCGGATTATTTCTTTCACGATTTTTTTTCTGCAGGTCTGAGTGATATTTTTGAAAGCCAAATATAAAGGTAGTTCATAGATGCACAATTTTATTTTTATTACTCTCCAGTTTAGTCATGAACACGCGTTGAATTATGTTCATTATAATTATGTTACATGTATTAACTAAATACAAATCTGTTATAACTAGGGATGTCAAATCAATTAAAACCTTATAACCGGTTACTCGGTCAGGTTTCCGATCGAGTACCCGGTTACTCGGTAGAAAATTTATTTTGTTCGGTTTAAAAAAGGTACAGCTGGGTTCAATGACACTTCTGTTTTCTTCCTTTCTTTTCATTATTTCAAAGTTTTATATTTCAACTATAATTGTAAAGATTCAGTTGAATGATAACAAACTCAAAAATATAAATTTATTATCTACAACACAGTTCAAATTATTTACATACCAGGTTATGTCATGTCACATTCATGATTGTTATTCGGTCATTGTGGTACAGAGTTTTTGTTAAGGAAAATAATTTGGTCGATGCAAAACGATGACAGTCTGTTGCGAAGCTTCGTAACAATCAAACCTGCTGCCGAGAAGATTCTTTCCGACGGAACAGATGTTGACGAACAGCTAAATACCAGCGCGCAAGAATCGAGTCTTGAATATTTATCGGAATTATCTTTCCACCACGCAAGAGAATCAGTTACTGGCATTTGACAGTTTTCAAGTCATTACATCGTTTGAAAAACTTCCAAACTTTAGATGTAGGAGGTGGCATTTTCACAGCCCTATCTCTCGAAATTCAATTCAAACACACTTTTAATAGTTCAATACTTTAAATTCGAATTGTGTTCATACCAGTTTAATCACTTTGTTTGGTTAACATTGTTAAACTTACAAGCTAATGTTTTGCCGGGGGAATAAACAGATCAGAGATTAATTACCATTTAATTGACTAATAATTGTTATGTAAACATATGCCAAGCGCTGGTTTATGCGTACAATTTCTAACATTAATTATTTATTGTCCGGAAAATTTTATCATTATTTTCATAAAAATAAGTTTTCCAAGTAACCGAATACCGATTTTGGTATTCGATAATCGGATGTTCGAGCGAGTACCCGGTTAACCATCCCTAGTTATAACAGATAAGTGATTTGTTATAACATTATCAAACATATTGCTAATTTATTTTAATAGATTACTTACAATACCGACTACTAGCTAGGAACACAGGTTAGCACCCCCCCCCCCTTTTTTTTTAAACTACGAAAACTTGTGCATACTCTGTACAAATCAAGTTGCTTTCCAGCAATCCGTCGATATAGTCATAAATTTTTGTCTAAATTCAGTCGCGGGTTGTGTGATTTGGAAGTGACGATTTAAATATTTTTAAATAGAACACCGCCGTTTGCGGCCATTGAAATTGGAATTTCCGTTGATCAAGGTCCAAATGACACAACCTTTCTGGACAATATTCTACGACTAAATCGCCTTTGATGGCTGGAGAGCAAGTTGATTTGTACAGATAAATGATCAAAGGAAGAATTCATGACCACTTATGGATTGATAATGGCTGTTTATTGTTAAACTAGAGGCTCAGTGGGCTGAGCCTGTGTCGCTCACCTTTCATTCTGCTTTGAGGAAACTTAATACAGAGCCTTCCATAGGTGCTTCTCACCAAGTTTCGGTTCATTTGGCCAAGCAGTTTCAGAGAAGAAGATTTTTAGAAATCAACCAACCAGAAACAAGAATTGCCTATGGCAGCCATGTTTGTTAACAGATGGGGATGAAATTAGCAATCTTTATAGAGGACCTTCCATAGATGCTTCCTACCAAGTTTCAGTTCAATTGGCTAAGCAGTTTCAGGGAAGAAGATTTTTAGAAATCGACCAATCTGAAACAAGAATTGCCTCTGGCAGCCATGTTTGCTAATGAATTGAGACGAAATGAGCAATCTTTATAGAGGACCTTCCATAGATGCTTCCTACCAAGTTTCGGTTCATTTGGTAAAGTGGTTTCAGAGGAGAAGATTTTTAGAAATCCACCAATCAGAAACAAGAATTGCCTGTGGCAGACATGTTTGTTAACGAATCGGGACGAAATGAGCAATCTTTATAGAGGACCTTCCATACATGCTTTCTACCAAATTTCAGTTCATTTGGGAAAGCGGTTTCAGAGGAGAAGATTTTTTAGAAATCAACCAATCAGAAAAAAGAATGGCCTGTGGTGGCCATGTTTGTTAACGGATTGGAACTAAATGAGCATCTTTAAAGAGGACCTTCCAAGGATGCTTCCTACCAAGTTTTGATTCATTTGGCCAAGCGGTTTCAGAGAAGATTTTTTAGAAATCAACCAATCAGAAACAAGAATGGCCTGTGGTGGCCATGTTTGTCAACGGATCGGGACAAAATGACCAATCTTTATAGAGGACCTTCCATGGATGCTTCCTACCAAATTTCAGTTCATTTGGGAAAGTCGTTTCAGAGGAGAAGATTTTTTAGAAATCAACCAATCAAAAACAAGAATGGCCTGTGGCGGCCATGTTTGTTAACGGATCAGGACGAAATGAGAAATCTTTATAGAGAACCTTCCATAGATGCTTCCTACCAAGTGTCGCTTCATTTGGCCAAGCGGTTTCGGAGGAGAAGATTTTTAAAAATCGGCCAATCAGAAACAAGAATTGCCTGTGAAGGCCATGTTTGTTAATGGATCAGGACAAAATGAGCAATCTTTATAAAGGACCTTCCATAGATGCTTCCTACCAAGTTTCAGTTCATTTGGCTTTGGGGTTTCAGAGGAGAAGATTAAAATGTGAAAAGTTAATGGACGACGGACGCCAAGTGATGGCAAAAGCTCATATTGCCTTTGGCAAGGTGAGCTAAAAATAGATGGGTTTTCCCAAGTGGACCATATGAGAAATCTTGTTCAAATCGGAGGAACGTGATATATAAATCGAGGATGGATTTTTTTTAATGACTGTTTGATACAGAACGGGGCATTTTGTTATGATATATATCAAATTCTAATATGACGTCCTTCAAACGCTTCGAGTCCAAACCCGTGGTTAAAATAATATTTATCTATGACCGATTACGTCATAGATAGACGTGGCTAGTGTTTATAAAGCGGCTGTTCCATGCCACTCCCTTGTAAAAGATGCCCAATGATGCAATACACAAAATAAATAAACATGAGTGTTCAACTTAAAAATAAAGTGTTTAAAATTAGGAGATCAAAGTATAGTATTTGTATTTTTATCTCCATTCTAATGCAATACTGAACATTACATGATTAAAATGTATTCTTGCATATCCCTGGGTCTAACAATCACACAAATTAAAATTCCGCGAAATGTTGTTGACGACTTTGGAACATAAACAACATGATGTCATATGAAGACTTCCAGTGTAAAACGTAAAGATCAGGCTTTTTGGGCTTCGTGTACGCCTCCTCGTCAAAGTGGAATTTCCCCTTTCTTTTGAATTGGTGTTCATGAATGACAACATTTAGAAACTTCAAAACTTATTTACCATCGACATTGAAACATCTTTCCAGTTGTCATTTCAAAATTCTTTGGAAAAAACGAAATGTTATTGTAACATTTCAGCCAAAAACACTGGATGATCTAGGCTGCTTTGATTTGAAAATTTTCCGTAATTGTCCCATTAGAATCGAAATAATTACCGGTAGCCATATACAGTCAAACCGGCCCATGCAGTCACCTCTATTAAGCAGTTGCCTGTATTAAAAGGTCACAATTTTCTTGTACTGTCATAGAAAATTTCATATGAAATGAACCTCGTTTAAGAGGTCACCTGTCTTATCAGGCCACTTTTTCCTTGTCCCAATGGTGACCTCTTAATACAGGTTTGACAGTACTGACCATGGGTTGTTACTTTATGCCTTCATTTTACCGCTCGTGGTAAAATATTCGGCATAAAGTGCCAACCCGTGGTAAAAACAATATAAATATATGGCTACCGGTAATTATTTCTTAATTAATTAAAAGGAGCCACATGTCTACCCATGGACAATACCATAGTTTGAAAATCCAATCAAGCATGTAAGTCTAGTACAACACGGACATCATCATCGGCTCATTGACTGTCTGACTTCAGATCAATTACGGAAAATAATGCTGTTCGACTTAAGATCTAGTTAGTTGTCATCTTTCAGCCATCAATGTATATTTTATGTCTTAATATGCACCACGATATAGCTGAAATATTGCTAAAGTTGGCATTAAACACCAACCAATCAATCAATCTTTATATACTTTTTCTGGCAGATAGAACATACTCACTGCTATCTAACCACCTTATAACGGTAAAAGCTATAAAAAATCTGTTGGCATACTACATTCCGGTAAAGAGAATTTTATAAGGAACATAAAGAAAAGTCATCAAAAGGGAAATTTAGCATAATTCATGATAAACATAATATTTATTTACAGAAATGTATATTGAAGAACATGTGCTCATAAACCTATTGTTAAACATTTAACCAATTCCAGCAATAACAAAATAATATGACATAATGGAATAGTTTTGAAAAAAAATAACTTAAAACAATACAAGTTTCATGATATTTGGACTTCAAAAATATTCTGAATTAACATGTTCTCAAACATAATAATCTATTGGTAATATCTATACTAATGAGATGATGGTGGATTACCATACAAACAATCTTTGGATAAGATGAGAGATTTTACATTAAACAAAAACAAAATTACATGCATAATCATGAAAAAAACTGGCTCGATTTTCTGTTCAGGTAACTTTTCTGTTCTTTTCTTATTGCAAGACATGTAAAGTCTCAGGTAACATTTCCTTTATTTTCTAATTGTAAGATTTCCTTTCTTTCTTATCGTAACATTTCCTTTCTTTTCTTATCATAACATTTCCTTTCTTTTCTATTGTAAGATATGCAAAGACTCAGGTAACATTTCCTTTTTTTTCTATTGTAAGACTGGCAAAGTTAGACAACATTTGATTTACGTGGTCTACATCCTCTCTCGTTGACACTTGTTTTAGTCTATCACAGAGTTCCTCTAACTGACGTGCATCTTCTGTCCTCCCAGAGATATTTAAATATGTTTTCATCATATCAGTAACCTAAAACAATTCATATCATATAATTAAAATTATTGATGTCGAAAATTGTTGGGAAAAATAATATTTTGAATACAAGTAATAAAAGGTTGAACAATAAAAATAGAAATTCACTACAGCATGCAGTGTTCATTCCAAAATGTTACATAAAAGGGCCATTTTTGTAAAGTCCAATTAATTAATTTATATCATACTTCTACTATGACAAGTGCAGTTTTGGAGGTCTTCCTGCAGCTTGTCAAGATAAAGAACATCTTTAACACAACTTCAAGTAATTCAGTAGACTTAGGTCATTACTTCTTTTAAAGTACTGGTCTTGAAATTGTTTGTTCCATCAGTAAGAACATTCTGCTTTTTAGGTTTTATGCAGACATCATATTTCATTGCATTTTTATTAGTCACAAATAATCCACGGAGAGTCTCTGCAATTTTTCCTGAAATTTTCTCACTTTCGTTTTCATTTGGTTTGTTCTTCACGATCCAAAGTTCCGACGCGACCACCTTGCAGTTGATTTTCATTACCACTTTCAAGTTCGTAATTACCAGCTTTGTCGTTGTTTCTCTGCCATTTAGTAAAGAAATTAAGCAATGATTTTTGCTTTCATTTCTCGACCATGATGTTTAACCAATAACAGAAAAGGCCGTCATGGTCGTGATCATATGGTAGTTGGATTTATAACTGCTGTGCAATCAGTGCCTATCATCACTAATGTTAGGAGTTCGAATACCGCTAATGGTGAGGCATACTCGATACAACATTATGTGATAAAGGTTGACCGTGACTTGTGACAGGTCGATGGTTTCTCAGGGTACTCCAGTTTCCTCCACCATTAAAACTGACTGCATGATATAGCTGAAATATTTTATACGGCCGAATGGATAAGTAAGTTTTACATAACTATTACCTGTAAAGCTTCATCTTTTATACGGTTGGATGGATAAGTCTTTTCATCAACCAGGAACTTTAACCTTGATTTAGCCAGTGTAATGGGGGTTCTGCCATAATTATCCATCGATATGACATCAGTTCCTGTAAATCAAATATCTAACTTAAGAGCATAGGAATTATTATAATTTCATACTGAATAGCCATTCCATTAGAATTACACCAAGGCCACCGTACTGCCCATCACTACTTAATTTTATAGTCTTTGGTTTGACCTTACTTGAACCCATGATCTACTGCATTCATGGCAACCATGCTAACCACTACACCAACGTTCCGGTTTTCAACAGTTAAAGCTGCTCAGAAATTATGATAATTTTGATATCTAGTCACAGGAAAAAGAGAAGGGATCAGATCATAACCCATTGGAGAAATTAAATCAGCACAATATTGTTAATCTGAAACCAAAAACACATAAAAGTTAAATTTTGTGATAAGATATGTTTGATTTCCAATGTTATACGTCACAGTTTTGTTTATGTTCAATGATTTGAGGTGAGAGGTGATTATTCCTTTTGTCGATATTGGTGGTATTGTAGTCCTTCAATGTTTAAACTTTCTTTTTCATAATTGCAATAAAATCGGGGCCATCGTGGTTGTGATCGTATGGAAGTTAGATTTACAACTATCTATGCAATCTGTGCCTATCACCATTAAAGTTGTGAGTTCGAATCCCGTTCATAGCAAGGTGTATTTGATACAACATTATGTGATAACGTTTGTCAGTGACCTGCTGCAGGTCAGTAGTTTCCTCCACCAATAAAACTGACCACCACGATATAACGGAAATATTGTTGAAAGTGTTGTTAAACACCATAACACCCCTCCATAATAACATTAAAATCTGGTTGATAATTAGATAATATACCTGCTTTTAACAAAAGTGTAACAGTAGGTACTTTCCCTGTACAAGCAGCTGAAATGGTAAGAAAGAAGGAAATTATATGACACCGACAAACCAACATACTTAAGAAACAAGACAAACATATTTGCTTAAATCTGCTGCAGTGTCATATTTTGTTATACAATACTCTACTTGGATTAATTAAGAATTGTTCAATTCTTATTAGAGACATGGTAGGTGTTTTATAAGAGGCAGGAACTGCTTACAATTCGTAAGCACCTTGGTTCACCCCCGTTTTTGGTGGGGTCTGTGTTGTTCATCTTTTTAGTTTTCTGTGTTATGTTTTTTGTTTTTGTTTTGTTTGTCTTTGTCCTGTATCTAGTATGCCCAATGTTGCCAGTGTCTCTGGATTGTCTTCGTCCTGTATCTAGTATGCCCAATGTTGCCAGTGTCTCTGGATTGTCTTCGTCCTGTATCTAGTATGCCCAATGTTGCCAGTGTCTCTGGATTGTCTTCGTCCTGTATCTAGTATGCCCAATGTTGCCAGTGTCTCTGGATTGTCTTCGTCCTGTATCTAGTATGCCCAATGTTGCCAGTGTCTCTGGATTGTCTTCGTCCTGTATCTAGCATGCCCAATGTTGCCAGTGTTTCTGGATTGTCTTCGTCCTGTATCTAGTATGCCCAATGTTGCCAGTGTCTCTGGATTGTCTTCGTCCTGTATCTAGTATGCCCAATGTTGCCAGTGTCTCTGGATTGTCTTCGTCCTGTATCTAGTATGCCCAATGTTGCCAGTGTCTCTGGATTGTCTTCGTCCTGTATCTAGTATGCCCAATGTTGCCAGTGTCTCTGGATTGTCTTCGTCCTGTATCTAGTATGCCCAATGTTGCCAGTGTCTCTGGATTGTCTTCGTCCTGTATCTAGTATGCCCAATGTTGCCAGTGTCTCTGGATTGTCTTCGTCCTGTATCTAGTATGCCCAATGTTGCCAGTGTTTCTGGATTTTTTTGAAAGCCAAATATAAAGGTAGTTCATAGATGCACAATTTTATTTTTATTACTCTCCAGTTTAGTCATGAACACGCGTTGAATTATGTTCATTATAATTATGTTACATGTATTAACTAAATACAAATCTGTTATAACTAGGGATGTCAAATCAATTAAAACCTTATAACCGGTTACTCGGTCAGGTTTCCGATCGAGTACCCGGTTACTCGGTAGAAAATTTATTTTGTTCGGTTTAAAAAAGGTACAGCTGGGTTCAATGACACTTCTGTTTTCTTCCTTTCTTTTCATTATTTCAAAGTTTTATATTTCAACTATAATTGTAAAGATTCAGTTGAATGATAACAAACTCAAAAATATAAATTTATTATCTACAACACAGTTCAAATTATTTACATACCAGGTTATGTCATGTCACATTCATGATTGTTATTCGGTCATTGTGGTACAGAGTTTTTGTTAAGGAAAATAATTTGGTCGATGCAAAACGATGACAGTCTGTTGCGAAGCTTCGTAACAATCAAACCTGCTGCCGAGAAGATTCTTTCCGACGGAACAGATGTTGACGGAACAGCTAAATACCAGCGCGCAAGAATCGAGTCTTGAATATTTATCGGAATTATCTTTCCACCACGCAAGAGAATCAGTTACTGGCATTTGACAGTTTTCAAGTCATTACATCGTTTGAAAAACTTCCAAACTTTAGATGTAGGAGGTGGCATTTTCACAGCCCTATCTCTCGAAATTCAATTCAAACACACTTTTAATAGTTCAATACTTTAAATTCGAATTGTGTTCATACCAGTTTAATCACTTTGTTTGGTTAACATTGTTAAACTTACAAGCTAATGTTTTGCCGGGGGAATAAACAGATCAGAGATTAATTACCATTTAATTGACTAATAATTGTTATGTAAACATATGCCAAGCGCTGGTTTATGCGTACAATTTCTAACATTAATTATTTATTGTCCGGAAAATTTTATCATTATTTTCATAAAAATAAGTTTTCCAAGTAACCGAATACCGATTTTGGTATTCGATAATCGGATGTTCGAGCGAGTACCCGGTTAACCATCCCTAGTTATAACAGATAAGTGATTTGTTATAACATTATCAAACATATTGCTAATTTATTTTAATAGATTACTTACAATACCGACTACTAGCTAGGAACACAGGTTAGCACCCCCCCCCTTTTTTTTTAAACTACGAAAACTTGTGCATACTCTGTACAAATCAAGTTGCTTTCCAGCAATCCGTCGATTTAGTCATAAATTTTTGTCTAAATTCAGTCGCGGGTTGTGTGATTTGGAAGTGACGATTTAAATATTTTTAAATAGAACACCGCCGTTTGCGGCCATTGAAATTGGAATTTCCGTTGATCAAGGTCCAAATGACACAACCTTTCTGGACAATATTCTACGACTAAATCGCCTTTGATGGCTGGAGAGCAAGTTGATTTGTACAGATAAATGATCAAAGGAAGAATTCATGACCACTTATGGATTGATAATGGCTGTTTATTGTTAAACTAGAGGCTCAGTGGGCTGAGCCTGTGTCGCTCACCTTTCATTCTGCTTTGAGGAAACTTAATACAGAGCCTTCCATAGGTGCTTCTCACCAAGTTTCGGTTCATTTGGCCAAGCAGTTTCAGAGAAGAAGATTTTTAGAAATCAACCAACCAGAAACAAGAATTGCCTATGGCAGCCATGTTTGTTAACAGATGGGGATGAAATTAGCAATCTTTATAGAGGACCTTCCATAGATGCTTCCTACCAAGTTTCAGTTCAATTGGCTAAGCAGTTTCAGGGAAGAAGATTTTTAGAAATCGACCAATCTGAAACAAGAATTGCCTCTGGCAGCCATGTTTGCTAATGAATTGAGACGAAATGAGCAATCTTTATAGAGGACCTTCCATAGATGCTTCCTACCAAGTTTCGGTTCATTTGGTAAAGTGGTTTCAGAGGAGAAGATTTTTAGAAATCCACCAATCAGAAACAAGAATTGCCTGTGGCAGACATGTTTGTTAACGAATCGGGACGAAATGAGCAATCTTTATAGAGGACCTTCCATACATGCTTTCTACCAAATTTCAGTTCATTTGGGAAAGCGGTTTCAGAGGAGAAGATTTTTTAGAAATCAACCAATCAGAAAAAAGAATGGCCTGTGGTGGCCATGTTTGTTAACGGATTGGAACTAAATGAGCATCTTTAAAGAGGACCTTCCAAGGATGCTTCCTACCAAGTTTTGATTCATTTGGCCAAGCGGTTTCAGAGAAGATTTTTTAGAAATCAACCAATCAGAAACAAGAATGGCCTGTGGTGGCCATGTTTGTCAACGGATCGGGACAAAATGACCAATCTTTATAGAGGACCTTCCATGGATGCTTCCTACCAAATTTCAGTTCATTTGGGAAAGTCGTTTCAGAGGAGAAGATTTTTTAGAAATCAACCAATCAAAAACAAGAATGGCCTGTGGCGGCCATGTTTGTTAACGGATCAGGACGAAATGAGAAATCTTTATAGAGAACCTTCCATAGATGCTTCCTACCAAGTGTCGCTTCATTTGGCCAAGCGGTTTCGGAGGAGAAGATTTTTAAAAATCGGCCAATCAGAAACAAGAATTGCCTGTGAAGGCCATGTTTGTTAATGGATCAGGACAAAATGAGCAATCTTTATAAAGGACCTTCCATAGATGCTTCCTACCAAGTTTCAGTTCATTTGGCTTTGGGGTTTCAGAGGAGAAGATTAAAATGTGAAAAGTTAATGGACGACGGACGCCAAGTGATGGCAAAAGCTCATATTGCCTTTGGCAAGGTGAGCTAAAAATAGATGGGTTTTCCCAAGTGGACCATATGAGAAATCTTGTTCAAATCGGAGGAACGTGATATATAAATCGAGGATGGATTTTTTTTAATGACTGTTTGATACAGAACGGGGCATTTTGTTATGATATATATCAAATTCTAATATGACGTCCTTCAAACGCTTCGAGTCCAAACCCGTGGTTAAAATAATATTTATCTATGACCGATTACGTCATAGATAGACGTGGCTAGTGTTTATAAAGCGGCTGTTCCATGCCACTCCCTTGTAAAAGATGCCCAATGATGCAATACACAAAATAAATAAACATGAGTGTTCAACTTAAAAATAAAGTGTTTAAAATTAGGAGATCAAAGTATAGTATTTGTATTTTTATCTCCATTCTAATGCAATACTGAACATTACATGATTAAAATGTATTCTTGCATATCCCTGGGTCTAACAATCACACAAATTAAAATTCCGCGAAATGTTGTTGACGACTTTGGAACATAAACAACATGATGTCATATGAAGACTTCCAGTGTAAAACGTAAAGATCAGGCTTTTTGGGCTTCGTGTACGCCTCCTCGTCAAAGTGGAATTTCCCCTTTCTTTTGAATTGGTGTTCATGAATGACAACATTTAGAAACTTCAAAACTTATTTACCATCGACATTGAAACATCTTTCCAGTTGTCATTTCAAAATTCTTTGGAAAAAACGAAATGTTATTGTAACATTTCAGCCAAAAACACTGGATGATCTAGGCTGCTTTGATTTGAAAATTTTCCGTAATTGTCCCATTAGAATCGAAATAATTACCGGTAGCCATATACAGTCAAACCGGCCCATGCAGTCACCTCTATTAAGCAGTTGCCTGTATTAAAAGGTCACAATTTTCTTGTACTGTCATAGAAAATTTCATATGAAATGAACCTCGTTTAAGAGGTCACCTGTCTTATCAGGCCACTTTTTCCTTGTCCCAATGGTGACCTCTTAATACAGGTTTGACAGTACTGACCATGGGTTGTTACTTTATGCCTTCATTTTACCGCTCGTGGTAAAATATTCGGCATAAAGTGCCAACCCGTGGTAAAAACAATATAAATATATGGCTACCGGTAATTATTTCTTAATTAATTAAAAGGAGCCACATGTCTACCCATGGACAATACCATAGTTTGAAAATCCAATCAAGCATGTAAGTCTAGTACAACACGGACATCATCATCGGCTCATTGACTGTCTGACTTCAGATCAATTACGGAAAATAATGCTGTCCGACTTAAGATCTAGTTAGTTGTCATCTTTCAGCCATCAATGTATATTTTATGTCTTAATATGCACCACGATATAGCTGAAATATTGCTAAAGTTGGCATTAAACACCAACCAATCAATCAATCTTTATATACTTTTTCTGGCAGATAGAACATACTCACTGCTATCTAACCACCTTATAACGGTAAAAGCTATAAAAAATCTGTTGGCATACTACATTCCGGTAAAGAGAATTTTATAAGGAACATAAAGAAAAGTCATCAAAAGGGAAATTTAGCATAATTCATGATAAACATAATATTTATTTACAGAAATGTATATTGAAGAACATGTGCTCATAAACCTATTGTTAAACATTTAACCAATTCCAGCAATAACAAAATAATATGACATAATGGAATAGTTTTGAAAAAAAATAACTTAAAACAATACAAGTTTCATGATATTTGGACTTCAAAAATATTCTGAATTAACATGTTCTCAAACATAATAATCTATTGGTAATATCTATACTAATGAGATGATGGTGGATTACCATACAAACAATCTTTGGATAAGATGAGAGATTTTACATTAAACAAAAACAAAATTACATGCATAATCATGAAAAAAACTGGCTCGATTTTCTGTTCAGGTAACTTTTCTGTTCTTTTCTTATTGCAAGACATGTAAAGTCTCAGGTAACATTTCCTTTATTTTCTAATTGTAAGATTTCCTTTCTTTCTTATCGTAACATTTCCTTTCTTTTCTTATCATAACATTTCCTTTCTTTTCTATTGTAAGATATGCAAAGACTCAGGTAACATTTCCTTTTTTTTCTATTGTAAGACTGGCAAAGTTAGACAACATTTGATTTACGTGGTCTACATCCTCTCTCGTTGACACTTGTTTTAGTCTATCACAGAGTTCCTCTAACTGACGTGCATCTTCTGTCCTCCCAGAGATATTTAAATATGTTTTCATCATATCAGTAACCTAAAACAATTCATATCATATAATTAAAATTATTGATGTCGAAAATTGTTGGGAAAAATAATATTTTGAATACAAGTAATAAAAGGTTGAACAATAAAAATAGAAATTCACTACAGCATGCAGTGTTCATTCCAAAATGTTACATAAAAGGGCCATTTTTGTAAAGTCCAATTAATTAATTTATATCATACTTCTACTATGACAAGTGCAGTTTTGGAGGTCTTCCTGCAGCTTGTCAAGATAAAGAACATCTTTAACACAACTTCAAGTAATTCAGTAGACTTAGGTCATTACTTCTTTTAAAGTACTGGTCTTGAAATTGTTTGTTCCATCAGTAAGAACATTCTGCTTTTTAGGTTTTATGCAGACATCATATTTCATTGCATTTTTATTAGTCACAAATAATCCACGGAGAGTCTCTGCAATTTTTCCTGAAATTTTCTCACTTTCGTTTTCATTTGGTTTGTTCTTCACGATCCAAAGTTCCGACGCGACCACCTTGCAGTTGATTTTCATTACCACTTTCAAGTTCGTAATTACCAGCTTTGTCGTTGTTTCTCTGCCATTTAGTAAAGAAATTAAGCAATGATTTTTGCTTTCATTTCTCGACCATGATGTTTAACCAATAACAGAAAAGGCCGTCATGGTCGTGATCATATGGTAGTTGGATTTATAACTGCTGTGCAATCAGTGCCTATCATCACTAATGTTAGGAGTTCGAATACCGCTAATGGTGAGGCATACTCGATACAACATTATGTGATAAAGGTTGACCGTGACTTGTGACAGGTCGATGGTTTCTCAGGGTACTCCAGTTTCCTCCACCATTAAAACTGACTGCATGATATAGCTGAAATATTTTATACGGCCGAATGGATAAGTAAGTTTTACATAACTATTACCTGTAAAGCTTCATCTTTTATACGGTTGGATGGATAAGTCTTTTCATCAACCAGGAACTTTAACCTTGATTTAGCCAGTGTAATGGGGGTTCTGCCATAATTATCCATCGATATGACATCAGTTCCTGTAAATCAAATATCTAACTTAAGAGCATAGGAATTATTATAATTTCATACTGAATAGCCATTCCATTAGAATTACACCAAGGCCACCGTACTGCCCATCACTACTTAATTTTATAGTCTTTGGTTTGACCTTACTTGAACCCATGATCTACTGCATTCATGGCAACCATGCTAACCACTACACCAACGTTCCGGTTTTCAACAGTTAAAGCTGCTCAGAAATTATGATAATTTTGATATCTAGTCACAGGAAAAAGAGAAGGGATCAGATCATAACCCATTGGAGAAATTAAATCAGCACAATATTGTTAATCTGAAACCAAAAACACATAAAAGTTAAATTTTGTGATAAGATATGTTCGATTTCCAATGTTATACGTCACAGTTTTGTTTATGTTCAATGATTTGAGGTGAGAGGTGATTATTCCTTTTGTCGATATTGGTGGTATTGTAGTCCTTCAATATTTAAACTTTCTTTTTCATAATTGCAATAAAATCGGGGCCATCGTGGTTGTGATCGTATGGAAGTTAGATTTACAACTATCTATGCAATCTGTGCCTATCACCATTAAAGTTGTGAGTTCGAATCCCGTTCATAGCAAGGTGTATTTGATACAACATTATGTGATAACGTTTGTCAGTGACCTGCTGCAGGTCAGTAGTTTCCTCCACCAATAAAACTGACCACCACGATATAACGGAAATATTGTTGAAAGTGTTGTTAAACACCATAACACCCCTCCATAATAACATTAAAATCTGGTTGATAATTAGATAATATACCTGCTTTTAACAAAAGTGTAACAGTAGGTACTTTCCCTGTACAAGCAGCTGAAATGGTAAGAAAGAAGGAAATTATATGACACCGACAAACCAACATACTTAAGAAACAAGACAAACATATTTGCTTAAATCTGCTGCAGTGTCATATTTTGTTATACAATACTCTACTTGGATTAATTAAGAATTGTTCAATTCTTATTAGAGACATGGTAGGTGTTTTATAAGAGGCAGGAACTGCTTACAATTCGTAAGCACCTTGGTTCACCCCCGTTTTTGGTGGGGTCTGTGTTGTTCATCTTTTTAGTTTTCTGTGTTATGTTTTTTGTTTTTGTTTTGTTTGTCTTTGTCCTGTATCTAGTATGCCCAATGTTGCCAGTGTCTCTGGATTGTCTTCGTCCTGTATCTAGTATGCCCAATGTTGCCAGTGTCTCTGGATTGTCTTCGTCCTGTATCTAGTATGCCCAATGTTGCCAGTGTCTCTGGATTGTCTTCGTCCTGTATCTAGCATGCCCAATGTTGCCAGTGTTTCTGGATTGTCTTCGTCCTGTATCTAGTATGCCCAATGTTGCCAGTGTCTCTGGATTGTCTTCGTCCTGTATCTAGTATGCCCAATGTTGCCAGTGTCTCTGGATTGTCTTCGTCCTGTATCTAGTATGCCCAATGTTGCCAGTGTCTCTGGATTGTCTTCGTCCTGTATCTAGTATGCCCAATGTTGCCAGTGTCTCTGGATTGTCTTCGTCCTGTATCTAGTATGCCCAATGTTGCCAGTGTCTCTGGATTGTCTTCGTCCTGTATCTAGTATGCCCAATGTTGCCAGTGTCTCTGGATTGTCTTCGTCCTGTATCTAGTATGCCCAATGTTGCCAGTGTCTCTGGATTGTCTTCGTCCTGTATCTAGTATGCCCAATGTTGCCAGTGTCTCTGGATTGTCTTCGTCCTGTATCTAGTATGCCCAATGTTGCCAGTGTCTCTGGATTGTCTTTGTCCTGTATCTAGTATGCCCAATGTTGCCAGTGTCTCTGGATTGTCTTTGTCCTGTATCTAGTATGCCCAATGTTGCCAGTGTCTCTGGATTGTCTTTGTCCTGTATCTAGTATGCCCAATGTTGCCAGTGTCTCTGGATTGTCTTCGTCCTGTATCTAGTATGCCCAATGTTGCCAGTGTCTCTGGATTGTCTTCGTCCTGTATCTAGTATGCCCAATGTTGCCAGTGTCTCTGGATTGTCTTCGTCCTGTATCTAGTATGCCCAATGTTGCCAGTGTCTCTGGATTGTCTTCGTCCTGTATCTAGTATGCCCAATGTTGCCAGTGTCTCTGGATTGTCTTTGTCCTGTATCTAGTATGCCCAATGTTGCCAGTGTCTCTGGATTGTCTTTGTCCTGTATCTAGTATGCCCAATGTTGCCAGTGTCTCTGGATTGTCTTCGTCCTGTATCTAGTATGCCCAATGTTGCCAGTGTCTCTGGATTGTCTTCGTCCTGTATCTAGTATGCCCAATGTTGCCAGTGTCTCTGGATTGTCTTCGTCCTGTATCTAGTATGCCCAATGTTGCCAGTGTCTCTGGATTGTCTTCGTCCTGTATCTAGTATGCCCAATGTTGCCAGTGTCTCTGGATTGTCTTCGTCCTGTATCTAGTATGCCCAATGTTGCCAGTGTCTCTGGATTGTCTTTGTCCTGTATCTAGTATGCCCAATGTTGCCCGTGTCTCTGGATTGTCTTCGTCCTGTATCTAGTATGCCCAATGTTGCCAGTGTCTCTGGATTGTCTTTGTCCTGTATCTAGTATGCCCAATGTTGCCAGTGTCTCTGGATTGTCTTTGTCCTGTATCTAGTATGCCCAATGTTGCCAGTGTCTCTGGATTGTCTTCGTCCTGTATCTAGTATGCCCAATGTTGCCAGTGTCTCTGGATTGTCTTTGTCCTGTATCTAGTATGCCCAATGTTGCCAGTGTCTCTGGATTGTCTTCGTCCTGTATCTAGTATGCCCAATGTTGCCAGTGTCTCTGGATTGTCTTCGTCCTGTATCTAGTATGCCCAATGTTGCCAGTGTCTCTGGATTGTCTTCGTCCTGTATCTAGTATGCCCAATGTTGCCAGTGTCTCTGGATTGTCTTCGTCCTGTATCTAGTATGCCCAATGTTGCCAGTGTCTCTGGATTGTCTTCGTCCTGTATCTAGTATGCCCAATGTTGCCAGTGTCTCTGGATTGTCTTCGTCCTGTATCTAGTATGCCCAATGTTGCCAGTGTCTCTGGATTGTCTTCGTCCTGTATCTAGTATGCCCAATGTTGCCAGTGTCTCTGGATTGTCTTCGTCCTGTATCTAGCATGCCCAATGTTGCCAGTGTCTCTGGATTGTCTTTGTCCTGTATCTAGTATGCCCAATGTTGCCAGTGTCTCTGGATTGTCTTCGTCCTGTATCTAGTATGCCCAATATTGCCAGTGTCTCTGGATTGTCTTCGTCCTGTATCTAGTATGCCCAATGTTGCCAGTGTCTCTGGATTGTCTTTGTCCTGTATCTAGTATGTCCAATGTTGCCAGTGTCTCTGGATTGTCTTTGTCCTGTATCTAGTATGCCCAATGTTGCCAGTGTCTCTGGATTGTCTTCGTCCTGTATCTAGCATGCCCAATGTTGCCCGTGTCTCTGGATTGTCTTCGTCCTGTATCTAGTATGCCCAATATTGCCAGTGTCTCTGAATTGTCTTCGTCCTGTATCTAGTATGCCCAATGTTGTCAGTGTCTCTGGATTGTCTTCGTCCTGTATCTAGTATGCCCAATGTTGCCAGTGTCTCTGGATTGTCTTCGTCCTGTATCTAGCATGCCCAATGTTGCCCGTGTCTCTGGATTGTCTTCGTCCTGTATCTAGTATGCCCAATATTGCCAGTGTCTCTGAATTGTCTTCGTCCTGTATCTAGTATGCCCAATGTTGCCAGTGTCTCTGGATTGTCTTCGTCCTGTATCTAGCATGCCCAATGTTGCCCGTGTCTCTGGATTGTCTTCGTCCTGTATCTAGTATGCCCAATATTGCCAGTGTCTCTGAATTGTCTTCGTTCTGTATCTAGTATGCCCAATGTTGTCAGTGTCTCTGGATTGTCTTCGTCCTGTATCTAGTATGCCCAATGTTGCCAATGTCTCTGGATTGTCCATTCTTGCTTGCCCCTTTGGTTTTCTCTGGATTGTCCATTCTTGCTTGCCCCTTTGGTTTTCTCTAATGTTTATGTATTTAAAATGTCACAAGATAGTCTAACTTTAAATGTGAGAGCTAAAGTTTTTTTTTATATAATTTTAGCAAATGTGGTAGAGTTGGCTTCAAATTTTGCATCAAATTTGTAGATTATTTTGTTTTCTGGTTCATTATGAAGTAGTGAAAAACCATGTTAATTATGCAAAATAAAATTACATATATTTGGCATTTTGCAGTTTCTATATAAATCATTTTTGCTGTTGTTTTTAAAAGAAGCAACAGAAATATAATTAATATTCTAAAATCTGTCATTAACGTTGTGAGTTGGAATCTCGCTCATGGTGAGGCGTACTCTATACAACATATAAGTTTGTCAGTGATTTGCGGCAGGTCAGTGGTTTACTCTGGTTTCCTCCTCCAATAAAACTGTTCGGCACAATTTAACTGAAATATTGTTGAAAGTGGCATTAAACACCATAACCCTCTAATTAAACGATTTTTTTTTATTTTTGGACTTCGTCCTTGTAAATGTAGTTACATATGACTAATATCACAGTGTTTATACCTAAATGTAAAGGAGTATTTCCAAGAATATCTTTAAGATTTGGGTCAGCACCTTTATCAAGTAATGCTTTGACTGAAAAAAACAATAACATGAAGTTAAATTATATATACCTGAATTATACAATTTTTAAACTTGTACATCTATATCAATGTCAGTCAAGTCAATGATGTCATTAAAATTAACTTTGCTTCAATGTCAGTCAATGCTGATAATAAAATCAACTGTGTCAATGTCAGTCAATAATGTAATTAAAATCAACTTTGCTTTAATATCAGTCAATATTGATGTTAAAATCAACTGTGTCAATGTCAGTCTTTTATGTCATTAAAATCAACTTTGCTTCAATGTCAGTCAATAATGTCATTAAAATCAAATTTGCTTCAATAATAGTCAAAAATGTCATTAAATCAACTTTGCTTCAATGTCAGTTTTTAATGTAATTAAAAATAACTTTACTTCAAAGTCTGGCAATAATGTCATAAAAATTAACTTTGCTTCAAAGTCAGTAAATAATGTCATCAAAATTAACTCTGCTTCAAATGTCAGTCAATAACGTCATAAAATCAAATTTGCTTCAATAATAATCAATACTGTCATTAAAGTTAACTTTGCTTCAATGTCAGTCAATTAAAATAATGTCATTAAAATCAAATTAACTTCAATGTCAGCCAATAATGTCATTAAAATCAAATTTGCATCAATAATAGTCAATAAAATTAACTTTGCTTCAATGTCAGTCAATATTGACATTAAAATTAACTTTGCTTCAATGTCAGTCAATACTGACATTAAAATCAACTTTGTGTCAATGTCAGTTTATAATGTCATTAAAATCAACTTAGCTTCAATAATAGTCAATACTGTCATTAAAATCAATTTTGTTTCAAACTCAGTCAATATTACCATTACGCCACCGATGCGATAATCAATCTGTGCCCTAACTCCTTACTGCTCAGTTGTGGAGAAGTAGCAAATACAAATATTATAGTCTTTGGTGTGACTCAAAAAGGTCTTGAACCCACAATCTACCACACTCGATGGGAGCATGCTAACTATTACACCACAGAGAAAGTTTATATAAATAAATAAACACATAAACATACAATTTTTTCAAATAAAAATAAACATTGAAAATTTAAACACAATGTATTTCAGAACTTTGAAAATATCAAAACAAAGAAAAATTCAAATTACCATTTATCGTTACTATACTTTTTATATTGACAAGTTTATATTTACACAAACATATATACATTTGACTACATTTTACCTATTGTGTCATTGCCTTGAGAAGCTGAGAAGTGTAATGCAGTTCTCTTCTTTCCATCTCTGCAGGAAACATCCACACCACTCTCCAGAAGCTCTACCACTAAATAATATAATATAATGTGATCACTGATGTTCTAGAACAGTATTTTCTGATTGTAATTTTATTTTCCCTCAGTAGGATTCAAACCAACAACATTGGTACACTGCAGGACCTATTCTTTTAGCATAATGATAAACCATTAAGCCCCTCAGCCAAATCAGCTGGTTTATGCAAAGTGAGTAGATTCTGCACTTAACCAACTGTGTGAAATAAAATCCCCCTCATGGAAGAACAAATATACACAAAATTTGACAGTGAAATATCAAAATCGAACACTGTCATGTTGAAATTTCAGATGTATATAAAAAATAGTTAATACAACACAGTATTCTTTCAGGATCAAGTGATGTTGATACATTGTATGGTTGTCACTTTATATATAGACGGCATAATGGACACAATTACGAAGTATTAAAAAATAATCAAATAGTTCAAAAAATTCAAATTGTTGATAAAACCTTTCTAATACATTAAAACTTGAACATGAATTTCTAGGATGAAAAAAAGATTCCTGTGCATAACAAAATTTATGCAGACAATGATTTTTATCAGTAGAAAACCATGAAAATGAGCATACCCAGACAGAAAATATCCATAAAAATCAGATAGGTATGTAGTTATCTATGAACAGTCATAATTACAACATAAAATTACATGCATTTCACAATTCTTTCCTTGTTTTATATGTTTAAGTTTTTTTATTGTTACATAAGCTTGTTTTCGTTGACGTAGATTAAAAAAACAAGATATCTTCAGTTAAAAACAACGAGAGATCTGATAGTGGTTACATCATTTTGTTTACTTTTAGGAAGCATTTAAACTCAGATTAAATATTTTTGTATGATACATTATTACTTGTAAATTGATGTGTCTAATCTTGCAAATTTTTTTAACCAAATAAAATTTCAACAACATACCTGTTTCAAAGTTATTTTCATTTGCTGCATTTCTCAGTTTTCTTTCATCTGAAAAGGTAAGAAAGTTAAACCATAGATCACATCAGTCTACATTGCTTACTTTTGTTTTCTTGTTGCAAATTATGTTAAACTTCAAACCTTATATAGACCCTTGAATTTATATTAATCAAGGAATTTGTTTCCAATGATGTTCAACATCTTCTTAACATCTGTACATACATCATGACCTTAGATGTTCCATTGTTGACTGGAACCGCCTACCTCAGACAGCAGTGTTGAGTGACTCAGTCAAGTCATTCAGGACTGCCATTACCACATCTCATCCTTAAATTCACTCCCTGCTTTGTACATATTTTTAAACTTATTTTCTTATTGTACTTTTTTTTTTTTTTTTTGCATCACAATTCAATGACATAATCTTCAAACTGCTGAAGTAGGTCATTATTTGGTAGAAGTAGAAGTAGAAATGTACATTATTTGATTATGGTCACCTACATTTATATAGGATTTATATAAAAATTGTCAACTCATATATGTCTATCATCAATCTAATAAAAATTAGATCTACGCACTTGCTCCCGATTCTATATCTGTTGTTTACTAGTCGCAGAGTGGGAGATAAAAAAACGTTCCTTTTGGGGTCACATCAGGGTTCAACATGAATACATTCGTTGCATATCAGGGGTGTTCCAAAATGCATATGCTTGTCTTGTCTGCTAGATTTTGTAGAATGGTCGCTGATTGGTTAATTTATAAAACATTCATGTTTACCCCTGATGTAACACCAACAGGAGTGTTTTAGATCTCCGGGAGATTCTCCCATACTGCGACTTGTAAACAACGATAGATATTAAAGAGCCAATGTGGAGCTCTAATTTTAATTAAAATGGTCTATCATTGGCCATCAATATTGTTTCTCCCAACATCTTAAAACTGTTCACTGCATACTGTTGAAGTCATGAGTGAAAAACCCATTAAAAAAATATGATGAAAAAAAAAACCAATTCTCTGAAGATACATGTACCCTATCTATTGACACACTACTGGTATATTTTAACGTTGTGGGGGGTGGGGTGGGGGTATAGTATTTAATGCCACTTTCAACAATATTTTAGTTATATCGTTGTGGTCAGTTTTATTGGTGGAGGACATTGGAGTACCCAGAGAAAACCATCAACCTGTCACAAGTCACTGACAAACTTTTATGTTGGAATGACTGAGTAAATATTTTAATCCCAATAGTCCATTTGCACAT
This sequence comes from Bathymodiolus brooksi, assembly GCA_963680875.1. Lineage (NCBI taxonomy): Eukaryota > Metazoa > Mollusca > Bivalvia > Mytilida > Modiolidae > Bathymodiolus > Bathymodiolus brooksi. The sequence continues at coordinate 49,816,003 of OY804579.1, forward strand.
TTCTGACTTTGATTCTAAAATTATACATTTTTGCAAACTTTATAGGAGCTATGCCCCTTTTAAGGAGGCAAAAGGGATCTCTTTCATGCAAAGTTCAATGAAAATATAATATGTTTAATTGATTTCCCAAAATCAATTCAAAATTTGAATGTTTTAGCAACTTGTAAATTTTCTATTTGCTTTAAAATTATCCTCTGATTTTTTATATCAAGGTTCAAATATCTATAATTTATGAAAAAATTATAGTCAAACTCATTGCTCTTTCCACTGCCCTTGCTAAACCAGATACCATTTTGTATAAAAAAAAAGTTTTAAAAACTTGGAATTCTAGAATCAAATCAGTAATGTGCAAAATATCTATTTCAAATGAGCAATTATTTAACTATATTATGATATGAACATATTTTTTTTAACTAAGAAAAGCTATCTTGAAGATAATTCACTACTTTATACTATACTAAAAGTACATTTGACCCTCTTAGAGGAGTTGTACTCCACTGAGAAACTAGGTCAAATTTCTATACACCCAGATTCCCTCAGTGTCATTTGGTATTTATAATATACTTGTGTATTGAACCCAGAGTCAATTTTTAAGGGGTTCAAAATCCCATATGACACTGGTATTTCCATATACAGGATTGAGTGAGTGATTGTTGTTTAATGCCAACTCAGCAATTTTCCAGCTATATCATAGCAAGAACAAGTTAATTTTCAATGAAATGATGATGAGGTCCACTTTGTACTAGATCAACACGCTTAGTTGGATTTTTATTGTGCTAGTTCACTAAAACAACAGTCTGCGGATAGACATGTCGCCCCACTTGGACACATTATCCTGATTCCGAGTCAACCAGTCTTTGCTCTTTCTCCTTAATGCTGTGTGCTTAGCGGAGAAGCAACAAATACAAATTTTATAGTCTTTGGTTTGACCCGACCAGGGCTTGAAGCCACGATCTACCGAACTTGAGGCGAGTGCGCTAACCAATACATTTTCCATATACAAGTAATAAAGTTCTACTGTAAAGTTGCATCATGAAAATTTACCAAGAATATTTCTAGCAGTTGTCCTTCCTGTTTGAAATTCTTTCAATCGCCTCTTTCTATGTACTAAGGATATTTTGACCTTCCCAGATGATGAACTTTGTTGATAGTTTGGACTGTACATAGACACAAATGGTACTAAACACAAATACTGTAGACATGCTGGACCCTTTGGACTCCATTTTGTTACATCAATCGAAGGTAAATTTGGCGTAGGACTGTTTGATGGACGTACCTATAATATACAAGTATTTAAATGAGTGGAAATCACATGTCTGCATGTTTTCAGTTCCATGTTATTATGCCCTCTTAGATTTCTGCATTAAACTGATGTTCAGTTCATCTTTACCCCTGTTTTCTTAAGCTGTTAAGGGGTTAATCCAATATTTATGTTATTTGCATTTATGTATATCGGTGTCCAACACATTTTCCATATCGCATGATGTTCATGTCTCTTAACAGTAATATAACGGTTGTCACTAGTAGAACATAAACTGCTTATCCTTGCGGATAACCTAGGTTCACCCCCAGTTTTCAGTGGGGTTAAATCTTTAGTTTTATGTGTAGTGTATTGTCGACCACTATTTGTCTTTTTGTCATTTTCCTTTTGGACATTGTGACCAAATATCAATTCTTTTTTTAGATTTACAGGAGATCTAATTAATTGTTCTCATTGATAAAAAAAACTGTCCAACAGTCAAATTGATGATTGATTAATTGATTTTAACGCCACTTTCAACAATATTTCAGCTATATTATGGTGACCAGTTTTTAGTGGTGGAGGAAGCCGGAGTACCCGGAGAGAACCACCAACCATGGGCAAGCAACTGGTAAACTTTATCACTTGTGGCTGCGAGTCGAGTGCACCCTTTTTTGTAATATACAAAGCCGGGCGCGAACCAACGCCGTATTGGTGATAGGCTTGTACGAGTTGTTAGATCCAGCGACCTAACTTATTGATGAAATAGTCATGAGTTTGTATTGATTATTTCAGTACGTCTACTCTATGTTTGTTCTACATTCAAAAAGTCAAGAGTTTGAGTGTGAAAGTCTACTTTATGCTGTAAAATTAATTACACAGACGTCAGTTTTCTGTGTTTCATTATCTCTGTTTGTTTGTTCTTGAAGTAAAATTTATGGAAAAAGTTAAAAATTTGTAGGGATTGTCCAATAACAAACTCGTGAGCTGCAAGGATTTATTTCAGCAGCTCTACTTGTTTTATTCAAATTAATGACATTACCAATTTAAGCAATTACTGACTCTTTGCTTTGCATTGTACATGTTTATATCGCCGTCATTTTTGTAAAAACATGCACTATGTTGCCTTTTGAGTTGAGCAGAGGGTTGGGATGCCTTTACCAGTTTAACCCCAATCCTCAAGATGAGCAACGGTCCTCTGGCCCAAGATCAGTAAAACTTTGTTCAGATCAGTAAATTTTTCAGTTTTTATTTAGATATATATATAAAATAAATTCAAGAATTTGATCCGAACCAGTAAATTCAAGTGGTTCGTGTGACAACTTGATAACTTTGCTAATATAAGTGAATCATACATGATTATTTTGATGTACATGTAATATCTAGATTGACAAACAAAACATTACAAAAACTAAATGCTCACCTGAGCCTGTATCACTAGTTATAAAATATTAATTTATCAATCAACAATCATGTATAGACAGTGTGTGTTTATTCTGAAGGTTTGTGGTTTTTTAAAATATATTTTTGAACAATTTGTCATTTATCTCTTATTCTAACTAAGTTCTACTATGGAGGCCATTTTGGTTAACAGGTTGGCACAAAAATCTAACATTCTTTAAAAAACCACCCAAAGATCATTCACAGCATATATTAATCTCGTTGAGAATAGGATTCTGAAGAAATTTTCTGTCTGTATCTTCATCCTAATCTCGTTTCAAGCCCCTATCAAGGGTATTCTGGAAATTTAAAATTTGAACCCCGGTGCATTTCGATGGATATTTTGGCAAAGTGCAGGTAAGATTTCATACATAGACATATTTTCTAGTTCAAATCTGCAAAAATATTGATATTTCCTTACCTTTTACAGCATATATCCGATAAAATAATCCAAAATCCACTTTGAACTGTCCGCCATTTTTGTGAACTCATGAACTACACCACATGATCAAAATCGTCATGGATTTTGTTACAGCCTGTTTCTAAATTAAAGGTCGATGTCAAATATTTATTGTGTATATGCAAGCATATCTTTTATGAGCTGTTGATTGGTTTTAATAAAATATTTATAACAAAATTTAAAAAGTTCATGCCGTGTATACAGGATTTTTAAATTATAATAAAATATTTGACATCGACATCTTGAATCTAGAAACAGGCTGTAACAAAATCTGTGATGATTTTGATCACGTGGTGTAGTTCATGAGTTCACTAAAATGGCGGACAGTTCGAAGTGGATTGTGGATTATTTTATCAGATATACGCTGTAAAAGGTAAGGAAATATCAATATTTTGGCAGATTTGAACTAGAAAATGTCTATATTATATATGAAATCTTACCTGCACTTGATCTGACACAATCCGTCCATGCCAAAATATCCATCGGAATGCACCGGGGGGTCAAATTTTAAATTTCCAGAATACCCTTGATAGGGTTTGAAACGAGATTAGGATGAAGATACAGACAGAAAACTTCTTCGGAATCCTGATCTCAACAAGATTAACAGGGATGAAAACTAAAATTATGAACCTATAGCTAGTAGCCAGCTGGGCCCCTAAAATCCAGGGGCCCAGGCATATATATAAAAAATAATAGAGTTACCCTGCCCAAATTTAGTAAATAGTTAAAAAGCTGTCTGAACTGATTTGTTCTGGGTTTTTTTTATTCATAACTACCTTGAGGACATCTATTCAATGTCACATCTTTATTTCTGTCTACCTTGACTATTTGAGTCTTGCATACCAGTGATTTTTTATATCCTGCCTCACCCCCCCCCCCCTTTTCCTTATGAAATAAATATTACTGTGCTGTGATCAAATACCATACAAATTGTAATAACTCATATTTGTGTAATCTTTAGCAGAAGAACTCTGTCAATTTGCTCAATGGTCCAACTATATATAGCTTCGGAATGAAAATATAGCACAAACGTAAATTGCCACTGTCAGTCAAAAACTGAAGAAAGTAAAGGCCGTAATTATCATTTGCCAGACCTCAATTCAGATTGCAACAATGGAGTAAAGCTACTGTTGTTCAAAGTCTATTTTTTAATTGGATATGCATTAACGTTTACACATGTCTGGATGTAAATAAACAGTTCGATAGATCGTAATATTAACCCGGTGTCAAGTATAATATACCAATGCGGATGGATAAATATCCGGAAGCGTCCCGTGCATTTCAACGAATTTTGAATTGCCAATCTTCGCATATATGAAAATATTTGATATGAGAACTATGATTTTATGTCACAGAAATGAGAAAAAAAATAAATAAAAAGTTTGTTTTGTTGAAAGTAGCTTCGGTCAACATTTCCCGTAGCACAATACCGCATTGCGCCCCCTTTCCAAAATGGCACCAAAATGTTGTTTGTTTACGAAAAACAAATACAAATAGTTTTATTTTAAGTCGGGCATATATAAACATAAGCGTTAAAGTTTCTATGAACCGTAATGGATTACTTTCCAAGAAAATCACTTTCAAAAAACTTAACAGATATGACAGATTTCAATAAACACGTGCATGATATCGACATTTTCATAAATGATAAGTGGAGAAAATACGACAAGAACCAGTTTGTTGACCGCAAATTTTCAGACGGAAGCATGTAAAATTAAACTTTGACAAAACATTTGGCGTAGTAGCAGTTTAATGACTTAAATTAGGCCAACACTCGGGATTAAAACCATTCGCCACCTGGGCTAACACAATTCAATTTTTGGTCACCCTTGTGATTTTTTACTCGCCGTCAGCGACTGGGCGAGCACTAATTTTCATCCCTGGATTAAGCTTATCTTATTTTAAACTACTGAAAGTTTTAAAACCCAATCACTTAAATTGCATTATTGGCTCTGGTCGCCATGTGTTAAATACTGGATCAAGAGACCAAGCAATGCATAGGTATGGACTGGACCATTGCATGAAATAAGAAATAAGTGCATATGAAAAAGGTTTCCCTCGTCATGATTGTATCACAGGGGCTAGGTGCGTCCGAAAAAAAAAAAAAAAAAAAAAAATACTATATAATACTACAAGTACAAGGGGGCGAACTCACTTGCTTCCATTTTTTTAAGTCGTCGTGTTAAATTGATCGTAACTTCGGAACGCCTTAATATTTTCAAAAAATGTTTCCACCAGTCGAAAGTCAAGTAATTTTCCTTTCCAAAGAGACCCCAATTGTTAGTGTAGGCCTCCGAACTGCTGAGGTATCATACACGAACCAAACAAAACGGCGTGAAAATCCGAAGTCGTACAAACGTTGGGTTGACCACTTCCCATCTGTGTACAGACTTTCCCATGCGTAAACAATCTGTTTCAGCCAATCAAAAAGCCCGTTAGAACTCTCTCAATTTTCACGTCTATGGCATTTGTCAAGGATGCAAATGAGATTTCTTTCAAAAACAGACTAAAAGAACATATAAATTGGCGTAAGGTAAGAAATTTTATCATAATTTGAACGGATGAAAGTATTTAGCTAGTCAAAATGACTCGTTTACGCATGGGAAAGTCTGTACACAGATGGGAAGTGGTCAACCCAACGTTTGTACGACTTCGGATTTTCACGCCGTTTTGTTTGGTTCGTGTATGATACCTCAGCAGTTCGGAGGCCTACACTAACAATTGGGGTCTCTTTGGAAAGGAAAATTACTTGACTTTCGACTGGTGGAAACATTTTTTGAAAATATTAAGGCGTTCCGAAGTTACGATCAATTTAACACGACGACTTAAAAAAATGGAAAAGTTACGATCAATTTAACACGACGACTTAAAAAAATGGAAGCAAGTGAGTTCGCTCCCTCGTAGTATTATATAGTCTTTTTTGTTTGGTTTTTTTTCGGACGCACCTAGCCCCTGTGGATTGTATAGTCAGGAGATCACCCCATCACGTAATTTCGAAACTGGCGTTTCATATGATATCATTTGCCATCAATATTCCTTCAAATATATCAATTTACTGGATATTCTCCTTCAGAACTCGAAGTTTCGTCGTTTAAACTGTCACTTTCTGAGCTTTCTTCCTGGAACATTTCACACGTTTTGCTTTGTTTACATCGCTTACTGTCATAATAAAAACCATACAAAGTACAAACATTATGTTCAATAGATATCCTAACAACAATAAAAATGAATTATACAGTGCTACTAAAAATACGTAACTCATTATTTTGCATCCAAAGACTATTATAATTTTTAATTTAATTTTCCAAAATGATATAAGGGTGAGTGATATATTTATAAACCGGAAGTAATCGTCTGCTTGCCACGGATTTCAAAATAGTCAACATGTCTCTTGTTGTTGTACCAGTTTTACTGGTTTTACCATTTGTTTTTCTTATTCTATATATTGTTGTAAACTATATAGTGAATGGGAAGAAATCTGTTTGTGTAGTTGTGCTTGGTGACTTAGGAAGGAGTCCTAGAATGTTGTACCACTCCTTATCTTTCTCAAAAGAAGGGTTCCATGTAGACATGGTTGGTTATGCTGGTAAGAAACATTGATCCCAAAAGATATCTCATGTGTTAACTTTCATGATCTATTTATACAAAATACAGACATATTTAGTTCTTTAAATGGTAGGCCTTAGCATAAACCATATGAAAATGTAACAACTTGTAGGGGAGTTATGGTGTTTAACGTCACTCTCAGTTTTAGCAATATTTCAGTTGGTATATAAGTGGTCAGTTTTATTGGTGGAAAAACCACAGACCTGTCGCAAGTCACTGACAAACTTTATCAAATAAAGTTGTCTCGAGTACAACTTGCCTGGGTGGGTTTCGAACTCACAACTTCAGTTCAACTTATTTGTAGGGTCAGGTTATTTACATGTACTGTATGCTCTCATTGAGATTTGACACTGAAAGCTATTTTCTATTTTCTGTCAACGGATTTGGCTGTCAAAACTATTTTCAGTTTTGTGTCTTCTGTCGACAGGATACAAAACTAAAAATAGCTAAGAGAGCCAAAATTTTGGAATAGATTATTCAAACTGCTAATTGTCTAGCAGTAGCATAGCCTAGAGTACATGTACAGTCAATGGACATACAGTATTCGTCACCCTCGATTTTTACGCTATGTATTTCATATAAAACCGCATTTTTCAAAAAAATTATTGTGGAGTCATTTCTAAGCGGATTTTGATCATTTTTGCACCAGAAGAAGCAGAAATATTTAAAGATTATTTGTTTATTTTAGCATGAGTTTCTGTTAGATTGCCTTTATTTTCTTATGATTTAAAGACAATTTTTGTATTCTGACGTCAAATTTGCTATATATTTTAACAAAAATAAAATCGGAAAAATCAATATTTGGGTGATTTTCAAAAAAATAAGAAGTTTTTGTGTAACATAGAGGGTGAAATTTCAAATTGGACAAATTGACATAATTTTGGTCGTAAAATAATGTCAATATGATATATTTTTCAGATTCAGTTGCTCAGTGCAATATATGAAGACAAAATATTTTTTTTCAACTTTTATTAGCAACAAAGTGTTAAAATGATAACAAATACAGACTTACTTCCTCAGAGGTATCATTTTCTTTTGGGTATGGTAAAAGACCTAAATGTATTTCCATTTGATAATGATATGAAATAGGCACATTTTGGTACCAAACTTTGTATATATCATGAGAAAACAGTTTCAGTATATCAAAGAAACACTATTTTTACTGTATATTTAAAAAAATCTGGTAATTAAAGTTTTCATACAAGCATAAAAATGAGGCTTAATAGTTGTAAATCAATTATTTATATACATTGTATGCCTAATAAATATAACACAAGTTAAGTTGATCATTGGTGGTATAAACTAGAGGTAACCAAATGAAAATACTGTCCATTTTTTGATGTTTTGTCACACTCCTGACACATTTTTCTAAAAGATAAATACACCAAATATAGGGCTCACGTTGGAGGGCGATTCGGGCGAAGAAGTCACCTTGTGGCTGCTCACTTCGCTTTGTACTAATGCCAAAAGAGAAGTGGAAGTTGCCCTGTAATTTTACCAAGTCGCTTTGTTAATTTAAACTGTTTTAACAATAAAACATCGGTATATTTTAATTTTACTAAAAAATTTCCGTTTTTCAAACCGCCATTGTAAAGGGACGTAATCGACAGTTACGAATATAAAAACTGTACTACGAATCCGTACTCGGGGAAAATAACGTCGGTATTGTTTCATTTCATTTATTTGAGGTTTGATGGTGGCTATCCAAAGGGATTGTTAACTTTGTGGATATGATTAGTTTCTTAATTAATATCAGTCAGTGATTAAAGAGAAGCATCAGTAAATAGTGCATTGTGTTTTTTTTTTTTGCATATATTTATCTTATCTAATGTTTTGTCATTTTATCTATGTGTGACTTGTTTGAAACAATGCTGATGTTGAAATAAAATTTATTATTCAATTTTATTTATTTATTATTTATTGGACAATAGTTGACTATCATATATGAGCCTTTATCATCTGCAAGACAAAACAAAGAATCTGAAAAGGGTTTATTTATTACAAACAAACAAAAACCAAATACAAGGACATATGTAAATCAGAGAGATGATATGCTAACAAAAACAAGGAATTAAACAACTACTGAATATACCTTAATGCATAGCAAGTACATTATAACATACGAATGCCACGATAATGCTCCGCGAATGTGAAAAGTGGTACAATTAGAGAAATATTTTGACTTCTCCCTGTACTCTCACCACTTCTCCCTGTTGTCTCTCACTTCTCTTTTGTCAGCACCTGAAAGAGAAGTCACTTCTCCCTCTGATTTCAAAGTAGTGGGAGACCTGAAATATCAAGCTAAATGCAATCATTGTTGGTCACAATAACTTTTTTAAGTAGTAGTACATAATCTATTTTGACTGAAAAAAAAGTTTCCCTTGAATATACCTTGTATTTCATTTTTGCATTGTTATGATGTTATTTCAATCATATTTTATCATATTCTATGTAATATCATGACATGACATCTGCTCTGTCATGCAATAAAGTCGGTCACTTGTTTTGATTTACAATTCTGGCGCAGCACGAGACCAATGATGTCATTCTGTATATTCATAGCGTACATAAACACAGAGGGAATTCTTTTCAACGTCAAAATTACAAGATGAGATTAAAACAGAGAAGTTTGAATTCAATAAATTCCATGCAAGTAAAAAACATCCTTTTTACTAATGTCTTTTTTTCATGTTCATTATGCTTGTTAAATATGCTTCCATCGATGGTGTTCCCCAAGCATTTTTATCTTTCTGGTTTGTTGACATAATCATCATCACAGTTCATGACCGTTTCTGGAATGTAGGCCAAGCAAATAATGAATTGTATTTTAAAATACTTTGAAAATATGATGATTGATCATTCAGATTCCACCATTTTCTAGAAAATGGCTGATTTTCCTGGGAAAATACATACAAGTGCTCTCCATTTGTCACAAAATGGCAGATTATTTTGCATTTCCACTGCTGCTTTAATAACAAATATACCCCTTACTTCTTGGGGTAATGAAATGAAATTCACAGAGAAGATAGAAAAAGAATTAATTTACAGCAATAATCAAAATTTATAGCATAAATTGAACAGAGAATTAAATTAAACCAGACAGAAAAATGAGATTATCTGGGTAAAAAAAACCTGTCATTATTACAAATAGCATCAACAGAACTGTATTGTTACCACTCTGTGATAATAAATGTGATTAAAATAAATTGAAATCAGTCATTAATTGCTTTACAAAAATATGGCAGAATGTAGTCAGTCTAATAGATTGTATTGACAAAAGCAAAAACACCAAATTCACTGGATTAAATACTTTATTATATGGGCAAGCAAGTTTAATATTTGCATCAAATAATTAATTTTTAATACTTCAATTTCAAACTATTTAAAAAAAACTTCCTTTGAAATTTTTCAGACAAAACAATTACACTGAAAAAGCTAAAATACTGTACTTTCTTAATCTGGTTTACTTTTTAAGTTTGTTTGGCCTATGACAAAATCATGTGGTTTATTGACCTTTGACTGGCTTTATGTGACGTAATAGGATGCCATTTGGAAAAAGGGTAGTAAACAAATATGGGTCAGTGTGTTATTATTATCGATCTTTTTTCCATGGAATTTTACACATGTGAGCAAGAATAGATGAGGAACATAATTAAAAAGAAAAAAATGTTTACTTTTCAAACATGAAAAAAATAATCCAACATTATCCAATGACTGACCGACTTATTGTCAGACGAGGATACTATCATAATTATAAAAAATGACCACTCAATTTTCAACCATTTATACATCTTTTCAAGAGTATAGTGCTTATTGAGAATTAAATAATTCCCCGAGACAATTACAAGCAGTTTTATGGAGTCTATATCGTATATGCTTACAAAATAATCTATTTCTTAAATAAAATTGTCACACTCCTGACTCCCTCTCGAAAATAAATCTGTCGAGCTGAAAATAATATAACCAACTTATTCTTTCCAAACTAAAAGTTATATTTCTTCAAAAGCTTATATTTCTTACAGTTAACAGTAAATATTAAAAGAAGATTCAAAATTATGTTTTTGCTTTTTCTAATGATTAGTGTGCTAATTATTTGCCCTTTAGGAATTTATGTCATCAAAAATGGTTAAAATGGATTTGAAATTTATTAAAACTAGTAATAGATCATCTTTTCTTAGTATAAAATTACTTTTTAGTGGTTTTCAAATTAGTTTCCCCATGTTTCTCAATAATTTACTCTGCAAAAAAGCTTCCTACTGCAATTGCAATCGACATTTAATATTTTTATGTCAGGAGTGTGACATATTACTGTTGAATGAAAAATTATTGATAAATTTTCAAAAATGCTATATCAAAAGAATGAAAATGTTTTATGAAAGGCAAGATATATTAAAGTAAGTATTCTGTTTATCTAAAGCAACATACATCAATTTTTCATTTAGAAAAAAAAATCCATATTTTGATGTTTTAAGAAAATATAACCCTTTATCATCACTTATTATGAGAAAGGTGTCAATATACAAAAATACTATAATTATTACTTATTGTTTATATGTAATTAAATTGAAAACATTGTGGAGGTTTGTAGAAGCATGTTTTTTTTGTTTTTTGTTTTTTTTAATAAAGATATGCCTATTAAAAGTGTCACACTCCTGACATTAGTTATTTTGATTTCCTAGCTATGATATGTCATATATCAGAGCTATTTCCAACTTTTTTCTTTGATTGGGTCTGGAGCTTTTGGAAAATAAATAAAATTGTGAACTATTAAAGCATACAACATAGTACTATACAACTAAGATAAAATGTCACACTCCTGACATTTTTTGTGTCTCTCCTTATGCAAGCCCAATTTTACAACTATCATATTCATCCAGTCTAATACTACTAAATTATTATAACTAATGTTTTTTTACAACATATTTTGACTTTTCTGAACTAATTAGTCTCAACAATGAATAACTATTAAGGTTTAATTTGACATTTGTACAATTTTCCAAATTAAATTTATTCATGTACACTAATTTAAAAAATAGAATAATTTTTTGTTGCAAAAGCATAGGGTCACAAAACATCTAGATATTTGAAGTAAAATGGTACGAAATTATAGAATACCATCTTTCTTTAATATATTTTTTATTTTATTAGTTCACCTGGACCAAAGGTCCAGGTGAACTATTGCCATCACTTGGCGTCCGTCGTCTGTCGTCTGTAAACTTTTCACATTTCAAGCTTCTTCTCCGAAACCACGGGGACAATTGGAACCAAACTTAGCAGGAATGTTCCTTGGATGGTCCTCTACAAAGTTTCTGTTTTTCGTTCCGGTCGGATATTCAACATGGCTGCCAGGGCCAATAATATGCTCTGATTGGCTGAAATTTCAAAGATCTTCTTCTCTGAAACTAATGAACTGACTGAACCCAAACTGTAAAGGAATGATCATTGGAATGTCATTTACCAAGTTTCTGTTTTTTATGCCGATCGGAAATCCAAGATGGCCACCATCGCAGGACATAGATTAAGATTGGACTCTATGGGAAAATGTTCAAATGCCTTCTTCTCAGAAACTACAAATATGATTAAAGCCAAACTGTACATGCATGTTCATTTGATGGTCCTCTACAATCTTAAGGTTTTTTTGTTCCGATATGAAATTCAAAATGGCGGCTACGGCAGGACTTAGTTTAACATTGAACCCTATGGGAAAAATGTTTCAAAACGCTTCTTCTCTGAAATCACTTGGACAATTGAAACCAAACTGCCCAGGAATGATCATTGGAAGGTCCTCTACAAATTTTATGTTTTTTATGCCGATTGGAAATCCAAGATGGCCACCACCGCAGGACATAGATTAACATTGGACCCTATGGGAAAATGTTCAAATGCCTTCTTCTCAGAAACTACAAATATGATTAAAGCCAAACTGTACATGAATGTTCATTGGATGGTCCTCTACAAACTTTATGTTTTTTGGTCCGATATGAAATTCAAAATGGCGGCTACGGCAGGACTTAGTTTAACATTGGACCTTATGGGGAAAATGTTTCAAAACGCTTCTTCTCTGAAACCACTTGGACAATTGAAACCAAACTTCCCAGGAATGATCATTGGAAGGTCCTCTACAAAGTTTCTGTTTTTGATGCCGATTGGAAATCCAAGATGGCCACCACTGCAGGACATAGATTAACATTGGACCCTATGGGAAAATGTTCAAATGCCTTCTTCTCAGAAACTACAAATATGATTAAAGCCAAACTGCCCATGAATAATCATAGTATTAACACAGGACCATATGGGGAAAATACAGAAATATGTTCTTCTCTAAAGCTATTGCACTGATTGAACCTAAACTCTGCATCAATCATTGGAAGGTCCTTTACAAACTTTGTGCTTTTTATGTTGATCAGAATTCCAAGATGACTACCACTGCAGGACATAGTTTTTACATAGGACCAATTGGTTCTTTTTATAACCAGGTGAACGATACAGGCTCTTGAGAGCCTCTGGTTTTTTTTTTATCATCAAGGTAAGTTAAGGCAATTTAAAGTTTGTCACGTTAAAACGTCACACTCCTGACAAATTTGACCAGTTTTTAGAGGATAACCTTTTAACCGGAAGAGCAATCTCCATGACACTTTGCATGAAGATAACTGTTACCATTGTGCTTGTTTTAAGATAGTTACCTTTCTTTCATATCATTTAATATTCAAATTATTCTCTGAAAATGAAGTCTTCTATTTTTTGAAAATCACCCATTTGTGTTTTAATCACCAGAAAACAAAAACCATGCAGACAAAAATTACTATCAGAAAAACAAATAACATTCAAAGAATTCTGCCCGTCTTGAAATAAATTTCTTAAAAATCTGCCCAGAGATAGCTTTAAAATATTTTGTTGACAAAATGTGGTTTTATATGAAATATATAGTAAAAAAATCGAGGGTGACGAATACTTATATCCATGGACTGTAGTTTGCCCCTAAGTCCCTAATGTCGGACATATTTGCTGGATAGTTCAGATTATTACCTAATGTTTCATTATTTTGCACCAAAAAGATATACCTGGTTGCAACAGACCTGTTGCAATGTTATTGGTCATCAGTTAAATAAGTACGGTTTGTAGTGCTCCTGAAAAAGAGTGAGATTTGTAGCATTGAATTTGCCCTGGACCGAAAAACATCATGTCCAACATAAGGGCCATTTGACCAGTATTAGTTTCTTTTATACCAATGGATCATCATTGAACGAAACAAATATAAAAATAGGTTTAAATCAAAGCTTAATAATCAACTGAAAACATGAAAGGATGAATTTGTCAATTTCAGGGAGAATTTCTGAATATTGTTTGAAAGAGTTAAATGACCACTAAAAAGATGTTTTGAAAATGTTTTCTGGTATTTTTTTTTGCTGTGTAGGTACGAGTAAAAGGTTTCTGAATTGTTCCGCTGGAACTCTGATCACTAGTCTTGAAACAAAATTGCCTCCCAATGTCAAAAAGGTGTGTATTATCAACACCCAAAGATGGTAAATAGTAAAAGAGGAAACAATGAATAAATTGAATCACCATACAGTTGGAGATTCTAAATTGATATTTACTAAAATGTATGATTTCAATTTTAGGATCAAAACTACCAGATACTATCAGAAGAAATAAAGACATCAGGAAGTATATGTTACCTGAACCTCCAGGTTGTTTGAAATGTAAGATTTGATTTAGTCAACTGTAGATACAAACTAAAAATTACTTTGTTAAGAGTTTTGGATCTACTCTAAAAATAGTGTAACCTTTTGCATAAGCTTTACAAATCTGAACTTCAAATGGTACATGTATGTATTGAAATTAAAATCACAAATTGTTTATTGGCTTTTATCAAGTCATATTTGTCAAGTTTCAAATATTTACAAGGGGTCTTGTCAAGTTTCTAGAATTATATTTTGAAACGGATTTTACCCAAAAAAAAACTAATAAGCCATGATTTAAACAGATTAGAACCATTTTATTTTATTCTTTACAACAGTTAAAAAAATATCATCAGCCTGTTTCCAGATCTGTCTCCATTTTTAGCTCCCCTGGTTCCACTGGCCATGTTGACTATTGTCATTACTTGGTGTGCATCATTGTTTGTTAGCTTTTTACAATTTTATCCCTTTTCTGCAACCACTGGACAACTTAAAAGCAATCTTGTCTGTAATATTACTTGGGATCATGCATGATGCTCTACAAAGTTTGCTTTTATATGTGGACTGGAAATTCAAAATGATCATCACTACAGAATTTGAATATAATTTAAAAAACCTGTTTTCAGAAACTGATAAACCGATAAAATCCAAACTATAAATGAATTGGTTATTGAATCGCCCTGTTCAAAATTTCATTTTATTTAATGGATGGAATTTCAAGATGGCCATCACTACAAAACAGTATCAGTCAAATTATAACTTGTTTTCTCAGTTTTCTTATTAATCTTCCAAAAACCACTTGAAGTTGGAACCAAATTGGATGTTTTTTCCCCCAATTATTTTAGCTATATTTTGATTTATCTCTGACCAACTGTAAAATAAATACATGTACATACATGTATATTAAAAAAATAACCGTGGATGTGATCTTATGGTAGTTGGATTTATAACTATCTATCACCACTAACATTGTGAGTTTGAATCCTACTCAGGCGAGGTGTACTCAATATAACATTACGTGATAAAGTTTGTCAGTGACTTGTGGCAGCTTGGTGATTTTCTCTGGGTACTCCGATTTCCTCCACCAATTAAACTGACTGCTGTGATGTAACTGAAATATTGTTGAAAGTGGCATTAAACACCATAACCCTAGCCATAATTTAGAAATCTACCATTTTGAAGGTGCACAGGGTTAATATCTACACATCAGCATTTATGGCTTAAATATCTTTTTAATACTTAGATGACTAACGAAAAAAGAACTAATTGTGCTTAGGTGTAGCACATTATGACAAATGTACCTCTACTTATAATTACTGTAACTAGATGGAAGAGACAAGGAATACCTGATAACTTTAATTCAGTCATGCTCAGCAATTTTAAAGTGATTTAAATCTAATATAAAAGAATATAGATTTGTACTAAACATTTTCCAGACTTGCCTCAGATGATGGTCTACATGATAAAAGTACTTTGGCAGAGTTTGACACTTGGTATAACCATGCTGTTGTCACCGAAGGCAGGTTATATTATGTTACAGGTGAGCATTTGAAAACCAAGATTTTTTTTTCAATTCCTACAAAATTAATATATACCGGTACATGTAATTCATTTTTCCGGCCATTCCTCAGACCATATTAAAAATATTGTTGGTGGAAACAGTTTCTAGATTATTACCTTTATTATACCATTATATTTCAAGGATGATTTAAAAAAAAAGTTATTTAAATGATTTCAACTATTTTCCTCTGACAAAAATATTTCGAAAGTTGCTGGACTCGATCAGAACAGTTTAAAAATATTTTCATTGATTTCACTAGTACTCAGTTACATGTATTTTATTTTCTAATCAGAATCATTTCTGATATTTTTACACTAAGTCAAAACCTTTTCATGTGAAAAAAATATTTTTGCCATTATTTCTGTCTGTTGAGAATTAACCTTTTATGAGTCTAGTATAGATAATTGAGATGATTGACTAATTGAATCTATTGAGAATTCACCAAATTAATTAGACCTATAGTCAAGAACATATGATATGTAATTCTAGTATGTATAATTATAAGTCAACATATAGAATGCATCTTGGCTTTATTGATCAAAATATTATACTTGAATATTTGAATTTTTTTTCTTTCATTTTGGCAGGTATTCAAAATGAATAGTTTTACATTTTATATTTTTATATCTTAAGAATGGCAAATTTATATTGAGTTTTTCTAAAGATTGGCAGATATAAGCACTTTATGCTGTTTTTTTAATATGTATTTATTTTTTAAATGAATTTAGAAATACACCATTGGAGACCCAAATATATATCAAGAGGAGGATGGTTGGGATATCATGTACCAGTCATATGTTTGTGTCTGTCACAAACCAGGACATGGATTTACAAAGTCCTATTATGTTGTGGCTTTTTTTGTGTTTGTTCATTGAGTTAATTAATAAGATGAGTGGTGATTGTTCCTTTTGTTGATATTAGTGGAATTGTTGACCATCACTTTAACCTTTCTTTTCAGAACCCCCTTTATTAAACAAACATTGACATCAATATATGGGAGATAACTCCAGTCCTTAAAATCCCAAACTATAGATTGATTTTTGTTTAGCATCAAATGTGCAGTATTTCAATTATATTCATGACAAGAACAAGTTTACAAACAATGCATCATTTGGGTAAAAAGGGTGGCACTGGGATAGGTCTATGGACATTTGGGTTAAAAGGGTGGCACTGGGATAGGTCTATGGACATTTGGGTAAAAAGGGTGGCTTTGAGATAGGTCTATGGACATTTGGGTAAAAAGGGTGGCATTGGGATAGATCTATGGACATTTGGGTAAAAAGGGTGGCACTGGGATAGGACTATGGACATTTGGGTAAAAAGGGTGGCACTGGGATAGGTCTATGGACATTTGGGTAAAAAGGGTGGCACTGGGATAGGTCTGTGGACATTTGGGTAAAAAGGGTGGCACTGGGATAGGTCTATGGACATTTGGGTAAAAAGGGTGGCACTGGGATAGGTCTATGGACATTTGGGTAAAAAGGGTGGCACTGGGATAGGTCTATGGACATTTGGGTAAAAAGGGTGGCACTGGGATAGGTCTGTGGGCATTTGGGTAAAAAGGGTGGCACTGGGATAGGTCTATGGACATTTGGGTAAAAAGGGTGGCACTGGAATAGGTCTATGGACATTTGTTTTGATTGCCACATGAGTGTGTGGTTATGGTGTTTAATGCCAGTTTCAACAATATTTCAATTATATCGTGATGGTCAGTTTTATTGGAGGAGGAAACCAGAGTACCCGGAGAAAACCACTGACCAGCGGCAAGGCACTGACAAACTTTATCACATAATGTTGTATCAAATACACCTTGCCAAACTAAAAATTTACTGGTGATAGGCACTGATTGCACAGGTAGTTGTAAATCCAACTATCATACGATCAAGACCATGACAGCCCCCACTTGCTACAAGGAAAATAGGGAGTTGATGGATAGCTATGATAAATACCCAATAACATAACCTCAATACAATACCTATGGGAAAGTAACTAATTTCCTTCATGAACTTCAACAGTGCATTGGTCAATTAAAACATAGGTTCACTATGAGAATAAACATTTAATTTAATTTTGGATTTGCAGCTTAAAAAACCCAGTTTTTCATGAAAATTAATACCTCACAAAGAATACAACAACCCTGACAGTAATTGAAATGACATCCATGTGATTAATAATAAATGTTTTAATTTCTTTGACAGAATCCACCAAGTATTCCTACAATGGCAGTTTGCTGGATTGTGTGTTTGTTAAGGGGAAGTAAGCTGGTGATTGATTGGCATAACTATGGATATACTATTCTTGGTCTGACCTTGGGGGAGCAACATTTTCTTGTTCAAATCTCTAAATGGTATGTATATGTGAAAGAAGCATGAATAGGAATAGTTAAAAGGAGGTTGGGCTTGATATAGATATTACATATCATATGGGTGATGCCTTTGTAACAATGTTTGACAAAATAATACAAATCAGTTTCTTTTTGAATTTATATGGAGATGGTGGGTCTAGGAAAAAATGGCCTTCCAAAACTCCTCCCCCATACATTTTTTTTTTTTTTGGAATAACCCTAACCATCTTTACCAATTTTGATAAAGGAAAATATATGATGTTCACCTTTTCACTTTTAAGGACATAAGGGAGATTATTTTATTATCTCTCCTACTTGGATTACTACCTTGCTAATGTCTCTTCTTCTAACTACCGTATAAGTGTTTTTTTCCACGGGATGCAAATTTCACGATTTTCATCCAAATGGGTGGAATTTATTTAGTGGTATTTAATTTTCACGATCCTGAGTTTTAACCAAAATCAAATTTTAGCAGATTGACAGTTATATTAGAATAAAATTATCTGAACTGTTTGACCAACAATTCAAAATAGAAATAAATTTGAGTAAGAGTTTTTTGTGTGCGATCAGCAGTATTTTAGAATTGTATACATGTTCATTAATAGAAAATTGCATAAGGGCATTTAATATAATTTTAACATATATGTATTATTACAACACATTTACAAAAATTAAACATAAATAAGTCTCATTAACAGACTCCAAAACAAAATTTGATCAATTAATTAACACAAAAAATTTTCAACTTACAGGTAATTAAAAATCGGTGAATGGAAATGATAATATTAATTAAAAAAGGTGTGTTTACACAGCAACAACTATTCATGGTACATGTAATTAGTGTTTTAAAGATAAAAGGGAAATTAATTACATGTAAAATAATTT
The DNA here is from genome assembly GCA_963680875.1 of Bathymodiolus brooksi. Taxonomy (NCBI): domain Eukaryota; kingdom Metazoa; phylum Mollusca; class Bivalvia; order Mytilida; family Modiolidae; genus Bathymodiolus; species Bathymodiolus brooksi. Next base: position 49,835,218 of record OY804579.1, read on the forward strand.
ACCTGTTATATTGTATTTGTCACCAAATGCATTGTTTTCGGGAATGATTTTTCCCCCTTTGTTATCCCCTCGCCAACGAAGTTGCAAATGGATATAGTAACACTACCGTCCTATCCCCTCACCAACAAAGTTGCGAAGGGATATAGTAACGCTACCGTCCTTCCGTAACATCCTTGTGAACACTCTAGAATCAACATCCTTCAATGGATTTTGACCAAACTTGGTACATACTTAGTCCTTAGGAGAGTCTGGAACCCTATTGATTTTCAAGGTCAAAGGTCAAGATCACTGGGTCAAATTTTTACTGCATAACATCCTTGTGAACACTAGAATCAACATCCTTCAATGGATTTTGACCAAGCTTGGTACATACTTAGTCCTTAAGAGAATCTGAACCCTATTGATTTTCAAGGTCAAAGGTCAAGGTCACTGGGTCAAATATTTAGGCAAGGGGATACACCACGCTTTGCGTTGCCCTTGTTAAATATTTTAAAAGCTTAATTTCAACAATTTTAAGAATGGCAGTGACCATATAATTGTTAAATATTCGTTATATACAGTCATACTAGGGGAGACAGATTTTGTACGATTATTTAAGAAAATAAAGATATTTATGTAGTAAAGGGCAGAAATTTACGCTGGTTCTTTTTTTCGCTGATTGATGACTATAAGCGGAAATTAGGTACCCGCGAAAAAACCCACTTATGCGATATGAGAATGTTATTTATGAACACATTCTATTTAACATGTTAGTAAAATGGTGAACATGGTTAATTTTGATACACAAGTTTACAAGTTGTCCATGTGAAACAATTAATTGGGTAGATTGCTCTATGTCTTATGTAAATTGTTTTCTAATTGTTCCATCTTGTTGTTAGAGAGGATTGGTATAGGCATAGCCTGTTATCCAATCCTATTGATTTATCAATAAAATATTTGAAATGAAAACAATTAATTATTTTAAAACAGCCAGCCTTATAGAGATAAATGATTTATCGAAATCACAGTTAATTGGGTACATATAATAGTTAGATTGTAACATATAAATCAGACAGTGGTATGATATAATTGATAAATTATAGTTCAATTCAGTGGAAAACATATTTGTTTTTGTCACCATGCTGATTACACTTTTGATATGTAATTTAGTTTATAACAATGTAGTGAAATAATTAATGAAAAAAATATTTACCATTATAGAACAGTCTCATTTGCCTGTAGTTTATATTATTACAGTCCTGCCATGCTCATAGATGTTTGAGTTATAAGCTGTTTCTAAGAATATGTACCAAAGGGGTACTCGGAAGCTGTATATCGAAAGATTACAGAGAATACAATGACTAAAATAAAATAGACAAAAGGGCAAACAATTGTCGGCAAAACACAACACAGGAAACAAAAGTTTGAGCAACACAAACCTCACTAAAACTGATGGTGAAGTCGCATGTTCTAAAAGAGTTAAGCAGTTCCTGCTCCACTAAAGGCACCTGTCGTGTTCAACAACTCTACTTCTTGTTAATGAAAGTCCAATTGTATTCATAAAATAAATCTTTTTAATACAATATGTAATTACTAGATTCAAATGCATTTAATTTTCATTCAGACTGTCATCTTCAATTCATGTAACTTACAAATCTGTTTTCCTTTTGTTTGGATATACCGAAATTATCGTCCATCTTAAACACCTCTCGGCAAATGTACAAGATATATATGTAACAGTTCTATAAGACTTGATAATACAAGAGAGACAAATGAGTGGAAAGTTGACAGTGTAAGGAAAAATTAAATAAAGAATTGAGATAAGCTTTTACCTAGAATAAACCTATATATTTTATTCTAGTGCAATGTAGTGTAACAATTTATTGCAGGTATGAAAATTACTTTGGGAGATTTTCTGCTGTTAATTTCTGTGTAACAAATGCAATGAAGGATGATTTACGTAACTTGAGAATTTGGTAAGACTTTAGATTACTTTTCCAACACATACACACATTTGGACATAACTTTGGTATAAACTGTTATAGCAAAGAGGGAATAACAGGGGGGAATAACAATCTAGTTCCAATGTTGAGAGCTTTCATAGGAGGTTAGCATATCAACAGAGAGCATTCCAATGTACAAAAGTGTACTTTTAACGCATGAATTTTTAAGTACAAAATGTAATACTAGTATATATATTTATATTTTATACTTTCAGCTTTTTAAAACTATAGGTATTAATTTCCCTTTCCTTAATAACCTTGTCATGGTTAAATGCATCTTTCTGATGTAAATAAGGTACCGACCTATAAAGTTTGTAATATGTGGAAAATAATCTAGTTCAAAGTCCACCACATTATTTATAAAGTTATTTTGATAGTATGTTGTTTTTTGTTGGTAAGAAATATTTGGAAAAATACTTTTTACCATTTTTTGATAGATCAAAATTTCGTAATTCTAATATGACATCCTGTTTTCTCTTTGTGGAATGTTCCATGTTAAAATACTCAATAAACTATGAACAGCAGAAATTGATGACATCACAACAGGTTTTCTTAAAAAAAAAAAGCCATCAATTTGTCAATTGTATTCTCCATTTGCAACACGAATTTAGATATTTTTATGTACATTTTCTTATTAGAATCAAAATAATTTATGTCATTCCATGATTAATCTCCAACAAACCACTGGCTACCATTAATTTATTACTTAAATATACAAAGTCAATAATTATGAATACATTCTGCATTAGCTTCTGATAAAAACACCTTTATCAGGAATTAACGGTACAAGTTGTATTATTTTTACACCAGTCCTTGCTTGTGTCTTGTAAGATAAATGGCGACTGGTTACTTTTCATTCATTGACTTCACGCAATAATAATTAAATTATTATTCTTATTAGAATCAGATTTAATCGTATATTTTCTCATAAATATAATTTATTCTATGTTTCAGTGCTAACACATTGTATGACAGACCAGCTGAAGATTTTAAAAAGACATCAATTGAAGATAAACATAAAATACTACTTAAACTCTCAAAAGATTATGATACCTTTGTACCAGACAAAAGGTTTGACCAAATAACAATTTCAAACTCATCTTTTTTTTTAAAATTAAAGGAAACATATTTAAGGTCACCACAAATTGTTTCTTGTTCTTTACACTAACTTGATCTAAAAATGTCTTTAAGAAAGAAAAACCTACTTTCTGCTTCTCTTTTTAGCTCATCTGGACCAAAGGTCCTTGAGATGTATTGTTATCACTTTGTGTTCATTATCGTCGTTGGTAAGATTTTCACATTTTGATCTTTTTCTCAGAAATCAATAGAACAAATGGAATAGAAATGTTCTGAATGGTCCTCAATAATTTAGACCAATAATGGTTTCTGATTGGCTAGAATTTCAAAAATCTTATCAGAAACCACATGTGTGTTTTATATGACCTTTTAAACAGTTTATGTCGATTTTTTGTCGTTGATCGGAAATCTAAGATGGCTGTCACCACAAGTCAATGTTTTAAAAAAAAGAGGACCCTATTGGAAACATATGTTAAAATTATTTCTTTTTTTCCTCGAAAATCTAAAATTTTAGGACCACACCAAAAATGAATTTATTAAAAAGAAACTTGATTGAGCCCAAATTGTACACGAAAAATCATTGAATACTCTCTTACAAAATTTTCTTTTTTCTGTGGATCAGAAATCCAATGCGGCTGCCTCCACATGATATAGTTTAACTAATACATATGACCCAATGGGAATATGAATGAAAATCTTTTTCTCAGAAACCACAAATTTGCTTGAACCCAAGCAGTGCATGAATAATCAGGTTAGCGGCACAGGTTTAGGTGAGTCTCTATTTATAATTTGTCTTTCCCTTTTTAGTAAAAAAATGTTGTTTTTCATATAAAAATGTAACTTATTCCCTCAACATATTTTTGGCTGCTTGTCAAATGATTTATAAATACAGGAAAATGATCAGAATTAAACCATACAATTCTATTTCAGAACTGATACATATATAGAAGATACAATTTTGACAGTGAAACTTGCTGATGGTTCAATTATAGCTAGACCAGACAGACCTGCTTTCTTAATCAGTAGTACAAGTTGGACTGGTAAAAATGTTATAATATTGGATCATGTATTGATCTATATATATTATTGTTGATTTGTTTTGCGAAAATGGATTTCTCACAGCAATATCACATCAAAGGAGAATCCGGAGATGTGAGATGTGATAAGAAGTCTATTTGATAACGTGACATCAGTGACATCATTATAACGTCATATTAGAAAACAACAATATTATGTTAATATCACGCTAGTTGCTTGATATTAGATATTATAGCGTGTAAACATCAGAGAGAAAATGTACAAATCCTTGATAAGTATTGAATATTGATTTTTTTAATAGATATTTTAGTTATTTGAAAAGAATGCCAGTAGACATTTAATCTCATTCAACTTAATATTAAAGCAATAAGGAATGGACCACCCTCCCTATATAACTTATGGTTATATGATCATCATGGAAATGTCCTATTATACTTATGGGGTCATTCAAATCTATGCCCCCCAGATGGAACTCCAGGGTATGGAATAAAACCTAGTTTCTCTGCTGCTAGGTACAACCACTCCATAAAGGAGAAAAGGCTCATTTCTTTCTGAGGATAGCTATATTGAAAAATAAAAAATAAATAAGAATCATTAAGGAGATACTATAATATTCCACAACACAAATGAAGCTGTTTTATTTTCTCCTTTTCCTAACTTGGTTAATGGAAATTATAAATATTTGTTGTATTTCAAAGAGAGACTATTTAATTATCTCCCATCCCTAAATTTAATAATGGAAATTATAAATATTTGTTGTATTTCAAAGAGAGACTATTTAATTATCTCCCATCCCTAAATTTAATAATGGAAATTATAAATATTTGTTGTATTTCAAAGAGAGACTATTTAATTATCTCCCATCCCTAAATTTAATAATGGAAATTATAAATATTTGTTGTATTTCAAAGAGAGACTATTTAATTATCTCCCATCCCTAAATTTAATAATGGAAATTATAAATATTTGTTGTATTTCAAAGAGAGACTATTTAATTATCTCCCATCCCTAAATTTAATAATGGAAATTATAAATATTTGTTGTATTTCAGAGGATGAAGATTTTTGTGTTTTATTAGAAACCTTACATGGTAAGTATTGTACAATTTTATTTAAAAAAAAATTCTGCTCTTTGCAAGATGTTTGAATTTTTATTTGGTATGGCTATAGATCATGGTGCTATGAAGGTGATGGGATGTTGATATTCTCCCTCATTTTCAGCTATATTGTGACTGTCATACTTATTTGGGAAGTAAAAAATAAATAGTTATAACAAACCGATTGGTGAAACTAACAACTTTGGGTAGGTGTCTCGAAACATGAACTCTTCAGGTGAGTATTGAGTTCCACAGCCCATGTCAGCTGTGTTAAGATTATGGTCTGAAAACATAGACATTACCCACTCAACTGCTGAGGTCCCTATTGTGTTATAATTTTTTTTTTTTATTAAAATATATCCATCCATAAAATTGTAAACTGCTAAAACCTTTAATATACTTAACCTGAAATAAAGTCCCCCAAACCTTTAATATACTTAACCTGAAATAAAGTCCCTATGTAGGAAAACTGTGTTAATTTAACCTATGTAAACCAACAAACTGTATATTACAAACACATATGTTGTTACCATGGAGATTCTGTTTAAACAGGTTTCACTGTAATGAGGAAAGTATATGTATTATTGCTTGCATTTCAGAATATGAAAAAGAGGCTAATACAGATAAAGATAAACTTCCTGATGTTGTGTGTGTTATAACAGGTATGTCTGTAATAATAATTAAAATATAAACAAGAAAAAAAAACAAAAAAACAAGGCCATTGTTTTCTATATCTCAGACCCTTGAGGATTCAATCTTTTGGAAATATTATATTATACAAGACATACTAAATGCCACATTGATATTTATAAGATAGATAATAATGCAAAATATAGATGTATATTGCATGCATCTGATTACCTTCTTTTATAAGGACAAAAATGGGGGTGGGGGGGACAACTCCAGAAACCCGACTCGTGCTCATTAATTTGAAAAATATCACTAACAACAATGTGACTACTAATTTTCATTACGGCTCTGACATTAAAAACCTACTTATATACTTAGATTCCTATTTAGCTCACTTGATCCAAATGACATAATGAGCTACATGATTGATCATTGTATGATCTCTTGCAAATTGCCTATATTTGTTTTTGTCAGATTTTTGTAGAAAAATCTATACATTAGTTTTATTACTTCTTTTATGATGAAAGGAAAATTACATTCAATGTTAACTTCATATCATTCACTTTATTTCAGAGTTTTTTTTCCTTATTTGACAAAACAATGACAAACTTATACATTGTTGTATATTTTTACTAAAGTTTAATTTTTGATGTTATTGAAAAGTAAAAATTAAGAGATAACATATCTGTCTAGCGATGAAATGTAAATTAATTTTATTACCATTTCATTATTCTTAGCCGTATCTTGCACAATTGATAAATTTACAAATGCGATGTTTAGATAGTGTGATCTTGGTCCTAAGAATATTTTTCGTAATTAATTAAAACATCATATTGATATGCGAATTTACAGTATAAATAAAATTATTTTATTTGCAGGGAAAGGTCCACAAAAAGAATTTTACAAAAACAAGATTGAAAAAGAAGAATGGAAGCATGTAAAATTTTGTCTGCCATGGTTAGAATCAGAAGATTATCCTGTACTTTTAGGTAACAAGGACGGAGAATCTGCAAAGTTTTCAAAAATGTATTAAGCTATTAGATAGTCAAATAAATGTCTTTCTACCCTATAATGGATCATGCCAAATACAATTTTACTCAACATTTTAATGTAAATATTTAATATCGATTTTAATTCAATCATATAAAGTTTGAATTTAGATATTTAAAATAAGTTTCATTATGATGAGTGAGTGGTTGTTGTTTAAAGCCAGGTGAGGAATTGTTCAACTATATCATGCACAGAACAATTAATTGTTTTATGCTATCTGTTTTGTGCTAAGCTAACACTCTTAGTTGCATTTTTATAGTGCAAGATCACTGAAACAACAGTCCATGGTTAGACATGTTACTCCACTCTAACACATTAGCCTGATTTTGATCAAACTAGTCTTTGTTCTTACTCCTTACTTTCTTAGCAGAGAAGCAACAAATACCTATTTTATAGTCTGGTTATTGATCATGAATAAGAAATAACCATTTTGTTTTACAATAAGTGATCACCAAAATATTTTTTTTCATGATTTTTTTTTTTTCAGGCTGTGCAGATTTGGGTATTTGTTTACATACATCTTCAAGTGGTTTAGATCTACCAATGAAAGTTGTTGATATGTTTGGTTGTGGTTTACCTGTTTGTGCAATCAATTTTAAATGGTATGTATAAAAAACGTAGATATCTATTTAAAAGTCTTTGGTAGCAAGATAACAAAATAGCCTAAATAGGATAGCCAGAATCAGTTACGGTCACGACAGCCAGAATCAGTCACGGTCACGATAGCCAGAATCAGTTACGGTCACGATAGCCAGAATCAGTTACGGTCACGATAGCCAGAATCAGTTACGGTCACGATAGCCAGAATCAATTATGGTCACAATAGCCAGAATCAGTTACGGTCACCATAACCAGAATCAGTTACGGTCACCATAACCAGAATCAGTTACGGTCACGATAGCCAGAATCAGTTACGGTCACGATAGCCAGAATCAGTTATGGTCACGATAGCCAGAATCAGTTACGGTCACGATAGCCAGAATCAATTACGGTCACGATAGCCAGAATCAGTTATGGTCACGATAACTAGAATCAGTTACGGTCACGATAGCCAGAATCAGTTAAGGTCACCTATGCCTGAAATAATATGTTTATCTTATATAATCCAGACAATTGCCTTCCTATAGGAGAGTAAATTAACATTGTTGTTGGCAAATATACACTTTTGAAAGCTGGGACCTTTCTCTCGGAAGCTATATAATTGTAATGTACAAGGAAAATCATTGGATGTGCCCTAAAAATACAATTAAAAAGAATTGTGTTGATGGTAGATTCAAGATGTCTGCCAATGCAAGTCAATTCACTAAGGGAAAAATATTTTAAAATGAGTCTTATCTGAAACCTCTGAACCATGGCTGGAATCTTGCTTTACCAAATGTATATTTTTGTGTCATTTGGAAATCCAAGATGGCCACTATTGCCGGTCAAAGTTATGACATATGACCCTATAAGAAAATAAAAGAACAAAAATTGCAGAAACTAAAAACTTAATAGAAACCAATTTATACATGATCAGTCATAAGATGTTGTCTCTTTTGTGAGCATCAGAAGTTCAAGTTGTCCTTCAGGAAACTGTTTGAATATGAAAATGTTAATTAAAAGCTATTCTTTCAAAATATGAGTTCCTTCCCTTGTTTCCATTAGAATACTCCCATGTTTAAAACTTGACAAGTTGATTGTTTTCCTTTAAAAAGGCTACAAATAACTCAAGATGTGTTAAAATAATAAAAAAATATAACACAATCTAACAACCAATTTGGTCTGTTTGTTTATTTTTAGATTTGGGATTTGATTTTCAACTGGAATTTCATCAGTACAAATTTAGAAATTGGCCGTGATTCTTTTGTCTCAAGAAGTAAATTTTCTTTATTGCTTGAATAAAGTCTTTTTCTCTCATTCTTATGTATTTTCACATTAATTACATTTAATTTCGCTTTGGAGTCAGACTTCAGCTGATATAGGCCAAGAATTTTGCCCACTTCACCTGGATTGGTGAGCCCTTTTCTTTACTTGAACCCAGCCATTGCATGAATAACTAAGTGATCGATACTAGCTTAAGGCAAGCCTCTAATTGATCATTTCTCTGTATAATGGATGATATTTTCTTTTAACAGTTTAGCAGAATTGGTTCAGCATGAACATAATGGTTTAATTTTTAAAGATGATAAACAGCTTTTTGAACAATTAAAGGTAAAAATGACATATTCCATATGCATGTACATAGCTTGCATACATTAATACATTCATTGTTTTTCTAATGTTTTTACCATTATATTCAGAATATATCAAATTGACCTATAGTCCTCCACATAGACATAGTCCAGAAATATAGGCTTGTCAATGATAAATGCAGGTACTCTGGTTTCCTCCACCAATAAAACTTACTGCCACAATATATCTGAAATATTTTTGAAAGTAGTGTTAAACACCATAGCCCCACACTTTAATAAATATATGTAAATGCAACAACTTTGTGGAACTCAGTCTATGAGAAACATTGTCACACCTTGATAAACATATGTAAATACAATGACTTCGTGGAACTCAGTTTATGAGAAACATTGTCACACCTTAATAAATATATGTAAATGCAACGACTTAGTGGAACTCAGTTTATGAGAAACATTGTCACACCTTAATAAACATATGTAAATACAACACTTCATGGAACACTGTACATGAAACATTCTCACACCTAACTACACATAAAATTCAATGGTGCAACCCATGGAATACTGCTTGTAAGTTTAAAACATAACTCACTACCCTTACTATTATATGAAATAATTAATGAAAATTAAATGGATTTGGAAAGGGGTTAGAATTAGGGTTATGGTGTTTAATGCCACTCTCAACAATATTTGAGTTATATCATGGCAGTCAGTTTTATTGGTGCAGGTAACCGGAGTACCGCTAGAAAACCATCTACCTGTCACAAGTCGCTGACAAACTTGATCACATAGATGTTGTTTCTAGTACACCTCTCCATGAACAGTGTTCGAACTCACAACTTTAGTGGTGATAGGAACTGATTGCACAGGTAGTTGTAAATCTAACTACCATACGATCACAACCACAATGGCCCCTAGGAATACCATATTAAGATGTTTATTTATAGTTAATGCAATTTTTATTGTGTTTCGCTAAATTTACAATTAGATCAACATAAACTGAATATTTATAGTGTGTCTGTGAAGAAAATATCTTATTGTTTGTTTTATTTACAGTATTTATTGAAAGGTTTTCCATTAGAACAGAAGAAACTATTAGAAATGAGAGAAAAATTAGAAATATTTCAGACTGTAAGATGGCATGAATCATGGAAAAAGACAGTATTGCCCTTGTTACTGACTGATAAAGAAAAATTGCATTGAGTATTTAATGGAAATGTGCATGCACTGTATTGCACACATATATGAGTTAGTGGGAATATAAAATTCATAAATGTGGTTTTGATATACATTGTACAGTCAAACCTGCTCATGAGGTCACCTCTATTAAGCAGTCACCTGTATTAAGCAGTCACCTCTATTAAGCAGTCACCTGTATTAAAAGGTCAACTTTTTCTTGTCCTTTCATAGAAAATTTCATATGAATTGAACCTCTTTTAAGAGGTCACCTGTCTTTTCACCACTTTTTCTTTTCCCCAGAGGTGACCTCCTAATACAGGTTTAACATAATTGTTTTTCCTTAATTTAGCATGCTTGTTTTTCTAACCTAAATCAGTTCATATCTATGCAAAACTGTTTATAAAATGAAACGGAACTAAATATTGTTGCTATATATATATATATTTCCTGTTTTGTTCAGATACATGTATATGTGTAGTTTACAAATTGTTGTTATATTATTCATGTTTTAAATAAAAGTTCAAAACTATGTTAGCTATCATACTGGTAAACAAACACTTCAAATTATTTGGCAGGGACAATGGTTGTAACATGGGGAGATACAGTAGAAACTGTTTGTGTTCAAGTTAAGGAGCAGGGGTCCGTTGTTGAACTAACCAGATGATTAGCCAAAATTACATAATTAATTTCTAATCCCATACTTGGCTTATGCAATGATTAAATTTTGTTGCTGAACTCAAATTTAATCAATGCATTAACTAATCATATTTAATCACTGAATTAGCTAATTATGTGATTAGAAATGAATCATGTAATTATGGCTAATCATATGATTAGCTTAATCACAAGTTCAAAAACGGACCCCTGATGATTTGACTTCTAAATACAGTGAAACCTCTAAACTGAATCCTGTACTAAGCAAACTATAAATAAGTCCCAATGTTGGAAATATTTGTTAAATTAACCTAAATTCTGAACACAAATGTCTGTCTAAAGTAGGTTAGATTTAGACAGGTTACAGTAGTACTCTTGTAAGACCATCCCTTCTGTAATAAAAATGTGGTCTTATCAGAGGAGAGGCTGCCCCTGAGGAGTGCCCTTATCAGAGGGGAGGCCGCCCCTGAGGAGTGCCCTTATCAGAGGGGAGGCTGCCCCTGAGGAGTGCCCTTATCAGAGGGGAGGCCACCCCTGAGGAGTGCCCTTATCAGAGGAGAGGCTGCCCCTGAGGAGTGCCCTTATCAGAGGGGAGGCTGCCCCTGAGGAGTGCCCTTATCAGGAGAGGCCGCCCCTGAGGAGTGCCCTTATCAGAGGGGAGGCCACCCCTGAGGAGTGCCCTTATCAGAGGAGAGGCTGCCCCTGAGGAGTGCCCTTATCAGAGGGGAGGCTGCCCCTGAGGAGTGCCCTTATCAGGAGAGGCCACCCCTGAGGAGTGCCCTTATCAGAGGGGAGGCCACCCCTGAGGAGTGCTCTTATCAGAGGGGAGGCCGCCCCTGAGGAGTGCCCTTATCAGAGGGGAGGCCACCCCTGAGGAGTGCCCTTATCAGAGGGGAGGCTGCCCCTGAGGAGTGCCCTTATCAGAGGGGAGGCTGCACCTGAGGAGTGCCCTTATCAGAGGGGAGGCTGCCCCTGAGGAGTGCCCTTATCAGAGGGGAGGCTGCCCCTGAGGAGTGCCCTTATCAGAGGGGAGGCTGCCCCTGAGGAGTGCCCTTATCAGAGGGGAGGCTGCCCCTGAGGAGTGCCCTTATCAGAGGGGAGGCCACCCCTGAGGAGTGCCCTTATTAGAGGGGAAGCCACCCCTGAGGAGTGCCCTTATCAGAGGGGAGGCTGCCCCTGAGGAGTGCCCTTATCAGAGGGGAGGCCACCCCTGAGGAGTGCCCTTATCAGAGGGGAGGCTGCCCCTGAGGAGTGCCCTTATCAGAGGGGAGGCCACCCCTGAGGAGTGCCCTTATCAGAGGGGAGGCTGCCCCTGAGGAGTGCCCTTATCAGAGGGGAGGCTGCACCTGAGGAGTGCCCTTATCAGAGGGGAGGCTGCCCCTGAGGAGTGCCCTTATCAGAGGGGAGGCCACCCCTGAGGAGTGCCCTTATCAGAGGGGAGGCCGCCCCTGAGGAGTGCCCTTATCAGAGGGGAGGCCACCCCTGAGGAGTGCCCTTATCAGAGGGGAGGCTGCCCCTGAGGAGTGCCCTTATCAGAGGGGAGGCTGCACCTGAGGAGTGCCCTTATCAGAGGGGAGGCTGCCCCTGAGGAGTGCCCTTATCAGAGGGGAGGCTGCCCCTGAGGAGTGCCCTTATCAGAGGGGAGGCTGCCCCTGAGGAGTGCCCTTATCAGAGGGGAGGCTGCCCCTGAGGAGTGCCCTTATCAGAGGGGAGGCCACCCCTGAGGAGTGCCCTTATTAGAGGGGAAGCCACCCCTGAGGAGTGCCCTTATCAGAGGGGAGGCTGCCCCTGAGGAGTGCCCTTATCAGAGGGGAGGCCACCCCTGAGGAGTGCCCTTATCAGAGGGGAGGCTGCCCCTGAGGAGTGCCCTTATCAGAGGGGATGCTGCCCCTGAGGAGTGCCCTTATCAGAGGGGAGGCTGCCCCTGAGGAGTGCCCTTATCAGAGGGGAGGCTGCCCCTGAGGAGTGCCCTTATTAGAGGGGAACTACTGTATTTTTGTTATCTACCTTAAGCTGAATGATACTATGACCAGACCAAAATTTACTTCAAACTTATCCCAGGAAATGAATTATCAGAGGTGACTGTACATAAATTTAAAGACATAAATACATTTTATTTAACTGACATTGTGTTACAAATAATCATACACAGATACAGTGGAACCTGAGCAATCCGACACCTGAGTTTTCTGACATCCTGTGACATCCGACAAAAATTTATGGTCCCAAAGTAGTTCTGTTAACTAAAATAAAACCCGAGTATTCCGACATCCTGTACAATCCGACACATTTCCCTGATCCCTTGGTGTGTCGGATTAGACAGGTTCCACTGTACATATTCAAGGAAGATGTTATACATTTAAATGTTTGCCAACTAGTCTGTTTAAGATTGTTTTTCTCCTTAGAATTTAACCAGGTGAACATGAATGTTTTAACTTTTGCACAGTAAAATTGATTATGCCTTGAATCAATATATGCATACATATCATTTTTCGATTTAATGTGTGAATATTGTTTGACAAAGTAGGCTGTTATATATAAAAGTACACCGGTATATGTTCTATTAAAGGCAAAGCCAAAATTAACACAACAAATTGCCGATAATTTGACAATTAAATGGGATCTTCCGATAAAAAGAAAGACTGTTGGAGATATTTTGAATCAAAAGGAATTTTATGAAAGTGACAATGAAGGAACCCCACAAATGAAGATGAACTGTTGCTGTCACATGTTTATAGTGACCTTGATGTAGATACCCTAGCTACAAATGACGGTTCAAGAATTTGTGAACATTGACAAAGATCTGCAAACTTCACAGGACGTTTCTGATGGGAATATAATTGAATCCGTTATTTCGTATTCGAGTGAGGACAGTCAAACTGATGACGATGATGACATTGAAGAAATGCAACTGACATGCAAGCAAGTACACTGATAGTTTAAACATCGCGATCAAATTCTTTGAAATGGAATCAAGTACCATTGAATCAGACATGCCAAAACTGTTTTATTTCAAAGGACTAGTTAAAAAACTTCAGGCAAAACAAGTATCACTGGATGACTTTTTCAAGAAACAGTAATTACATGTATTGACACAATATTGTTTTTGTGCCACAAGAAAGGAAACAATTGTATGTAAATATTTATTCTAATTTATTTATTTATTAAACATGTATTATTTATACTTATGTCTTTGTACAAGTGCAAAATGTATGTCAGTTGAGTTGAAACAATTTGAGAAAGTTGATCTTTTCATTTGATCACATGACTTCCGGTTTTCAATGTCCCTCAGTTTATCACCAAACTCGTTATACCGCCAAACTACCGACTGCACAGAAGGTGGTGGTTTAACGAGGGATCACTGTATTTATGTTTTAATTAATATGAGATGAAAATCGCAATATATACCCCAAAAAAAGTTACAATTGAAAATGAATGTAAGAAAATCCCATCTTACACCTTTGTAACAACTCTATTGCTGTTGTTCATCTCGTAGTCAAGTAATAACAAACCGCATCAGTGATGTAATGGTTAGCGTCTTCACCTCGAGTGCGGTAGATCGTTGTTTCGAGTCAATCCAGACTATAAAATTGGTATTTATTGCTTCTCCGCTAAGCACGCAGCACTAAGTAAGAGCAAAGACTGGTTGGCTCTGAATCAGAATAATGTTACTGTGTGTAGCGACATGTCTACCTGTGGACTGTTATTTCAGTGAGCTAGCACTATAAAAATCTCAGTGTGTTGGTTAGTACAAAGTGGATATCATTGTCATTTCATCAAAATATAACTTGTCGCCATGATGTAGCTAAAAAATTGCTAAATTGGTGATAAACAAGATTCACTCACTCAAGAAAGAAAGAAAGAAAGAACAAAATTAATTGTAGGTGGATGTGAAATTGCACCTAGCTTTACTTCTTACTAATGAATGCTGGGTCTAGTCTGTTGGTCCTCTAGATTCAGGATGATGGGTAAGATTATCATACTTGCAGGAAATATTACAAATTATGGCAACAAATAACAAAATGTTTAAAACAAACATAATAACAACCACAGGGTTGCCATCAGATAATTTGTAAATACATTAAACATTTAAGAACAGCAGATATATTTCTCCAAACTTTTAACTTCCTTGATGGTGTAACAATTAGTATATTTGTCTGGAGTTCAGCAGATTTTGATGTGTTGCTTGGTTGGTTTAAACTAAATACATTGTTATATTGATACTTGCCGATTTTACATTGGGTATGCAGCATTATGGAGACGGAGTAAAGATAGACGAAATTGTAAGTCATAATGTGTCCTTTTGGTGAACAGATTGTTACTTTATTAAGTTAGCAATATAAATAATGGATCTGGTAAATATTCAAATAATGCATTACACAATACATTTTTGAATACATGTAATTTTTTCTTACCATAATTGCTCACTTGGAATCAAATAGTATACACCAACTTAAATTTATGCTCTGTGTTGGATTGAAGTGGCAGTTTATACTCTGCTAACAAATATATCAGTTTTTATATATGTCCATCTTTAGGCGGGAAATAAATCATGATATACCTTCCGGCATAAACATGTCACACTCTAACTCTACTTTGCCTGGAAAAATTTTCTTTAAATTTCACAAGATTATTAGAATTGGTAGTCTGGGGTCTATATACATTTTTGTACGATTTTCACTTTTGTCGTTCCAGAGAAGAGATTTTTATCCCATGAACCTAGAAGGGAGTCTTCCATGGTAGATACATGTTGCCTGCCTATTCTTACTAGTAACTTAAAAATATTTGTATTACTTGAGTCTAGGAAGAAGTGCAGATTAGAGATGTACACATTTGGTTGGTGTTTATTGAGTGATCTATTAAGAATAAGGGTTTATGTGTACCCTCTTCTATACCACATTGGATCTGAGAAACCTAAGAAATCCATGTGATCAAAAAAATATAGAATAGCAGGTACACCAATTCTAGTATCTGTTAAAAGAAAATGTGCAATTTGGTTGGCATCTGTAAAGTGGTCTGAGGAGTTGCTAAAATTCAGATGTGGACCCTCATCTGTACCACATTGTAAATCCCTGTTTTGCTATTGGAAACCCCACAAATCAATACGAGTGGTCTATGAGAAGTTGCTGATTGGAGGTGTGTACCTCCTCCTCTGTACCACATTGGAAATCCCCGTTTGACTCTGGTGGAAAGAAATGGAATGTAGAACGAGTTGAAAAAAATTGCTTCAAATAATAGATGATGTTAAGCTTCCAACAACCAATCAATCAAATGGTCAAGTCGTTTCTGGAAATATTATTTTTCAAGCAATGAGAAATATTATACTCCCACCAATCGTACAGGACACCAGATTAGAACAAAATACATACATGAATAGTTTTGATTCAAATAGAGTAATTTCGGAGAAGAATTTTATCATATCGTATATCAGCCATCCGGCAGCTATTGTGTTCCATGGGCACCATCTTGGAAGATGATTTGAACACAAGTGAACATCAACAGCTTGTTCCTGCAACAACCTTGGAAGACGAATTGAACACAAGTGAACCTCAACAGTTTGTTCCTGCAACAACCTTGGAAGATGAATTGAACACAAGTGAACATCAACAGCTTGTTCCTTCAACCACCTTGGAAGATGAAGATGAATTGAACACAAGTGAACATCAACAGCTTGTTCCTGCAACAACCTTGGAAGACGAATTGAACACAAGTGAACAGCAACAACCTTGGAAGACGAATTGAACACAAGTGAACAGCAACAACCTTGGAAGACGAATTGAACACAAGTGAACATCAACAGCTTGTTCCTGCAACAACCCTGGAAGACGAATTGAACACAAGTGAACATCAACAGCTTGTTCCTGCAACAACCCTGGAAGACGAATTGAACACAAGTGAACATCAACAGCTTGTTCCTGCAACAACCTTGGAAGACGAATTGAACACAAGTGAACAGCAACAGCTTGTTCCTGCAACAACCCTGGAAGACGAATTGAACACAAGTGAACATCAACAGCTTGTTCCTGCAACAACCTTGGAAGACGAATTGAACACAAGTGAACATCAACAGCTTGTTCCTGCAACAACCTTGGAAGACGAATTGAACACAAGTGAACATCAACAGCTTGTTCCTGCAACAACCTTGGAAGACGAATTGAACACAAGTGAACAGCAACAACCTTGGAAGACGAATTGAACACAAGTGAACAGCAACAACCTTGGAAGACGAATTGAACACAAGTGAACAGCAACAACCTTGGAAGACGAATTGAACACAAGTGAACATCAACAGCTTGTTCCTGCAACAACCCTGGAAGACGAATTGAACACAAGTGAACATCAACAGCTTGTTCCTGCAACAACCCTGGAAGACGAATTGAACACAAGTGAACATCAACAGCTTGTTCCTGCAACAACCTTGGAAGACGAATTGAACACAAGTGAACAGCAACAGCTTGTTCCTGCAACAACCCTGGAAGACGAATTGAACACAAGTGAACATCAACAGCTTGTTCCTGCAACAACCTTGGAAGACGAATTGAACACAAGTGAACATCAACAGCTTGTTCCTGCAACAACCTTGGAAGACGAATTGAACACAAGTGAACATTAACATCAATTGCCCCAGTGATTTCTGACGTGAAGATTTATATTGCTAATCAACAAGAGAAACAAAGTGATAACAAGCGCTCACACAGCCTTTGGTCATATCAACTAAAATTTAAATTGCCTTCCACTTACCATTACAAAAGCCTTTTTACAGTTGATCCTTATTATCTATATCTCAAATAAGTCAAAGTATATTTGTTCTGTTCATAGTAATTGTTAGCCAAATTTGCTGTGAAACCTGGTCGAATCCAACCAAAGACTAGAAAATTGTTAATTGTTGCTTCTCCTCTAAGCATGCAGTATTAAGGATTAAGGATAATGAATGGAACAGCATGTCTCCCCACCAACTGTTGCTAAGCGCATTGATCTAGTACAAAGCAGACATCATCATCATTTCATCATAAACAACTTCTTGCAATGGTATAGTTGAAAACTTGATCACTTGGTGTTAAATAACAATCACTCACTCATTCATAAAACTGATTACTCTACAACTTAGGAAAATTACAAAACAGAAACAAATCACTGATAACTTGTAATATTTTATTAATTTTTTGAAATATAAAAAATATAATGGTTTGAAGTATACATACACTGTATATAATATATGGATGATATATAATGTAACAATTGCACATACCATTATTTTCCTGTAGATATACAGAAATAAACATTTTTCTCTATATTTTGTGGCACATGTCAACTTCAGGTATATAATTGTAAAGTATGATCTTATAACGAGTTGTTGCTTTTAGTTCTTCTTCAAACTCTTCAACAAGGTTGAAAAGAAAATCTTCACTGGATGTAAAATTATTTTGACACACACTCTTTGTCAATTACAAGTCTCTGTTTTGTTGTCCAGTAAATAGCACTTTTAATATTAATGTCAATAGTTGTTGAAAATTTAGTGACAATAGAACACCACTTTTAACAATCTAGTCTTTTTTTTGTTTAATTAGTGTTATATTCAATATGTTGACAATTTATAAATTCGGCCACAAAATATACAGAAATTTTTCTAATTTACAAACAACCTTTTAACAAAAGCAAAAAGAAAAAGAAAAAAAAGAATGATGTTATAATATATGGGAGAAAATATAAAATTATTAAAGCCACCAGAAGAAATTAATTTGTTTAATTTCTGTCTGATTTTATAAATATTCATATATATGAATTATGAATATTCATATATATGAATTATGAATATTCATATATATGAATTATGAATATTCATATATATAAATTATGATTATTCATACATAACACAACTTAAAAACCCTGTAAATATATCTTATGTATTTTAATTCCCCAAAAAAAAAAAAAATTAACCTGTATATAAAAAACAAAATAGAGGTAGTTAATACCTCATGATCAGTTCAACAAAGTATATCGTACACACTTTAATACAAAAATATATTGGCAATCATTAAAAAGAAAATAATATTCAGCAGCTTAGGGTGTTGATAAATTAAGATAAATATATAATATTGTTATCACTTTTAATTACACACATATATTATATAAAACAGCACTATAATTATCATTTTTTTTTTTACATATTTAAACAAAAATCCATCATTTCATAAACTTGATAACTATTCAAGCAGTATTTGGTGATTTCTTCTTTCTTTTTTTATTATTAAAAAATAATGAAAAGTTGTATATATATGTATTAAATCTTTGGAATATTACACAACTCAGCCGATTTGTTTACAAATATATAACTTAGTAAGTTTGAGAAACAAAACATTTGTAGATAAGTATTATATGGAACTATTTATGAACCATATAAATTTCATGAAATTACACTTTTATTGTTAAATCAGACTGATATATCATTTATTATATGTATATCAATATTATTATATGTAACCATGGTTACCATGTAATATATTTCCATATTCAATTAGTACAAAATAACTTCGTAATTTTCGAAGAAATATGACGTTTTTTTTTAGCTATACATTAAAGGGTTACCACACTAATATTGACAGGTAATGTTCCTTGCAGAATATTACTGTAATAGTGCATGCTAGCTAGATTATGCAATCAAATTTGCTGCTCTGGACAAAATTCCCCAATATTTTTTAGTAATAACTAATGTTTGTTTTGTTAGCCATGCTTATTGTATATAAAACATGATGTTGATGACGATATAAAACTGTCATTATACACAGTTTTTATGTTACCACATTATAATATACATGTATACTTTGGCCTACCCATAGAGATAATGTAACCAAAGTTTAGCTATTTCCTTTAGTTGTGTAGATTCTTGTTCCAAATACTGTGAAACCTGTCTAAACCGAACCCTGAGTAAACTGAAAACCTGCCAAAACCAGACAGACTTTACAGTCCAATAAACTAAATGTCTATGTAATTTGAACCTGTGTAAACCAAACACCTGTCTAAACTGAACAAATTCTTCAGTCCCAAAAGGTTTTGGATTAGACAGGTTTGACTGTACTTGTTTTAAACTTTTGTTAAACTATCTACCCATCATGAGTTTCACTAAGCAACTATTTTAGACATGGATTTGATTGGTTCATAAAAGTATGCAAGTTAGTAACGATACAAGTAAACCTAACAATAAATATTACCAGAAGTCAGTCTTTTGTTGATTTCGAAAAAGACGACAAAAAATCACATTACAGCTGATGACAAAACAAAACAAAACAAAAACGTGAACAATTTTAAATAATGTAAGAAAATTTCTTTAAATAAAACTAATAAATTGGAATGTATAATTGTAGAAAAATATCAGATCTCTGACGTTGAAAGCACTTGAATGTAAATATCTTTTTTTATCAATTTAAATGATTTTCACGTAAATCACTAAGAAACCATATTTTTTTTTAGAGAGGAACACAAATTAGTGATTTTATTGTCAAACTGACTAGTATAATTAATTTCTTTATTTAAATGAGAGTGTAATTCACACACGAATCTATTTCTACAAATTAATTAATTACTCCAATTAAAACCACAATTATATATCAACAGAGTAACATTATCAAAATACTTGTATACAAATATAAACAATAAACATAATATATAAACAAATTAACATAAATGTAACATAGTCAATACACATTGATATGTATATTTTATGGCAAAAAGCCAATATTTTACAAAAAAAATGTTTTAACACAATAAAAATGAAAGACTATGAGTAGAAACTATACATGTACATGAGAAATGTCTTTATTAAAGCATCAGTTACTATGACGATTGAGTTCAACTGAAATCCTAATAAGTAGCTTGAGTTTATGCAATCTTCTTTTTGAGTTCATGCTGTTATTCAGCATGTTACACCATCAATCTGACTAAGTTTAAGTAAATTTATCTGACTATGTCTAAGTCAATTTCGCTAGAACTTATATTGACTGAATGATTGCCTTATGACAATTTCATCTCTATAATGCTGTTTAGTTTAACGTCGGTGGAAACTGGAATACCAAGTGGAAAATCCACATAGTATAAGATAGTTCTGGTTAGCTTTCTCATTTAAGGTACATGTGAAGTACTGATTTGAGTGAACCATCATCGTCACCAGCAAAGGGTTACGATCCGCCGTTCCTCCTCTGAACCTATGCCACACCCTTGAAATGAAAATAGTATGTATAGACCACCAATAGCCTTAGACTCCAGCCACTTCACTACGAATAACTAGAGTAAGATTCTTGCCAATATTTCACAATACTTTTTTAGAGCAAACATGCATGTACGTAGGTCTCAAACAGTTGTTTTTAAGAGTGATCAACAACATAAAATATCAGATGAACTCAATCTTACTGATTTTTTTTCTAATGAAAGTATATTTTCTATAGCTTACATGTATCTTTTGATTTTTTTTGCTGAGCAAACGATTTACAGACAAATTGACTGTTAAAGCAAAGAAAAAAAAAGACTGATGAAGGATGATGATGATGCATTTACCATATCAAATATTTACATGACAATATTAATTTGATATACCTTGATGTAATTTCATAAAATTCTCAAAATATATATGTAAACTTTTTCAATCAATAGTTCTTTACCACATTGAAAAAGAAGAAGAGAATTTTATGAAATTTGATCAAATGCTGGCTCTTTGTATGAAAAGTTAAATCTTTTGCTAATAAGAGTTTGATAGGGCACATTTATTTAATATGGAAAAAAAGGAATGTAGATATATAATACACCACTACTGAACTATGAAAACTATGTTTGAAAATTTTCTGGAATATTTCTTGTTTATCACAGCAAATTATTTACATGCACTGTTACCATAGTAATATATTAACTATTATAAATCTATGTAATATTACTTTGAAATACATAGAACATATAATATATATATTTTACTTCTCAAATTATCGTCAAACATATTTGTAGAAAGTTACAATAAACACTATGTAAGAGTACATTTTTTTTTATACATTTGTAGCACTGTTTTGTACATTAATGTACATTTGTATTGTACATGTATATAATGTACATTTGTATCGTACATGTTATATAATGTACAGTATACTGTACATGTTCACAACTTTAATTGTAAATAATCTTTGGAAATGCATTTGTTTGTCTCTGTGGTGAACATCACAACCATTTCTTTGTAGATTTACTTTTGGACATATCAAAAATAAGTGTTGACAGTCTTCATGGATATTTCTGCAGACTTGTTCTGTCCAGAGTACTTTTGTCAGTGATTGGTCGTTTTTTGTTGCGTGCAATTACCTGCATGTATTGTCCAATTAAATTGGATATATCTGATCCCTATAATAACAAAAGATATTTGTATGGAATTTGTTATAACTGAAGTGTAAATATTAGGGCCGATATGAAACAAAATTAAAAATCAATTGAAAAAAGTGATTTCCATTGCAAATGTACATTCCATTCTTTGTTCCCAAAATATTCAGAGTACAGAATAAAGAAAAACAACTTTAAGCCACCTATTACAATGTAGAAAAGTAAATAAAAACAACTTTAAAGCCACCTATTACAATGTAGAAAAGTAAATAAAAACAACTTTAAGCCACCTATTACAATGTAGAAAAGTAAATAAAAACAACTTTAAAGCCACCTATTACAATGTAGAAAAGTAAATAAAAACAACTTTAAGCCACCTATTACAATGTGGAAAAGTAAATAAAAACAACTTTAAGCCACCTATTACAATGTAGAAAAGTAAATAAAAACAACTTTAAAGCCACCTATTACAATGTAGAAAAGTAAAGAAAAACAACTTTAAAGCCACCTATTACAATGTGGAAAAGTAAATAAAAACAACTTTAAAGCCACCTATTACAATGTAGAAAAATAAATAAAAACAACTTTAAAGCCACCTATTACAATGTAGAAAAGTAAATAAAAACAACTTAAAGCCACCTATTACAATGTAGAAAAGTAAAGAAAAACAACTTTAAGCCACCTATTACAATGTGGAAAAGTAAATAAAAACAACTTTAAGCCACCTATTACAAAGTGGAAAAGTAAATAAAAACAACTTTAAGCCACCTATTACAATGTAGAAAAGTAAATAAAAACAACTTTAAAGCCACCTATTACAATGTGGAAAAGTAAATAAAAACAACTTTAAGCCACCTATTACAATGTAGAAAAATAAATAAAAACAACTTTAAAGCCACCTATTACAATGTAGAAAAATAAATAAAAACAAATTTAAAGCCACCTATTACAATGTAGAAAAGTAAATAAAAACAACTTTAAAGCCACCTATTACAATGTGGAAAAGTAAATAAAAACAACTTTACAACTTTAAAGCCACCTATTACAATGTAGAAAAGTAAATAAAAACAACTTTAAAGCCACCTATTACAATGTGGAAAAGTAAATAAAAACAACTTAAAGCCACCTATTACAATGTAGAAAAGTAAAGAAAAACAACTTTAAGCCACCTATTACAATGTAGAAAAATAAATAAAAACAACTTTAAAGCCACCTATTACAATGTAGAAAAGTAAAGAAAAACAACTTTAAGCCACCTATTACAATGTGGAAAAGTAAATAAAAACAACTTTAAGCCACCTATTACAATGTAGAAAAGTAAATAAAAACAACTTTAAAGCCACCTATTACAATGTAGAAAAGTAAATAAAAACAACTTTAAAGCCACCTATTACAATGTAGAAAAGTAAATAAAAACAACTTTAAAGCCACCTATTACAATGTGGAAAAGTAAATAAAAACAACTTTAAGCCACCTATTACAATGTAGAAAAGTAAATAAAAACAACTTTAAAGCCACCTATTACAATGTGGAAAAGTAAATAAAAACAACTTTAAGCCACCTATTACAATGTAGAAAAGTAAATAAAAACAACTTTAAGCCACCTATTACAATGTAGAAAAGTAAATAAAAACAACTTTAAAGCCACCTATTACAATGTGGAAAAGTAAATAAAAACAACTTTAAAGCCACCTATTACAATGTGGAAAAGTAAATAAAAACAACTTTAAGCCACCTATTACAATGTAGAAAAGTAAATAAAAACAGTCTACTTTAGGGAGAGGGTATTTCATGATTAAAATGGCTTTTTACAAGATGGTTTGGTTTAGTTGGTTTATGGTGTTTAATGCCACTTTAACAATATTTCAGTTATATCATGGCAGTCAGTTTTATTGGTGGAGGAAACCTGAGTACCTGGAGAAAACCACTGACCTGTCGCAAGTCACTGACAAACTTGATCACATAATGTTGCATTGAGTATACTTCGCCATGAATGGAGTTCGAACTCACAACTTTAAGTGATGATAGGCACTGATTGTACAGGTAGTTTAGAATTTGAATCACAAAACTCAAGATTGACTATTGGAACTCAACATTTTTTCCAAATTACCAGTATTCAAAAATGAGAGAAAGATTAAATTTAATTTTCAGTAATTAAGATTATTATAAATCTCTTTGGTTAATAGGAACATCAAGAGGTAATAAATGTTTTAGGAACAAACGAGTGGTAGTGGTGATTTATGTTCATACCTGATCAGTTTCTATCCTGACTATTTTCTGTACCATCAGGTTACCAAGTTTCATATCAAGATAATGCTGGTTACTCTCATTTCTGTACTGTCTGGTAGACAAAACTTCACTAAATGAATACTGTAAAATGGTTTCCTGTCAAATAAACCAAGTTAGAAGATATAGTCCAGTAAACATGGAATTACATCTAACATTTTATATAAAAACAAACAGGCACATGCTTATAATGTATTTATTAATATCATCTTGTTTAAAATTAA
This sequence comes from Bathymodiolus brooksi, assembly GCA_963680875.1. Taxonomy (NCBI): domain Eukaryota; kingdom Metazoa; phylum Mollusca; class Bivalvia; order Mytilida; family Modiolidae; genus Bathymodiolus; species Bathymodiolus brooksi. The sequence continues at coordinate 49,859,954 of OY804579.1, forward strand.
TGTTATATCATAAAAATATTTGAATTTCAATGGTTAAGGAAAAATAAAACTTACAAATGGATAAATCATGATGATGATGTCCGCTTTGTACTAGACCAACATGATTAGTTGGATTTTTATAGTGCGTGGCTCACTGAAACAACAGTCAGTGGATAGAGATGTCACTCCATTCAAACACAATATCCTGATTCTGAACCAACCAGTCCTTGCTCCTTAATGCTGCATGCATAGCGGAGAAGTAACAAATACCAATATCATAGTCTTTGGTTTGACCCAACGGGGGCTCAAACCCATGATCTACCATACTCGAGGCAACCATGCTAACCATTACACAACAGATGCAGTCTTAAATAAATGCACCCCCATCCCCCATTACAAAAAGGTCATAATAAATGCATGTACTGATTATTCTGTAACTGTCAACTAATGTATTGTTGACGTCTTTTGATTTTGATCATACAAATTTCCAATAAATCAATGTTATTATCAGAAATCATCTGATACGTTTGGTATTTGTCAATATTTTAATTCCTCAAATGTTCATGTAATTCTCATAAATACACCAACATTTCAGCCAGCGAGTGGCACCTTTCAAGGTGAAAAATTACAATATAATCATAAATTTGTTTAAAACCCGATCACCAAACATGCATAATGCTATCTAAAAATGACGGATGTTGAATTCCATATGTATCCACTGTCTATTTAAACCAAGTCAATCCTACAAAAGATTTTTGTGAGGATTTTTTCCCCACTCACATTCTTCCACCATGTTTTTAGATAAGGTCATGCAGTATAGATATAGACATACTTGTTTTCTAACAAATGACAAACAATGTAAGAGACATCTATAGCTTACATGTGTCTGTAGTTTGAGGAATTGTATTCCGTTCTTATTAACAGCTAACAGACATTCTCCTTTTATGGCTGGCGTTGTGGGTGGATTCTGAAAGAGAGAGTGATTGATTAAGTACACGATAATAAAAAGTAAGAACGATTTGATTTTTTTGGATAAGGAAATGTGAGATAGACTGCAATATACATGTCGTATATAAGAAGGGATAGTAAAGGGGCATCTGCTCATAAACAAAACTTGAGTCAGATCCTGTGAATGTTCTTTAAGTAATGGGTCGATCGTAATTTTGTATTAAGACATTTCAACATGTACAGTATGAGATAATAATTCTATAAAGATTTATATCCTGTAGAAAGTTTTATAACAACCATAGATAAATGAGGATTTGTAATTTGTATCCTCTATAGAAAGCCTTACTCTAAACGTGACTGAATTATATAATAAGATTTATTTTTGTGCCTGTCCTAAGCCAGGAACTGGAGTTCCAATGTCATATGTCATGGTATTATTTATGTTCAATGGTTTGAGGTGGGATGTGATTGTTTGTTTTGTTAATAATGCTGGAATTGTTGACCATCACCGTTTAATCTTTCTTCTCATAACCTCATTCTAACAATGGCTGAATTTCACTACTTTGTACATTGTTCAAGGGTATAATATGTACTACACTTATATTCTAAATATAGCCTTACTAGGAAATAAAACAAATATATAGGTTTGTATCTTCACCCAGAACTTACCTTAATAACAAAGAATGTAGAACCAAACAGTGGCCATCTTGCAAGTATATCTGTAGAAGAAAAGAACATTTAAAATAAAAATATGGAAGAATGCATTCATATGACATTGATGCCCCCGCTTCCAGCTTAATTAAACAGGGCATAACTCCAGAACGGAATAAGTGGTAAAGTACAAAATTAAGCTGCTTATCATTCCTGTTATGGAATCTGGCCATGTGCATAACTTTCAAGTGATTTACTGAAGGGAAGCTTAAGCTGTTGAACAGAAACCAAATTCGAAACGGACTTACAGCTTAATGCCTCATTGCCTAACGTCAGGGGCATAGAAATGTTTTTTTTTGTGTTTTTTTTTAGGTTATGTGTACTGTATGAAAGACTGGAAATAAAATTCTGAACCCAACATTTTGGCAACTTTTAATGAATTGTGGTGTAGAAATTATTTACAATATTTAGAAGATGCATGTAGAAAGGACGAAAATTGACGAGAACTTACCAACAAACTTAGCTTTAACCAGAACTTACCAACAAACTTAGCTTTACAATCATAAGGATTTCTTCTCATGACTTCTGATGAATGATGGTGAATTCTTTTGATCCATTTCTGTGGATCATAATTTGACAACTTTCTAACAGCACCAGGTAATAAATACGTCAGGTCTTTCCTGTAATTAAAATAATCATATAACAGGTGACATTTGATACCTTGATATTTCTCAAATAACATTTAATGTGTTAAAAATAATTGATATTATACATTATCAAATTTTGAAAGCATAATGGGGAGGGGGGTGGCAAGACAAGTGGTCGATTTACAATTTCATAATGATGAAATGGACATGTACATTGAATGGTAAGCCATATATGTCGGTTTCGCTATGCAGAAAAATAATTGAATCAATTTCAAAGATTAGTATACATGTAGTTTCTTTTATATTTCCAAACACAGGCATAATGGATGCAAAATAAGTTTACCAAATAAAAAGATAAATTTGAAATAAAAATATATCTTTATATTTTTAAAGATACTGTGGTTTCATTTATTTTCAATGGTGTCAATTTTCGTGGATTGGCATGAACTGAGATCATCGTTGATATTTGAATTCATGAATTTGGTCTTTCCATATGTCTTCTCTTGTTATTAATGCTTTTCGTTGTGCACTAAATTTTGTGCTTTGATTGAATCAACGAAAACCATGAAAATTAGTATACAACAACAAAATAAACTTCACAGTATTCAATTGTTATTAATAGTCAAAAGGTCATTTTATCCAAGCAAATAGTAATCGGATATAAAGTTACATATAGATACAAAAAGACTTACGTTGTTGGCGTTCCAACTCTATCAAAAGCTTTGTACAATAGAGAACCTAAGAAAGCCACATCATCCTGGAAAAACAAACACCATACATTACAACATAACAAGGTTGTATCTAGGATTTGGCACCCAAAAAAAACCCCAGTCAAATGTCCCCTTTGTAATGAAAACAGGGATAATTTTTTCAGAATTTGTACACACAAGGTTCCAGAAAAGGTGCACAGAGCAAATTTTATGTTTCAATGTACCTTTCCTTTTCATAAAATGGAATGTATTTTTCAAATTAAAAGGGGCATTTTATAAAATATGAAACTTGAACACTGGGATTACTGCATGATAAAAGTTAAGTTTATGCATGATAGTTGTGGCTTAAAATACTTGTGTCCATGCTTGTAGATTGAATTTAATACCATTTAACTTTAGCTGTGGAACTGTAACTCTAAGGCTTCTTTTTTTATTATTTTTTTTTTGTGACCATGAGCTTACAGATTTCACCCATTTGTAAATCCAAAGCTCTATGGTCACAAACAAACAAAAAGACCATTAGAGCTGAGCTACAGTTCCACAGTTAAATGCAACTTCTAATCTAAAAGTGATTAAATTTTAAATCAATTAGGACAAAACTTTAAGGATTAAGTAAGTACCAACCTCATCTTGATGTGATAATTTTCCATCCTTCATAACTATTAATAGATTGTCCATATAATCTGGTAGGCACTACAAGAATAATAAAAATAAACCAAAAAATAACACAAAAAAATATATATTACATAATTTTGGAGCAGGAAAGAAAAAACTTTTTATTCATATTTATTCATAAGTAAAAAAGCTGCAATCAGTTTTAAAGCTAAAAAACAATCATGTATGATACATGGCTTATGAAATCTTGATACACAAGCATGAGGTCATGACATCAGGTCATTTGCATGTGATCCGTAATGTGGTTTTCGAGAGATCTCCTGCAACAGGACAATTAAAGGAGAGTAAACAAGAGAAGTGATTCTGATTTGATTGGTAAAGGGGATAAAAGCTCTTAATAGAATTTGCATATATTTCTAAGAATTCTCATAAAAATCATACTAGTACAGTGTATATGCCTAATCCATGAGCTTTTGTCTCATTTTACAGAATTGTAATTTTCAATCTCATATATATTTGAAGACAAAGATCAACAGCTGTTTGCAGGACTTACCTGGAAAAACATGAGGTCATTATATAGGTTGTTATCTGTCTGTCTGAAAGGGAAGAACCATACAGTTCTTTGGAAGACTAAAGAGAAATCTTTCTTGTTACGAGCGAGTTCTGACGTGACGTCCAGTATGTAGTCTGTTGATCGTAATCTACTAAAGTGGATTTGTGTTACTTCATCTTCTATAAAACAAAAATAAAATATAGACATTTTTTTCAACTGGACATATGTTTTTTTCCTTACATATTGTTGGGAAATTACATGATATGTCCCAATGAAAATCAATAAATGTGCACATTTGCCATTCCTGATCACCACATGTGCTGTTATGTTCATAATGGATAGATTTTTATCACTATTTCTTGTATTCCTTTTGATTAAGAAAAATACAAAGAGGCCAAACAAAACCTTATAACATTGGTAGATAATGAAAGCTGCTCAAATTGAAATCAGGTTGAAATATGCAAGAAAATCTTATCCTGAATTTTTTTTCTGGGAAGCCATAACTGCAATGCAATTCTGCACATATCAATATCTAATTTTGTTTTATTGAACAATCAAAGTCAAATAAATAATATACATTCTATGTGTGTAGGTACTGTAGAATGGATCCAAATCAGAACAGATCTAATTATGATACTAAAATGGTGTCGAGACCATATATCGCACAAAATCCCTAGTATGAAGTACAATATTATGCTGGTGAAAACTTTGTCCCTATAATACTGAAAGTAGCAGACATATATTGGGACTCTTAACTATTACAAAAAGCAAATTTAAAATTTGTAGGACATTTAGACAAAATCAATTTCCTTTAAATTCCATGTGACATTGTAATAAATATTACATCAAATGTTGACAGACTTACTTGTTCTCAAGAATAATGTATACTCCTCCATTTCTACTGGGTCAAATATATCTAATCTATTACATATATCTTCTATTAAATCCTTCACAACCTGAAAAATATCAAGAACAAAATTCTACCAATTTTATTTTAATTTTACTTTGATGAATAAATTATCATAAATGCTTAATTCTCAATGTGTTATTTTATCTGATGAAGTTTTAAGCAAAATTTCATTGTACATGTATGTCAAAGAATATCTTTGAGTTTAAATCTGTTTGTTTCAAAATTCATTGAAAATAAAAAAAATTCTGCTCAATTAATATAATATCTTCTCTTTTATGATTTTGCACAATACACATGTCAACTTGTCTTCATAAAACACTCAAAAGAATGTGATTGACTTACAGTACAAGGTTTTATATGCACCATTCCTTCTTTTTCAGAACCACTATATATAAATGGAAATCTCTTCGATATTCTACCATTCTGTAAAAGAAAATTTAATGCAATATTCAGCATTTCATGAAATAAAATAGTACTCAAACTATGAATTAACCACCCATTAAAATAGGTACTTTCATATTTATTATCTACTGATGTTACAATATCTGTATACAGTGAAACTTGTCTAAACCTAACCCTGAATAAAACAGAATCCTTTATAAACCAAACTTTAAACTAGGAAGAACTGTTTTAGATACCTAAAACTTATGTCTCCCCTTAATGCGGCCATCTGTACAACAATAAGTCACACATTATGAGTTGAATGATACTATTTAAAAACAATTATTTGACCTTGAGGTCAAAGGTCAAGGTCCCATGAAGGTCATTACGGTACGTGACACACCACCATATGGTTATGCACCCACATACCAATTATCACTGACCTATCTCGAAAGACAAAAATGTTATGGTCCGGACAAGCTTCGCTGAGAAGTAGCGGAAGAAAAAATCAGACTAAAACAATATGTCTCCCTTCGTTTGAAGGGGAGACATAATAAAGTCTCAATGTAGGAAATCATTGTTAATATAACCTGTCTAAACCTAACCCTGAATAAAACAGAATCCTTTATAAACCAAACTTTAAATAAAGTCTCAATGTAGGAAATCGTTGTTAATATAACCTGTCTAAACCTAACCCGGAATAAAACAGAATCCTTTATAAACCAAACTTTAAATAAAGTCTCAATGTAGGAAATCGTTGTTAATATAACCTGTCTAAACCTAACCCTGAATAAAACAGAATCCTTTATAAACCAAACTTTAAATAAAGTCTCAATGTAGGAAATCGTTGTTAATATAACCTGTCTAAACCTAACCCTGAATAAAACAGAATCCTTTATAAACCAAACTTTAAATAAAGTCTCAATGTAGGAAATCGTTGTTAATATAACCTGTCTAAACCTAACCCTGAATAAAACAGAATCCTTTATAAACCAAACTTTAAATAAAGTCTCAATGTAGGAAATCGTTGTTAATATAACCTGTCTAAACCTAACCCTGAATAAAACAGAATCCTTTATAAACCAAACTTTAAATAAAGTCTCAATGTAGGAAATCGTTGTTAATATAACCTGTCTAAACCTAACCATGAATAAAACAGAATCCTTTATAAACCAAACTTTAAATAAAGTCTCAATGTAGGAAATCGTTGTTAATATAACCTGTCTAAACCTAACACTGAATAAAACAGAATCCTTTATAAACCAAACTTTAAATAAAGTCTCAATGTAGGAAATCTTTGTTAATATAACCATGTAAACCGAACACTTCTTATTCAAGAGTTCAATTTTTAAAAGATCTGCTCATATCCAAGATGAGGTACAAAAAAGGAAATTATACAATATTTGCCATATACTTTTTACATGAGACTTTGATGCATCAAACTCCTATATTTATGTAATACAGGCATTGTTTTCCTTCAATTTTAATGTTTATTAATATGAAGTAAATATAACCACACAAAGATCATACACATTAACACATAACATATAAAACTTAGACACACACTAGAATTAAAATCCACTTGAATCTACTTTCATTTCCATTACTAAAACATGTAGCATTTTTCTAAATTTATCTTGAATGCCCTGTAAATATGTATGAATTAATAAAAAAAAAAAAAAAAAAAAAAAAGCCATCCATTCACATACCCATCTCCTTTATTATATGTACATGTATGTGTTTTATCCACTTTTTTAAGTTGACAAATTCATTTTCTCTAAATTGTGAAACCAATACACAATAATTCATCCTGTAAGACATTTTCTCCTAATACTGCACATCAATCCATTTCATAATACAGTCAAATCTGTATTTAGAGGTCATCTTTGGGAAAAAGACAGGTGATCAATCTCTCAAAAGAAGTTTTTCAATTCAAATAAAATATTCTATGACAGGGCAAGAAAAAGTGACCTTTTAATACAGGTTACTGCTAAATAGAGGTGAACACATGGGCAGGTTTAACTGTATATAGAACACATCTAACAACAAAAATGGTATATTTTTTTCTATATATATATATATATATATATATATATTTATTGTTTTACCTATAAATTTTCATATCAATATTTTCAGTAACCTTTCCTTTAGAAAGAACCTCATTTGAGCTAACACAGAAAATGTTGATGTAAAATTTTTAATACATTTGTACCATGCATACAGTGTTACACAAAATGAACACTTACAGCTAATGCACTGATCTCTTCCTTCAGAGGAACATTTTTACGTCCACCATATTTGAATGTTTTACGTAAATTTTGTAAGCATATTGAGGCAGCACCACTAAAAGTTCGTGAAGGATCAGAAGCTGTCATTTCTAAATATTTGAATAAATATGGCCGCAACATTTCGGAACAATCACAATAACAAGCCACAATTGAAAATAATCTCCAACCCATAATGCAACTTTTCCTGAAAAATAAATGATATTATACAGTTAACATTATTTATGATTTGTAGTTTCAATGTTCAAATTTCATTTTTTAACACAATTCTGTAATGATAATTGTTTTTCAAATGTTTTGCAAAAATACTATTTATACTTGTTTAACATGCATTAATTCTATAAAGTTAATAGAGGAGTGGAATAATGTTTTTCTGGGACGTCAGGATTAAGGCTTTCGAAGGAATTCATGATTTGGGAAACAACAATTTTTATCTACGCGATGGTCACCAGAGCCCTAGTGTGAAATTAATATGATTGTACTTAATAAATTGTTAATTTGTATACCATCTCCAAAAGTATATTTGAGCATCATTATGGCTCTTTACAAGAAAGTAGCACACATTTGTGGTTTTCATTTACATGTATAGTGTTCAAATCTAATTTCATTGGTTTCATCATATGGAAGAAACCAGAGTACTCTGAAAACAGCATGGACTTTCCGTAAGTAAGGTCACATCAAATAAGTCTTACTATGTATGGGAGTAGAACTTACAAAAAAGTCCTAACTTTTGAAGTTTCTTTATAGATATCCAGAGAATAACGAACGATAAACTTACGGTTTCATGCTTCGGTTGCTTGTTGTTTGTTTACACAGCTGACAGTACACTTCATCTCGTAACTCTGGATATTTATGGCAATTCTAAAAATAAAATTATCACCAATTATATTTTATGAAATGAGTTTGTTTGAAGATGATTTAATTTTTTGGAATTAGTTTGGACACATCATTCTTTTTAATTGATTCACAAATTTTAAAGATCAGAATGGTTACTGTTCCCTTTTAAGGCCCTTACTAAATATGTGACATACAGAATTAAATGACAAATGGTATTACAGTATAGGCAAATATTCTAAGGTGAAATATCCAATGTATTCCTGCAATGTTATTGGCTAATCTTTACTTATATTGGATATATACCTTATCCCTGTCATAAGGATACATGTATGAATATAACATCCAGAATGCCACCCGCCTATCACTTCAGTAGATTTGATATTGTAAAATGTTCAATTATTTGGAACTATTTTGCTAAATCAATAGAATTGTCCAGATCTGTTTCTAAATTAAGACTCCCATTTTTGAAATGGGAGATATTAATTTTTTTTATCTGTTAAAAAATGGCAACAATGCAGTTGATGAAATTAATGCAAAATTTGGCTATATGTTTGTTTTTTAAAGGTGCTCAAATACAATATTTAATCAAATATATTGTGGCTTCATAGGGAATTGATTGATTGATGTTTAACACAAACTTTAACAGTATTTCAGCTATATTGTGGAGTTCTTCCCAAGGGAAACAGGTTGATGTTCCCTGTAAAGATCTAGAAGAACATATAATATCTATTTAAATATAACTTACCTTGAGAATTTTTAAACAACAGTCAGTTTCATCCATACCACCTTTCATTGGGTAGTCATCCATAAACATCATCACACCTACAAGATCAACACAATGTTTAGATATATCAAAATATCAGTAATTTGGACATTTTTTTTCCTTTGATCTCAAAGAGTGATATTGTCGGTATTAACAAACTTTCTCTAGTACTGGAAATTAAATCGGTCAGTGCAACGCCAAATACATTATGAAGTTACAGATGAAAACAACAACATCAGTTTTGAAGGTAACGACATACATTATCAGTAGTATTGCAGTTTGTCCTACATTTTCTCCAGGAAGATGAGATTGGGGTTATGGTACTTTCAACAATATTTAGTTATATCGTGGTGGTCAGTTTTATTGGTGGAGGAACCCGGAGTACCAAGAGAAAACCACCGACCTGTCACAAGTCACTGACAAACTTTATCACATAATGTTGTATAGAGTACACCTCGCCATGAATGAGGTTCGAATTCACAACTTCAGTGGTGATAAGACACTGATTGCATAGGTAGTTATAAATCCAACTACCATACAATCACAACTATGATGGCTTCTTAGGTAGAAGAGAAGAATATTTTCAATGACAATATTTGTTTACAGTATAACTGTACTTACACAGGAAGCATTCCAATGACAATCCGTTGAGTTCACTGTTATTTAGTTTCAATAAGGATGTCTGTATGGGTGACTAAAAAATCAATTAATAATAATATATGAAAAATCAATCAAATATATCATCCAACAAATCTGTCTTGGAATAATACAAGAATATGCTCAGTTTAAGTGATTATATATATATACTGAATATTACATGTCAAAATCTGTATCACATGCTGTATCAACCCGAGAACCCTATATCACCCTGAGGGTTGATACGGCATGTGATACAGATTTTGACATGTAATGTTCATTATATCATATATTTCAACCATGCCTTTGATAATACATGTATTTAGATATTCACTATATTTCTATCTGAATAGAGTTACTTCCCTTTTCAAATTTATCATTTTTTAAATTTCTTTCATATGTATTCAAATTGTTATATTTGTAAGTTTTGGTCCAATTCTAATATTCATAAACATCCATAACAATTCCAAAAATCTGAAAAATCTATTGTAAAATTTTAATTTTTATGGTTAATAATTTGAATTTTTTGTAACCAAATCTTACCTACTGTAACACTTTTCAAATCTAGAGGTATATAAAGCGGCCTCCGAAGAAGACACCCATACGATATAGGGTATGCGATATAGGGTAAACGATATAGGCTTGGAACAGTCATTGATAATGCATATACAAAACACCTGTATTTTAATCTAAATATATGATATATGTATATATGTATATATCACTTACTTTTGAAGAAAAAAAAATTTCCCATACAATCAAATTAATCGGTTTTTTTTTACTTTTTTGGTGATACACCAACATCTAACAACATTCTGTATGGGGTCAGACATATCAGGGTTCATATTTTCAAATAACCAGTCAAAGATGAGCCTACCATTTAAAACTGAGTACACACAGAGAGCTGTTGTCTGATTGGTCATTATATTTAACCATCTTACATACTCCATAGGCCCTTGTAAGTTCATTTGTACAAACCTTAAAGGACAAATGATACTTCAAGCCAAATAAAAATGTGAAATTACAAATTTCAGCTACTGGCATAAAATAGGGCACTACGAATATTATCTGTTAAATACGACCCCTTTTTTATCAACAAATTTTTCGGAAATGAGTAATACTTCATTGACTTAATTTTTGCAAATTGACAGCAGGTCAACCAAGAAATTTGTATCTTTTAATGGAAACTATGCATTGATAATCTCTCTTATTCAATTGAAATTTAAAATGCATGCAAAAAATTCATTTTATTTTGCACCAACAAAAACATAAAAATTCTATCAAAATGCTACACAACAAAAACTAAAAAAAAAATATTTTCATCATTATTATCTATCTCCCCCATATAAAAATAAAAATAGCAGACATAATGACTCAGCACTAAACAGCAACTGATAAATAATACAATAAAGCAATCTAGTGAGAGCATTGCAATCTACCGTTTGATGAATCAGGTTAGACTTCCTGTCTTTATGGTGAACACCATTTGGAATGGTTGGCTGTGAGTGTGAATAATATAAAGAATATTTTTTCTGAATATTGTTGAACAATTTATTAAAATGAAACATCTGCTGATAGGGCAGATTAATTATGTCTACATTAATTTTTTGCTTAATTACTACTAAATCCTGGCTAATATCCTATTTAATAACAATGTCTGTTTGCACAAAGAATTCATGAAAAATAGATATGGTGGCCCAGACTGATATCTTTAAGTCTGCAATTTTAATAAAATTCAGCAGTGCTAAATTATTGTCGATGCAACACACTAATATTCAGTATGCATCCGTAAATGGCCGTTTTCCATGCAAGACAGCCCATAGCATACAAGGTCACTTGAAGTTGTCTTAAATGATTGTCTAATCAAAATACAGTGGTAATCATAATAAAAGTTATTAATGATTTGACAATATAATTGAAATCATTTCAAAGAATGGCAAGTTTTGCCTTCAATCCATTTGTCTATGGAGTTTTATTGTCCTATTTTATGGAAGAAATAAGTTCTTACAGTTATCAAAATTGAAAATAAGGATTTTTTTCCCCCCGTCATTTCGTAAAATTCTACGTCATTTACCCTGGTTCTGCTGCACTCCACTTGAAGAAAGACAGAATTTATCACACTTGTGGAATATAATAGTATCCCAGATCTTCAATATTGACTGGTGTAAAAACCAATTAATCTTGAACTATCTGCTTCATTTTATCATGTACATTTGATCAAAGACTGAATACATTTATAGACTATTTTTTATTATGTTTATAATAAAAATATCCTACCCTTGTCCATTTCACCATTTCTGCCTGTTCTTTCCACGACCAATCTCCAGAACCTGTAAATCATATATATATGCTTATCAAAATAACTGAAGCCAGAAGGAATTAGTTCTGGTTGAACATGGTGAAAGCATACTTTTTTTCTATTGAAATATTTTAACAGGTTTGTCATGTAGAGCAGTTTCATTCAAAATTATCGTCTATTTAACTGCTTTATATCATAAAAGCTTCAGTGAATGGCTGCATTGTGGAGTCTATTTGAACCCTTAAAATGTAAAAATTTCTTCACAGCCCTCCCTCCTTGTAATTGACAAGTGTTTTAATACATCGATACATTAATTTAAACAATTTTTACCTACCTCTGTAATCCAGGGTTATAGTTATGGTGTTTAATGCCACTTTCAACAATATTTCAGTTATATCATGGCACTCAGTTTTAATAGTGGAGGAAATCAGAGTACCCAGAGAAAACCACAGACCCGCCGCAATTCACTGACAAACTTTATCACTCTGTAATCAAGAGATACCGTAAACATGAACAGCCTGATCTTCAAAACAGATCTTTCTGATTTTTCTAAATAGTTTTATTTTTGTATTTTTTTTTAACACTATCAGTATTTATTTTTCTTATATCCCCGTGTGACAATAAGTCGGCCAGTCATTGGATAATGTTTGATTATTTTTTTCATGTTTGAAAAGTAAACATTTTTTCTTTTTAATTATGTTCCTCATCTATTCTTGCTCACATGTGTAAAGTTCAATGGAAAAAAGATTGATAATAATGACACACTGACCCATATTTGTTTACTACCCTTTTTCCAAATGGCATAGTATTATGTCACATAAGGCTGGTCAGTGGTAAATAAATTACGTGATTTTGTCATAGGCCAACCAAACTTTTAAAAAAGTAAACCAGATTAAGAAAGTATAGTATTTTAGCTTTTTCTGTGTAATTGTTTTGTCTGAAAAATTTCAAAAGATGTTTTTTTTAAATAGTTTGAAATTGAAGTATTAAACATTAATTATTTGATGCAAACATTGAACTTGCTTACCCATATAATAAAATATTTAATCCAGTGAATTTGGTGTTTTTGTTTTTGTCAATGCAATATATTAGACTGACTACATAGGGTTATTTATATAAGTTTACTTAAATAAATTGGTTTTATACACACAAAGCGCTCTATCAAACCGTAGGGCGCCTCTTGTATGAAATAGATGCAACGTAATAAGTTTACTTAGATGAATTGGTTTTATACACACAAAGCACTCTATCAAACCTTAGGGCGGCGCCTCATGTATGAAATAGATGCAGCGTAAGCACGTGATTATGTGTCATTATATTTTGCTATGGAAGTCGCCATGTTGATACATCATGGATTTAAGACATGTGAGAAAACTAATTTTAGCAAACAAAATCAAAATAAAACATCTGGCGTGCAGAAAGCTGCCGACAGGTGATTCACCGCGAACGACAATGTATCAGCATCTCAAATTAACGTTGATAATTTAGCTGAAGAATTATTAAAACATCCCGACAGACATTTTGTACAATATTTATTAGATGGAATCAAAAACGGTTTTGATACTATGGTATCAAAGACAAATCGGCATTTTTTCGTTGATTTTAACTCAAATTCCCCAAATTCGATGGGTAAGTTATTGATGACTTAGTTGCTTGTCGCAGTAAATGACACTTTTGGCACGAGTCTTGGTTAGCATACAGACAAGACACCTGTCAAAGGTTTCACGACCCTAGCTAATAACTGATCACTGTCCTAAGTCAGTCTGCCGTCAGTCCATGCATGGACTTTCACCACTGACGTTTATGGTCTACATGCTTGTAGTCATAAATAGGGCCAGGGTTCATCAGTCAGTTCAAGCATGAACTCATTAGTTAGGGGGAGATTCAACAACATGTAGTTCAAGCATGAACTCGTGTGTTTGATTGATATAATTCCCAAGCTTGGAAATTGATCAATCGTTATGCGATCAAAAACTGTGACAACAACCGAGACAGCTATACGCCAAATGATGTTTATTTTATTATTATGTTTTGATATGTATTATGTATGTAGTTTCTTTCTTATATCATAATAAACATATATCTCTGTTTTGTTGTGTATAAATGTGAATTAAGATTTAATTGTAGTTTATAGGAGGTATTCCCACACTCTCTACACATCTGTCATCAATATACTGTTAGCACTTCATATTTATCAAGACAAATAATGACTGATTTCTGTTTATTTCAATCACATTTATTATCACAGAGTGGTAACAATACAGTTTTGTTGATGTTATTTGTAATAATGAGTTTTTTTTACCCAGATAATCTCATTTTTCTGTCTGGTTTAATTTAATTCTCTGTTCAATTTATGCTATAAAGTTTGATTATTGCTGTTAAATTAATTCTTTTTCTATCTTCTTTGTGAATATCATTTCATTACCCCAAAAAGTAAGGGGTATATTTGTTATTAAAGCAGCAGTGGAAATGCAAAATAATCTGCCATTTTGTGACTAATGGAGAGCACTTGTATATATTTCCCCCGGTAAAATCAGCCATTTTCTAGAAAATGGTGGAATCTGAATGATCAATCATCATATTTTCAAAGTATTTTAAAATACAATTTACTTGGCCTACATTCCAGAAAAGGTCATGATCTGTGATGACGATTACATCAACAAACCGGAAAGGTAAAAATGCTTGGGAAATACCATCGCTTAAAACATATTTAACAAGCATAATGATCAGGAAAAAAAGACATTAGTAAAAAGGATCTTTTTAAATTGCATGGAATTTATTCAATTCAATCCTATCTGTTTTAATCTCATCTTGAAATTTTGAAGTTTAAAAGAATTCCCTGTGTTTATGTATGCTATGAATATACAGAATGACGTCATCGGTCTCGTGCTGCGCGAGAATTGTAAATCAAAACAAGTGACCGACTTTATTGCATGACAGAGCAGATGTCATGTCATGATATTACATAGAATATGATAAAATATGATTGAAATAACATCATAACAATGCAAAAATGAAATACAAGGTATATTCAAGGGAAACTTTTTTTTCAGTCAAAATAGATTATGTACTACTACTTAAAAAAGTTATTGTGACCAACAATGATTGCATTTAGCTTGATATTTCAGGTCTCCCACTACTTTGAAATCAGAGGGATATTTTCCATTAATGTCAGAGTACTAGTAGCCTGACAGAAGATGACAATTAGTCATAGTAATTATTATATAGATATAAAATACTTTGATTCAAATTTAATATAAAATGAGAGTAATTACACTATTTTGCTTCAAAAAACAACGAATCGGTCAAAGGGATGCAACTGTAAAACATACAGAAAAGTAGATCTGACAACAAAATGCAGCGAAATATAGCAAGAGAGAAAATTAAAACAATAATTTCACTATGAAACTTTTTATTGTTTTTTAAATTATTGTTTTTATTTAACTTGGAAAATTCTGTAATTCACAGTAATCTATGTAATAATCTTTTTCAATGACTGTTTATTCTTATATTATCTTTGCTACTCTTTTTCTTTCAGATTGAAAAAAAAAATCAGTAAAATAAACTAGGCTCATTCCTTAATGTATATAATCCCTTATGAAGCATCACATAAATTGCTTTGTGAATTCCTGAAAAAAATTGTTATTGTTATTTGTTTATTCTGTTTATAAGGATGCATACTGCATTCTGTAATATCCTGATACAAGTATATTTATTGATATAATACACAAAGCTGTATATAGTAATTTGTTTAATAAATATAGATATATATCCATACAGTCAAACCTGTCAATGTGGTCACCTCTATTAAGCAGGGACCTGTATTAAAAGGTCAATATTTTCTTGTCCTTTCATAGAAAATTTCATATGAATTGAACCTCTTTTAAAAGGTCACCTGTCTTAAAAGACCACTTTTTCTTTGTTCCAAGATGACCTCTTAATACAGGTTTGACGGTATATATATAAATATAATGCATACTGAGTAAAGGTAACTTATTTTCTGATTTATATTCAACATCATATAAATCCCCTCAATGGACATTATAAATGGCTGAAATGTGAAACAAGAGTGTATTATTCTACTGTGTAATTTAGGATAAATGTAGTATTAGCCATGCATGTTTATTAGCCCTGTTGAGATGACCCCTGCACGCACAGTCTCAGTAGCGTTTCTGTTCACCACGTGGCATTCACGTGTATTATTAGCCAAGCCGGCAGCATCCAAACACCTTTTTGTTTCTTATTACATTTTAATTTTTATAAACATGGAAAACATATTTAATTAATGATGGCTAGTGGCCGCGAAAAAAGGGAAAAGGCAGGTGAAAAGCTTGGACATTATTGAAAGTTTAAAGGGTCCTAAAGCAACAAAAACTGACATTGAAACCTCAAATTATTGGTCCGTAAAGTGTCATAATTCTGACCATCCTTTGACGGGCCTCCAGTGGACGTTTACAGGGGATAATCTCCCTACATATATGTATGATGCAAAGCTTCCCTTTGGTCATGCGAGAAGTCCAAAAATCTTTCAGCAATTAAGTGCTTCTGTCTGTAGTATTATGAAATGTACTTATAATGTAACGTGCATTGCTTATTTAGATAATTTTTTAGTAATTGCCGATTCTTTTTCTAAGTGTCAAAGAGGAATTCGCTTACTTATCCATACTTTAAGGGAATTAGGTTTCAACATCAGCTGGAACAAAATCAAGGGACCATCTCAAAGTTTAACATTTTTAGGGATTGTCATTAACACGTGTTCTTTATCTCTCACCATGCCTGTTAAGATGCAACGAGAGTTTTATGAATTATTATTATCTTTTCAAAACCGCAAACGAGCAAGTGTAAAGCAATTACAATCGCTATGTGGAAAACTTAATTGGGCATGTCAAATGGTCAAAGGTGGTAGAACTTTTGTTAGACGTTTTAATCGATAGTTTATCAAATGTAAATAATAGAAATGCCAAAATACTTTTATCATCAGAATTTTTTTATGATATTGCATGGTGGGTAAAATTTATGAATATGTTTAATGGAACAGTGAATTTTTTAGACTTAAAACCAATTACTTGTTTACAAACTGATGCATGCTTACAGGGTGGTGCTGGATATTATGAAGGTGATTTTTTCTATGTGAACTGGGACATAGATTTACCGCAATTTAAGAACTATCATATAAACATTAAGGAGACAATGGCCATAGTGCTGTCCGTTATCAGATGGGGACATTTATGGACAAATAAAAGTGTTGTGGTATTTACCGACAACATGACAACCAAATGCATAATTAACAAAGGTAGTTCCAGAAATAAAATTTTAATGACTCGGCTAAGAGAACTGTTCTGGTTATCGGCAATTCACAATTTCGATATCAAAGCAAAATTCATCAGTAGTCAGAACAATGTAATTGCCGACTCAGCGTCAAGACTACATGAACAAGGACAATTGTCCAGGCTGTATGATAAACTAGTAAGCCATTCATTTTATATTTCGTTTACAATAATCGAGCTACTAGATCACATGTCATTTGACTTTTTTCATTCCAGATGGTGGAACAAGGGAAACGCAAGTGTTGGAGGACAGTGTGTGTCGTTTGAAAAGCAAAGGGTGGGCTAAATCCACTTCAGGAACTTACCGTACTCACCTCAAGACTTATCTTGAGTTCTGTGGAAAATATGACTTAGAACCAGTGCCTTGCACAACCAAAACTGTAGAACTTTATATTACGTTCCTTGTTGATGTGAAAAAGTTTGCTTTAGCTCGATACGTTCTTATGTGAACATTATATCTGTGCTCCACAAATCCCATGATGCACCAGATCCTATTGCTAGCTGTTGGAATATTAGACATTTGCTAACTGGTGTTAAGCGTGAACTCGGTACCAGTCAAGACTGTAAAGCACCTATAACGCCAGAACTGTTGTTAAAGTTTAAATCAATTTTAGACCTTGACTTTCATAATAATATTGTTTTCTGTGCTGCTTGCCTAACTGGATTCTATGGTTTTTTGCGACCAAACAATTTTTTAGTTAAAGGTTTTTTTGATCCCGACTTCAATTTAAGAAGGGTAGACGTGTTACCTTGTAGCTGGGGCATGCTTGTTACGCTCAAAGTTACCAAGACTTTGCAATTTCGTTCTAAACCTATTGAGATCGTACTTCCTATGTTGCACGGCCACCCTTTGTGTCCATACGATGCTTTGTCCCGCGTGTTGGCCATACCAGGGGGCCCCATGGATGCATTATTTTGTTTGTCTGATCATTGCTGTTTGTCCTATACAGTTTTTCTCAAATGTTTTCGATCTCTCTTGCAACGTTTTGGCTATAATCCACAGAATTACGGGAGACATTCTTTTAGAAGGGGTGCGGCCACCTGGGCGGGATCAGTAGGTTTATCTGACTATGACATTAAAATGTTAGGTTATTGGTCTAGCGATTGTTATTTACGATATATTGATTCTGATCGAGACCAGCGCCTTAAAGCCATGACATCTTTCTGTTCTCTACTACCACGAATTTAACAACATACCCCTCTTCTTGGTTGGGTTTGGGATTATTTTTATTATGTCATTGTAAAAGGGGGGTTTTAGACTTGTGGTTACCAAGCTAATAAATTTTGCCATTTGTATATATTGTTTCTTATCTTCTGTTGCTTCACATATTTTGTCGATTAACTGTGTGAGGTAAAGTGTAATTTAGGATAAATGTAGTTTTAGCTATGCATGTTTTATTAGCCCTCTTGAGACGACCCCTGC
Source organism: Bathymodiolus brooksi (assembly GCA_963680875.1). Taxonomy (NCBI): domain Eukaryota; kingdom Metazoa; phylum Mollusca; class Bivalvia; order Mytilida; family Modiolidae; genus Bathymodiolus; species Bathymodiolus brooksi. Next base: position 49,878,918 of record OY804579.1, read on the forward strand.
ACGTGCAGTCTCAGTAGCGTTTCTGTTCACCACGTGGCATTCACGTGTATTATTAGCCAAGCCGGCAGCATCCAAGCACCTTTTTGTTTCTTATTACCCACCCACCCTCCCAGTAGCATTACTAAAGGTGTTGTGTTTATGCTATGGCTTTTCTTTGTATTCATTGTATTTTTAGTTAGTTTTATACCATTATCTTATTGTATGGGATTATTTTTATTATGTCATTGTAAAAGGGGGGTTTTAGACTTGTGGTTACCAAGCTAATAAATTTTACCATTTGTATATATTGTTTCTTATCTTTTGTTGCTTCACATATTTTGTCAATTAACTGTGTGAGGTAAAATGCTAGATTATTTCAAAAATTTACTCAGTTCGATCAAAAGATTTAATAATATTAGATTCTGATCTATGGAGAACAAAATAAAAAGAAACAAAGAAAGGTTGAAAAAAAAAATGAAAAAAATAAATGGGAAAAAAAACCCATTAATTTGTAAACATATGAAAATTATTTGGAAATAACACTTTGCTTATTCTTTTTTCATAATCTTATATCTAGAAAAAAACGATGCTAAAATAATAAAAATAAGGAGTTGATAGACATAAATGAAAGTCTTGGTGAAAGACGTGTTTACTGATATAAACATAAGGATATTTTAAATAACAGAAAGGTATTATGTTGTAGTCAAGAGTAACACAGGTATCAAAACTATCACCTCTTTGTTTTCTTTGATCTCTTTCCATGCTCTGAAGTTTAAGGCTTTCAAGCTTTTTAACAGATCCATACAACGAGCCATCAGTACCTTTCCTAACTTCATACCTGGAAATTTGTTTGTCACAACACCATAACAGTCAATAATCAACATACATTCATTATTTAAATCATGCATGAAAGGAAAATTCCAAGATTAAGTGATGCATTTATAAAGTACTAAAGCTAAATCTGACAATATATTTCTTTAAATGTACTTATTATCAAATAATTATTGATTTCCATGCAAAGGATTCTGGGTATCATACATCAACCATTATCACCTCTACCACACCTTTTCACCACATATTTGTTTACAAAAATCATGGGCAGACGACAAAGTAGTCCAATCAAATGACATAAATTTGTAGTCCCACAGTAAATGGGAGGAGTCTATTTTTTCATATGTGGCAGAGGTAATGACCGAGTGTAGTGATGCAGAACCAGTTATGTTCTGTGCAGGAGAATGAATAGATCAGTGAATATCATTGTAAAAATGATTTTTGTAAAAACAAAATGGAATTTTTAAAGCAATATCATGCTGAACAAATAATCTTGAGTTTTCCCTTCCTTTAATATGTGTATGTAAATGTAAATGCTAATAAAGTAAAGGCATAACATACATGCAAAATAAAAATGAAACAACATCTTGAAAAATAGTTTAATGTATAAAACAAATCAAGATATTGTTGTCATCAAAATATTTTTATACATATAAATGTACAATATTTTCATGATTTCTTTGTGTGTTTTCAACAGAAACAATTAAATGTTGTACAACATTCCTTATTATAAAATAAATAAATGAATATGTTTCATCTCCAAACTCATGCAACTTTTAAAATTATTATTTTTTTTTTTTTTCAAATCGAATTGAAGGAAAAGAGAAAACAGCGACACATGTACTAATTTTGAAATGAAACGAGTCCAATTTTGAAATCAACAAGGCCAAATTATATTTAATTAAACAGATGAAACATATTTTTTTTTCTGAAAAATAAGTAACTGTATGTTGTTGCAGTGAAACCTGTCTAGACGAAAATAACAACATCTGGACCAAAGTTGTAGTCCAAATTGTCTGATTTCCAGATTTAATTACCGTATTTAGGGTTGTATAATGTGCAGGATTTTTTACTTGGTAGGAAGTGTGCGCATTATAAACAGGAACAATGTGTTCCACTCTTTCTCAGATCCGGAATTTAAACTTATATTTACCGATGCTGTACTAGATTTCAAATCCATTACACAACATCCGGATAATAAAAGCATCATATGAAAACGCCAATAAAACCCAATACATTTAATATTTTGCAACTTTATTGAAGATGAAAAGAGATAAATGGTTCTAAAATTCTCCGAGCAAATGAAACATGCTCAAAGGACTGAAAAATATATACGACTGATATTTAATTCTTACATTTCCGATGACGATTTTTTTCAAAAGTCCATGCGCATTATAGACACTAACTAGTTTTTTTATGGAGATTTTCAAGTACATTATGCACCAATGCGCATTATGCAACCCTAAATACGGTAGAAGTAACACTGGAACCTAACCTTTAGTCGAAGTTGTATGTATGGTTTTCAGGTTTGATTAGAAGTAAACACTGGAACTAAACCTTTAGTCCAAACTGTCTGGTTTTCAGAAAAAAACATTCTATAGTTGAGGAGAGTCGTATTATTTAAGATATAGACAGGCTTTACTGTACATATTATATAAACAATATTTGTAACAAGAATACAACAATAAAACATGCTATAAGGATTGCTTTGATTTACCTCCTTGTCGATACATATTACTTGAGTTATGCATATTTTGCCTTCGCTTTCTGTAAAAGTATCAGAAGTTCATCTTAGGAGAAAAAAATTTACCAGATAGGTTGGGTATTCCTTGTTGACTCCTTTTTATATCAGAAAGATTTGCAAAGTTGATATGCATATTTTGTTAAAGGTATACAAAGTAAATTAATGCATTTTGGTTTCACACAAATTTAAGAAAATCATCCACGATATCATGTTACCTAACTAACAATGGCAGTGGAAGTTGTAAGTGAGTGAGTGGTTGTTGTTTAATGCCAACTCAGCAATTTTCTTCAGCTATATCATGGCGAAAACAAGTTGCATTTCGATGAGTTGATGACGATGTTCGTTTGTACTAAACCAACATGCTTAGTTGTATTTATATTGCTATTTCACTGAAACTGAAACACTGAATTTTGACCTCATGGGAAGACATCAAAAACTTAAAACATTGTTACATTATTATCTTGATATTGTGATTGACAGCATACAGCTCGCTCACTGTATTTTTTCTTTTTCTTTTTGTAGACTTGCATATGACAAAATTGAAAACTTTGTACTGCAGAGAAATAAATATTTACGGTATATTGTGTTGTATTGTATGATAGTTGTGAGGTTTTAAACACTGTCTTACTTTTCGAGAGATTCCTTGAAGTTCAATAAGGAATACTCCATCATAGAGAACTTGCCATCCTGTACGACAGTTCCTTGACTAGTTTCACTTATATTATCTCTACCATCCTATAAAATACAACAATAGTACTCCTAACTACATATTTTGTACATTTAATTGATGAAATGTTTTATCCTACACATTTGTACAATAAAATTCCTTATCTAGTTTTATAAATAGAATTGCTACCAGAAATAAGCAATTTTTTATATGAAATAAAAAAAATTTAATCCCCAATTGGAAATAAGATAAATATACAGCTGTATAAATTTACAAGGTGATTTTTTTCCTTCAATGTTTACCTATGTACCAATCTCAAATACAAATTTGACAGCCTAAGCACCTAACCTACTCTCTTCTAATATTTGATGGACTCATTGAACATGTTTGATGATGCGTTCATGGACTCATTGAACATGTTTGATGATGCGTTCATGGACTCATTGAACATGTTTGATGATGCGTTCATGGACTCATTGAACATATTTGATGATGTGTTCACTCATTGAACATGTTTGATGATGCGTTCACTCATTGAACATGTTTGATGATGCGTTCATGGACTCATTGAACATGTTTGATGATGCGTTCGTGGACTCATTGAACATGTTTGATGATGCGTTCAGAGTCAAATTTGTGTTTGAAACATTTGGACAGGTAAAGTTTGAAGTGAATTTGAACGATACATTTGACTGTGTAAGCACACCTTATGAGACTATCATGACATCATCCACAACACTTGTGAATAGGGGGGGGGGGGGGGGGGTGTATGGTATTTAACACCACTCTCGACAATATTTCAGTTATATCGTGGCGGTCAGTTTTATTGGTGGAGGAAATCAGAGTAACGGAGATAACCACTGACCTGTCAATTCTTTCATATTCAAAATAATAAATTCTTACCCGACTTGGAGGTCTGATAATTCTTTGAACAACATGCTCTGTAATACGTGCCTGGAAAACAAAGCATTATTTTGTAATGGAATAAATATTTTACAGTCCCCTCTTAACTGTTTAAAAGCAGATATAAAATACATACTATTTACTTTTCCATATCCCTAAAAAACATACTCTTTGAAATACATTGTAGTTAACAAATAAAAACAACAGTGTACTATAATACGTCCTGTTTAAAAATAAGTGTATAATTTAAAAAAAATTAAATAAAAAGACCACACTGTTGGAACAGTTACTAAATCTAATCTGATCTGATCTTATTTTTTTTAATACAAGATTTATCCATACAAGCAGCACCGTCTTAACGCATGGGCACGCGCCCAGGGGCCCCATGTTGTGTACAGCATGTTTCTTAATGTTTAAACACTGATTTTGTTGGAATACCAATACAATAAATATACATTAATTTTATCGACCATTTACATTTTTATTCCTATGAGTGGTTGTGTAGGTAGGGTCCCCAGTGCTTTGCCCGGGGGTCTATAATGCTGTTAAGACGGCCCTGTATACAGGTACTCTCCAGATGAAGGTAAATTATGTTTAATATTAGAAAAAAGTGACACAACATTGTACATAAAATCAAAGCACAGAATGCACATCAAATGTATTACAACATTCTTAAGTGTTATTAATTAATTAATTAACAAACAAGCCGTCTCAGTGTAAATATCAGTGAAAGTGACTTATTACAAACAGTCTTACTGCTAAAGAGTAAGAACACAATTTGTATGATCTATAGTGCTCACATCATGTCTCTTTTTTTTTTAAATTGTAAGAATGTGTCAATAGGACATGGATGCCCTCGCTTCCAGCTAAAGTAAATAGGGTGCATAACTCTAGAACGGAAACAGTGGTAAAGTCTGAAATCGAATTTGGTCGTTCTGTTATGATCCCTAACCATAATTTCAAATGATTTGCCTGATGAACTTGAAGATATTGAGCAGAAAAGAAGGGTGTCACAATTGAGCCTTTACCTTTTTTGTGGGAATTCAGGATCCTGCCATTTAAACCTCAAGATTTGGAGATTGAGGTTGTGATTCTTTAATTTTCGGGATTTGGGAAACAACACTATATTTTAAACCTTCCAACCCTCTCTTAAAAATTATAATATTTAAATAGATATAATCCTCAAATCATATAATCACCAATGTCATCATTCCTGTTCTGAATGAGCAACTTCAGAGTTCAAATAAATATCTCAGTTTAAACATCACAAATAGGAAAAACTGAAACAAGCTTTATTTTCATGATAAACTATTCTGACATATGAAAAATATTAGTACTGCAATAAAACAAAAACTGACTCAAAAGCATTTATAAATCAGCCAGTATATTGTATCTACAGTCTACTAAGAAAAACAAAATTTAGCTAAAACTATTTCTGCATGATGACACAAATAAAAGCTAAACACTGTTAATACAGCCTATAGTAAAACTAAATGGATGGACTTTTTTTTTTTGGTCACTTATCTGACAAACTGAACCAATATATTAACAAATGATCTGATCTCTATGCTAAGAAAAATAAAATTTAGCTAAAACCAATTGTGCATGATGGTGGAAATAAAAAGCTAAACACTGTAAAACTAAATGGACTGATATTACTTGTCACTATCTGACAAACCGAACCAATATATTAACAAATGATTTGATGATCTGATTGGTTTTAACCATGTGCAAATTGTTACGTGAAATCAAACTGCTAGAAGTGTCTAGCTGACTAAGACAAACTCAATATTAAAGCTAAAGATAGATTAAAACATTTACCGGATACGGGTAAAATACCTCGTCTATTGTACCATTCTCACTATCCTGTTAGCAAAAGACGGTATTTCAAAACAAAATCAAATTTGAGTTTTGCTTTTGTACAGTTTATGTTAGAACGTGTGCTAAATCTGTCTGTATTTTTAACAATAATAAAATGAAAAACAAATAACACCACACTATCGGAACAGTCAAAGGATCGTAAAAACAAATCTTTTAAAAAGTTCCATGCTATCATCTATTTTAAGAAGGATTCAGTTATCAAAGAGTGAATTCATTTTCAGCTGTATCATGGAACCCCAGTATAATGGGGGTAGGCAGAAGTGTAAGAGCCTTGACAGACCATGTGGTATCTGGTAACCTTTTTTTGTATACACAATTTATCATCTTAACATACATAGTCATTAGAAAACTTGTATAGGCAATCATGAGGAAACACCACAGACAACTACACTGCTTCATTCAGTTGGAGAGCTTGGTAATGTTCCAAGAACTGCACAATCATTTAAATTACGGTGTCCTAGTGTATAATCAATACTCTTTCATTTGTCTAATATATATTCAAAATATACTCTCAGATTTCGCAGGTTTACTTGTTTTGAACAATATTAGGAAAGTTTTATATATTTGCTCCAAGTGTCGTCTGCCGAAATATACAAAGTTATTACTACATTACATTTAATCTCCTATTTAACAAGTTTATGTGTATCACTAACCTTTGTAGCATTGCTCAACAGCTAAAAATACATAAATATGACCAATTCAAGACTTCACACATTATCTAAACAGGTTTTATAATTGTTTATGATCATTTTTATATTCTGCTTTATTTTCCATTATTATCACTAAAAAACAGCTGGACCACGATTTGGTTGCAAAGACCCCATATTGGTATGCTCAACTTCATCTAAATGTTTCATGATACAAATGTAATTTCAAATTCGTTCAAGAGTTCTAGAGATATTCTTGAATCTACAGTATGATGTTTGACCTTGATGGTAGAATATGATATACAGTCAAACCTGTATTAAGAGGTCACCTTTGGGACAAACAAATAGTGGCCTTATAAGAAAGGTGACCTCTAAAAAGAGGTCCAATTCATATGAAATTTTCTAAGACAGGACAAGAAGAAGGTGACCTCTAAATACAGGTGGCTGCTAAATAGAGGTGACCACTTAGGCAGGTTTGGCTGTATTCAGAAATTCTTTATCGACCATTATCAGGTTACTGTTGGAGGTTTGTTTTTACATATTGATTTTATTTCTTAACATATGACTACGATGAAATAATTGATTGACCTACCTTTACATTACTTGGTGACCTCTCGACCTCATGTCTGGCTAGAGGTTTGACATACTCCTCTGGGAAGTAACCTAACACACCATTTAATGACCCATATAACCAACCTACAACAAATTTACAAATAATATTCAAATACAATATCTTTTTTCCTGTTTAGTTTTCTGAAATTCAGACAGTTGTATTTCAAATGTAACCTTTTTCTATCCAATATTCAAAGATACGAGTCAATACAGAATCAACTTAAACCCATTGGAGTTGTAATGGTTAGCACGCTCTCCGCAAATGCAGGAGATCATTGGTTTGAGATCCTCTCGGGCGAAACCACAAACGTTAACACTGGTATTTGTTGCTTTTTCGCTATTAACATGCAACATTAAGGAGTAAGATTGGTTGGCACAAAAACAGAATATTGTGAGTAAAGAGACATGCCTACTGTGGACTACTGTTTCGGTGAGCTAATAGTATAAAAATTCAACTTAAGCATGTTGGTCTAGTACAAAGTGGACATCTTCATTTCATTGAAATCTAACTTGTTCTCACAAAGATATAGCTGAACAATTGGTTACTTGGTGTTAAATAACAATCATTCATTTACTTTAAATCAACTTTTACATTCCAGTTATGACTATGTAATATGTTTCTCTTTACTATCTGTAACTTTGCATTCAAAACTAATTCCTTAACGAAAATGATTTCTGATAATGGACTACATGGTCTAACAAGGATTTTTTTAAATACCCAAGACTATCCAAAAACTAGTAATAAAATTCCAACAAACTAATACATAAGGGTTTTCTTCTTCGATTTATATGCAGTTGTTCTTACCTCTCTCTAAAGGAATTTCAGCATCTAATAACTTAACAACATCGCCTTTCCTGAAGCTGAGAAGTGTTGATTCTCTTGTAATATAGTCTTTGGATGCTACCACATATTTATGTACCTATAATTATAAAACAAGACAAGTGACACACACTTTCTACATCAAAGTTAAAATCTAATATTTTGTTATATTGGTAGTTTTCTGTGGAAATAAAAAATATTCTGAAGGATAAGAAAATTGGGTCTATCAATTCCCCCTGCATTTCTAGATAAAATTGATTCCCATATTGATACTTGCTGTATTATTTGTTTGGGAGGAGAGTGAAGTGTCTTGGTTTTCGTATACTTAAGGTGTAGTTTTGGAGACAATGTGCACGAATAGAAAGACACACTAATTGGAGTCTCCAGATGAATTTGACATTTGCTAAAAATATATTTTATATTGCTGATGCAGTATTAGGAAGGCTGTGAGATCTTGAGACCTTTAACTCTTCATTAGGGTACATAAAGTATTAATTTTGTAATTATTTAGGAAGCATGGTTAAAATAATAGATGTTCTACTTACTCTGTCTGTTTCTGTTAAATACATATCTATCAATTCTTTCATCTGTGTCGCCTTAAATGAAAGAATACATATACTTATATATATATATATCACAAAAGTACCACAATAACTGAAAAGGTGGGTGTAGGTTGGGTTGTGGTGTTTAAACAGGGATGAAACAATAACAATTTTAGTAGCCCAGCAACTAACTTTGCATATGAAATATTCAAAATTTCAGTAGCCAGCTGGGCTACTGTCTAAATATTTTCAGGGGCCCAGGCCAAATTTTAGTAGTCTTGGGTTACCGGGCCCCTGTTTAGTTTCATCCCTGTGCATAACGCCACTTTCAACAATATTTCAGATATATCATTGCGGTCATTTTTATTGGTGGAGGAAACCGGAGTACCCAGAGAAAATCACCAACCTTGGGCAAGTAACTGACAAACTTTATCACGTAATGTTGTTTCGCGTACACCTCGTCTGAGCGTGATTCAAACTCACAACGTTTAACTGAAAAGGAATCACAAGGACTTACAACAGTAAATAGTAAATTACTGTGATGCCGTTGGTTCTGTTGGTATAAAATTTTGCTATGAATTAAATTAAACTCTGTTAAATGATGCTTATGTCTAATAAAAATTTCATGCCACAATATGGTTGAAATATTGCCAAAGGTGAAGTTAAACAGCAAACAATACTAATAACAATTAATGGAGGCTAATATTTTTATTTTTCATTTTAAGGGGTATTACTCATATGAACCTTGGAGGATATTCTTGTTGATCTATTTATAGAGTAATATAGGAATAAAAGTGTTAATGTGTCAAGAAGAATGAAATATATGTCTCCATGTCAACCTTTTTGGGATAATATTTAAAATAATTCTTGAACATTTTATTTTCAAAAATGTGCAAAACGTCAAACGAACAGAAATTTTTCCTATCTTGCTCATAATACAATTCAAAATTTTTCATAAAATAAAATTTAAAAAATCTCCATTTAAGCATTATTCAAGCTTTTAAAAAGTGCCAAAATTTCTTTCTTTTTGATGATTACTGAACAATTTATACAGTTAACGCAAGAGATATTACTTGTAATAAATGGTCATATTAGGAGAAGATGTTCTAAGTTGAAAAACTTGTATCTGATCCTATTGTCATGTTTTTGGACAATAAAATATATTTAAACTAATAAGTGGTCTTACCCTGTTGGTATAAAACACTACAGAACGATCTTTCAAGTTTATCTGCACCACATTCCTATTATGTACCTGTACATCTATCACATCTTCAAATCTACAAAATAAAACAGCAATCGTTATTTCAAACACAGACAAGTTGTTACCATGGAAGTCAAAATATGGTCTGTTTGTATTATTTGTACACATGATTACAATAATTCTCTTCTAATTCAAAGTAAAATCTTGGAACAGTTCTAATTCAACTTAACCTTCAAAACTACATTTGTATTAAAAATAAAAATGAAGATATCAAATTTAGACATTCTCAAAGTCAAAATATTTGAAAGCCAATCTAAAAGTTTTTGGAAACAAAAAAACCAAAGGACCTAAACAGGATAGCAAAACTTGACTAAGGTCACCTATGTCTGAGGGAGGAGAAATATAGCTTTAATAATAATTACAATCTACATGATTTAAGAACTGTACATTTCGATAAAAAGTATATCTAATAAACCATGTCAGTGCCAGAGCACAGACTATTGGGTGGATGATACCCTCTGGGACTAATAGTCTATCAGCAGAGGTATCGAACTAGTGATGACCAGAGCACAGACTATTGGGCGGATGATACCCTCTGGTACTAATAGTCTATCAGCAGAGGTATCAAACTAGTGATGACCAGAGCACAGACTATTGGGCGGATGATACCCTCTGGGACTAATAGTCTATCAGCAGAGGTATCGAACTAGTGATGACCAGAGCACAGACTATTGGGCGGATGATACCCTCTGGGACTAATAGTCTATCAGCAGAGGTATCGAACTAGTGATGACCAGAGCACAGACTATTGGGCGGATGATACCCTCTGGGACTAATAGTCTATCAGCAGAGGTATCGAACTAGTGATGACCAGAGCACAGACTATTGGGCGGATGATACCCTCTGGGACTAATAGTCTATCAGCAGAGGTATCGAACTAGTGATGACCAGAGCACAGACTATTGGGCGGATGATACCCTCTGGGACTAATAGTCTATCAGCAGAGGTATCGAACTAGTGATGACCAGAGCACAGACTATTGGGCGGATGATACCCTCTGGGACTAATAGTCTATCAGCAGAGGTATCGAACTAGTGATGACCAGAGCACAGACTATTGGGCAGATGATACCCTCTGGGACTAATAGTCTATCAGCAGAGGTATCGAACTAGTGATGACCAGAGCACAGATTATTAGGTGGATGATACCCTCTGGAACTAATAGTCTATCAGCAGAGGTATCAAACTAGTGATGACCAGAGCACAGATTATTGGGCGGATGATACCCTCTGGGACCAATAGTCTATCAGCAGAGGTATCGAACTAGTGATGACCAAAGCACAGACTATTGGGTGGATGATACCCTCTGGGACTAATAGTCTATCAGCAGAGGTATCGAACTAGTGATGACCAGAGCACAGACTATTGGGCGGATGATACCCTCTGGGACTAATAGTCTATCAGCAGAGGTATCAAACTAGTGATGACCAGAGCACAGACTATTGGGTGGATGATACCCTCTGGGACTAATAGTCTATCAGCAGAGGTATCGAACTAGTGATGACCAGAGCACATACTATTGGGTGGATGATACCCTCTGGGACTAATAGTCTATCAGCAGAGGTATTGAACTAGTGATGACCAGAGCACAGACTATTGGGTGGATGATACCCTCTGGGACTAATAGTCTATCAGCAGAGGTATCGAACTAGTGATGACCAGAGCACAGACTATTGGGCGGATGATACCCTCTGGGACTAATAGTCTATCAGCAGAGGTATCAAACTAGTGATGACCAGAGCAGACTATTGGGCGGATGATACCCTCTGGGACTAATAGTCTATCAGCAGAGGTATCGAACTAGTGATGACCAGAGCACAGACTATTGGGCGGATGATACCCTCTGGGACTAATAGTCTATCAGCAGAGGTATCGAACTAGTGATGACCAGAGCACAGACTATTGGGCGGATGATACCCTCTGTCACTAATAGTCTATCAGCAGAGGTATCGAACTAGTGATGACCAGAGCACAGACTATTGGGTGGATGATACCCTCTGGGACTAATAGTCTATCAGCAGAGGTATCAAACTAGTGATGACCAGAGCACAGATTATTGGGCGGATGATACCCTCTGGGACTAATAGTCTATCAGCAGAGGTATCAAACTAGTGATGACCAGAGCAGACTATTGGGTGGATGATACCCTCTGGGACTAATAGTCTATCAGCAGAGGTATCGAACTAGTGATGACCAGAGCACAGACTATTGGGCGGATGATACCCTCTGTGACTAATAGTCTATCAGCAGAGGTATCGAACTAGTGATGACCAGAGCAGACTATTGGGTGGATGATACCCTCTGGGACTAATAGTCTATCAGCAGAGGTATCGTACTAGTGATGACCAGAGCACAGACTATTGGGTGGATGATACCATCTGGTACTAATAGTCTATCAGCAGAGGTATCGAACTAGTGATGACCAGAGCACAGACTATTGGGTGGATGATACCCTCTGGGACTAATAGTCTATCAGCAGAGGTATCGAACTAGTGATAGTAATAAAAATGTAAATATCAAATTTAGTGCACACAGCACGTTTCTGGAATAACCTTCATCAGGTACACTCATGCTTGTCATACAATTTAAAATGTGAATTGAATAAAAGACAACATGAAATGGATTTGTAAGGTTAAAAAAACATGAGAGTAAAATTATAAATGGAATTGATTTTTTTAGTTTTTAATTGATCTCAGTATGAAATTAGTTGAAATTTGTTTCTGAAAACCTTGTTATAACTTACTTATAGAAATCTAAGACTTCGAAATTGTCATCCACCAGTGATCTCTCTCTTCTGAGGAAGCGTATCCCAGAATGACTCACTCCTACATACTTCACTTCAGCATGCTCTCCTTCTCCCTGTGATAATATAGAGAGAAAAATAAATAACCTAGTCACCAACATATTATTATCACACTGTAATCAATCAATACATAGAAATAAATCTCGTTTATATCATATCAGTATGGTAACTAAGTTCTAAGTCATTCAACTGTATTAATTTAATTTTATTATTCGTTTTTCAGATATGTTAACTATATGTGGAAAAATCTTGTAAATCTCCTGTAATCTATTGCAAGAACAATAAGAAATTTGTTGAATCTTACAAACATGATTGAGTATCCTGTGAGTGAGTGATTGTTGTTTAATGCCAACTCATCAATTTTTCAGCTATATCATGGCGAGAACAAGTTAATTTTCAATGAGACGATGATGAGGTCCGCTTTGTACTAGACCAACACGCTTAGTTGATTTTTATAGTGCTAGTTCACTGATACAACAGTCCACGGGTAGACATCTCTGACACATTATCCTGATTGGAGAAAATATAAAATATGTTGAAATTGACCAATATGAACGTGTTTTCCCATATTTACACGATAAAACGTCGAATGTCATGTGTCTATTGAAATATTTCGATCTAACATCTATTTTGTCAACAATTACTTACAGCTACAGGGAACATTCTACAGAAGTAGGAAGGCCAATCTTTAGCTGTATCTATGATGATTTTCTTTACTTGGTTTTTGTGTGGACCTGTGAGATAGTTCCTTTCATTTATTCCATAATTTTCTACAAGAGAAAACAATACAAGTTTATTACAAGTAAAAACAGAAGACATGTTTGATATCCAGGGATTAAAGTCTGATATTATCATGACCAGAAAATTTAGAATCCATAAACATTAAGCTTACAAAGGGGGGTAATTTGCTCAAGTGTTCATTCCTGGTTGTGACATTGTGAATTTTTCTTATGTCAGTGGGCAAAAAAAAAAAAAAAAAAATACCTTGACACATGCACCTTTTGTGCATGTCGAATATCTGCAGATGGGAATTATATACACAACAAAAATTAAGCCTTGCCAGATTTCCATAAGAGTCATTTCCATTAATACCTAAGTTTGTTGTAAAAGTAATTAAAAAAAATTGTTGCTAAATTTCTTTTCTATACAGCAGAAAGAAGGAGAAATAGAATCAGACAGTGGTATTTTCGGTGAGAACCAAGGCACCTTCAGAGTCTGGTAGCCAGAACTTTTTATGAGGGGGTTAGATAAACTCAAGATGCGACATGGTTTTACAAATGGGGTCAAAATTCTGACTTTGAAAGTCAGTTCAGCCAAAATTTTGATATTAATATGAGACACTATCTTCTTATTTATGATATTGTTTTGCTGGATTTATAAAAAAAACACAAATATCTTTTGAGAGAATATCCTCTTGAAAGACAATGTTTTTACAACTAGTATCACAACCTTCTGCAAGTCATTTTGAGGGTGGTCCATCAGCAGAGATAGCGGCAGTGTATATATGTATGAACTCTACCAATGACTTACCTAACATGCCCCTCATCTTGATTCTGTCGTCTTTACTAACTCTCATACAGCCAGGATTATACACATCTTGAACAATCTGATCAAATATTAAGCTTTGTGCTGTAGGGTTTTCCAATCTCTCTCTTGGATGAAATAACTGAAAAATATAAAGTAAGATATATCAAAGGGAGTTCATTCCTAAGTTCAATAAGGAAATCATAGAAATTAAAGCATTTCTGAAAACATAGCTTTTGAGGCCTTGATACCAGAAGTTCAACCTGGCTATCATTGTTAAAAACTGGCCAATTATTGAGAAAAACTATTCATTTAATAATTTGAATCAGACAATTTGATAAAAATCAAAAAAGATAGTTATAAACAATAGACTTTAAATCATATACATAATATATATGTACAATTACCATTCAATTTCCAGTAAATTTACAAATTCACTTCCTGATTTAGTTTCAATAATATTCAGTGACACCTGTCTCAATCAATCGTGTTAGGGGCCGTCGTGATCGTATGGTAGTTGGATTTACAACTACCTCTGCAATCAGTGCCTATCACTACTAAAGTTGTGAGTTTGAATCCCGTTCATGGTGAGGTGTAATCGATACAACATTATGTGATAAAGTTTGTCAGTGACTTGAGACATGTCGGTGGTTTTCTCCAGTTTCCACCATCAATGAAACTGACCGTCACGATATAACTGAAATATTGTTGAAAGTGGCGTTAAACACCATAAACCAACCAAATCTCCTTGTGACTAAATTTCGTGTTCAGAAAATACAGGTGTTTGGTTTATGCCAGTTAAATTAACAAAAAATTCTTCCATTGGGACTTTATTTAAATAACAGTTTATACAAGATTCTGGTTTATTCATGGTTCAGTTTAGACAGGCTTCACTGTTCTATACATTCTTAGTTACTACATTATATACCTGAACAATTTACTACATTATATACCTGAACAATTTATTTTTCATACCTCTTTCCTGGCATTTAGCATCCAAGGAACATTTTGATATGTAAGAAATCTTTCTTTACTCTGTGGGTACAGTGGTGTTCTGATTTTCTCTACAGTATGATAGTCAATTATTACACGTTCTTGGACAGGTTCCACAACACGTTGTTCTACTGTCTCTAATTCTTGCGTAGCATATGACATCCTTGGTGGAGGACTCCTTGGCAATGGTGGTGGTGGTGGTGGTTCTTCTATAGAATTAAAGAAAAAAATATGAATGTTTTCATTTTTAGATTTCATTAAATATTTATATTTGGGTTAGGGGTTAGGTTTATGGTGTTTAATGCCACTTTCAACAGTATTTCAGTTATATTGTGGTGGTAATTTATATATGTAAAGTATTATATATACTATCAGAACTAAAGGTTACCGGTACATAAATAGGACTGCATATCCTATGTGAATATATGATGAAAAGAACAACGAAACCTTTCTAAATTAAACCCTGAATAAACTGGAATCTTGTATAAACCGTACATTAAACAAGGGCAACGCAAAGCGTGGCGTATCCCCTCGCCTAAAAATTTGACCCGGTGACCTTGACCGTTGACCTAGAAAATCAATAGGGTTCCAGATTCTCTTAAGGACTAAGTATATACCAAGTTTGGTCAAAATCCATTGAAGGATGTTGATTCTAGAGTGTTCACAAGGATGTTACGGAAGGACGGATGGTAGCATTACTATATCCCTTCGCAATCTAGGAAATCTTTCTTAATTTAATCTGAATAAACAGGACACCTGTCTATTCCGAACACAAAAGTTGTCCCCAATAAGATTCAGTTTAGACAGGTTTCAGGTTAAGGTTATAGTGTTTAATGCCACTTTCAACAATATTTCAGTAATATCGTGGCGGTCAGTTTTATTGGTGGAGGAAACCCGGAGTACCCGTAGAAAACCACCGACCTGTCACAAGTCACTGACAAACTTTATCGCATAATTTTGTATCGAGTACACATAGCCTGAGCGGGATCTGAACCCATAATGAGAAAAATAAGACATGCCAGAACACAAAATTGTCTTGATGGATAAATAATTGTAAATGCTACACTCTCAATGAGTCATTTTATTCAATGAAGTTTTTTAACAGAATTTCGTTTGTACATGTAAATTCTGGTTGTTTCAAGATTCACTGAAAATAAATTTATCATATTAGACAGGTTTCAGTGTATTAACAAATTAAATATGCTCAAAACTACTACATGAATTAATTCCAGATCTCAGCTCTGTAATACTTTAAAGGCGTTTCACGACTTTTCACACAAGTACAACATTAATAATAATAAAAAAAAAAAAAAATTTAAAAACCACCTCTTAATTCTTGCTTCCAATTCTATTTTTTGCGGGACAGTAGTCCCCCTCCGCAATAAAAATAGGCGGCCTTATAAGAGGGGTGGCCCCTCTTGATGGGGACAATTTAGTATTGTTTTAGTATATCAATGCATGAGAAATCTGGACTGGTATAAGGAGTTGGCTGTCGGTGAGAGTGGCCTTATAAGAGAAGGGACTACTGTACAACTGTCTTTTCTAACAAAACATGTATAGTTACCTATTATTCTGCTGGAATAATGAACAACCTCATGTTTAGGTGGAGGAGGTATAGGAGGAAGATCATCTGTCTGTACCTGGTCTGAGTGAGTTTCTACTTTGTTACCACCTAGTTTGTTCTCTAACAGTTGCAGTGTGGCTAGATGGACTGATTCTGCTAAAGATCTAGTCTTCTTAGCCGATTCCTACAGAATAATAACAACATTATTGTGGAGTAATTTGTGAGCACAAAAGTATAAAATTTGTGAGTTTTAAAAACTCTCATTGTACACATATTCAACTTTGTTTAATGATGGCCATTCATCTTATATTAGTTTAAACATATTTTTATTAATTAATAAATAATGGTGTACAGTAAGATACATTTCAATATGATATAATATACGTTTTTAAAGGCATTTGAAAACAATTTTTTTTTAAACTTATATTCATTCATCTTATATTGATCGTGCATCCAATATGGCTGCCTTGAATTATTAATTTGTAAAAAAATTGGATTGATTCACAAATTCAAAGGTGAATTGATATTTTCCTGCTTCCATTTTAAAATTACATAATGATGTCATGATGAATGTGTTTGCAACCACTGACATATTTGGTATACCTATATCCAAGTATAATATAGTTTCAATTTTATTGACACTTTGTATATACAAACTTGGAATGTTGTTTTGTTTATAAAATGTGCATGATATTTAAGGTTTATGACACTTTGAATTCCCTTCATATATATCTCTAAATACACATTTTATTTTTACTAGAATCACAGGATTGGAGGATTTCTCTCGGAATTCTAGTTTCCTACACTGATAAATCTGACAAACACAGCAACACTTGGTAAGGTTCTAC